>OY735218.1:32522191-32547191 GCA_963457665.1 Thysanoteuthis rhombus
ATTGCTGAAAAAATAGAAATAAAATCACTGCTTGTAAATCAGATCGACATTAACTTGAGCATGGGTTACGAAAATAAAGCAATATTGCTCGCTCCGTAGGATGGACCGTGTTTCTTCTTAGATACAATGATATTCAACTTACACCTTGATTTTTTTTATTCATTTTTAGTGTTCTCAACTTAATGCTATTTTTTACATGTTTGAAATATGTATGCACAGCTTGTCTATTCCAATTAGTAAACAGTAAACGGACTTCGATTTGTAAAATGTGTCACTTAACGTGTATTTCAACTTCTGTGTTTGAGAGACCCAGCTAATCTGAGGTCTCCTCGGGCCAAGGTCTAAATCCAGCCTTGATTGTGTTATATATTTCAAATTGACAAAACTATCATCCCCAGTTTTGGGTCGAGGATAATTTTACAAATATTTGTTTGTCATGAAGTAATATAAATCGAAAAAGAACTAATACATAGGGCAATATAGATCCCAGACAATTCTTTAAAGAATTAACATCTTCACTGAGTAAGCCACGACGTGTGAGATTTGTCTCTAATATGCATGACTTTTGCAAATTGCACAGCACTGTTGTGTCTTCTTTGAGATTCAAGATGTTTTTACAAACTTTTTATTGTGTCTATGGTATATCTTTATTATAAAAAAGGGGACCACTGGAAAGCTATATAGTGTTTGAAAGGAAATTGTCTTTTGTTGAAGGTGGCCAGAAATAAACACTGAATATAGAGGTCTGTTGATAAAAAGAACACGAGAGAAAGAGAAACAGGGTGAGGAAGACAGAGATCGAGAGACAAGACTGAGATAAGGAAACAAAAGGGTTAAAAAAAATATTCGTTGTGCCAGGAAGAGTGAAGCAAGAATTCTTTTATTGCAGGCAGGTGAGAAGTAAATATATTGGTAGTAACAAAAAGGGAACTTCGATTCTACGAACAAAGTGAGAATGCAGAATGAATACCAATATATATATATATATATATATATATATATATATATATATATATATATATATATATATATATATATATATATATATATGTATATATATATATACATACATTTTTTTTACCTTGAGAAGTGGCCGCTGTCGGCTGGACAGGTCAGACTCTAAACTGACATACACGAGCATCTCTACTCGGAAATCTCATTCTGCTTTTTTTTCCCCCTGTCTTATTTTTCTTTTCTTGGAGTTGTTATGTTTCAGTTTTGTTTGTTTTTTAATTCGTTTTTGCGTCTAGAAATACCGAGATTCTTCGAGAAAACATCCATCTAACTCAGCTGACATGAGACTGACACTGTGGCTTCTACTTCCATGTTTGGCGTATGCACTCTTCCTTTTAGTTTCATCGCTTGGTTCCAGTGTCGGTGGAAACGGCACTGTTATTTTAGCTGTTGCCCTCACCTGGCCCGACCGATGCCAATAGAAATCTCTCGCTCGGCCAGAGTGTCAAGACTGAAAGGCAAACGTTGGATGAAGGGTCGTTCAATCGTTTGGGCCAGTGATCCCCATAGTGGGCACTATTGTTCCCGTTGGGGGGCGTTGAAAGACAAAGCAATTCAAGGGTGCTGCTTACTGTTATTGAGCTGGACGTGGAAAATTAGTCAAATCATATAAGGCTTATCCTAATATGAAGATGTTAGTTGTAATTTATTTTTCAATTGATCATTTTTTCGCCGACTTTACGGGGATCGCTGATAGAATATGTCCTCTAAAAAAAGGAGATAGTCCTAAAAAAGATTGAGAAACACTGGCTTGAGCGAAAATAAAATAGCATCTGGGAAGGGAACCACACGCACAAAAACATTATATATACATACTACCAATTGGGCAACTTCAAGCTAGTATACATATGTATATATGTATATTGAATGGAAAGAGAAGTTTAGAATTATAGCTACACTATAAATATAAATCCACTTTGAAACGCTTCAAATATTTATTCTCAAAATCTTTTACTTTCCCCTAGGTGCATTGAGCATGCGTGCCAAATTTTAGCCAATTTATAGCCAAGTTTTAGCCAAATTTTAGCCAAATTTAGTTGAGCTATGCCATTGTTTGAGGGGGACACATTGACAAGCAGGGCCAGTTGTTTTAGAAGCAGAAGATATAATAAATAATATAATGTATACATGCATATTGAACGGAAAGTAAGGGTTCAGTTTAGCATTTTAGTTACCTTATGAATGTAACTCTCCTATGAAACCCCCTTTAAAAAGCTTTTCTCAAAATGTTTTTCTTTGAAACATTCCCCAAAGTCCACCGAGTATGCGTTATGAATTTGTGCCAAATTTAGTTGAGCAGCGCCAATGTTTAAGGAAGGGGCCAAAACAGTGACAAATAGAGTCATTTGTTATATATAATAGATATCCGTCCTCGAAACATATCAATCCTTATTACAAAATCAGAATATTTTTTAGATCATAGGAGTCGCAGGTGTACACTTGATTAACATTATCTAAATCTACTTCGGAACAAGACATCTGCCAAATTATTATTTCATTTTCAAACCAACAAAAACTCGACAACCTGACAGCGTTTATCTACAAGCAAATGATAATTTATGGCCCAGTCATGTGTAACGTGCCTACCCACTTTTCTCAATCTTTTTTTTCTTTCTTTTTTTCTTTCTTTCTTTCGGAATGAAAAATGAACTTCATGATTTGTCGATCGCGCAAACATCGGCCCCAACCATGATTAGACTGTCAATAGATAGATGTCGTCTGTAAACGCGACCACATTTCGAACGTCCCAATCAACGAGGCCCAGCAGTAGAGCGCTCGCCACTTGTTCGACAGACCAAGGTTCAAACAACCGCCGGAACTAAGCGATGACAGCCAAATCTCGTTGGTTATATCGCTTCGCTCGAGATCACCAAAGTTGAGAATCGCCGGGCCTCGTCTGTTGATGGATTGCTATTTGAGGGTTAAGGCGCTGTAAGTCAGACGAAGCTTCGACAGGCCTGGTATGTCGGAAGTGGGTTTAACTAATTAACAATAACCCCTCGATTAGGATATAAGCGGAGAACAATGATACATACATTTCGTAACTGAGCAAATCGAAGTTTTGCTTCTCTCTTATTCTCTCTTTCTTTCTAATAATCTCCTTTTTTTTTCCTCATTTCGATCGTTCTTGTGTCAGTCCCTCTTTCTTTCTTCCTTTGTTTCTCCCTTCTTTTCTTTGTATTGTTGTTCCCTTATTTTCATTCCTTCCCTTCTTCTTCTTTATTTGCTTATCTAGTGTGCTTTTCCTCCTTCTGTCCCCTCTTTACAATCATTCCTTTTTTTCTTTCTTCGTTTTCTTTCTTTCTTTTTTCGATCGTTCTCACGTCCTTTTTTAACTATTTTTTTCATTCTTTTAAAAAATTTCTTCTTTTCTTTCTTTCTTTCCATTCTTTTTTTCATTCTTTTTTTCGTTCTTTTTTTCATTCTTTTTCATTCTTTTTTTCATTCTATTTTTTCATTTTTTTTTCATTCTTTTTTTCCTAACATTCTTTGGGTTTTTTTCTCTTTTTGTTACTTATTTTCTTTTTATTGCATTCTACCAATTTCCTTTCTTTCTCTCATTCAATAGTTTCTTTGATTTTCCATTTTTTCTTCCATTCTTCTTCTTTCTATTTTCTTCCTTTATTTTCGCTTTATCGTTATATGACGTTAAGAGCGTTTAGTTTTCGTAAAAGATATCTTTCGATTGATTTGTAGCAGCTTTCATATCAGCGTGCATTTTTTTAAATATCAAAATGGATGGAATTTTTAACATTGAAAACAGCGGAATATAAGCAACATATTTGGCTAATTATCAGCTGTATTTAAAGAAAGGTAAAAAAGGCGATTAGAACTCAAAAAAGATTCGTACCAAAAAGATACTGTGAATGATCGAACGTATCAAAAGTAGTTTTGTGCTCCACAGTCGGGTTGACCAACGGGGATTGATAGCGATTTAATCGAGGCATTATTTGAGAACGATCAACCTTATATGATGCGCGAGATGGCCAGCATATACAAAATATCCAAATCAAGCGCTGAAAATCACTAGCATCAGCTTGGTTTTGTTAGTTGCTTTGATGTGAGTCTTCCACATAAGTAATAACAAAAGTGTAGACAAATTGTCATGGCCGTTGAAAAGTATATACTTTACAACAGGTATGAGCAACTTTTTTTGTATCGCGCAGGGCACATAAAACATCTTTCATCTCCATTCGGGCCACACATCTATTTAAAGAATGTCGATCGTATTGCAGGAAGCATACTTGATTTCTATTTTTGACAAATATGTGAATTAAAATTGCTATACAACTGATTTGTGAAGCCAAAACAATAGTAATTTACAATACAAATATATAAATTTCCGATAGAAATAGGATTTTAAATAAAACGCCTGGATTGGCTGAGGGCCACCAAAATGTATCTGTGAGCCAATAGTTGCATATATGTGCATTACAACAACGTAAAAAACAATAGGTCATGTGGTAAGCGAACATCCACTAACTTCATTATAGGTCGGTCTTCATTCAGGGTGGGTACTTCGGTGGGATTGGAAGGGAGTTCTCTATTATGCACACCTCCCAGAGAACCGATCGATTGATTAGCACAGGCCTCGTTATCTGCTCAATAGAAACCACCATGTCACTTAAGTCTTTTGGCAGCATACCATGTTGGGGATGATCAATCAAAATTTAGAAAAGGGGGTGAAGTTTTTTCTCTCGCCTTTTGTTGGTCACTAAGAAATCTGAATTTTAAAAAAAAAAAGCAATAACAAAAAAAAAAAAACAATCGTTAATGCAGCCGGACACAAAGTAAGGGACCACGTTAGCATAAACTGACATGGTATATTGAACCCCCCCACAAAAGAAAATATTTTGAGGATGAATCTGGAGAAAATGATTTTAAAAAAAAGTTTTGTATTTTTCGAGACATAATAGCTCCATTGGTGCAGTCTCTGCGCGTTATATTCAGCCAGACAGCCAACCAGCTGGACCAGCTTAAAAACTGAAAAAAAACTTATGTTGCAGTTTTGTTGACAGTTTTGGTTGACGGTTTCTGAAACGAGTGGTGTATCTACTTAGACCATTTGATAGTAGCAATCGACAAAAGGCGCCCGGAATTACTCAGGATAAAATGCGTAATATTCCATCAAGATTACATAAGAACACATTTTTTATGTGATATGGCAAAAATTTGTTACGACATGGCAGGGAAGCTTTCTCTTATCCGTTGCATTCAGTAGATATTGCATCTTTAGACTACCTTTTATTGCGGTATTTACAGAATTTTCTTGATAAAAAGAAATATTTTTGAAAGAAAAAAACAATTCCTTGAAGAACTGAAAAGAAAGAAAAAAAAAGCATTCAGACCAGTTTTTCGCTGGGAAAGATGAAACGTTCAAAAAGGTTGGAATTAAGTTGCCTGGAAGATGGCTGAAGATAGTGAAAGAAAACGGTTAATATGTTGTCCAATAAAGTTGATATCAAATCTTTAAAAAATATATCATTAATCTTTATTATCATAAGCAACATGTCCGTCCTTTTGTCACGCATCAAGGGTATATGATATAACGTCATGGGCCAGCATGGCAAGGCATGGCCCATCACTTCTCATGGTTTGCACACCAAATCTCTCTCTCTCTCTCTCTCTCTCTCTCTCTCTCTCTCTATATATATATATATATATATATATATATATATATATATATATATATATATATATATATGATAGGGTATATAATTCTAGCTAAGCGGGGGCAACTCCAGATTGATCTAATGAAACTGTCGTTACGTACTCCTTGATTACTGAATTGATCTATGAAAATGATATTGTGGGGAAAAAAACTTTTAAAATTTAATGCAATAGCCCCCTCCCTTATTTAAGATCTAACATTTTAATAAATCAAACTGAACAATTAACCCCCTTTCTATATAATGAGAAAAATAGTTTTCATTACAGATTTTTCTCCATTCGGAATCATGATCCCAAACTACTTTATATGCAATCTATCAACAATCAAACCAAAGACCAACCAGTTTACGTCTTGAATTTTTAGTTATTACGATGTGAATATAAAAAATTTAGTTTACAATACTTTGCATCAAGTTTTCAAGTTACTGTGTAAACATCCTGACGCAGTACAGTTATAAGTTCTGTTTATAGTTTTGAGAAGAGTCATTAATACTTGAAGAGTTTTTTTTTCGGATGATTAAACTCCTACTTGTTGTTTATGTTATCAAGAAGACGTTTCAGCCGATCTATTCTACGGCTTTCCATGGGAAGAAGTCAATAGTATAGACAGTGAACGCCGCAGGAAACTGAGAAAAATGAAAGAAATGGCATTCATTTGCGTGTCGCCTGAGGGTGTAAGTCAGACAATCTCAATTCGATGTGGCTGGTGTAACTCAACAGGGAACATGGTAAGGATTATAAGCGTTGCTCTTGATAGAAAAAAAATCATATTTACAACCATTGCGATCGAATAGTATACGTGAAGGTCGTAGAATGGATCGACCGAAATGTCATCGTAAACTCTTTGATTAGCTTGAGATATATCGTTAGCAAAGCAATAGATATTTACAAGTTTTTACTCTATGAACTGAACTAAGTTTCTTGGCCAACCCAAAAGATACATGCATTCGGGGCAGGGTTGCCAATGCAGCACACCCCCTAATCTGGGGCTTTACCCATCATCTGGGTTCCTAGATTTATATTTTGGAAATAGTTTATTCTATTTTGTTTTTTTCATTCCTAGATAATTAATACATTGAAAGTAATTTATGTATTTATATAAATAAGTTCAAAATAACTTTTAAGAAAACAGGAGTCCGAGACATCACAGAAACTATTTAAAAAAAAACTCAAATGGCAATGGGCAAGTCATGTTGCAAGAATGAAAGATAACTGATGGACATTATAACTCACATCATGGATCCCCAGAGATCACATGCGAAAATGAGGCTGACAGAATTCAAGATGGAGAGATGAACTAGACAAATTCAGAAAATACTGGCTCCGCGACGCCCATGAGAGAGAATTGTGGCGAATCCTGTTGGAGGTGCTATGTCCAACGACGGACGTTATAAGACTGATGATGATAAAACGTGTTTGAATCTCGTATGAAGTGTTTGCTGTTGTAGTATTAGCTATAACCACGCAATGAACAAAATGTCGGCTTGAAAATCGACACCTAACGAAAAAGATATAACACGCTAAACACGTTAAAGAGTTGTTTTGTCGGCCAAATCTTTGAGTCATTAGTAACGAATCGTTTACTCTTTCAAGAGGGATTGGAGAAAAGAAGTAATTATTGCGATCAACGTAGCACTGGTACAACATCGCCAAGAGACAGGCCTTACATTTGATCTCCAGAAAACCGCCATAATAAAACACGTATACAACAGAACCACCCGTTAGATAATAGAAGTAGCACTTATTGCAATACACAAGTTACTGTTGTATTTCTATCTAAAACTTGATATTTTTACAACCTGGGGTTTTGCGAGCGTGATCTGGAGGGGGACGGGGGGGGGTCCCTAAGACGGACCTGATTCGGAGTGGACGAGAAACGAAAATGATAATAAATCAGTTAACATGAATGATTCGTCGTGCAGGGAGCCTCGAAGACTCCTCAGAAATCAGCGGGATGAAAAAAAACAACAACAACAACAAAAAAAAAAAAAGCTACCATGAGCGATTGGAGCGGGAATCGTTTCTCATTTGGATCCTCTCAATTAAACAGATAAATATATTTGACAGTTTAACGGCATTTTAACTTCCTGCTTGATAGCGAATCAACGTTGCGTGGGAGTCGCCCGGGAGAATCAGTAGTTCTTTCCAAGATGCCTTGAAGGAAAACTGTCTCTCGCATTTATCGCACGCCCTGTCGGGATTGAGAGCTTAGCTCGTGAAACGTCTGCAAATCTCATTGAGCATGCGTGGCTCGCCGGTGACACCCCAGGGAAAACGCCGTCGGGAAACCGTAGAGAAGACAAAGACAGGTTGAGTAAAAAGCTAAGTGGTAGCTAAAGGAAGGGGTATTTGAGAACGCCCCCCGGCTCCCCAATGGAAGAGGACCAAAAGCTTTTAAAACTATAGTTCATCTACTGCATTTCTTCTGATATTATACAATAACAGGGATATATTTGTACAATACATGAATTGCATAAATCATAATTCAGCCTTTGGGGTTGTTTTTCATCAAATAAGTGTAAATGTATGTCTATTTATTGCAAATTTTCATTTTCCATCAAATCTCATTAAATGTGAAAGTGGGGGGGGGGTTCAAGGACCCAAGCTTTCCCTCTGGCCACTATACCTCTAGTTATCTCTAGCAGCGTCATCGAGAGTCAGCTATCAACTCTGAAACGCCCATCTAGCAATTTGAAAGCCTATGATGAAGTGTTTTTTTACGCACATTTCCTCAAGTTTTTTTTTAAATCTTCATCATTCAGATATTTTTTCAGCACTTTTCAGTCAGTCTAATCCTTTACAGGTGTTTAATCATTAAAGTTATTATTTATTATCAATGGCGCCATTGCTCTACAGACCTCACGATTCCGACCATTCTCGTGGGTTCTCCAAGATGGATCTCACCTTCTCTAGAAGCTTACGCGTTATCGAGTTTACTTTCCCGATATTTCTACGGTCATCAAAGTGGACAAAATCAATCTAATCGCCGATCGGTGTCTCATAACAAAATCGACTTTTTTCCCAAGCAACAACAAATCAACGTACAATCAATTTTTTTTTTGTTTGATTTCCCGCCAAAAGCCTCCACGAAATCCAACAAAAACAGTGTCTCATAATAAAACCGACATCTTTGCAACTAACAAATAGTGAATGTACTTTCAATATTTTGTTGATTTCCCACCAGAAGTCTCAACGAAATCCAATTTAAAGGACGTCTGATAATAAAACCACCTTTTTATTGAAAGAAGTATTTTCGAGCGAAACTCGAAGTCGATTTTCCATTCTCCGTGAGCCCTTCAAACATGGACAATATCTAAGGCCACTAAGACAGTTATGATTAGGCAAATTTCACTCTATCATTGTCTTTTGCCCCAAACGTAATCTCACACTCTATTGTCCACAAGCAAGTAATATCAGTGATAGTTCTGGTACTCTTTCAAGGTATGTCCGGATATTATCCAGTCATTTAATATCATCGAAAACACTGCATACCTAGGGCAATGGCGCTTTAGTTCGCTTCAAAATACTTCCATTGTAACCTCACACGCATATCCCAGCACTCCTCCCACTTTTCAAAACAGTCTACGAAGTCCTCTTTCTTGATTACCATCAGCTGTTGTGTTTTCTTTAATCTCGCCCACGGTCTGAAATCTCCCTTTAAACTGCAAAAAGAACAAATGTCGGCGGAAAATCGACATCTGACAAAAAAGAACACGTTTTATATGTAAAAAGTTGTTCGAATTGGTGTCATTAAAAACGAATCGTTTACTGTTTCAAGAGGAATTATATTTACAAGAGGAATTGAAGAAGAGGAGTAATTATTGCGATCAACATAGCGCTGATACATCACCGTTATGAGACAGATCCTATAGTTGTAGGGAGACAAATCTGGACTGAAAAGGCGGGTACTAATCTGAGAGATGAAATGTTTCGCTAAATAACCATACATAAGACCGGAAGTATAGGCAAACTTGGTCTTCAGAAATGCGATGATCACTCAGTGTACAAGCTCATTCAATGACTCCCCAAAGGAGAATGCCTATTCAGGCATGCGCAGAAAGCCGTCCTCTTAGTAGTTGCCAAGTTATATTAGGGTTGTGCAACCGGTTCTCCAGATATCCAAAATGGCTGGATACTTTCCGAACATTCTTGGTATATTTGGGGATGAAGGATATGACATTATTGCACCCATTTTTTTAGCTTGTTCCTTTTTCTTTATTGATTTTATCGTAACGTTCTTAGCCAGGCTGTTCTTCAGAATTAAATTCAGAACAAAGCCGATCTGAGGGTTTGCAGATACGGGTCACGGGTACTGAGTGGGGGAGTTTGTCTTACGTCCTGCCTCCAGCCAGCTGTAGGCAGGCGAGGCTCGACAGGCGAAAGATAATATCCATTCCCCACATAGCTGAGTTACCCTCCTTCCAACCAACACCATAGACGATAACACTCGTGTTGTCTGTCTGTCATTCGACTGCCAGGAAACGAAGGAATGTCGAGGAGGTAGCTGGTGTCAGACGTATCCTTCGTAGGGCGTCTTGTACAACCTTCCATTCCCCGAATGAAAAATACCCCTGCCGAAAGGGAAGAAATTCGGTTCTTTCGAGTTTATCGTGGACATCTTGGCTTTTCTGGGATTCAACAAAAATTATCTTCACTTGTAATTTTATTTCTCTTCACGAGCAGGACTACCCGACGTTGCTCGGGTTTTGAAATGTCGAATCTAGAATATTAATATTGAATGTTATACTTTTTCTCCCCCGACTTTTTTTCTTTCTCTGTAATGATGCAATATTTTCTCTTTTTTTTTTTGTTTCAGTTTGGGAGAAGTGATGCTCGTGCCGAATTCTGATCTAGGAGCATTACCTGTGGTATTTCATTTTTCAATTTAATTAAAAGGTATTTCTCAGGATATTCTTAAAAGTCTCATTGTGGGGGGGGGGAAGGAAAGGAAAAATAGAGGGTTGCGAAAGTGTCGAGCTGAGTATGTCAATGATGAATACATTAGAAAAAGATTAGACATTAATCATTAATGAATATGTAGTTGAACAACCGTAGCCATCAAAGATGGTGAAGGGTTCTATTCTTTTAGTACGTGTGTGTGCATGTGTGTGTGTGTGTGTGTGTGTGTGTGTATGTGTGTGTGTGTGTGTGTTCGCTTGTTCGTTTATTCCAGCGCTCCTGTTTTGTCAACAGACTTGGAAGTTTTTTTGTAACTTTGGGGGGGGGGGGTCTTATTCTGATGAGTTTATCAATTTGTTTGTTTGTTCCAGCGTTCCTGGCCATACAGTTCTGTTTACATACTACAAAGTAGGCATCAGTACTCCACTAAACTTCTTCTTAAAATGGTTCAATATGATTGGGGGGGGAGACCTTGTTGATCTTTTTGACCTTGTTGGGCCTTATTTTGATAGGTTTATTAATGACGTTTAAATTATCCAGAATCATGATATTTCTAGATGTTTGTTTGTTTTTTCCTCTAATTTTGGTGTTTTCCGTTGGAAAACGCTAGTAATGTCATAACTAGAATTTATCCTGACCATATTTATTCTTTAATGGAATTTTTTACATGATTTAGAATTTTGACGCTACGGTTGTTCTATTAATGACTGACTGTGAAGGCTAGATGAATTTAAATCTTAACATATGATTGGATTGAATTGAATTTGATGATGGATCTAATTTTCAAGTTCTGATTTTCAAACAAATGACAACTGTACTATTGAAACGAACTAACAGTTTCGGATAGAAGTATAAAGATGCTTCAGATACATTATTTGCGTTGCAACAGTGGTTCTGGCCGAGGGGCGTGTGCCTCACAAGGGGGCAATTTGAATAAATCGGTGAGGGGGGGGGTTTCTAATTTTGGGTGTGAAGAGCGAAAAAGTATTTCATGGCTCAATACTGAGTTGCGTGAAGGCTTGACTGATTAATATGTAATTATACAATCAAACTATCGGGGAGGATTTAATTAAGCCAGCAATTTCAATTTTTCTCAAAAGAGTTTTGGTGAAAAATGACAAAGACGTCAGCGATATACCACTGAGTAGAGATGGAGTTCGCAGCAGAATTGGTAAGATGAGTAAAAATGTCGAATAACGGCTTATTAGAAACCGTCAACCAAAACTGTCAGCATATATTTCTCTCAGTTTTCAAGTTGGTGTGGCTGAATTTATATATATATATATATATATATATATATATATATATAGTCAGCCAGTCACACACATGCACACACGCACACACACACACACACACACACACACATATATATATATATATATATATATATATATATATATATATATATATATATATATATATATATATATATATATAATCAGCCAGTCACATATGTTTTTGAAATTCACCCCAGATAGGTTTTTGGGGGATTTCTGTTCGTAATTTCAAATTCAGACATTTTTTTTGGTCATCACTGCCCAACAAAAGGCAAGAGAAGTTGCTTACTCATTGATCAACCTCTTTTCCCAATTTTCTTGGTTGATCACCCCAACATTGCATGCTGCCAAAAGATGTTGGTCACGCGATGGTTTCTATTGAGCGACTAACCACGCCTGTTGTAAAGTTAAAATCGAAGAAATCCACAAGGACGAATTTATTGTTAGAGACAATAAAGCTATTGTCATATATGAAAAAAAAAAAAAATAGAACTTAATTAAAACAAGCCTGGTTGCTGCAGGGTCAAACTCCACTCCTTTTTCTATTCCGAACGAAGTTGAATGCAGCAACTTTTGAATTGTACATATGATAAATGGAAATGATAGAAATATATATTTTTTACAATAAATGTATTTATTTATCAGAATGAAATAAGCCTTCGAGTATTTGTTAGACACATTTTCGTAGATATGTAAGACTTGTCAATTTAGCTCAGTGGGTAAGGACACCGCGTACCAATCAGTGGTCGTTATTTCAAATTGCAGTCATTGTTAATTTTACATATTGTTTGGGTTTAACGTGAAGGGACAGATGAACTGGGGAGTTAACACCAGGCTTGGGCTAAAAAAGCATCATGTCTCCTGGGATACTACCCCAATAGAATATGACGGCTGGTAACGAAATCCAGGTTTCTGCTGTATGTGTCAGCTTAGTGATACGTGCAAGTGCTGGTTGAGACCAGGATTTTATGTCCTACAAGTTTTATGATTACAGCGAGTAAGTCCAATAAGCTTGGAAATTTGTCCAAACGAAGATATCTACTACACTCTCACTGGGAATCGAAACCACGATCCTACTGTATGTGAGGCGGGCGTGCTAACCATTACACTATCTGAGCGAACAGGCAAAGAGAGGAATTTGGAAGAAAAATGTTGTTATTGAAATTATTTCTAGTCGATTAAGATTTTTTTTTCTCCTTGATTCAAGAAACTGAATTTTGGTAAATTTTTGAATTATCGCTATATTGTTACACATTTTCAACACGAAATTCGTTTTATTATCATAAGGAGGGTTTAATAAATGTGTGGAAATGCAAGATTCGGTGGAAAGCCAACAATTAAATTATACTCATACGAAAGCGCGTGAGATGTGTTTCTTTTCGTCATATGATACCTAATTACCTCTGCTAACGAAGTTAGAGAGATTTATGTATTCAGTCGGATCTTTTCGTCTTTCCATCTACCGACAAGAAAGTATCCAATGGATTTCAATGAAGTTTTATGTAAGGATGGGCAATGGGGTTAGTAGGATGTAGTTAAATTTTGGTGCGGGTCCAGAATTTTTCCGATCAAGAAATATTTATCGTGTTTCTCATAAATATATGTATGCACCAATGTCTTTCCATACAATATCTCCAGAAGCTATCAATGAATCTCGGTTGAATTTTGTGAAAGGGTGGGAGGTAACTACGGAAGAAGCGATTAAATCTGGGGGTCGATCCAAGTGCAATTGCTTCCCCTGACAATGGCGTTGGCAAAAGTGTGCGCTCTCTGAGTGCTGTTTAGCTAAATTACTTTTTTTTCCAGCCGGGGTTCAACCGTGGAGCTAAAGAGGTAAAAAATCCATTGCTTTATTCTTCGATGTAATAACAGGGAACCTCGAATATTATAAAAATCTGCCTGGTTAGAGTTACCCAGTGTTGAAAGTATTTTAATGAATATATATTTTATCATAATTGCATTTTAATTATCCTATATTACTGGCGACACCCGTCGAGGTTGACAGTAGGGGTAACAGTTCCTGTCGCTAGAGCCTGCGCAGTAATTATGGGAGTGGCTTGCCCAAGTGCTTGCTTGACTATTTACTATTTCGTCGAAAAAATGTGTAACGGTCGTCCACACAAACAGGCAATTGACAAGAGAATCATCGGTCTGTGTAAGAGCAGCCTCGAAAAGCACGTGAGACGTGCAAATTTCGATATGGAGGCAACTGCCTTGCCCAATTATCGAATCAGAAGAGCCAGATTTGCATGGATAGAATGATGACTTCACCGTTGATTGGATATCGGATCACTACCCCGAGGATAATACTGAGTTAATGTGGCCGAAGGGTGTAGATTTGAGAAGAGCAGGATGGGGATAACGTTGAAAAGAATGACGGAGACCAAACAGACTACGAGGACCCATTAACGAAATCAGTGACTGTAAAGGAACAGATTTATAATCATATAGGAACATTAACTTCAAGATTTTCATCACGTCTGCTCCCGAATTGGAAAGGCATATTTCATGTCGTGTCACAGCATTTTTTTCTCTGGGCTTGCAAACTCATTTAACTTATTAAAACGTAGCTATTGGGTACTGTGCATTATCATTTTTTTTTCTAAGAAGGGCGGAAGCTCAGGGTGTCTCTCCAAGTGCTGCCAACTCAAAAAAAAAAACTTTCGTACTAATTCGAATTTAGATAAATGTCTAAAAACGTCGAAACGCTCTATACATAACACTGATAGCCTTTTTAATTGCCATTCTTAGTAGATGAAAATGGCTAAATAGTGTCTGAAGTCACCGAAAAATATAGCTGATCGCTCAGGGTGTCACCCCCAAATGTTGCCAACTCAAGAAACTTTCGCACTAATTCGACCAAAAATGAATGTCAAAAAAAAAAATGCCAAAACGCACCAGAAATTACTCAATTAGCCTTAGTTTATGGCCTTACTTTGTATTTGAAAGTGGCTAAATAGTGGTTGAAATCGCCGAAAAATATAGCTGAAAAGCTTGAATTTTCGCACTGCCAAATCAATTATGGAGTCGTCCCTCTGATGGTGTCACGTGGGACGGGCCCCTGTCGGTACGCCTGTGCCACTATCTCAGAAACACCCCCTTATACGCCCGATAAAGGTCAAGGTTCGAATTCTACGACCAAAAGTATGCCAGAAAAAAACCCTTGTCTCAGGAACTGCTCTCTCGATTGGCAATGCACCACTTTTAGCCACTAACGTAGAGTAAACAAAATTTTCTTCAACAATTCATAGCCATGGGAGATCCATCTCCTACAGTTCATTTGTAACTGTCCCCCAACCTATTTTAGCAACATTAATACCGGCTATTAATCGTAAAAAGATTTTAAAAGGAGAAAAACAAGTTCCATGTGACGTCAGAGATGACTTTGAGAACCCCTGTTCACAAGCACGATTTAAAAAAATGTTTTCAAATATCTAGAGGAGAAACTTTGTACATAAAAAAATTCATAAAATCCCAAGTAGTCATAAACTGACCTTAAAAACAAATCATTTATTTATTTTTCAAGCAAAACGTCTTCTGCCGAATTCTTTATAGATGGCTTTTATTCTTTGGGTCGGTAGTAAATTTCTTGGTTTATTTTTTCACTTAAGTCTAATGTATATTAAAGTGTTAACAGGGTACGACACAAATCCAAGTGAAAATTGCCCGATTAGATATCACTTAATTGGTGTTTGTTGTCTTTCTCGTATATTGATTTTGAAAAATTAGTTTTTTCGTTTGGACCCCTATCTCAAAGTCCTGGATCCGCCCCTGGTTAAATATCTTTCCTGCAGGAAATCGAAAAGTATAGGTTCCCAAATGAATGATCAGAGTCAGTAGGAGAAAAAAATTGGGGCGAGTAACTCTACATTGTTATGGCAGTGATAGATGTTTTTTTTCCTAAGATGCGTGTTAAAATAATATTTTATCGTCTGGTTTTCATTAACAGTTTAGCGCGACCCCGGTGTGCTAATCGGACTCCTGGGATAAAGAAGCTTGTGCTTGCCCCGGTTCGGGTGAATCCATCACAGTACGGTCTGGAAAACACGCCTACACAAACAAACACATTCAGACCTAATACAAACGTTGATACACACACGCAAGAGAATATACACACACGGAAGTACATACGAACATAGACATATATATATATACACACACATAAACGCACAGAGACATAAACACAAGTACACACACGCATACACATACACATACACGGGCACACACATACACACACATACATCCGACCATAAATGCACCACAACGAATATATATATATATATACTGATAAAACAGCCGTACAAACACACATACATACGCAAACATACTAACATATGCATACTCATAAAACATACATACTATCATAAAACATACCTAAGAACACATACGTGTACAACATCAACATACGCACATACACAAGCACAAATACACGCACGTATACATATATACACAAAACACACGTGCATACATACACACATAGGCACACAAACACATACTGAACAATATATTCGTGCACAAACACATACATAAAGATACAAACATATACGCACACAACATATAAATGCATACACACACATATACTTATATACACATATATGATTATGAATTGCAATATATAATACAAAAACTTATTTGAGATGATCTCCTGTCATTACACAGTTTATGTATCACTCATCCTAGACAACACAAATAGAATAAACAATTAATTAAAGTAAATGTGGCTGCAGCAGGAATCGAACCTGCGACCGATAGGGTAGCCGCTTCAACGATGTTCTTATCATTGAGTAGAATAGGCGCAAATGTGAAGGCACAATTTACTGCTTTCACATCAAATTCTCATCTCGTTCAATTCCTGCAGTAGTCCCATTTTCTTTAATTGTTTATTCTATTTGCGTTGTCTTGGGCGAGTGATACATTGACCTTGTAATGACGAGAGATCATTTCAAATAAATTTCTGTGTAATATAACGCAATCAATAAATATTCTGTTGGATCATATATATATCCATTTCTTTAAACATACATATATAATTGTGTCATTCACAGACAGCTGTTTCGTTGTACTACAACTCTTCAGTGTGGCTATAGACCATCCATTATCCTATCCAGTACCATGAGGTAGAATCGAAACCTTCTTACCTCTACCCTACACAGAACTGTACAGTCAGTAAGGTTGAATTTAAGCAGTATATTTATTCAGAATTCCCCATACACCAGAGTGCTCTATTCCTAAGTTGGAAGAGCATTGCATAACCTTATACTGAACGAGATACCTCACTTGAAGAGTGCTCAACTCTGAATAAGGGAGCATTGATTATATATATATATATATATATATATATATATATATATATATATATATATATATATATCCAATCAACAGAACTAACACCAAACAAGACAAAAAGAATAACACTACCACCTTTAGTCGCACTGCAACTTCAGCTCCTGTAAGCTGGATATACGCATTGCCACCATCACTTCCACACACACACACACACATATATATCTATGTATATATCACATACATACATACATATATACATACGTACATACATACATGCATATAAGCATTGGGGAATGCAGCAAGGAATTTGCCTAACTCGGGATCAGTCCTTCACGCCAAGAAGTTGAAATCTTATAGATCAATGAGTCATTATGAACTTATGACGAGTCACAGCTTAGACACACCCTAGTCCTTTACAATCAACATCCAGATATATCTTCTTGTCTCCCCCGCCCGGAATGTGTTCTTTTGCCCCCTCCCCTCGGGGTAAATGGCAGCGAGCGCCCCTTGCATACTTATATATATATATATATATATATATATATATATATATATATATATATATATATATATATATATATATATATATATGTATATATAACCGCAGAAAAGCACGTATACAAACAAAAACATACAAATTGGCAGCCGGTTTTTTTAGAAAAAATATTTTGTTTTTTCTATTTTGTTTTCGTTTTTATTGTTTTTTCTGTTTGTTTTTGTTGTCATTATTTGTTTGTTCTTTGGAGGCAACTTTTTTTGTTGTTGTTTTCTCGTATTCTGTGGACATATAGTTGATAGGTATCATCTTTATACCTGCCGCCTCAGATATATTTTTCTCGGTTTATCTTCCTGATTCGGCAATGGTTTGTTTGTTTATTTTGATGACGTTTGTTTATTTTGATGACAGGGGGAAAGGGAAAGTTGGGGAGGGAACTAGAAGAAAAAGAAAAAAGACGAAAAATGGTGAAGAAAGAAAGATTCAGAGCGTATGAAAGAGTGGGGAAGTTTCATAACATATAAGAAGACAACAGGAAGGTAAAAAAAACGAAATACATTCCTGAAACGAGACAGAAACGATGTTCAATGACATAACATCTACATGATAATGAGGCTCTGTGTCCGTCCACCTGTCACACTTTTGAAAAAGAAAAAAGTAAAAGTTGAATGGGGTGTAGGTGAAGGGGAATCATTCGAAATACAAATACCGTGAAGAGAACGGAAATAGAAGAAGGGTTGAGGTACTCAAAAGAGAAGGAAGCAAAATGTAAAACATATTCGCTAAAGGAAACCGGCTGAATTCGGCCGTCGAGAAAAGAAGGAAGTCGAGAGAGTGAAATGAGGTGGAATTGAACTCGCTTCCGAGTGTTTGCGAGCGGAAAATTTGGTCCAGTGCCGGAGAAGATTACGATGGCGTCACGGACAAGACGAGTGCAGAAAGAATTGGATCCGTGATGCCCATGATAGAGAGGTCTGGCAAATCTTGAGGAAAGTCTATGTCTTACCACAGATATTGAAAGACTGATAATGATGATGGCTCCTCTGGGTAACTCCCTTGTTTGTTTCTTTAGATACTCCAGTGCTTTGTGATTTTACTCCTGAGTATACCGTTTGCCAAGCAACGAGTATTTCACTTGTTAAATATAAAAATGGTTCTGTTGGGAATTCAACGGCGAGAAACAATTCTCATGATTATAATTTGTCGTCTGGTTTACTGAGCTGAAAGAATCTCGTTATTCCACACATTATTTTACTAATATCTCCATCTTTTTGTTATTTAGCACCAACGTTGGCCTCGGTATTACCACCTCTCAAGAATTCATTTATGTTTTGGGGTGATTAAAGTAAATGTATAGGAATAGAAAGTTTTTTTACAGTAATCTACCTTCACATCAGGGAAATTTCTCATTGAATAACCGTAGCCACCATATGTTTTTTACGTGCGTATGTTTGTGTATTCGTGTATTCCAGCATTCATAGGCTTACCGTTTTATCAACAGACTTGAAAAATAGCATCAGTACTCCACTAGACACCTAATTTTTTCTATTTTTCAAGTAGCCTTTTTATCCTTTTAGGGGCATATTTTGACGGGTTTAATAATGATATGCAGATCCCACATCATACAGATATTTATAGATGTTTTTACTTTATTTTAGGTGTTTTCCATCGGAAATAACATTTTGAATCTAAATGTTTCTAGATTTTTTTTACTCAATTCTGGATGTTTTCTAGTGGGAAAAAACAGTGATGTCATAAATAGAATTTATTCTGACCATGTTTATTCTTTGATTAAATTTTTTTAGATGACTTCAAATTTTGACGCTACGTTTGTTCAATTGACTTATTGGCTGTTGCCAGTACATAAAGCCTGCCCAGTTTAGAACTATTTTCTCTTTCAACTGTCTACGATCCGAGATAAATTTTCATTATTCCACACTTTTTTATGTGTAGCTTTATCGTTTTGTTGCTTTTCAAGACAACGATCTCAGTTTCTGGAATAAAGAACTTCCATTATTCCACACGATTTTTGACGAGTATCATTATCTTTTTATAAACAAGTAATGTACATGAAAATGTGCGTGCACCAGCGGGTGAGATGCTATTTGAAAATACTTCCGAGTCCCCAATGGAAAGGGGCCCTGACATATTTATAAAAAGTAGTTTACATACTGCGTTTCTACTAACATTATATAATGACAAGGATATATTTGTACACACATGAATTGCATCTTATTATAATTCATCTGTCTGTGACAGCCTACTGTAAAAACTACTCGACATAACCCCATGAAATTTTGTGCAGATATTCCAGTGAGCCCTAGCCAGGTTTGAACCAGGAACTTATTCTTTATTCCGGTCCACACAGTTAATTCATTTGCTTACAGCTGAAGAGTATCCAACCTGAGTTTGATTGTGATAAAAAGCAACAGCAATTAAGATGAAAGTAAATAGTAAGATTAAAAAATATATAACAATAATGAGTATTTGATTTAAATTGGAATATTTACGTCTGTTTTTCTTTCTGTGATTCTCTCTTTTTTTAACAGAAAATAATTTTCATCGATTGAACTTTCTATTTTATAAATTCATTTTTGGATATGAACGTACTGCGCCTCTTCAGATATTTAGTCTAATAATTTAGCCTTCGATTGTTTTCACCTACTAAGAGATAGTGCATATCTGTTTATTACAATTTTATTTTTGTCTTTTTCATCATATCTCACTATCTCCTCAAGGACTCGAGGAGACAAGCATCCAGAGACCCTAAATCCCCAGCTACGCTTCCGCTATGCACAGAATCCTTTTATCTTATTTCTTTCTTGAATTAATTCAATTATTGGTGCAAATCCTCGGCTGATTTAGCAAATACATTCTTCAGCCATGATTAGCAAATACCATTTTGAATAGCAAGTGTAACCTGAATTAAGAATTAGAAAATGTTCTTCGCTATTCCTGCTTTAGAATTCTTTCAGAGTGTAGAAATTTTTCAATGAGAACTCTTCGAGTTTTCCATGTGTGGCTTATTTTGGTTCTTTTTCCAGAGAAAGTAGCAAAAATTTCAGTGACTTTATTTCCTCGAGCAGATTCTCTCTGAGAATAGGAGTTTTGAAGTGAAAATTTCTTTACGTTGTCAACATTTGGAGAAGCCGCTCCGCTTGAAAGTACATAGATTTGTTTTTGTTTGTTTTCTTCGCTGCCTTTGTATTACGTGCACAAAGGAATATCTCGTTTCGAAATGCAAGTGAGAACTGCGTAGTAATCACAAAATAATACACTGAAGTGAGCAACAGAGTTCCAGTCATACTATCTTGAATTTTCGTTGAATATAAGACGAGGTTTTCTACTAAAAAAAATGGTAGTTCGACTCACATTGTAACGTCAGTCGAAAATGGCTAATATCTTTCCAATATGAATGCTGCATCGATTGACACAATACATATTAACGTGCGATAATGGTTATTGTTTTAATTCAATGCTATGTTTTTTCAGTGAAATGCTATATACACGCAGCTTATTGTATAATAATCCTTTTAAAATCATTTTTCAAATGGATTTGCTATCACCGATCAGAATTTTACTTTCACGATCTGAAAACAATGATCCATATGCTGAAAATGAAAGTAATGCATGTTTCAGGGACAACTGACCGACTGCTACAAACGTTGAATTCACAAGAAGGGGATATCTCTCCCGACGACGTTATGGCGAAATAATGGACTCATATTGGATTTATATTCGAGTCAGTCGAATTTCTGAAATTTTCGGTTCAATGCCGAACTCGTTTTATGATCGTGGTTGACTTAGATTAAAAGATATGTGCGATGAAACATTGCAAACCGTTATTCATTTTTGACAAGTATCTATTTCATCTTAATTTCAGTTGCTTTTCATTGACTCTACCCAGACTGTTCTTCTATGGCCGTTAGTCGACAGCACGGACTAGAAATGAAAAATAATCTAGCATATGATTGTATTTGATCTTGGTCTCTCATCAAACTAGCCCCACTCTCCCTTCCTAACCTCTTATTAAACTACCTAACTTTCATTCCACTCTACCAGCTCTCTTATTTGGCAACCGAACATTCTCTTTTCTCCTGTCTCTTACTACCGTATCTGTCATACAGATAGTGGCAGCCTTCAACCAAGTCAGCAGTAGCACACTTATGATAACCGTCAGCGAAGCGACGGGTCATGAACTAGTATTCACAAACGGTTTACCAAGATTCTAGGATGAGGCATCGAACATTACAGAAAGTAAATTCTCCAGGAAAATAAAAAATTCTTCCCCGAACTAAAGCTTCAAAGTATCATTTTGGTTAGGAATTCTCTGATCTGTATCATGTGAAGATGTGGGGCACACCTGGAGACCTTGCTTGAGAACAATAATCCCAACGTGATGATTTTCAAAGATTGGTTGGAAGTGGTTGCGGTTTTCAACGTAAACGTCGATTTATTCGTGACAGATCGGCGAATGGGAGAGTACCCTCGAATGATTCAATAAACCAAATCTCGCTTCACGTTTTAGGAGACCCGAGAACACATTATACGAAACAAAGTGATTAAATCACGAAGAATAAGAACACGTCATCGCAGTCAATAATTGACCAACCGTAGCGTCAAAATTCGAAGTCAGGTAAAAAAAATTCCATCAAAGAATAAATATGGTCAGAACAAGTTCTATTTATGATATCAGGTGCGTTTTCCATTGGAAAATATCTAAAGCAGAGTAAAAACATATTGAAACATAGTCTAAAGAACAAGGCCCCCCAAAAGTCGAAAAGGCTTCCTTTTTCTACAATAATTAAGTAAGCATTTTTAGAAGGGGTCCAGTGGAGTACTGATGCCAATTTTCAAGTTCATAGATAAAACAATACGACCAGGAGCATTTGGACGAACAAGCAATGAAGCAAACAAACACATAAACGTGCAAACACGTTGAACTCTTCGCCATCTTTGATTACAACGGTTGTTTAATATTCATGTAAACGATTCGTGGAATGATGATAATGAATGGTTATATAATTTCAGACAACACTTGTAAGACCAGAAAACATCCGAAGTAGAGTGAAAAAACATATTGAAAAATGTTGAGCATAAAGGAAGGATACATGGAATTGAACAGCTCGCGGAATGACGTCAATGATTCGTTTCGGGATCTCGAACAGTACAAGCAAATCTGAACGACTTGTGGAATGATCATTAATATGCCTTGAAAGTAATTAAAGCTTTTACTTATAAATTGTTCTTACTTCCTGTGTTCTCACTGACGGGAATTGGCAAAGTTTGCAAAGTCCTTGATCGGTTGCAAAGAATATCGTCTGGTTTTGTGGGATGCTGGAAGAATGCATTACGAGTCGATGTTTTGATAGCTTATCTTCAGTTTGGACGAGGCATTCCGTGGCCGGGAGATAAGTAGTACGTTAAAAGTCGGTCGGCTTTGATAGAAGAGTTAAAAGGAACGAAACACATTTCTAAAATTTACCATCTGTCCCGCACCTATACACATCTGGGTGCTTAACATAACCCGATGGTTTAGCAAGATAGTCTCGCTACTGTTGTAGCGAGTTCGATCCTAGCTGGGTGTTCCGTTATCGTAATTTCATCCGATAACAATTGACAGTAGATAAAAAGAATAACTGTAACCTTTATATTGCATTGGGCGCATACGCTTCTGACTGTGTATTAGATTTAACCAGACTTTACTTTATGTACACAAACAAATAACTTTCGTGGTACATCCAAACTGGGCTTGTATAGAGACGACGGACTTATTGTACTTAATAATTGCAACGGCCAAAGATGTGACAAAAGAATTTAAGAAAATGGGTTTGAACGAAGGTGTGAACACAAACGTCAAAATTGTCAACTTCCTGGACATTACTTACAATCTCAATTCCAAAACCCCGGTTAAGATCAAAGTGTAATATCTGTTCTCTGACGCCCTTGGGTTGAGAAGTTGATCAATTTCCAGAATTGTCCCCCATCCCGGAACCACTGACCAGCATGCTCAGGCTAGTCCTGAGAGCATCAACAGGATCCGTCCGTCCAGTGAACAAAGTCAAGCCTGCTCTAATGACTTCGCGAAATCACGCGTCGAGACATCGACTCTTGTACAACAGGATTCTTCCTTTGGACAAAGTCCAGCTAGTCCCGACGTCCTTGCGAAATCATGCGCAAGGAATCGGGTCCATTACACCCTGTGCCTGCATGTTTTCGAACGTATGAGACCCCACCTTGATCCGATTTCGTGTCACATTTGTAGTCGTGGGATGCAAATAAACAAACTCAATTCCCAAAGCATCAAAGTATATTCTAAACCAAATAGCTCTCCAATTTATATAAATATGAATCTGATCATCAACTAGCCATCCTGAAACAGGTCCAAAATTTAGTCAATACTGAATTAACATTAAATTCATTAAATGAAAAGATTATTTTCAAGAAACAGCCAAACTCACCAGATAACACTTGAAAATACTGGATTTGTGAAATATTAACTAGAATTTAATAATGAACTCGAAAACAAAGAAAAAAAGAACCAACATTAACTAAAGATGTAGAAAGAGAAATACAATTTGGTTCACCCCTGTTTTCAGTAAGTAGGTTATAAGCAACGTATGTAAAATTTTCTTGGATCTCGTTAAAAATACTTCCCACAAAACAACAAATTGCACCAAAACTTCAACACAAACACATTAAAATTGGGATAAAGCTACAAGACATTATTGAAAGAATCATCTGTAACTATGATGACAAAATATCAAATCAATAAAATCGAAAAAAAGCAAACAACGAATACAAATAATTAAAAAAATATAATTGTTGACAGTGAAAAATGCGTATTACAAAAGAAATGCCTCACTCCAGAAATTGTATACAGAGCACAAATATACATACATGCGGTTAAAAGTGATCTAAATTCTAAATACGAATATCGAAATTAAAACTCAAGTGTAGACTGGCTAACCACAATACCTCCTTCACAGTTGAAAATCAGAGAAATGTCATCTCCCTCTCCGTCCATTTTGGAAACTTATAGAAAAAGGAAATAATCTGATGATCAACAGGAAAATAATTAAAAAAACTAACGTGTGTAGAAGCCTTCATTCAAGATGTAACTTGTGTCTTGAAGGAAAATTGTATTTAATAACTTTTGGGGATAAAGTTAGACAACATAACTGAAGTCAGAGATGATTGTTAAATGCCGGCACAAAATGAAATACATTTTTGAAGAACTTTAACGATTAAAATACTAAAAAGTAATAAACCACTCCCCCACTGAAAAACTTTCTACAATACGAGGACAAACTTGATAACTGAAAATAACATGAATATGAAAAATGAAACAAAACAC
>OY735218.1:32552191-32762191 GCA_963457665.1 Thysanoteuthis rhombus
CTGTTGATAACAACAGCGACCTGTGCATGTCATAGTGAATCGGCAAAAGAAAGAAAAAAACATTTCGGTTTTTTCTTTTTTAGAAACCATCAACTAAAACTGTCACCAAAATTGTCTACAAAGGTTTCTTCAGTTTCTTCTTCTGGCTAGCTGGTTGGCTGGCTGGCTGGCTGGTTGGTTGGTAATCTGTCAATGTTATAGGCGTGCAAACTGCACCAATGAAACTAAACAGCCGAAAATTTGAATATTTATTCCTTATTTTGTCTACAGGCAAACATTTTTTCTTCTGTTTTTTGGGTTTTTTAAAAATTTTATTTCGAAATTTCACCCACAATAGGTTCCTATTGGGGGTTCAGTTTGCAAAGAAAGGTTCTGTTAAACTGATCTCTCAGTTTGTGCCCGTCTGCATTCACGCTCGTTTTGTCTTCATTTTTTTCGAAAATTCAAACTTCTTTGTCAGGAATCACTACCAGAAGGTGAGAGAAGTAACTTATTCATCGATTACCCTGTTTTCCATTTTTTTAATTGATCACCCCTAACAGTGCATGCTGCCAAAAATGGTTACGTGACGGTTTCTATTGAATGATAAAACAGACCTGGTCTATTTTAATTCTATTGGATTTAATCTATATTATAAAATGCAACGTACTCGTTTGTCTGTCCCTCCGCCTCTCACCTTGACGTATGGAACAGTTTAGAAAAAATTACCTCAACAGGAATTGGAAGACAGGAGAGATTCTGAGAATGTAGCCGCAACACAAAAACTGTGAAGAGAGTCGGGAGATCGAGGGAGAGGTTCAAAGTAGGTGTACGCAAATTGCAAGTTCTTAGGGTATTTATTAAGCTTAGTCTAATCTGACACAATGGCACAAGTTCGAGGACTGAACCCCCTACAAAAGCAACGGAGATTACGTTACTAACCGTTGCTCAACAGCGAGGTGCGAACAATTTGCAACAGGTGATTCGTAAGCTTAGCTCAGTATGGCACGACGCCCCAAGTGCGGGTTACTCAATAAGGACTGAAATCACTACAGTTGTAATGGACTGTGATACTAGCTCGCTAACCATTTCTCCATGACAGAGAGACCTACGAATTCACTGAGCTAAACATAGTCTGACACAAGGCCAAAGGTATTGGCAGCCCAATGAGGGTTAAACTCATAAGTATAGTAATGACCTGAAAGATTAGCTTGTTACCCACAACTCCGCGATCAGATACCTTATGTATTTACGGCGCTTAGCTTAGTCTGTCACCTAGACAGGTGTCGAATTCACTTAAGAAGTAATGATATATGAGACTAGCTTGCGAACTATTTCTACACGGTGTGGGTCTCTAGATGTTTACTGAGCTTAGATTGATAGATAAATAGATATAAACAGACAGATAGATAGATAGATAGATAGATAGATAGATAGATATGAACATAGATAGATATATAGGAACACGCAAATAGATATGAACAAATATAAACAGACAAATAGATATAAACAGACAGATCAATACATACGAACAGACGGATACGTATGAAGAGGCAAATAGATAGATATGGACATAGGTAGATATGAACAGATAGATAGATAGATAGATAGATAGATAGATAGATATAAAAAACAGATAGATAGAATGATTGATGGATAGATAGATATGAACAGATAGATAGATATCAACTGGCAGACAAATAGAGATATAAACAGAGAAAGGTATCCTCCTATAGACACACACACACATATATATATATATATATATATATATATATATATATATATATATGTGTGTGTGTGTGTGTGTGTGTGTGTGTGTGAGTCATATATAAACATAGATACTTATGCTTGCTCTTGCGCAGAATCATATAGATAGGTGAGGAAGATTATGTTTCAAAAAGCTGAGAAAAGCCCCGCCTTCCTTAAAAATCAGCATTCAAAACCATTTATCCTGTACTCTAAGCACGCTCATACATGTGCAGAGAGAGAGAGAGAGAGAGAGAGAGAGAGAGAGAGAGAGAGGGGGATGGTGTAACGGTTACCAGTACGGAAATCGGAACCGGCGAATGGGTTTCAAATTTCGGCTGGAGCTCCTTATGTTCACTTCCCACAAACTCCTAAAAAGAGACATAAATATCTTGATAAAATGTCTCGTCACGGGATACCACGTTGGCTGAAGGAAGAATGGGTAAGCAACCACTTGGGCTAACCACTCTCCCATCAGTATCGTATCAAAGATATTAGGACACAATCCCTGACGCAGAAGTCCACAAGATTGCAAGCCTCCAAAGCGTTCATACACCCTTCTGCAGAAAGTACAAGTCAGATGGTCCGATCAAGTGGAGGGCACAAACAATAATCACCCATCAAAACAGTTGGTGTTTCAAAAACTCTACATTGACAAAAGACACTCAATGGAGAGAAGAAACGTTTGAAGACCTGGGCGTCTACTCCGGGATTGAGTCTCCTCCTCGGGGGTTTGAAAAGTGGAACCTCTGTAGTGAATAAAGGACAGTAGTGCATAACAATTCAACTATGCAACCCCAGTCAAATGTTCCCACCAAAAAAACCGTATTATTATTCGCTGGTGCTCATTCCATTGTGTCATCCCGGAATCAGATTAGGCATCTCTGTCAACAGTCAAGCGTGCCATTTGACATCGGGATTATACCATTAGAAAACTCAGATGGCAATGGGCTGGCCATGTTGCAAGGATGACAGACAACCGATGGACATCACGACTCACAACAAGGATCCCCGAAGAAGACCACAGGCGAGGCTGAGGTCGACAAAATACAAGATGGAGAGATGAACTAGACAATTTCAGAAAGTACTGGCTTCGTGATGCCCATGATAGAGAAAAGTGGTGGATCCTGAGGAGGGTCTATGTCCAGCAACGGACATTAAAAGACTGCTGCTGCTGCTGATGATGATAATGATGATGATGACTCATCAGATGGAGGTGGAATGCCTATCGTGTAACAGGGTAGCCACTAAGATATATGCTAAATAAACCCTTTCAACCTCCCGGAAATATGAGCTTTTGTCCATCCCCGGAATATATGTCCTCAAATACCTATGATCAACAACTTAATAATGGTTTACTTACTTACTTCATATATATATATATATATATATATATATATATATATATATATATATATATATATATATGAGAGAGAGATAGGGGGGAAGGGGAAGAGGGGGAGAGAGTTTGTATGAGATGATAAAGCACACACGCGCACTTTCTATCTTTACTCCTCGCTACGGGCATGCGTGTGTGAGCGAGTCTTCCAGTATGTGTGCTTCTGTGTGGATGTAAGGGTGCTACAATCTTTGATTGCATGTACACGTATGTGTTTGCCTAAATGCGTGGGTGTATGAGATAAAGAAAGAAGGAGATAGGCGGGTGTGCCAAGATATACAGTGTGTACGTACACACGAGCCTATTGACCCACAAAAGTGTGTGTCTACACAGCAACAACGTAACAATTCAACAACATTGTTTTCCGACTTTTTTTGTTTCTTTTTTTTTCGTTTTAGCAGATTTTTTTGTTATTATGAGAATAGGGTCCGTGGATTATTAGAAGGAAATAACAGTTTTTATCAAAGCTGTCACCAAAACTGTCAACACAGGTTTCTTCAGTTTTTGAGCTGATCTCACTCGCTGGCTATTTATGGAAGTTTGCATAACGCGCACAGGTCGCACCAATGGAGCTAGAGGGTTGAAAATTTAACAGATTACACCTCAAGTCAAGATAAATAGTTGTACTTTTTTTTTTTTTTTTTTTTTTTGAAAATTCCCCTCCAAATAGATTTTTAGCGGGGGTTCAATTTACAATGTAAGTTAAAGCAAAAATGGGATCCTTTGTTTGTGTCAGGCAGCAATTACACTTGATTTTTTGTTTTTGTTTTTGTCTTTTTTAAAATTGTAGACTGTTTGTTAATGATCACCGCCAAGTTCATTGATCACCCCTTTCCTTCCAAAGCAATGTTTTAATTGA
Source organism: Thysanoteuthis rhombus (assembly GCA_963457665.1). Taxonomy (NCBI): domain Eukaryota; kingdom Metazoa; phylum Mollusca; class Cephalopoda; order Oegopsida; family Thysanoteuthidae; genus Thysanoteuthis; species Thysanoteuthis major. Next base: position 32,556,178 of record OY735218.1, read on the forward strand.
TCACCCCCAATACGGCATGCAGCCCTAAAGTCGATGGTCACGTGACAGTTTCTACTGAGACGCTATTTAGACCTGTTGTATTATTTATTTTAAATTTCTTTTTTTCTTTTTTTTGAGTTCCGTTTTAGCTTCAAAAAACAAAAAAAAAACGAGAATTCTGAAAGGTCGGTGCTTTTTAACCCCTCCCCCTTCCCCTTTAATGGGGGGAGTCAGTCGAGCATAAAAGTAACTGCATGTAAAAGTTGGTTGGCAAGTGTCAGGGCTTTACGGCCATCTCTTTCGGCTGTGGGTTGACAATCTTGAGTGTTGGCACCCACACGCTGTCAAGCCATCTACATCAATTATTGTCAGGGGGGTGTCATCAGTTGGACAACATGAAATTCAACTCTTGGTATGCCAGGGATGTCTGTCTACGCGTCTCTTCGGTAGGCAGTCGGCTGAGATAGTGGCGAGGCGACGGCTGTTTGTGTTCAAGATGTGAGTAGAAAAGCGGGGTCCTGATTGTGGGGTATAAGAGTGGTGGGACGGGAACAAGGAAAGGGGGAAGGTGGGAGAAGGGCGAGAAGAAGGAAGGGAAAGAGGAAGAGAAGGAAGAAAGAAGGGAGGAGGGTAAAATTGAAAGAAAATGAAATGAAGGACGGAAAGGAAGGATGAAAGGAAGGAAGGAGAAAAATGGAAGAAGGAAGGAAGGAGAGAAAAAAAGAGGGAAGGAATAAAAGGAAGGGAATGATGAAAGGGCGGGAGGGATAATAAATGGGAGAAGGAATAAGGGAAGCAAAGAGTGGAAGGAAAAAAGACAGAAAGAAAGAAAGGAGAAAGAGATAAGGAATAAAAGGAAGGAAAAGATAAAAGGAAGGAGGGGGAAGAATGAAAGAAAGAATGGATGAGGGAATGAAAGAAAAAAAGAAAGAAAGAAAGAAAGAAAGAAAGAAGGAAAGAAAGAAAGAAAGAAAGGAGAAGCGGAAGTATAAAAAAAAGAAGGAATGGACGAAGGAGGGAATAAAAGAGAGAAGGAAAGAAGGAAATACAGAAGAATGAAAGACTGAATGCGACAATGAAAGAAAGAACAAATGAACAGAAAAAGCAAAGAAGGAGATTGAAAATGAAGAATGAAAAGAAAAGCGAGAGAATGCAGGGGAAAAAAAGCTGGACACGCAGAAGAGAGGAAAGGAAAGAACTAAAAGGATCAAAAAGAGAAGAAAGGAAGAAAGAGGGAAAAAAGAAACGAAAATAAAAAAAAAGGAAGAAAAGGGTGAATGAACGAAGGAAAGGACGATGTGACGAAGAGACCAAGATAGAAGACAGGATAGAAAGATGGAGTGAAAGAAAGAAAGAAAGAAAGAACGAACTGACAGAGGGAAGGACAAAGTAACAAAGGAACTGGGTCGGAAGGAAAGAAAGAAAAAGAATTAAATAAAGAGGGAAGAAGGAAAGAAAAAAACGTGATGGTTAACAAGCTAATCTCACTGAAATGTTCGATAGTGTAGTGTGGTCCTGAGACAGACTATGCTAAATTTTGTAAATTTGTGACTGATCTTCACTGGGTGTTTCCACGACAACGGTCTGGTGGCAGACTAAGCTTATCTTAGCAAATAAGTGACGGATTTTCACTGGGTACGCCACAGTGAGAGCCTTGTGCCGGAGCAAGCCAGACTTCGTAAATCTCGAGGGTACCTATCGTATCGAGATGGTTTGGAGGATCGTCTCTCACACCAAGTCGATAGTGTAGTGAGTTGGATCTTTCCAGGGTGCTCGGCGAGAACGGTCAGATTAAGCAAATTCTTGTAAATTACAATAACACCCATCGTAGTGTGACGGTTAGTAGTATTGTCACTCAGATCAATTACCTAATGTAGTGAGTTTGATTCTCATTGAGTGCACTGTGATATAGGCCTTGTGCCAGACTAAAGTGGTTGTTTTTATCTATGCACTATACAGAATATATAAGAACCTGAAGACGTCTCCATTGACTAAGGGTAAAAAGTCTCAAGTGATTAACCAAGTTGAATGTGATTTAACCGAATTCGTGCCTGGACTCTTCATGTGAACTCTAGCTAGCATTCTCCTCAGGAAAAGGGTGGGTGGACTTCCGGTTCAGAAAAAGTGACAGAAACAAATTCTTAGGTCAGAGGAAGTAGGTCACTGAACGAAAAGGAACACGCGCCCGAATAAAAGAACTTTGAATCCTTACACGATAATTATTTCGTAGGGTCATAAGCGTTGCTTCTTGATCCAGGAATCCACGGAGGGGGTCTGGACCAATGTTCCCTGAAATTTTTCATAGCCTGTTGGGGGTCGAAAAGCCTGTAAGCAACTGAAGAAGTGGAGTGTGTAGAAAATATTTTTTCTTTTGTGACGATCATTAGTCTAAAAGTTCATGTAACTTCAGTCACTATCAAGAAAAAAAGGTATTATAAAAATATATACTTATGTATTGTTTTTTCTTTATTATTTAATCCTATTTTGATTGCAGCGTTTTAAAAGGCGTCCTTGCCCCTTTTTAAGAGACTCTGTTCGTCCGTCTGTCCATCAGTCTGTTTTAAGTCGGATTTACTTGAAATTTGGTAAAAAGAGGTCTCTTGATACGACGCTTCTTACCTAGAAAAATCTTCCATTTGAGGTCATGTGATCTGGCAATAGTGGCATGTAAATAAGATGGATCTTATTTAAAACAATATCTCATTTACGGTTTCATGATCTGGCCATAATGACTTGTAAACTTTATTTTAAAGACGATTTTCTCAGCTGTTTACTGAAAACTTGATCGAAACATGTGTCTTTCTTCATAAAATGTTTCTCACCTAACATTATCTTCGACTCAAAGTTACGTGATCTAGCAATAATGGCGTTCAAACTCCACAGTTGGTGCCTCATTGAACTTCCAGTTCTTGTTTTGCATACAATTATGTATCTGCTCACGACTATTTATACAATATCACCTGAGGTTTTCATTGAATTTCAACTTGATTTTGTAGAAAGCCGGGAAATAGACTGCAGAAAGACTGAGTAAATGTTGAGGTGGATTCATGCACTATTACCTTTCCTACGACGTAGTTATACGTCCAAACCACGCATCACCAAAATTTCCTCCCCGGCCACACGATATCTCCAAAGTTCCTCAAAGAACTTCAATGAAATTTTGTAAAGGGGCAGGTGATAATCTACAGAGGAAATGATTACATGAAGGAGTGAATTCATGCAATATTACTCTCTATGTCGGAGTTATATGTCCAAACCACACATAGTAGCCTTAATTACAAGACTGTCCACACAGTATCTCCTAAATTTCCGAATGAATTTCAAATAAACTTTGTGGAGGTGTAGGCAATAAGCTACAGAAGAACTGGAGTAGATCATGGGGCGGATCCATCCACAATTACCCCTCTATGACAATCAGGTTGACAGAGGTATGCGCTCTCTGTGTGCTTTCTAGTTCGTAATTATTTTTCTATTCGGACCTCCCTACCCTCTATAATTATGGCCTCTCAGTTGCTCAGAATCCTGGATCCACCCGTGTTGATATGTAAAAATAAATGTGTACTTGAGTGTGTATGCGTATGTGTGTGTGTACGTGCACGTTCTCTGAGATATACGAGGTCTATCCGGGAAGTATCCGACCATTAGATATCAACGAAATAAATTGCTCACGTATGACAATGGCACCGTTGTCCTCTCCTCAAATGATTTTAGCATTGGGGGGAAAAGCCAGACGTCACAGGAAGCCAAATCTGGTCCATAAAGAGGCTGACAGACCAGAGTGAGGCAATGTTTTGATAAAAATAAACTTGCACAAGACACGAACAACGAACTTTGAGATCACGACACTATAGACGCTCTCACTCAATGGCGTCCCCCAAGTCAACATAGTAATCTCACTGGGAGAGTGTATGTTCACGCATGTACTGTAAGCTGTCCTCTGATTGGTGACCAAGTTGCATCAAGGTCATGAAACCGGTTCTCTAGATGTTCAATTGGTTGGTTCTTTACCTCGCATGTGTATGCGTGTGTGTAAGTGTATACCAGGCTAGGGCGACTCTTTTTGATCTAACAGACGTTTTTTTTTTCATTTTTATTCAGACCAGAGATTCACTTGAAAAATTATTTCAAACGAACATGAATTACAATATCTTATTACTGATTTGTAAAACCAGAACGATTGTAATTTTACGATACTAATTTCTGAGACAATTTACATAAGATTCGAAATAAATGGCTTGATTGGAAGCGGGCAACTAAAATTTTGCCAATGGTTTGTCACATGTGGTGATTATGTACGTGCCATCTCTGAGACATGTGAGCAAAGATTGTCTGAAATTTTGATATTATGTGTTGTATTTATTTCAGCCCAGAAAGTACTGGCTCCGCGACGCCCATGATAGAGAAATGTAGCGAATCCTGAGGAAGGTCTATGTCCAACGACGGACGTTGAAAGACTGATGATGATGATGATGATGATGATTTGTTTGAGGAACTATTTGAACTGATATTCTCATCTTGGAGTTTGTTTTTTTTTTTTCATTTTTCTATTATCTAAATCTTTCATTCTTCGTCAGAGAGTTCCCTGACCTTTTCAAATTGGTCAAATTTTCAAAGATCAAGTACTGACCTTACTCCAAATTCTTTCTGTACTAATAATCGCCTCACATGCAGAATGTCCAAGGTTCGATTCCCTGTATGAGCAAAGAGTGAGGAAAAACTCTTCAAATTGAAACATGCTTTCATCCACACTGAAGGGATTGTCATCATTTTTCAGTTTCCTCTTGATGTTCAATACACTTCTCTTTGATATTCCTTCTTTTTACAATTTCAATTACAATTTGAAGAAGTATCTTTCAGATTAACTTACACTCAGGCACATAGAGCTCAAATCTTTACCTGATCCCATGATGACAATAATAAACATGGTAATCACAACTACAACAGTAACATGTTTGATTCGAGACCTGTTATTTTAACCTTTTACTATAATTGAGGTTAAATGGAGACACAGTTAAAAAAACAGGGAAACTTGAAAGAGGCATGCTAGTTCCCTTGAGATCAGCCACGATTCTAGGTAAGGATAAGGTCATGTTTGCTTGAGGTCAAATGAGGTCAGCAATGATTTAATTCCTCATGTATTCCTGTTAACATTTTTGTAGTTTAAATAGGGTTTGAAAATAAGATAAGCCAATTCTAAAAAAGTGCATAATGATTTTGACACTATTGTTAGTAGTTGGGGTTCTGGAGACATTGGTACCATAAAAAATAAGCTAAGATACAGTTTAAGGAACCACTGCCATGGCAATGGCTGTAAAATGCTGAAAAATTATTTCGAAAAACGAAAGAATGCCTGAAATCTTATAAGTTTGATGTCTAATTAAAGGTAATCGAGGGGGTATGCAATAGTACCCTAAAATAATAACAATCACCTTTGACATATCGGTTGCCATGGTAACTACTCACAAATGCACGAAATATAGAAAAAGAACTTTCAAAAAAGTGTTATCAGAATATGAGATCAAGTAAAAAAAATTGTCTAAAAAAAAGTGTTATTTGAGTAAAATATGATCTCACAATGTCATAAACTTCTCTTAAGAAGTCATAAAATTCTGTTTTGATGTCATACCTGGTGAACACAAAATATGAATCTAGTTCTGAATTATATATAGTTATATTGTAAATAGCCCCTGCCTCCTAAAGCATAATGTAACCGTTGAAAATCACATGGATTTGTTTTATACTTCAAGTTAGAGCATTTGGAAATTGTAACACTGAAACAAAAAATGAAGAAATTGTTCAACAGCTTGACAAACAATTTTGGAATTAGCCAATATGATTTTCTGGTGCTTAGTGATTTCTTGACCAACAATGACTAACAGAGGTCAAGCGTTTGTCCAAATGAAATCAGGATTAGTTAGCCAGCTAGAGTGACCTTGGACGATTATGATTTCAAGGGTGACAACCTGACTGGAGAGGCCAAGCGTTCTCTAACTAACGTCATACATGTGCAAGAAATAACTCCTGTCAATGAGAATATTGATTTCAGTTGATCAGAAGATAGAGGACAAAACAACTCTAAAGTTTGCTTTTGGTTGTAAATATCAAATACTTTATGAAAGGTCTACCATAAGACTTGTAACTAGAATAATAGTGTTTATCATGTAAATATTCTATTTTATACATCAGTAAGTGGTTACCATGGCAAGAGATTCATATAATGCAATTATTATCATTTTAGAGAGTACCATTGCATTCACAATACCAATTACTCATAATTTAACATCAAACTCATAAGAATTCAAGCATTTTTCACCCATTTAAGAACAATTTTCAGAATTTTTCGATTCTTGTCATGAAACAGTATCTCAAACTGCACCTATGATTATTTTGATGGTACCATTGTATTCAGAGATCACAACTACCTGTGTTGCAATACGAAAATGATTAGATTTCCTTCATTATTTCAGAGGTTACTGGAGATTTCCTGTTTTTATTTTTTTTTGTTGCCAAGGCCAAGTTGAGGTATATAGGAGCTTTAATTGTTTGATATTCTGTAATACAACATTGCAGACCAAGAAACCTTCATTCGGGCATGTTGGTCATGGGGCAGTGGGTTTCGACCTCACTATTCATACCAATTTTTTTATTGATCACCTCTTACATGGCATTCTCTCTGAAGACTTTTATAGCATTTCAGATTTTCCGTATCTCCTATACAATGAAGAATCAATATATTCTTAATATCACCGATTTGAACATCAAAGTAACTTAATCATTTTGGACCGAAAAAATCAAAACGAAAACAGCCACAAAAATTAAAAGTCTGTTTCAAAAGTCATTAAACTCCCATTTGTTTCTGATATATTGTAGACATTAGAGATATTTGCTTAGCTTGCCTTCGCCTGGTACAAGGCTGAAAAATAAGGAGCACAAGGTGGGGTCATTCATTCTACTTGGCTTAGTCAGGCACAAGGCCTTGCTAGCAGAGCATCCATTGAGTACCAAATTAGTTACAATATTAATGGTCAGAGAGACTAGTTTGCTAACTACTACTCTATGGCATGACAGTCTGGCACAAGTGCACAAATATGAGGCACTCAAGGAGGTTATTTCTTCAGCTCTGTTTAGTCAATCACAAAGCCAGAAAAATTGTTTATTCAGATTAGCTTAGTCTGGCACAAGATTATACTAGAGGAGCAACCAGTAAGAATAAAATTCACTACAGTATTAACATTCAAATTCATATAAAAAATTCGAATCTTGAATGAGAGGGAATAACTTAAGTTACTTCCCTTGCCCTTTTAGGTAATTGGAAAATTTTTTTTTCAATTCAACATTTCACAAAAGTGTTCCATTTTTCTAGAATTCTATTCATTGAAGAGTTTTGTGTTTAGGAATTGTTTCAAGTGGTTCATGAATTCGAAGACAGGAACAGATTGTCATCATACTCACGTAAACTCTTGTGAGTTCATGTTAGCGTTAGTAGTAGTACCTAGTTTAGTTAAACGCTCATTTGAATTGCTAGGAGACACACTGCGAGTCCTTACTGATCTGCTCATGTGACTTCATGTCTAACATTTTCTGTTTCCGCACATATTTGCAGGGTGTGTGATGGCGTGAGGTTTGTTTCAGACATGAAACTTCAAAAAGGATGCGCATCATGTAATGTTCGGTAACCCCAAGTAAAATCACTTGAGGTGAAGTGATCCAAATGTGAATCCTGTGGCTGATTTCTTTAGTTTTGAGGCCTTGTGAGCTAGCATACGTTGTCACATGACGTGATAGCAATGTGTTCCTGCCTTGAGAATTAATGGTCTGTGAGACTAGCTTACTAACCACTATTCCCCAATGAGGTATCTTAGGTAGTTAGTCAACTTAGCCTAATTTACCACAAGTACAGGACATCCAGTGAGGATCGAATTCACTACAGTTGTAATGGTCATGGAGATTAGCTTTCCTTACCACAGACCATCACAAGGCAACTGGCATTTTGTGAGTTATCAAGTGAGTGCAAAAGTTTCCTCAATCTCACAGTCACTCAATAGAAACCATGGGGATAACAATTGTCTTTTGGCAACAGGTCATGTTGGGGTGATCAATAAAAATTTTGGAAAAAGTGGAGATTAATGAATAAGTTACTTCTCCAGCCTTTTGTCGAGCAGTGATCACTGAAAAATTTAAATTTTCAAAAAACAAGAGTGAATGCTACCCGACTCAAACCAAGGTACTAAGCAAATTGACTCCCCCCCCTCTAAAAACCTATTTCGAGGAAGAATTTTCAAAAAACAAAGAAAGCCTTATATCTAGATATAAGGATAAAATGCTTGTATTTCCAGCCTTCTAGCTGAGTACATACATTGTCAGCCAGCTAGTCAGATCACCTTGAAAACTGAAAAAACCGCTGTTAACAATTTCTGATAACAGAATCACAAGGATGAGTGCTGAGATCTAGACTTGTTAGAGAGAACAGATGAGATTGGGAGAGATTCATTTATTCATGTCAAGGAATCTATCTTTTATGATGGTCACAATATTGTAAATGAACTTCTTCAAATAGCCTTGAAGTCTTAAATGCTAGAATTACTTTTATGGAGTATTGGTTTTAAAATCATATTAGAATTTAGATTCAGTTTGTTTTCACATTAATTCATGAAGTTCAAATTTATTGAGGATGAAGTAAATAAGATCTCAGTTTCTTTCTTCTTGTGGATTTCCTTTCAAGCTTCTGCAGCTATCATTTTGACCTTGTTTTATAGGAATCCCATTTCAGAAAGCTGAAGCAAGAAGAAGAATATATCATTTGAATGTTGTGTTATATTAACAGCAAAGATGAAAATGCTAATTCAAAGAATCTGTGGAATAATGAAATTACATAATTCCCGTATTTCAGATATTACAAGAACACTAAAGAATATATAGGCAAAAATGCTGTGTTAACAAAAAAGAGAAATTAGTCCAAAATATCTATGAAATAATGAAAATAAGGCTGAAATATCTATTGTGCTGAAAATAACAAAGGTGGAGATACTCATCCAAAAATCAATGGAATAATGAAACTGCCTCCTTTCAGACTATGAAATGAAGGCTAAAGAATATATCAGTTGAAATGTTTTGTAACAAAATAACAAAGTTGAGTACAAAAGCCAAAAAAATCTATGGAATAATGAAAATCCTTCCAATCAGAATTCCAGACAATAAATGTCTTTTTGGATTTTTAAATTCATACCAAGAAATAATCATCATAATATTATCTATGATATTCTGCTGAACTTCATTTGTAACAAGTATCACAAATCCTGCTTACTTCATAAATAACTTAAAAACAATTTAGGATTTCGAAAGCGGATTACTTAAATCTGAATCAAATAAAAGGAAACTATAATTAAAGCAGGATTATTTGATAAGAATACTTCACATCATGTAATTTGTTCAACTTAGTAAGGAACTATCAACCAGAAATATCAACATAGATCACTAAAGCTTTTAATTTGATTTGGCTGGCTGTGTCTGTATTGCTCACACAGGCTACAACAATGGAGCAAGGACACTGGTTCTGAAACTTTGAAAACTCAAGGACCCCTTCTATTAAGAAAATATTCTGGTGGATCCCTAATTTTAGGATTTCCTAATTCCAATGTACTCAATGAACAAAAATAACTCTTAAAATCATATTAATTTTAAATGGATTACAATTATTTGAATTGTTATACATAGCACTAGTCTGTGAACAATAATCAAGTTTTTTCGATAGCTATGCAATGGATGATGACTTTTCTCTGCCACGAGATTTGCAATATATGTCCTGAGAGAGCACAATTGTGGACCCTCAAAGATAATTTGTCAGACCCTCAGTGGTCCGTAGATCCCAGTTTTGAAAGCACTAAGGTAGAGGGTTGAAAATTAAAATATTTACTCCTTATGTCTAGAAAATAAGATTTTTTTGTTTTTTGAAAATTCACACCTATATGGGTTTTAGGTGTAGGGAGTTCAATTTACAAGTGTTAGATTATGCTGAATTGGTCCCTTAGTTTGAGTTTGACAGCTTTAATGCTTGTTATTTTTAGTGATCACTGCCCAACAAGAAGTGAGAGAAGTAACTTATTTGTTGATCACCCCTTTTTCCAATTTTTTGATTTAATCATCCCTAACAAGGCTCAGCTCCAAGAAGAGGTGAGACAAGGTTACCCAAACTCTTTGCAGCCTACCTCGAGATGTTCTCCAGAAACCTATGTGGGAAAACAAAGGAATCAGAATAGACAGTGTAACTCAGTAAGTAACCTTAGATTTGCAGATGACGCTGTCCTTTTTGCAGAGAACCTCCAGGACCTCCAACTAATGCTAGATGAACTGAATGAAAAAAGCAAGAAAGTTAGCCTAATCAAGAGACTGACCCTCAAACTAAGAACCATGCAACGTGCACCAACATCACATGGAGAGACCACAAGACAGCACAGTATATTAGGGAAAAACATGAGTCTGAGACATTATAGAGGCCATTAGGATACTCAAATGGCAATGGGCTGGCCGTGTTGTAAGAATGGCAGATAACCGATGGACATCATGACACACAACATGGATCTCCAGTGATCAAATGTGAAACTGAAGCCGACAGAATATAAGATGAAGAGACGATCAGTACAGGTTCAGAAAATATTGGCTCTGCGACGCCCACGATAGAGAGGTGTGGCGAATCTTGGAGAACGTTTATGCTCAACAATGGACGATAAAAGACTGATGATGATGATGATGATGATGACGACAACGATGATGATTAAGAACAAGGCATGCTACGAAAAGACGTTAGTTATTTGACGTTTTCTATTGTGTAACTAACCAGACCCTCATCTAAAAAGTTTTGTTTAAAGTATATAATAGTCGGAAAAAATATGATAATCACATTTGAAAAATATATTTATATTAACAAATAGGAATAATCTTCTTATACAATAAAAATAAATAATCCAATTGTTCAATCTGGAAAATTACCATAATTTTTGAATAATACATCTACATTAAAGAAGTATTTCTGCTTATAAAACTGTGTTTCTGTGTTTGAAAAAAAAATTATGAAATAAAAAGCAAAGCTTAAGCAATTTTTTTTCTTAGCAGAATAAGCACTTTTATAAATTATACTTGATCTTGAATAAATATCAAATCTAAGATCAAAGGTATTATTTTAATTAAAAAAAGATATAACACTCATTTTAAGAGAAATGTAATTCAAAACTATAAAATCATACGTAGCTTTTAACTAGCGAATAGTTGCTTATTATTTTATTCATCTTCTTCACTAGTTAAAATTATTTCGGGAAATCTAATTCATGACTAAATTCTGCGATATTTTGTTCATTAAAATCCTACTTCATTTTCTCACAAGGTAACTTCACCTGAAATTATAATGATTCCATTTGTTTCTAACCTACCTTTCTGTACTCACTGTTTACAGTGTGTTCCGGGTCCTTTAAACACCTGACGCGATTATTTATTAAAAACCCAATGCTTTAACGTTTTATAGTGAAATAAAAATAAGTTGAAATTTTTTATCCAACAACCAACATTGATTAAGGTCAGAGGTTAATTTATTCAATACATTAATTAATTTTTTAGTAACTAATTAATGTTTTTAAAAACTTATACCTTGTGCTGCTTGTAGGGATCGGGGACACCACTCTCCAATGTTAAGGTGTAATTCAATAATTTTAATTCTAAAAAAGGTAATATTTGCCGCGTGAGTAAAGCAGGGTTTAAAAAAATTAATAATGGTAAATATTTAAAATAATATGAAGTGTGCAGGGTTCAAGTAGATATTTTAAAACGCGTAATCACCCCTGCATTTTTTAGTTATTATATTTACCTCTTTAACGCAAGAAGGACGACATAACAAGAGAAGTAAGTTCAGGCACCGACTAGGGTTGACATTGTAGTTCATGATAATGTCGGTGTAGCAGTCGGAATTATTCTTGTTAGGACAAGAACGAACGAAGGAAGACAATACGATTCATTTTGGATTCTTCAGGGTTTCCAAGACACTGGAAAGAAAATAGAAAAAGAAGTGTTACAATCATAAGTCATCTCATTTAATTCTTTTCATTACAGCTTTTGCAATATCAATAATCCTCTTCTAAGGTAAACCTTAACCAGCTTATTTATTTTTGTCGTCTTAATCTCATCCTCGGATAATCTAAAAGTTGTGTCTTTTATTATTATAATCATTATTATTTTTTTTTTAAATTTGTAATTTTTATAAGCATCCCTCGTTTGTCTTGTTAACTTGAAGAGATCTATTTAGCTGAAGAGTTTGGTGATTTTTTAAAATTAATTATTGCCACCGACTTGTGATCACGTGAGAGAGGTAAGTAAAACGAAAGCGTTTTTGCTTTTTATTTATTTACTTATCTATTCATGTAAACTTTATTTACAGTCATATCTCTGTTTAGTTGTTAGTTTTATCATAAATAAACCGGACTGAACGAATGACAAAGTGCTCATTGATAAGAATGAACAATGGATATCGTTTTTTGTTTTTTTTTTCTTGAAAACTAATTAACAACGAAACTGTCTCCTTAATTTGTCACATGTATTTATCAATTCTTAGTGTAAGAAATTCCTTCTTTACTTGATTTTCCAATGTCTTCTTTTATTTAATGGACATTTGTGGTTCTCTTCTTATAAGGGTTTCAATTTTAAATAAATTCATTTTGTATAGAAGACTTAATTTTTCTTTGGAAAATCTGAATAATAGTCAAGGGAAGCAACAACGAGAAAATCGGGGTGTTATTGAAAAATCTCAATTATTTCCTCAAATTCTAGGCATTTTCATTCGAAATTTCTCTCTTACGAGGATTTAAAATGATTTCCTAAAATACTAATCGAAATCTTACTTTAAAAACATAGAAATATTATTTATTCAACTCTGGTTTACACAGTTATCAACTTATTTCATCTTCGGTTTCAGTGGTTCTAGTATTTATATAAACACCTGATTTTAAACTACTTGTTGACCTGTTTTTTTAAAGGTTAGGCTTATTTTGCTCCCTTTTTTTCTTTTGTGGTGTGGTTGAAATTATTCTGGGTTGATTTTTCAAGGTAAATGAGTGCATGGTTGTTTCAACGAACTTTATTAAACAACTGAATTTTAAAACGTCTGTCAATGATTACAAAACAGGTTTTGTTTACACTACGGATGCACAACTGTATTATAATTTTCTCTTTTCCGTCATCGATATTGTAATTTTACGTAATCAATGTTATAATTCGGATGGTTGTAGATGCTGAATTAATATTTGTTTATTCATTTTGATATTGTATCGGAGGAGAGTTAGTATATATAAGTGACGTTGCTAGAGTTATTTACTTATCTATTCCTTTTTCTTTTAGTGTTGTGTTCTCTCGACGATCTCGTAGTTGAGCGTCACAAATTATTGTTTAGTTGTTGTGGTGAGGGAACACTCGGTCAGTAACCACAAAAGTAAGCATATATGAAATCTAATTTACTTTTACTGCTACTTCTATTTCTACTCGTACAATTTTAAAAGAAAACGTGTGCTTTCAACGATGGCTAGATAATACTCACATTGACATAGTTATCAGCTGAAATGCAATGTTCAATTTCATTTTAGTTTCGGATTTTTTCTCCTTTTGTTCATATTAGATTCGATAACTGTTTAGTAAGTATCGCTATAACTGACCACCAAATACCCTCACATCAACGACTATGATGATTTGGGATGCTTAACTAAAACTGCAAGATCACCGGGTAATCTTCAAATCAAACGATTATTGTGATTTTAGCCATCCGTAATACGAAGTGGTTGGATTTTCCCCATCTGTTTTTCTTTTTTTTTTCTTTGACTGACTAATTATTTGCAAATATATTGACGTGCTATCTCTTCTAGTCAGTTGACATAAACATATACACAAAACCGTTTACGTGTGAAAAGAAGATATATTTTAGTTGGGTGTATCTAAAAGAATTATGTAGATGATTAATGTTTGAAAAAATATGTATAACTAGCGAACAATACTTGTCACTTTCTTTCAGATCAAAACATTGATTCTTATCGGTACGGAATAAAACTCTAATGCGAGCCAATTAGATAAGATCTGAGGGAACAATAAATCTGTAACGTGTGTATATAATTTTAATCAGATAAGTCGTGAACCACCGAACCGGCACGCTCAGACTGTTTTGTTCACCGAGGCACTCACACAGATGCAAAACAAAAACAGAAACAAAAAAAAAACAAAACACCCATTTCTACGGATGCACAGAAAAACCTATAACTTATTAATCTTAGCACATATGAGTCGGGCCTGGGAACGTATCTGGTGGTCGAGATAGTTACGTAACTAGGACCTATTTATCATCCTACCCCCCCTCCCGACTGGTTTAGGGGATAAGATGGTCGATTGCCAAAAATAAAGGGAAGAAAGAAACCGTTGCTGACAACGTGTTTCAAGCCGTCACTCTTTCTCTGCTTGAAGAGGACCCATTGCCAGCTGTAAGCGCTGGTTTTGTGTGTACTAAGGCAGTGCCTGTTACTATGGTACATGTTCGAAAGGGATCTGGCTTTATGGTACTCAAGTGTGGTTAAGCACTGAATTAGACTGAATATGTTAATTCATGCATTATCCATGTAATAATAAGAAATGCATTATATAACTCAGAAACTCTATCCGAAATGATCTCCCGTCATCACATGGTGAATGTATCATTTGGCCTTGGCAATGTGAATACAATAAAAAAATCTTAAAAAATAAGACAGGTTTGATTTCTACAGCAGTCTTATTTTCTTTGATTGATTATTTTATTTACGCTATCTTGGCTGAATTATACATTCACTGTGTGATAATAGATCATTTCAAAGCTATTTGAAATGATCTATACATATTTATAATTATTTTTATCGGATTATATATCGTTTACTTGATAATATAGTATTCATATAAGTAAACTATATCTTTAATTTTGTCAATAGAATAAAGTATTCCACCTTTTGGACTGCTTTAGAGGATGTTTAATTGTCAAAACTTAATTGGGATGATATTCCAACGGCTACTCTAGGGGAAGGATGTTGAAGTGATCTCTTATTTCTCTTGGGTGCCTGTGATTGGTGTTCTAGTCCTAGGTTGTCAGCATTTCAAATGCTGATTCTTTTCAGGCAGAGGCCATCTCCCACTTGGGTAATTGACCCATTACAATCTTCTGACTCTCACCCTTATTTGGCCTTGTGCCATACTAGACTTATTAAACAAATTGGTGGGGCCAATTTTGTGATTGAATTAGTTGTCTCTCTCCATCTCACCAGTGACCATTGTTTGAGCTCAAGTAAAAAAAAAAAAAGAAAAAAATGAATAATGCTGATTTTCAAAGCAGGCACATCCTTTCCTCTTCAGTGATTTTTTGACTTTTTTCTTCTCCACAGCACAATAAGCCAAGCTCTAAAATTGTTGAGGCCCTCCATTAGTATTCAAGGATAGATTTGCTCATTTAAAAGAGGATGATTGATAAAATATTCATGAATTGAACAATTTATCAATTCTACAGTCAAAAAGATGTTATTGATCATGGTTTCCAAAATGTTTGTTTTTTTTCAAATTTTATGCATATTTGTTGTTACTACATATTGAAATAAGGTGTAATCAAAGGAGGATTGAACCCTCCTCAAAACTCCCATTGGACAACTATGGATGCTTTTGCATTACATTAGTTGAAAATCGATAAGATCAACACAATTATCAAAACCCCTATTTCTGGGTAAGATAAACACATATTTATCATTGGGGCCATTGGTATGTGTTTAAGCAAGAATTTTGAATGCTGATTTCCAAGGGAGGCAGATTTAACTAAATTCATTAGAAAAAAATCGCATTTGATTGTATTGTGATAGCTGCCATGATGTACAATTAAAGAGTTGTCTTAGTTAAGGTTTTTTTTGTTAATTCATTCTAATTTTTAGGATGTTGAGGAAGTAAGCAACATTTTAGACTTTCTTTTTATTTTATTTTAAGAAAGGTAAAAATGTGACACAAAAACTTTGTGTAGATTGCGGAGAAGGTATTTTGAATGATTGAATGTGTCGAAAGTGGTTTGCATAGTTTTGTGCCATAGATTTCTTGCCATATGTTGCTCCATGGTCGTGTTCACCAGTTGTTATTGATCAAGACTTAGAGAATAATCAAAACATAGATTTCCAAATCATGTGTTGCAATTAACTTCAATCAGTTATGTTAGTCATTTAGATGTGTGGCTTCCACATAAATTAAGCAAAAAAACACCTATATCTATTCCAGTGTTAGTTTATTTTTGTTCCTTTTTAAAAAAAAAAGAATTTTGACAGGCGATGAAAAAGATAATCTACAATAGCATACAATGCAAGAGATGTGTGTCAAGTAATGAATCATAACTGACCATACTGAAAGTCAGTATTTATCTAAAGAAGGCAATGCTGTGTGTATAGTGGGAGTGGAAGGGAGTCCCTTATGAGCCCCTTCTTAAAAAGCAAATAATTCAAATACCATTTCTAAGTAGAACAATTGAGGGCAACAATTGATGACAAGCATCTGGAACTAGTTTTAATAGAAAATGCATAATATTCTTTCAGGATAATGCTAGATCACATATTTCTTTGGTGACCAGGCAAAAATCGCTGGAGCTTTGTATTCACCGGATTTTGCAATTTCAGGTTACAATTTATTCTGGTCTTTACAGAATTCTCTAAATGAAAAAAAGATTAATTCCCTGAAAGATTGCAAAAGTAACCTAGAGTAGTTCTTCGCTGAGAAAGATGAAGAGTTTTCGCAGGATGGGATCGGCCCCAAATCAAACATTAAGCAAAATAAATACTTGCCTAAGGTATCGAGAGACGGCGGCACCACAGGTTTCTTGCAGCTTCCTGTGTCGAATTATTATGAGTTGTTTAGAATGAAAGTTTAAATTTGAAACCTAATTTTTCTCTCATGTGTAGAGTTATTTTTGAACAATCAAATGACTCAATTGTCCACACAAATACAATTGTAGAAAACCGGTCATTTTGTACGTACTAGTTTTGTCAGTAAAGATTTGGTTCAGTGAAGTAGTATATTTTTGTGGGAAAATGGATTTTTCAAAACCTAGTTTGATGTGTTTTAAATGAATATAACCTTTATTTCTTCAGGAATGTTTCATTTTTGAAAATCTTGTCAGTTAAGCAATGGGAGGCCGAGGTGGGGGGCACCATTTTTGGGCTCTGCTTAGGGCATCAAGCGGCTTTATTGCCTGTAAGATGGCAGAAAATAGTATAACAATGGTAAGTATGTTGTTCAATATCGTTGAAGAGAAAGATCATTTGTCGTTTTTACTTGAATTCTTTTTGGTTACCTAATATATATGAACTAGTTAGTTCCTGTGAGAAAAATTCATGGATATGTAGGTTTCTCCCTCTATCCAAAAGTAGAGCATTCCTATAAAAGTTTTTCATAAGCTGAAATTGTGTAAAGTGAAGAAGCGTTTACATTAATTTATATAGGGGGAAAAATTTATGAGTATCGCCCAGACCCCAAAAATGTTTAGGATGGAATGTCAGCTTGTGTCATTGGGGATTGTGTTGGTGGGAGGTGTAGAAGAGAGAGGAAGAGGGTGTGCACTGCCTCTATAATGACTCGCTGTGAAACAAAAGCTGGACACTATCTTTTTTTTTCCTTTTCGTAAAAGTGAAAGAGTTGCATGAAGCGACATTTGGAAAAGAAGGGACTACCAACATTTGAATTTCATTAGATGATTTTTTTTTTCTTTTTAGAAAATAAACTATTCAAATGAATGAGTCCATTGTTTAAAATGGAGGGTAGCAAGTGTTAGTCCATGGTTACTGATACAGAACCAAGAAAATCACTCTGTTCATACAAGTAGATGTTATATGTATTATACTGGGTGAGAATAAAACTACTAGATAGAAACATGAATGTTGTGGCATTACATGGACTAATTAATAGAATTTTTCTCTGTATAGGTGGCGCTGCAATCACCAGTGTCAAATATCTCATGCCATAATTGGAACCCCATATTGGAAATGACCTTGTGTCATATCTTGCTCTTGTGGTGAAGCAAGTTAATACTTAATATATTTGCCATCAGGTGAAGACTTTATGCTCACTCTGTATATTATGTTGTATTATCAAACATGCACTGAATAATACATAGGGTATATAATTATATTTCTACTGGCAATAATGAGGTCTTTTTTAGCGCAGATCCCAAAATATCAATCTAGTTCCAAAATAGCTGAATCAAGTCCCAGAATAGTTGAATTGATCGTGGCTCGGTTATAATGTGGTGCTGGCTTTCTTGGACCCCAACACCTGTGTTGCAGCGGTGGCACTGTGGAAATATTATTTCATACAACAGCTGTGCTGCCAGCAAATCCCTCGTCCGATAATCACCTTGTCAGGCTCGGTATTGGGGTGTGTGCATTATACATGTAAGCATTTATTATGTAACGTTATATGTTGATGTTTAAAAATGAATGTAGGTAAAAATATGTAAATAAAACATTCCTGATTTTGTGCCAGAAACTATTTTATGGAACCATCCGTTGGAATTAAAGATAAAATCAGGGTTGTTTTCTTTTTTTTTTCTTCTTTTTCTTTTTTTTATTTTCTAGATTTAAATTTTTCTTCCTGAAAATACTAAATATTCTACTATAAAAAAAACAAAAACATGAATGGGTAGTCTCCGAGTTACAATGACCTAAACTTATGACTTTCTATCGGAATCGCTTGTATTGATTCCTGACCGTGGTCAGTCTTTTTCGTAAATGTTCATGTATTATACATAAGAATAAGCCTATCATATCAGTAATGGTTTTCATTAATTCCTGAAAACTGACATGCCCGTTTTTCAATCATTTAGACTTTTATGGTCAAAGTTCATCTATTATATGTATAATAACTCCATTCTGACTGAAGAGCTTTTATTAATTCCTGACCACAGGTAATCCGTTCTTATTTATTTGCAATGCATTTCTTTACTAAATGTTTATCTATTATGAATATAGCCCTATCAGTAATCCTTTCATCAATCACTGACCACTGACAATCCCTTTCTTCCTCATTTGCTATGTGCAACAAATCCGAAACTTAGTAAAAGAGATTTGAGATCAAACATTGCAAAATTTGATGGTTAGATGCAAACTTTTTTCTTTAGTTTTGGAAATATTTAGTTTGTTAGTTTAGACAAATGATTACAGTGTGGTGGTGAAGTCTGTGGAGAGCTGGTGTCAACATACAAGTATGATTATTGTTTCATTTTTCTCCTACTGTCAGAACTTGGGGCAATATGTATGAATTTATTTGAGTGAATGAAAGTTTTGATGTATTTGTTTAATAAATAATTGCAATAGTAATGTATTTGTTTACTAAATAATTGCAATACTAATGTATTTGTTTACAGAATTATTGCAATAGTTACGAATTTATTTACTAAATGATTGCAATAATAACAAATTTATTTACTAAATGATTGCAATAATAACAAATTTATTTACTAAATGATTGCAATAATAACGAATTTATTTACTAAATGATTGCAATAATAACGAATTTATTTACTAAATGATTGCAATAGTAACATATTTGTTTACTAAATGATTGCAATAGTAACATATTTGTTTACTAAATGATTGCAATAGTAACATATTTGTTTACTAAATGATTGCAATAGTAACATATTTGTTTACTAAATGATTGCAATAGTAACATATTTGTTTACTAAATGATTGCAATAGTAACATATTTGTTTACTAAATCATTGCAATAGTAACATATTTGTTTACTAAATCATTGCAATAGTAACATATTTGTTTACTAAATCATTGCAATAGTAACATATTTGTTTACTAAATGATTGTGATGCATTTCAATGGTAAATAATTTTCTATGAATTTGTATAACAAAATAATTTCCAATGCATCATTACAACGATTGAGGTGTATAAATACTACTCACTAATAAAATGGAGTCCAATTGGTAAGGTAGTTTTAATAAGAGAGGAGGGTAGAAGAAAGAAGTGCTTGCTGCCAACAAAGCGAAGACAAAGGGCATGAAAGAAGAGAGGGTGATAATGAAAGTTGTCAAATTAGCCATTTTGTGGCTAGATTTTGCTGATTTCTTTCCAATTTGGCTAATTAAAAGGTACAATAGCCGATTAAATCTGAGAAGTGTATTGAAAATTGATGTACAATTTATGTTAATGATCTGTTCTGGCATCTTACTTTCCCTCATAAGTTAGCAGGAAAGAAAGAAATGAAAATATCTAGCTGATTTTAGTCATTTTTAAAGACTGTTTTAGCTATAGATAACGAACCATATTTGGTAACGAGGTGGGATAGGCGAGAAATTTTTGTGTCCAATTTTGAGGACAATAGAGCTAAGTACTAAATTAACTTTTCAATGTTTTTTTTTTTTTAAACCGTGGAATTCCCATGGGGTGCAGGTAGTTTCTTCAGATGCTTTTAGTATTTGCTGTGTCACTATATCATATATATATATATATATATATGAATTGTTTTGAGTGAACAAAAATTTTGATCTAATCTTCTACTTATATAATGAACAATGTGATTTTCTTTTTCTGTTTCACTGCCCGTAGCAAAGGGCTCTTCCATTGGAACAAGTTCAGTGGTTACTTTGAAGAGAAAATCATCTCCTAAAAATTCAAATATACCTATGTAATATTCGTCATCTGTTCTATAAATCCTACTTTTTGATTATACATACCTACTTAATCATATCACCATGCAACACAGCTTTTTTTTTTTCCTGGGTAGTGAATGTTATTTTCCGATTGCTTATGTGTAAAAAGTTTAGAAAATGGCTATTATTCCCTTCAATCTTATTCATGAATATCATTATCCTAGCCACTTTTCTCACTTTATTTGATTAAAAATGTACAAATTTGTCCATTTTCCTATTGGAAATAAGTAGATTTTAAAATTATCACCGTCTTGGTCGCAAGATCAAAGCTTGAAGGGAATAAGTGACATTTTCTATTATATATATATGAATAGAATTTAAAAAATTTTTTTTTTCTAGATTTAGTGAATTAGGTAATAACACTCATTCATCATCATTATCATCATAGGTCTTTTAACGTCTGTCGTTCGACACAGACCTTCCCCAGGATCCGTTACAGTATTTTCTGAATTTGTTTAGTTCATCTCTCCATGTAGTATTCTGTCGGCTTCAGTTGTGTGTGTGATCTCTGGGGATCCATGTTGTGAGATGCGATGTCCATCGATTGTCTGCCTTTCTCTCAAAATGACCTGCCCATTGCCATTTAAGTTTTCTAATAGCTCCTATGATGTCTCGGACTCCCATTTTCTTCCTGATATGCTGTGCTGTCTTGTGATCTCTCCATGTAAGGTTGAGCATTATTCTCTTATGCATGCATTGTATGCTTCTCAGCTAGTTGGTCTATCTCTTGGTTAGGTTCCATGTTTCAGCTCCATAAGTGACTATCGCGAGAATGCATTTATTCCTGAGGAACAAAGAAAAAAATCTCCAAAAAAAAGTTGCACAGTGTAATGTGTTTTAGTATACGTACAGGTTTCCCTGCTGTCTGCAAGTAGGGTGTTTCCATGAAAACCTTTTTATTAGACAAAATGGTATAAAGAAGCAATTACTGTAAATTTTGATGGGTGGAAAAAATTTTGAGTGTTCCCGGACCGCAAAAAATTGATGGTGAGGATGGTATGTTTGGCTGAACCATTAGAGCAGTGATTTTTCAACTGTGTGTCATGCCGCATCTGTAGGTGTGCTGCTGAAGTTCTGAAGTGGGCCATGGGACAGCGTTCCAAGTATGGACACAAAAATAACCTTTGAATATTATTTGATATTACGGGTACTTTTATGGAGTGCATTAAACTCCTTTTCTTGATGATGCAATAAAAAAATGTGTTCATTAAAAAGCCGAAATGGCAGTTTCAACTTATCTCTTGAATGTGATTGTAAAGAACTTCTGATCTCCTTGGCCAGCCATAAGATGTGTGATAATACGAGAATTATCGTATGACTGCCTAGCCTCTTTTTATAATTATTATCATTATTATCATTTTAACCACAGTAAGCTGAAAAGACACCTTCACACTAAGCTCTTGCATATATGCGAGAAACCAAATCCTTCATCTTCTTCTAAACAATCGAATGTATACTTGGATACTGATGGTGTGCCCTAGCTCACTGTGCCTTGAGATGAACACTGCCTCAGAGATTGCGTTGGTGGGAGGTACAGTAGACTAAGTTGTAGGAAAGGAAATGAAAGGGTGCACACTACTTCTATATGGCTTGCATCAAAACGAACATTGAACACTTTTTTTCGCCTTTCACCTCTTTTTCTCTAAAAAACAAATAAGTAATGAAAAGTAAACTTTCCGAAAGTATGGGATACGTGTGTATCCGGACAATTGATGTATGTGAATATATACAGGAAATGCCATGCATTCTCTCTTAAGTCGTAAGAGTAAAAGTAATTTTGGATACATTCTTATCATGTAGACTTTGATTTAACTGCTAAAGTCAATTTGTTTTTCTTTTTGTCAAATTCCAGTCCAAGTCTGGAGTTGACTTTTTTTTTTTCTACCGGAATAGCAACAACAATCCTCACCTCATTTAGGAGAGTTAACTCTTCACTGTTTGTCAGTCCCATCATGTTAAACCTAATGTTATGTATAGTATACGTTTCCCTATCGTGATTTGAAATCACAATCAAATAATCTGCAGGGGACTTCTCTCACTGACTGAGTCAGAAAAAAAAATTTGTCATAGATACGCAAGGGCTTATTTCATGCTAATAAATAGATAAGTTTATGCTAAAAAATATGTATCTTTTCATAAAATTTTATTTATTATATATACAATACAAAAGTTTCAGTAATCATCTTCAATTGGAATAGAAGTAGCCATGAAGTTTGACCATGCAGCAGTCAGTCTTGTAAAAATTATTATTCATTTACCTCTGCCAACAAAGTTGAGGGATGGTATATATATTTGCTTATGTATCTCTTTGTCCACATTATATCTCCGAAAGTTTTCAATGAATTTCAGTGTCATTTCCTGGAAGTGTGGTCCAAAAAGTAATTCAATTTCAAGTCATTTCAAGGATTTTAAAAATTTTTCATGCTTCCATCTATTCATTGTTGATTGTGCACACAATATCTCCGAAAGTTCTCGATGAGATTTAATTGAAGGGTGGGCCATGGGCTATGAAGGAATCGATAGGGGTGGATTCAGGAATATTTTTGATTGAGATACATTGTTACATGCCCTGCATCATAGCTCTATATGAGGTGATTTTCATTCAGTGTTTAGTTAGTGTATAGTGGTGTGATTTGCATAGAGGTAACAGCATGGACAATGGAATTGGCTCTCTTAGTCAAACTCTAGTTGGGGCTGTTTGTGTACACTTTGCTCTAATGCTTTTGGGGAAATGCGGAAACCCATCTCTACTCCTCTGCTATGGCTACAATAGCAGCACTGATTGGGCTCTTTAGCTTTTGGGAAAATGCCAGTCTAGGAGAAGGACAACTCCGATTCTAAACCAGTTTGGGAGAGGAGTCCCTTTAAGGTGGTTCGGCACCCTTATGGCAGTTCCTGTATCCCAGCTGATGCCAGATGTATCAATCTCTGTTTTCCTTTAGATTACATCAGCAAGACTGGGGGTGGGGATCTACTCTTTACCGAGGCATGTACCCTGGAAGGGATGCCTATGGTGTTGGCAGAAGTATACACTTTCTGAGTAGTGCCTCTTAGTTTGATTTGTTATTCTTTTGAGAGAGTGAAGGATGCAAAATATATACTACCTTTTCAAGGCATGTTTCTGAAACTAATATTTTGCACAAGTTTCTGGGCTGAACATTGATAAATATCAAATCATCAATTTTTTGAATTTCATAAAAATACCAGCATCCCCCGTTATAATGTGAGTGTTGGGGTCCAAATAAGATAAAAGTGAATTATAACCAAGATGCAATCTATATAGCTATTTTGTAGCTAGATTGCTATTTTGGAGTCCATCATCCAACCATGAACCATACTATAATGATCTGCATTATGGCCTGTATTTGCTATTTCTGTTGATACGCTAAATGTATATCATTATTAATTCTTTTGCTACTATTTCCCTTCATCTTAATTGTTGTTGCTTTTTATTGCAACTAAACTCAGGCTGGGTACCCTTCAGCAATAATTGAATGAATTTGTATTGGTCAATGTATTTGCAGACATTCCAAAACATGGATAACTTTTTTTTTTTTACGAAAGATATATGGCTCATTTAAAATATACTCAAAAAAGCGAAGTCTCTTTGACATTAATATACCGAAAATAGTTCATTTTGATACCCGGCTTTGCATTTGCAGCGACCAGGAACCGAAAAATTCTTGGTGATATTTTGTAAAATGATATGATGCGTTTCCAGCACTGCTTGGAACTGTGCATACAACTCATCTCTGTTTCTTAGGTTTGAATCCATCCTTGAAGATCATTCTTTTTAATTATGGTACAAGTTGTTTCGATTGGCCGGCATTGAGGGCAATTTGTGTGGTTGACTTTCTTCGTTGCAACTAGAATTTGTTTGGAATCCAAATATTGCAACACAAACTAGGCAGAACAAGACGACTTGAAATATTGTAGAAATTCTAAAACCATTTTCTATGACCAAAACACTTCAATTTAAATAATTTCTGATTGATCGCAAGACCTTGCCGCCATAAAAAATATAGTGAGACAGCATTGTTGGTAATGGCATTCAATATACTATACTTTCAGGACCATTAAAAATTTAACGGAGTTTTGAATTTTATTAAAAGAATACGTATAAAATGCTGCATTGGAAAACGTTCCTGAAACATTAATTGTAATGGAAGTCTCATCTTCTATTGCAAGTAAACCACCAGCTGTAGGTCCTAAAAAAACAATCGATAAAATCGCCAAAGCTTTGTCCTAATTCAAGCCATTTTATTGTTGCTATACGTTTTTCTCTTTTTTTGTCTGTCCCCTCTATATTCTATTCCTCCAATGACAATATTATGATTAACTCCATACCGTAACTTAACCTTATGAGCAAATATGTCTAATTGATGGTTGATATTTCTTCTTTTTTTTTTCTTTCTTTCCTCAATCTCTTACTTGTCTGAATTTTCATCATTCTGAAATCTTTGCGTAGCTTTATAAATTGAAATGCATTTAAAACCCTCTCTATTTTGAAGGTCTACAATTGTGACACCAAGATTATTTATTGTAATTCGTTTGGCAGAATGTAAGTGAGACATTCTTGGAGACAAATAGCATAAAACTTGTGCTAATTGGTAACTTGAATTAAGGCTCATTTGAAAGAACAAATATTGTTTACCCGGGAAATATATTTTATGTTCACGGTTGACCCTATGCCTCGATTTAATAGGTGCATAAATAAGTAACTGCGAATACATGGACCATATGTTAGATAAATTGAATAGTTGCCAAAAAATTAATAATGGTTTATAATACTTTATTTCATAGAATGAAAATTACATTTGACTGAACTACAAGTTAATAACCAACATGGCGCTAAAGAGGTTGGTATAAGGAGTGAGTTAAGAATTTGATCTTGACTGGTACTTGCCATTGAGTTCTAGTAGTTCAGTGGTAAGAGCAGTTGTGCATTAAGACAATCACCCTCCAGTATAAAGGGTTGTGAGTAGTGATGTACTGGTATATCAATCCAGTCGAATGTCTGGTGCCAGATTTACAAAAAATGAATGTTGTATTGTTGTTTGTTTGTTTGTTGGTTTTTTTTTTTTTCTTCTGGTAAATCCAGCTTTGGATATCTGTCTGGTTTGATATTCCGTTAACTCACTGGTCATGACTTTGATTCTCGCCCTTAACTTATTCTTTATTGTGATCTGTATTGTTAATTTATTTACTCACTGCTGGAGAGTACTCAGCTTGAGTTTGTTGTGCTGAAAAGCCGCAACGATCAAGATGAAGGTAAATATTAGCAAAAAAGTTAATAATGATTCACAAATACTCTATCTAATAAATTAGATAGAAATAATATAAAAAAATGCTGAATAGGGTTAGGAAAATTACTCACTTCCTGTATAAGCTTTAAATGTTTGCTATATATCTATACAGGTAATCAAATGAAAGTCTTGATGAATTTACTACAATAAATCCTACCTGTGATATTGTGAATTACCAGAACAGCTAGTGTGTTTATACATATGAAGAGCTTGCTTTCAAAATGCAGTAATTGAATAAAAAATCAAATTCTGGATTAGAATTTCTTTTTATTGTATTGCAACCTTTTTATATACATATATAAGGTTTTAATAAGATGAAAAGTTCAAATCCAGAATTAGATTTTTAATTTAATTAAAGACGTTTGTATTGTGTTTTGGAACCATGCTCTGCGTATAGAAACATTTTTTTAAGGCCATGATTTAAGCAATAACATTTTTTAGAATTAGTAATATTGCATTCATTATATTCGTTTGCATGTTAACTGATACTAAAATTTCCTTAGTACATTTCTGTCACTCTACGAGTAATCACTAGAGTGAATTAATGTTTTTGTTAAATGAATCCTACCTGCGATATCATGGGTTACTTAAATGGCTAGAGATAAATAAATGACTAAATGTTTTGCCTTCTTTTGGCACTGAAGAAAAGCCTTCCGTATGTTTGTGTCTGTTGACAAAGAGAACCTAGCAGAAGGGTGGATAGTGGAGGTTTCTGTTAGATGACGGGGTTGGCACCTATGACTAAAGGGTGGCAGCTGCATTTAATAGGAGAGGGGGGGGTTGAACGTTGGCAAATGGTGGGTGCACAGAACAGAATGAGCAGGGCGGGGCAGTGGGTGGGGGGGAACATGGATAAGTTCCATGTGTGTCTGTCAGTGTAGTAATTCTTCTGATAAATTGAGTGATGGTGAAAAATATACTTAAAGTGCGAGGAGGTTTGGACGGCGGGACGGACGGGGGCTCCGGGGCGGTCGAGGTGGGGGGGGGTCAGGGGCTGATGGTGCCGGCGAAGGGAAAGATTATCTTTTATTTCAACTGGGATGATGGACAAATGAGTATGTATGTTTTCCAGGCAAGGTAGGTTGTTGATGTTGGTTATCTGACAACGCATTAGATACGACCGCCCCCCCCGTCCCCTTCCCCCTGCACACCTCCTTTCATTCAACTCGTTTCTTGTCAAAGATTTATCTGAAATTTTCCTTCAAGAATAAAAATATATACATATATATATATATATATATATATATATGTATGTGTGTGTGTGTATAATTATCTATTTATTTTTTTTAAATAAATGTCAACATTTCTTGCCTGATGCAAAGTCTGTGAATTATTCACTTTTTGGGCTGGCATGATGCCAAGGAGATTCCAAACTTTCCTTCTTTCTCTTGAATAAATGAGAAATTCGTACAAATTATGTTCGTAAATTTTGGTATATGGAATTACCAAATTCTCACTGCTTAGGATTTATACAAGGTGCGGGGGAGGTGTTGATGGGCATCTGTCGGATTTGATGCAAACAGGGCATTGAGCCCCCCCCCCCCCCCGGATCCAGACTTCTCACCAAGCATGAGGGGATTTGAAATTTTGGACCTCATTTGTACTGATAGTCAATAAGCAATAATTGTTTTAAGTAATATCAAATTTATGTTCCTAAATTAAAAGACAAAATTATTATTATCATTATTCACTGTAGCTCACTCCATTGTGTCACCCCATTGTCAGGTCATGCGTCTGTGTAGACGGTCAAGTGCACCATCTGACTTCTAGATATAACTGTGGGTCTCACTGGTGAGTGGAATGCTTATTGTGAAACAGGCTTGCCATTAAGAGATATTCTGAATGTACCCTTTTGACCTGCCCCCTCCTCCATCAAACTCGCTGGAATATATGCTTTTGCCCCCTCCCCCTCAAGAATGGCAGTGGATACTCATCGGGATGGATGACGTTGATATTTATAAAGCTTCATCACCATCATCAACCTGTTAGCATTCATCGTTAGACATAGATCTTCCCCCAAGATTTGCCAGACCTCACTATCATGGGCATTGCAGAGCCAGTGCTCTCTGAATTCATCTAGCTCGTCATGCCATCTCACTTTCTGTTGGCCACAAATTTGCATGTGATCTCTGGAGATCCATGTTGGGAGTCATGAAATCCAGCAGTTGACTGATATTCTCGCAACATGACCAGCCTATTACCATTTGAGTTTCCAGACTGTTTCTGTGATGTCTCGGACTCCTATCTTTTAAGATTGTGTTGCACCAATCTTCTTAGTGGGTCAGACCTGAGGGCCTAAACAGGGGGAAGTATACAACTATCAAATAGATCTGATTTATAATAATGTGTATACTTATTTTTACATTCTGCCTCTATGAAAAATCAGTAAAACAGCTGATCATACTTAAAGGAGACATTGTAACATTCCCTGATGTCTGCATCTTGATGGTGATGCTTTAGGTATTTATTCGCAAAGCCCATGTTATTTTATTGCAAAGCCATGTTGAAAAAATGTCTGCTTGGTTGTGTAATAGTTAGCACATCTGCCTCACATGCAGAGTTTGATTCTTGGTATAAGCTTCGAGTGTGGAAGACCTTTCATAAGGACAAATTTCCCTGTACACTGAGAAGGTTTTTTAGTACAATCTAATCAGTGTGATTAGAGTAGTGGTATCCCTTCAATGGATTTGCATCCTGTCTAGGGTTCATAAAAGTCTCTAGAGATTAAGTCTTGGTCTCAACCAGACTTGGGACTTGCAAAGATCCCTAAACTGATGCATGCAACAAAAATCTGAGACTTCGTAATCAGTCTCCATGTTTCTTTGGAGTTGTCATTTAATGGAGCACGCTACCTTTACCTTGTGTTAAAAAACTTGATTCAGCAACTTTGTTTTGCATATTCCCAAACTTGAAGGATACGAATTCTTAAATTTGATAACCAGTTTTAGGGGTGGTCAAATAGATACCATTAGCTGATAGATCTTGAAGAGGTGATTAGTTGTATCCTGATGTTTGCGGCTGTATATAAGTGCTTAGGGCCTTCTTCTTTTCAGCTAAACCCACATTAAATAAGCAACCTCTTGTGTTACATAATGGTACCAATTCCGCACATTAAGCAACAGATCTTTGTCGCATTTCTCTTTCGTCTGGTGGTAAATTAATACCGTCTTCTCAAAGACTGGAATGGTACCAAGATTTACTTCATTCCTGTTTCTATTCTTTCTCTCTGTCTTTGATGTTATCGCTGTCAACATTGATTAAAATCAGCCGTACCCCAACTTTGGGATATCCTGACACTATCAACTTGACAATCTACGAGTCTGAAGTGCCTTTTACCATTTCCTCTAGGAATCCGCCAGAATATAATCAGCTTTGGCAAAAAGGTTTAAGGAAACTGATCCAAGATCATTTCCGTTGTTTTACTAATGACTATTATCAAGACCACTCTGGTTAGTCGCTCAATAGAGATTGTTGCATGACCAACATCTTTTGGTTGCATGCCATGTTAGGGGTGATCAATTAAAAGTTGTAAAAAGGGAGTGATCCACTTATAAGTTACTTCCCTTTTGTTGAATTTTCAAAAAAAAAAATCGAGTGTGAATACTGCTGGACTCAAAATAAGGGACCAATTTAGCATAAACTTACGTAGCAAATTGAACCCCAGACTAAAAACGTATTCTTTGAGGGGTGGGGGGATTTTTAAAATACAAAAAGGGGGTGAATGTCGAAATTATAGTATGGCCTGTACAAGTGATATATATATATAGCCAGCCAGCAGGAACAGTTTAAAAACTCAAGAAACCTATAGTGTCAGTTTTGATTGATGATTTCTGGTTCTGTCTACAATTTTGAGAGGGTTTTATTAACATTCAAAGTGTTCTTTAGGATGATTGAACTCCTTATTGCTTATCTTGTTCCAACAATGTTTTGGGTGATTCATTCTTCAGCCTTTTTCAGGTGTAATATGTAATATCCATATTGGAAGAGAATTTCTATTTCTGGTTACTTTCTCTTGTAGTGTAAAGTAAAAAATATGATGTCAATTAGAAAATTTAAATGTCGACAGGGACGCTGGTAAATTGAGTTTTAACAAGTGAAGAACAGCTTGTTCCAAAATTTCTATTATGGAAATGTTCTTAGTTCTTATCCCCTGTTAAACAAAGGAATCCATCTTGGGTCCTTGTCATTTTTTTTACTTCACACATCTGGAAAAAGAGTCCTGGAAAGGGGACTTGCTTTCCTCTCGGATTTTATATATTATACCTGAAGAATGAAACTTGGTAAACACCACAAACAAAAGGGAATTCAGTGTTCTGAAAAACTTTTTGAAGACTATTATCAAGAGAAAATGATTGAAATAGTTCTATAACTTGGTTTTCTCAGCTTAGCTTTGTTAGACACGAGTATCAAGTGGATCCCTAATCTGTTTGTCTGACCATTGTTTAATCTGACCAAAATTCAATCCTGACATTTTATTCACATTTGATATTTGTTTTTATTTCTATCAATTCATCCTATGGATTTCAAGTCTGGTTCTCTGACCAGTATCTAATCTGACCGAAATTTGATCAAGTTGTTTTTATCAATCCATGATACAAGTCTTAAATCTAAACTAATTTTAATCCGGCCAAAATTGACCCATCAAAATGTTGCATTCATATTTGCTATTTGCGTTTTCCTTTCAGTTCTCAGTACTCAAATGCCTGGTAGGTGTATAATAAGTAGGTCAGAATTGTTTTATCTAATTATGAACGTAAAATCTAATTTTGTGACCCAAATGCCCATGATGGCTTATTCTCTGACCAAATTCAGGGGCTTCTTACTTACTAGTGGGATAGATTGTAGGGTTTTGTTAGTAAATCTGAATGTTCAGTAGCCTAACTTTACACCTGTAAAAAAAAAATATATGCTGTACACAACATTGTTGGAAAAAAAAAAAGAAAATGTTCGTTCAGTACAGTTATACCCCAATAAAACTATACTTATATTTTACCTGCCTTAAACAGTATTTTGATGTATAGAAGTTTTTCTCTTTCTTCTATCGCTGAGCTTTGTTTCTTACTAATTATTGTGGGATATTTTGGCATAGAACTTTTTAGATGTTGTATAATGCGCTCTTGTCTTTTGAAAATAATTGAAACAGTAGAACAACAATTCATCTCGTATGCACCTGGTATATTGATAATTTTCTCACCCCTTTCATTTCACTTTAAAATGTCCACCTTAGTTTCCAACCTTATAGCGATCCGCTTCTTGCTATGGCCAGCACTGGTCCTACTCTTACACTCCTGAGATGTGTTGGGGTGATCAAGTTCAGTATGTATTTGTGATAACTATGGACAACCATGAATAACAGTGTAATGCTTCAGAGACAACAACAACTGTAAAGGCTTTGTTATTATCTAACCATACAAACACTTTTTTATTATTATTATTTTTTTTTTTTTCACTTTTGTTATTTTCTGGCTGGCTGTCTGTTATTCCTGACAAATCTGTTAACGGAGGGAACATTGCTTGTGGCACGAGGAGCCCATCCTGCCAGAATAGAGGCTTGTTTTCTATCAGGACCAAAGTGTGGTTAAGGAAACGCAGCCAGCTGCTCAGACATATCTTTGGTTTGACTATCCTTACTCCCAGCATCACGCGTTTATTTATACGTGTATTTATATGTAAGAGTTTATGTATGTACGAAAATAGAATCTTCTCCATACAAAACATTTGAGCTATGTAGCTTTTGTGCGTTTTTTTATTTAATCTTGATTGTAGACGGATCTGAAAGATGTCCATGATTTCCTTTCTCTTAAAAGCTTATTGTTTTTGTTTGCGTTTTATATTCAGAAGAATGTTTGCCTGCCTGATTTATTGTATACTAGTCAAAAACATCCACCAATCAGGATTCGCTGTAAAAATAAAACAATCCTTGTAAACAGAGAGTGATCTCCCTTACAGGCTTGTTGGCGACTTGGCATTAAGAAAACTTCTTTAGTTTAGTCAGTATTCGATTCTATTAATATTCCAATGTTTTCTCGCATCTTGCTCAGAACATCATGAAAGGAATTGGTTAACTCTGCATGTTTCTAAGAATACTTTAATGCAAAATCTTATTAAAAGCTGTTGTCACTTTTTTTGTGTGGTTGTTGATTTTGTCACATCAAAGCAAGCGGAAAGAGAGGAAGGGGCGCTGCAAGCACAGACATCCTTGCTGATAAGAATCTAAGGGGGAAATGTCTTGATCTTGAGGGCCATTCAATGTCTCCAAACCTTGTCCATGAAAGTCATTGTCGTGATTAACTTATTTTTATATTCAATTTCATACTCTTATTTTCAGTCGTATCTTTACTACTGTATTTTGAATGCTAATTTCTGACTTGGCTTTACTGTGTTGTACAAGTCTTTGTAAAAGGGATTGAACTTTTTGAGTTATTCGGACTTTTTTATTGGTCCCATTATCCTGGACCATCTTGTCCATAGTAAAGTTATAGATAGATCCCTCCTTTTTTTTTTTTTTTTTTTTTTTTTTTTTTCTGCAGTCCTCAATGAAGCATGGCACTAGCTGGTTAACAGGACAGATAATGAGTTCAAATTCTCTCAGAGTTAGTTCGTGTTCATGTCACCCTATTGCCCTTTGGAAAAGCATAAATCCATCTCTCCTAGTAGATCCCTGTTGCCGAAAACATATAATCCAGTACAATCTGTCTCCTGTTACTCTGTAAGGAGATGAGTATCATCAAGTAACCCCAATTGCCAAGAGAAATGCCCTGAAGGAACCAGCATGGTACCCCAATGATATATTGGATCATGGCATAATTTGAATTTTTGATAGTCCAGATAGAATAAAGATGACTTTGGTGAATGATTATAGCTGATCAATATTTCCTTAACAAATGGAAAAGTTGGATGTGGACATAAAGTAGTGGATTCCTACAGTATTTGAATTGAATTATAAACTGAACCCCCATATTTTAACTGGAGTAGATTCTATCTATTTTTGTTATCCTGAGAAGATTAAGGTCACTCTAACAAAACATGTTTGATTGTAATTGATATTAGATTATCAAACTAAAGTCATCATCTGAGCATCACAATAATTACAGTGTGTAACCGCTACACTCGAAAAGAATGATGTTTCATTGGTAATGTACTTTAATAAAAGAGGGGTGCAAAAGAAAGAAGTGTCTGCTGCTTGCAGAGTGGAGATATAGGGAAGGAGGTAGGAAAGTGCTGGACCACAGTTACCAGATTAGCCATTTTCCGGCTAGATATGGCTGATTTCTTTTTAGAATTTAGTAAATGAAAATCTATGATAGCTGAAAAAATCTGATTGGTGAAAAAAAAAAGCAAAAAAAAGCAAATGTACAATTATATCAATAATTTGTTCTGGGGGTCATCGTATATAGTTATCTTCTCTCGATAAGTTCACTGGAAATGGGGAAAATCTGGCTGATTTTGGCCATTTTTAAAGACAGTTTTAGCTATAAATAACAAACCAAACTTGGCAACTTTAGGTGGGATAGGAATTAATTTTTTTATTCTGTCAAATTTCAAGGACGAAAGAGTTAAGTATTGAATTACTTATTTTTTTTATTTTTTATTTTTTTAATTTTTTCATTTCTTTTATTTTTTCATTTTTTTATTTTTTCATTTTTTATTAAGGTAATATTTTTTAAACCATAGAATTTCCCCGGGTTAATGCTAGTTATGAATGAAAGTGACATTCTCTGGCTTTTTATGGGAAGTACTTATATCCCATATAAGATATAATGAATACTCTCCTTGCCAACATATGATATGTACGAGACATACATTCAAATTTTCAAGTTATAAAAATATTACACTCAAGGTTGCCAATTTAGATGGGTTTTTTGTCTTGTTTTTTTTTTTTTTGTTTTTGTTTTTTTTTTTTTTTTTTCAAATTTTTGAGACCAATGTTGACAATATTCAGATTTTTGAAAAATCTTTTTCATGTTTTAAAATCCAATGTTGCCAATTGAGATGTTTTGTTCTTTTTTTTTTTATCTAAAAATCTTTTTGATATTTTTGAATTTTTTTTAAATTTTGAGAGTGACTTCCAGAATTGAAAAATCACGTCTAAATTGGCAACCCCAAGTGGGAGAGGCAAGGAGACAAGTATGCGAGGTACCTTAGAGAGAACTTTGAAGGGGACTCAGTTGCCATTGCCCTAGGTTGGCTATTTTTATTTTTTTAATTCTTAAGAATTTTTTTTTTTCTCTCTCCATTAGTATCAAGTGGCTAGGCATTTCATGGACAGACCCTGTGTGAACAGAAAGTTATGAGAAATAATTCTAGAGAATTACGATAAATGCTCATGGGGTATTCTTGAATCTCTTTCAATATTATGCTTGATTCCGACAAAGAAAATTGCCAGTGACAAGGTGAGAGGGGAAGAAGTAATTGAGAAATGAAACAGAACTGGTTAGTCACTCAATAGAAACTGTCACGTGACCGTCTCTTGGCTGCCTGCCATTTTGGTAGTGATCAATTGAAAAATGGAGGAGGAAAAAGGTGTCATCAATGAGTTGTATTCTATTCTTGTCTCTTGTTGGGCAGTGATCCCTGAAAAGGTCTGAATATTAAAAAAAAAACCACGTGTGAACACTGCTGGAGAGAGATATAATAAGAGATAAATGTTTAAATTTTCAGCCCTCTATTTTCATGTGTTATACATACATACATACGTATGTAGCCAGCTAGACCAACTTGAAAACTGAAGAAGCCTATGTTGACAGTTTTGGTTAATGGTTTCTAATTGAGAAATGAAATGGAGAGAGAGGAATTAAGATTTGGAAATCTTTGCGAAGGAATGGTTATCAGGCAAATTAGATCTGTTGCATTCCAGCTGTGATTGGAGGTGTGTGTGTGTGTGTTTGGGAGGGGGGTTCTTGCAGACACCCTCATATGATGACAGACCGAACTTGGCAGATAAATAGCGGAGAAATGCCATAGTTGGAAAGTGGCAGGCCCCAGCGGAGGTGACACAGTGTTCGTAAAAATAGAAAGATTCCAATTTACATGACTGGTAGATGATTCAAACGAGAGGCCTATATTTATACCCGAGCAGAAATTATCCGCTAACAAATGGAATTGAGAGGAAACTTTGGGGACTTGTGTTTCTGGGGGAAAGGGATAATAGAAAGTTGATGTCTTTAGATGAGCGTCCCTGCCGAACGGGGTCTGTCATTAGAGAACCAAAAGAAATTAACGTTTGCAAGGGTGGGTGTCTGAGGTGCTCATGCCAGGAAAGGCTGGCAGCAAGGTGCAGATGTAAGGCGATGGGGGGTTGGCGTTAGTGCCTGCAGGATGGAAGCTTGTCATAGAAAATTGGAAGCAGAGTTAGTTTAGAAGATGGTTGAAAGTTTTTGAAGGCCAGTTGAATGCTTTACCTAAATTGATCTTGTAGCTCTTCAAATTCAAGTATCTAAACGAACAGTCTGCATCTGATGAAAGATTATCAATCACTGCTACCCACCACTGACTGGTTTAAATCCTATTGCCCGGTTTAGGTTATTCTTGTGGTCTGCCATTTCTATGTTTCTATGTATCTATGTGTCCGAGCTCTGTCTAATCCTTACCATTCGTAATAGAAACTTGAAATTTTGTGCATGTATGGTCCCTTCAATGAGCAGAAGAAACATTCTATTTTTGTTTTTGTTTTTGTTTTTTTTAAAATTTCATTCAAAATTGAGTTTTTCATGTGAGGTTCAATTTGCAATGTAAGTTTATACTAAATTGGTCCCTTTGTTTTTTGGAGGTTTTTTTCTGCTAGGGTTTGTGCTTATTTTTATTCTTATTTTTTTTTTCAAATCATGAATGTATGGTTTGAACCATATGGGTAGTATTTTCAATGAGGTTATCTTAATTTTATCATCACCACTGCTTAATTTCTAAAGAAAAAAGAGACATTCCGTTTGAAATCAAACAAGGGTCAAACCATGACCATCACGATCATGATATAATTTTTCAGATTTGGTACATTTATAGATCTTGATGAGACAAATTGAATGGCTTCTGTTTCACCTTTGTAGCTCACCTAGGTCCAGGGATATGACCTGCTAAACTTTAACAAAAATATGAAAAAAAAAATCGATATCACTTTTTACTGCTAGAAAGCTCTTTCATTTACCATTTTACAATTATTGAGTAGATCTAGAATGCATTTTATATATTCTTCACCTCTGAGGTTGAATAAAACCCAAATGAAAAATACATGCTGGAATAGAAAAGCAAAAACTAAGCTTGCTGAAGAAAAATACACATAAATACTACTGACTGGACAGTGTCCATGTCACGTAAATAACCAAAATGTTCTTCATTTAATGTAACTTAACTAAATTCCAAATACTTTATTTTTAGTTGTATGTTGAAAATGTAATAAACAATTATCTCACAAGATAAATGAAATATGAAGGCATTTTGTTTTGAGGAATCCCTGAAAAGGTCCTGTAAAACCTAGGAGTACCATGGAAAACAGTTTGAATACCTCTGATCTAGCTCAAGAATACAAAGTTAGTCACTTAGCATAGCTTACTTTTAGCTCAAGGCTACTAGTATTGGTCCACCATCAGTCAGGATTGACCTTGCTACCCAATGCTAATGATCTGCGAGACCAGCTCTCCAACCATAACCCAATGGCAAGGCACTTATTTTTCTCAATGTTTTTTGTCTTGCTGGTTGTGTCAGGATGCTGAATTAAATGCCCCAAAAGACAGGTTGAACTCTTTTTTCATTTGATGTTGAAATCTTAATAGTCGAACCTTTATTTTACTTGGCTTTTAACCGAGAAGGAAGAAAAGTTGCACCCGCCCATCTCCCAGAGGAGACATTATGGATGGATGGTGCAAACGCAAGGGGGGCTGGTCGGCTAAAGATCAGAGGAAACAGTGAAATTCTACATCACTCGGATGGTTCACCTCTTCCTCCCTTAGCCTGTCATCGACTCCCTTATAAAGGTTAGATTGTCTGAGAATAAATACAGTCAGCACCTCCTTGCAAAGCCCTGAGCCGACTCCAGAGGTGACTCCTAGGATGATTTGTAAGATTGCCTGAAGTAAATTCGCTTCTTACATAATTTGATACAACCATGAAAGGATTTTGCTGCAAATATTCCCCCTAAAAGTTCAAAGAGGAAGAGCCTCTGCTCATGGCTTTTAGCATCAAATTAGTTTGGTCAATTTTTTTTGTTTTCAAAATGAAATTACGATACAATTACCATAATATTTCCCAAATAATTTTTTTTCTTCAGTGAAGGAGTTTATCATAAGTGTCTGGGGTGGAGTTCACTTAAATGCTTCCCATTTGTCCTTGTATTTCACCATAACCCCATTGTGTGTGTGTGTGGGGGGCTGTCAACCTAAACTGTCAACAGAGGTTTCTTCAGTTTTTAAGTTGGTCTTGCTGGCTGGCCGGCTATGTATCAACTGTGCAGGCCACACCAATGGAGAGCTAAAAGTTTGAACATTCACTTTTTTTTTTTTTTTTTTCAAATTTCCCTTCCTTAATAGGTTCTTAGTTGGGTGGGGCCAATTAGCAATGTGCGTTAATGCTAGATTGGTCCCTTAGGTTGTGTCTGACAACATTTTTTTTTTTTTAAATTTGGACTTTTCTAGTCATCACTACCCAACAAAAGGTGGGAGGAGTAACATAATTTTTGATCATCTCTTTTTCCTATGTTTCAATTGATCACCCCCAGCATGACATGGTCATATGACTGTTTTTATTGAGAGACTAACTGGACCTGTTATTTTTTTCCCGCTCTTTCTTTTTTCTTGCTCTCTCTCTCTCCCTCTCTCCCTATTTGTGAATAATTCATTTCAATGCCAATTTATGCTTCTAAAATATTCACCATAGTCACTTGAAGGTTTTCTCCTCTGTTTCCCTTGGCTTCTGCTAATATGATTTGGTTTACCAGTTTTAGACCTCTTGCTCTTTACCTTCTACGTCTTTTGAAGAAGTGTCTCTTAAGTTCTAAGGAGATGTTTTTGTCCTTGTTTGCTGAATTATTCAACCTTTCATCTTTGCCTTTGTTGTCCCAATCAACTGGATCAATGGACACACTCTCTCCCTCTGGTCTTTCTGCACTTGAATTTTTGCATAGTTCCCTCTAAGCTATGTAAGTCTGCAAGCACTCGTGGTTTACACCAAGTTCTCAAAGGAAATTGATGTGTGCTCGAAGGTCGCTTATTGATAAATAATGATTATGCAAGTATAATAATAGTATATTATTCCTGTTTGAAATAATCGCTTCTCTGTGTCTATTAAGCAGTTGGTAGGTTTTTCAAGTACAGCAATATCTTTTTTGAGACTTGGACTTGACCTAAGCCTGGGAAATACAGGAATGCCTTAATTTGTGAGTGTTCTGATATGGTATAGTGAAGGTATATATACTAGAAAAATTGATGTAATTTAGTATAAGCTGAAAAAAAATACATTATATCATAAGACATTGAGCAATATGGGTTTTGTACAGTAGAGAAAGTTTTTCTAAATGAATTGACCACATTAATCAAAGTATACATGTACCACATTCAGAGCGTACATACTCTTTTTGGTAATTGTTCGGATGATGGTTGCAGAGAAAAGGGAGGTAACAAGTATAGACGCTGTACATGGTAAAAGTGTGAAGCATACATTACGCGATTTGAACTATAGGAGACATAACTTCTTATTTATACAAGTTTGTGTGGAGAAATACTGTTAGGAATAACGAAGAATATCTACTCATCTTATGATATAACTCCGAACCGTATATTTATTTTAGTGTTACAAATATGAGTATAATTTCAATTCTTTTCTTGTTAATTGCAACCCTAACTCTAACCTTAACCACTAACCCTAAATCATATCCCTTATAGTTAATTTAAAACAGCATTTTATGAAAAAGTTTTTTTTTTTTTCTGCTTTTGTTTGTTTAGTAATAAGTTGGCACCAGCAGTTTGAATAATTGTCTTCACTACTTACTTCCCTTTCCTTTGCAAACCTCATCCAAACAATTACCCTTTTATCATAGAAAAAAATAATTGCACAACATTTTTGTGCATACTGACTATCAAAGAGGACATTATATGTCACTGTCAGTAATTTTTATTTTTTCCTTTTCCACAATATCCATTTCTCATTGTTCAAGTGACAAGGATTTGTCTGGTATAGCAAAGTTTTTGGCAATTTTTCCTTTTATGTTGGTAAATACGTGAAATAAGGGGAAGTTATTCCCTCTTGGTGAAATATTTTTTTTTTCAAATTTGTTTTAATTATTAATTTCCGTTTCCGTCATCGAGTTATTTCATTATACAAGTGCCTGTAGGTCATCCTCGAGCTCCAATTTTTATTAGTGCTAATGTAATACCAGTGACTCTACTGACTCAGCATAATTGTCTTCTGCAAGATATATATCGTGTGACTGATTATGTCAAGTTTTTGCTGACAGTTTGTTTATCAATCTCATTTATTAGATTAGGTTCTATTATCTGCCTCAAACAATTTATTAGAGTCTATAAATGAATATCTTAAAAGTGAAGAATCACTCTGGGATGGCAAGCCTTTGATAGAGCAAGCTCAACCTTCAAGAACAAGAAAATCCCATTAGTTTATAAAAAGAAGGGTATACAACCAATGCATCCTCCAGATAGTCACCTATGGAACATAATCTAGAGACTGACCCTCAAACTGAGAAATATACGATGTGCACATGAGGGAACGTCACGTAGATCACAAGACAGCAGAGTATATTAGGAGAAAAACAGTAGTCAGAGACATCAAAGAAACCATTAGGAAACTCAAATGGTAATGGGCTGGCCATGTTGCGAGAATGGCGGACAACTGATGGACATCACAACTCACAAAATGAGTCCCCAGAGATCAAATGCGCAACTGAGGCTGGCAAAATATGAGATGGCGAGACAAACAGGACAGGTTCTGAAAATATTATCTCCGCAATGCCCATGATAGAGAGATGTGGCAAATCCTGGAGAAGGCCTTTTCCAACAACAGATGATAAAAGACTGATAATGATGATTTTTTTTTTTTTTTTTTTTTTAGAACAAATATCTTTACCTCATCTGTCGGTATCGATACATGAGCAAAGAGATGTAGGCTGCTAGCAATCTGTTGTAATTCACCAAGGAGGAGTTGCCTCTGCATATTTCTTTAAATTTACTAACGTAAAAACGAAAGATTGCCAATTTTTCAATCATGTTTCGGAATGATATTTTGTCCTCCAAAAAGAATTCCATAGTTCTCAGTGGTTGACATGTACATCGAATCTTATGTAGGTATATACTGCTATAAAGAAAAAGATGAAAGTGATTGAAAAAAAAAAAAAAAAAACAAGCTGTTTCTATTGCCTTGTATAATTTTCATTTTAATAGCTTTGACCCGCAAGACATTAAGAAATTACTAATCTGGCCCCGCTCCAAAAGATGTTAGGATCCCTATTTTAGGAAAAAAATTACTTATTAGTGCAAAACCAATGAGAAGTGAAAGTTGAGAGAAAACAAGAACCTGGAGTTCAACAATGCGTCCACCATATTTGTCCATGTTTATCTATATGGTTGCCTCAATAAGTATCATTACTATTTGTAGTAGTAGTAGTAACAGGATGGAGTTGAGGATGGTTCACCTGAAAGTCTGGACCCAAATTCATATCACTCCAACTTGACATTGCTGAGAAAATTGATATATAACATATCATGGACAGACAATCGACCCACAGACCAAAAATATAGACCACAAGCAATCTGTTATAATTCACCAAGTAGAAGCAGCTTCTGCTTATTTCTTTGAATTTATCGACATAAAATGAAAGATCACCAATTTTTTAATTCTTAAAAAAAAAAAGAATAAAAACATTGTTTGATCAATGAAAGTTGAAAGGGAAGCAAAAATTACTGGATTTGACATACACCTGAGACAATTATCAAAACAAAAAAGATGATGCTAGTCTGAGTAATCAATTGAACCTAGAATTGCCATATCTGAACATTCAGAAAATGGAATGTTCACTGTCACAATCATTTTTAAAAGAATTGTGGACATGTATAAATGATATAGTGACAGTGAGTAGATAATGGTTGAAAATTGGTAACATACAAAACAAGAGAAACAAATGCTACTGTGTGTATGTGGGGGGGCAGTGGAAGCCCCAAGAAAGGAAATGGTATACTTTTAAATGTTGTAATGAAAGAACAAAACTGGGCAAAGCGTCTGTTTTTTAGGCGTCAACTCCCATTGGAGTTTGAATGGCTGCTATCAAAGTCCCTTTTCTTTTTTTTTTCCTATATCAGCTTAGCAATCTTCAAGTTTCAAGTCTGATTGAGACCAGGACTCTATTGCAGCAATTTTTTCAACCACTTCCCTTGCCAAAATGCATGTTTTGCAGAGGGATACCTGTACCCTAATCACACAGCTTAGAGTGCACTCAATTAGCTGCTGACTGCACTGGGAAATTTGTCCTAACGAAGAGTTTTTCCACACTCATTGCTCATACCGAGAATCGAACCAGGGACCTTCTACGTGTGAGGCAAACTATTTGACCTTGAAACTATCCGAGGGGACTATAGCTGTAATAACAATATGAAAAAAAAAACAAACTAATGTGCATGCCTGAAGAACAAGAAAAAGCAGTACATGACTAGCCTGAAAACTGCTAAGTTGACAACACTGTACAGATGTCCTCTCCTCTTTCTCTCATCATTGTAGTTTCATTTTTTTTTTCTTCTCTTTTCTGTGAAGAAAACGATGGAAGCTGAAATTGCGGACTTTTGAAGAATTTTACAACTTCCTTCCGGATAAAGATTTTGAGATCTAAGAGGAGGACATGTCTGGGGGAGAATATGGATGCAATGCAACCCTAAGCGAATCTTTTGAAGTTGTTAATATCATTTTCTAGTCTCTTTTTTGCCGGTGGGCATCTTCCAGTCGAAATGCTGTCCACCTTTTTGGCTTTTAGAATACTTAATTCTCATTATTGCATGTTTCTTTACTGATTATAACTTGAGAGAAATATTTGACGGATAAAACCAGTGTGAATTTTGATGGCTCTGCATTTCTTTGAAAATGAAAACGATATTCTGGCCTGATTCCTTTGTATTTTCTGGCTTGCAATTCAAAAACTGAGTTATCTGAATCTTGCTTATTTGTCTATTTTGTTATTATACAACTCATTATTCTGATTGGGAATTATTAACAGAACTTGTCTGGTTAGCAGCTCAATAGAAATAATGTGAACAACATCTTTTGGTAGCATGCTTTGTTGGGGGTGATTAATTAACAGAAATTGGAAAAGGAGGTGATCAGTGAATGAGATACTTTTCTAGCCTAGAAATCACTGAAAGTGTCCACATTTTCAAGGGGAGCGTGAATGCAGCCAGATACAAGCTAAGGGACCTAATTCAGCATAAACTTTCATTGTAAATTGAACACCTACTAAAAAGATTGGTGAATTTGGAAAAAAAAAAGGTGATTTTTCTAAATATAATAAGGGATGCCTGTTTTAATTTTTAGCCTTCTAGCTCTATTGGTGTGGCTTGTACATCTGATACATAGCCAGCCGCCCCTAAAACTGAAGAAATCTACGACAGTTTATAATTGTGGCCCAAAATCAGCCACTAGTGTATGGGTTTCTAATTTCTTAGGGTTTTTTTCCCTGATAAGGTGCTATTCTAACTTCTGGGTTGCAATTCAAAACTTACAACTCAAACATGCTTATCAATTTTTTTATTTTCTTGTTTTTGAATGATGCTTCATTTTGAATAATATCAGTATTATTATTATCAATTTTGTAGTTTTTGTGATAATATATATAATAACCATGTCCATCATACATAGTATCAATAGCTACCATCAGCCCTTCTCGAATCCTACCCTCTTATTAATTTACCTATCTTTTTTTTTTTCTTTTTTTTTTTCTCTCCCTTGGAAGAAATAGAATATCATTCAATTAGAGGGTAGGAATGGAGAGGGGCTGATGATTGTTGCAGATATTATGAATGTAACATACAGAGAGCTTTTATTAGAACCTGTCAACCAAATCCTTCAACACAGGTTTCTTCAGGTTTTAAGTGTGTCTGGCTGAGTATATGCTACAAAGCTAAAAATTTTAAAATTTACTACTACTTATATCTAGAAACAGCCTTATTTTGGTCTTGTTAAAATCCCCCCTAGATTTTTAGTGGTGGGTTGTAATTCATAATGCAAGTTTATGCTAAATTGGTCCCTTAGTTCATTTGTAGTAGGGTTCACACTTATTTTTTGAGATTTTGGAGTTTTTTTTTCCAGTGATCCCAGCCCAACAAAAGGTGAAATTCATTCATTTATTATTCATTCATTGATCACCACTTTTTCTAGTTTTTCCAATTGAAATCCGACACTGTGTGCTGACGTTGGTCACATGACGGTTCGTAATGAATGACAAACCAGCCCCGTTCATTTTAATGTTTTTTGGAAATCCCTTCTCTGGCCGTTAGAATTCATGAAAGTTGTTATTTGAAACTTTGTTTATTAGTACCGTGCAACAGAACTTTGTGATCCAGTTGACGAAAGTATAAAAGGTTAGGACTGAAAAGGGAGAAGTCAGAGAGTTTAACGACAGAGTAGGCAATTAACATCAATTTATATGGGGTAAGATTTTTGAGCATCTTGGACTATAAAAGTGGTGATGATAGCATGTCGGGCTGAGTTGTTGGTTTTGTGGGAAGCACTGGAGACTGGGGTTTAGGGGTTAGGTGATGAGGGTGTGTGCTGCTTCTATAATGTCTTGTGATAAAACAAACGCTGGATACTATTTTAGCTTTTCACCTTTTTTTTTTCTGTGAAAGTGAAAAAGTGGTGTGAAGTTAACTTTCATAAAGTCGGAGATCCTATATCACATATATATAAAAAAAATTTCAACCAAAACTGTCAATGCCGACAGAGCTAGAGGGCTGAAAATTTGAACATTTACTTACATATCTAAAGAGAAAATTTTTTTAATTATTATTATCCCTTCTCAAAATAGGTTTTTAGTTGTGGGTCAAATTGCAATATAAGTTTATGCTGAATTGGTCTCTTATCTTGCGTCCAGCAGTGCTCAGGCTTTTTAATTTATTTTTTTTTTTTTTCCTCCATCCATTAATTAACCCTTTTTCTAATTCTTTTATTTGATCACTCTGGACGCTCTGGTCGTGTGACTGTTTCTATTGAGTGACAAACCAGACTTGTTGGCTTTGACGGGTTTCTCAATCTTTTTAGCTGCTACTTATTGCAACATTTTTTTGCTAATCCTTTCTCTGGCTGTTAAAATTGTTAGATGTTGTCATTTGAAACTTTGTTTATTAGTAACTCTCAACAATATTCTGTGAACAAATACAGAAAAGTATAAAACCTAAGCTTTTAAAAGAGTTGGGAAAGAAAGAAAGAAAAAAAAAAAGAAAGAAGCCCAACCTGTACTAAGTGTCTGTTTGTCAGAATTCATTCTTAGAAATGTTGTTTTACAGTGGGAACATTTCTTGAAATAATATCTCTCAG
Source organism: Thysanoteuthis rhombus (assembly GCA_963457665.1). NCBI lineage: Eukaryota > Metazoa > Mollusca > Cephalopoda > Oegopsida > Thysanoteuthidae > Thysanoteuthis > Thysanoteuthis major. The sequence goes on from OY735218.1 coordinate 32,600,706, forward strand.
CTTCTCCGCCATAATCCTTTCACTAAGTCCCTATTATTTGACAGCAACCCTCACTGCCATGATTAGTGATCGGGCTTTTTTAAAACACGAGGAGGAAGGAAGGGCTCTTGTTGTTATTATTTATTTGTCTTATATTTTGTATGTTAATCGTAGACGTAAAATGTTTGGCCAACAATGTTTAGTCGGACTCTATCAGGCCAAGTGCAAGACGTGTCAAAGAGTAATGGATGGTTGTTTGGCATTGAGAGTCTGTTTTCGAGAAGAAAATTCCCAAAAGCCAAAACTGGTTCCTTGATTACAAACTGAAAATTCTACAGTCTTTTGTTCTTTTTGACTCTGGTGATTAACCCGGTTGTTAGAAACCGTCAACCAAAACTGTCCACGTAGGTTTTGTCAGTTTCCAAGTAAATCCAGCTGATTGGCTATGTATCACATATATCAATATAGTTAGAGGGATGAAAATTTCAAAATTTACTCCTTGTGTTTGGTTAAAAAAAAATTTCTTTTTTTTTATTCTATTTTGTTTAAATTCCCCTTCTTAATCGATTTAAAAAAAATTTTTATTTTATTTGGGAGCTCGATTTACAATGTAAGTTTATGCTAAATTAGTTTGTCTGGTGGCATCCAAGTTTATTTTATTTTATTTTTTTAAAATTCAGACTTTTCGAGTGATCACTGGCCTACAAAAGGTAGGACCAGTTACTCATTCATTGATAACCCCTATTTCAAATTTTTTTTAAATAATCACTCCCAACACGGCATGCTGCCGAAAGAGTTTGGTCATATGACGGTTTCTGCTGAGTGACCAACCAGACCTGTTTATTTATTGCTTTTCTCACTTTACGAGTTGCTTTTATCGAGATGTTAACTTAACGGGATTTTTACAGTTTGGGAAAATGCCGAAAGGGTGTTTTATCCTTTTACTCTGTTGAAATGGCGTGCCTGAAATTTTTTTTCGTCTTTGGGCAGAGAATGGATTCTCAGAAATGTCTGGGATTTCATTGGAATTAAATGAACATAGTACTATAATGATGCCAACAAGTAGGCAGTGCCCGAAAATAAATGTGTTGAAAAACAAATCACATAAGCTCGACTAATTACCTCATTCATCAGCAATGCTAATTTAGACGAGCCTGGTTGATGCAGGGTCAGACTTCACTCCTACTTCTATTCCGATGAATAATGCAACTTTTGTATTGTAGATAATATAAGAGATGAAAAATTATAAAAATGTGTATCTTTAGTAGAGATACATTTATTTTTTAGAATTAGATAAGCTCTTGTATATTTGTAACTTATTGTGTTCGATATGTAAGACTTGTCAGTTTAGCTCAGTCAGGAAGAGAGCCGCCTACCAGTCAATTGGCTGTGATTTCAAATCCCAGTAGGGAAATGTTCATTTTATAAATGTATTTATTTATTAGAATAAGTAATAGTATTTTATATATAATAAATGAATTTGTAGATATGTGAGACTTAGCAGTTTGGCTTAGTTGGTAAGAGAGCTGCTTATCAATCAGTAGAAAAATACTAATTTTACCTCAGTTTGGTTTAGCATGACAGGATGGACAAATAATGAGTTTACTTCCCTAAATAAGGTGAGGACTATTGTTGTGCAGGGTTCTCACCACTCGATGGAGGGGGGATTTCTTGAGGTCAGGGAATTTTACAAATTACTTGGGAGTTTCGGAGATTTCCAAAAATGTCTGGGAATTTTGTATATTGTCAGGGGAAAAATCAGCTTTCCTTCCTTATACATTTTAACTGCTGGATCCCTCTCACGTATAGAGTTTTCAAAAGAAAAGGTTTTATAAAATAAAACTTGAAAATTTATTGCCCTTTCTGACTATCTCTACGTAACCAGTCATAGAGCTTCTCGACTATATTATTGAATACACCCCTATTTGCTAAATATTGGAATTGGGAGGCTTTGTCCAGCTACATCTCAATAGTGAGAGGGAGGCAGGCACATTTTTTGGACATTTGAATATGCGAATCTTTTGAAAAGGCATATTGTAGCTTTTCTTTTTTTTTATTTAAGCATATTTTGCTGAATTAGATTTTTGATGTGTTTGTTTTTTAAAATATTTTTGAATGAAAATGTGGCTTGGAATAACTTGATAGGAGGTGTGAGGCCATCAGCTACCCCTATGTTAACTTATCTATTGTTAAGGAAATTTGAAAAATGTCAGGGACTTCTGAACTTGCAATCTGGTGAGAACGTAGCAGTGGACAAACAAAGGCAGCTCCAGCCTCCAACTTGAATAGGAGTTTGACAAAAAGAAGAGGATTAAAAATTGAGCGTTCGGGTTGTAAAATTCCATCCTTAGTAATCTAACTTCAGATAGAAAAAAAAACCAAAAAAACCCCTTATTCTATCTTGTTGCTTTGCTGACGGTTACCATGAGTGTATAACAACAGGCTCGGCTGATAGCTGCTCTTGATTACAAGAAGGGAGAGTGAAAAAGAAGAAAGTTAGGTAGTTTGATAAGAGGGTAGAAAGAAAAGTTAGGTAGCCTAATGAAAGGGTGAGGAGGGTGAGAGGAGAAAAGTAAGTAAGGTAAGGTAGTTTAATAAGAATATAGGATGAGGAAGGGAAGAAAAGAAAGTTAGGTAATCTTGAAGTGGATAGAAAGCGAGAGGCGGTAGAGGAAAGTTAGGTAGTTCTATGAGAGGCAGATCACTGCTCATTTACAATTTTGAGATGAAGGTTCATATTCTATAATCAGTGGATATGTTACCCCCCCCCCCCACACACACACTCATACACTTTTTCATAGCTTTAAATATCATTTACACCAAAATTTAAAATAAAAGAAAGATGAAAAAAAATTCTTTTACCCTGTTATACTGGCTCATGATGTATTAAAAGAGGGGAAGAGATAGATACATGCCTCTCCCAAGGGCATTTGGGTGAAGTAAGCACTGTTTCAGCTGGAGTTTGAACTTGGGTTGCCGATCTCGTTTACCATGCCGTCAGCAACTTATACAAATTCTTCTACATACTGTGTACTCTCCAGACCTTTGAATCTCCGACAAGTCCATGATTTAGAAAAACTCTTTGATCAGTTCCTGAGGAATTTTTCTTTATCTGATTACTTGAAGAATTCATCAAATTAGATCTAGAACCATTCTTTTATAATGGAATACACAATTCAGCTTAAAGATGATGTAAGGTCATTGACAGTCAGGGAAATACTTTGATAACTTGATGTTTGCTTGAATACTGCTATAAATTTCTATGAAAAAAAGTATTTTGTAGAAAGATGCTGGAAACCTAAAAATTATTATTACAGGTCTCTGCTGTAATACTGTGATTCATTCTTATGCAGGTAGATGATGGATCCCTAAATATTAATCAAGCTCTAATATAGCTTGGTCTAGGTCCAAAATGGCTAAATTTTATGACAGCTTTTTTGTAACATGGTTGGCTTTCTCAGACTTCTGCACCTACATTATAATAGGATGCCTGTACTTATTCAGAAAAAGTAATTTAAAAAAAAAATGTCATCCTAAAATTAATTTTTAATTTTTATTTTTATTTTTCAGAAATTAACATTTGATTCAATTACAAATTCTTGGCCCCAGAAAATTTCTTTCTGCAGGAACTTCATTTAAAGTAAGTAAAATATATTTTTCATTTACAATCCAGTCCGTCTTCTTGCAAGTAACTCATTCATTGATCACCCTTTTTAAAAAAAAAAAAATTTTCAATTGATTACCTCAACATGATACGCTGTCAAAAGACATTGTTAGCATGATGGTTTCTAATGAGTGACTAACCAGACCTGTTTTCATAAGTAGTCAGCAATCTAATTTTTTTCATGGCCTGTGGAGAGCAAAGGAGTAGAATGTGCAGAGAATCATAATTAGTTTTTCAAATTTCTATGACATAATCCAACATCTCGTTGCTGTTAATATCTGATAATTCATATGTGATGCAGGTTCGGTTAGTCACTCATTTGAAACTGTCACTCGATTAATGTCTTTTGACAGCATGCCATTTTGGGGATGATCAATTAAAATTTGAAAAAGTGGAGATCAATTAATAATTAACTTTTCTCGTCTTCTGTTGGGGTATGATCAAAAAGGTTCGAATTCCATAAAGAAAAATGCGTAAACACTGGACATAATCTATGCTTAATTAGCCCCATAGTTTAGCATAGTAAATTAAACCAGAACCCACTAAGAACTTGGTGGTGAAGACGTTTTCTTCTAGACATAATAGGGAGTAAATGTTTAAATTTTCTGCCCTCTAGCTCCATTGGTGCAACCTGGACACGCAATATACTCATCGTCAGCCAGAGTGACTTGAAAACTTGAGAAACCTTGGTTGACAGTTTCTAACAGAAACTTCTATTTACAGATTAGTAAATATGAGTACAGGTTGAGTACTCCTGATCCGGAACAACAAAAACCGAAATGCTCCGAAATCCAAAACTTCTTGAAAGCATTATCATTAATTTTCACTTCATCCTAAGTTCTGGTTGCTTTTTATCAGAATTTTGAACTGGACCATTATCCTACTGCCACAATAAATGGCACAGTTGTAAAATTATGGTCTGATTCAAAGTTTTAATAGAAAGTTAGAATGAGAGTAAAAGCCAGTCAGAATTAATAATAATGTTGCAATATTTCATCCAAGAATAAATTTGAGAAAAGCAAAACGAAATAAGCTTTGTAATTCCATCTCGATTTTATTGGTTGCTTTTTCTTGCAGCTTTTTGCCAAGGCCAATTACCTTCCAGCAGTGAGTAAATAAGTGTTGATCAGAAAATAAAGAATAAGCCTACGGTGGGATTCAAACCCACATCCCCTAGCCAAAGCAGGGTTTAGCACCGCCTGCTTTACCAATTATGCCACCAAGTCTTCAAGTGGGTGCAGAAGCTAGAATAAACACCTTTTTAAACCTATCCTTCTTTAAATGTTTGTTTATATTTTGGTTGTTATAGTACTTAATACATTTTTTTTGTTTTTTTCATTTCTACTTGGTGATGTAAAGAATATGATGATATTGTATAATAGTTCATCTCTTAGGGAAGATGAAACAAAAAATGTCTAGAGAATGTTTTTTGCTTTTGAGACGATCATTGATTTTTCTTCTTTTTTTTTTTTTGTCTAAAGTTTATGAAACAAAGGTCAGAAGCAAACAAACATATTTAAGAAAAGATCAATATAAAAAATACAAACAAAACCTGGTCTGTACTTGTCAAACACTATCTGAGAAACCCATAACTTTGGGGATCATCCAAGACACACCGAACAAACATTCCGATAGAGCTGATCAAATCAAGTATACTATCGCAATTGCTTGGTTGTAAAAATTAAAAAGTTTTTGATTTCAGCAGTGAATTTTAACTGGGTAGGTAAAACAGAAAGATAGGATAGCATCCTGTCTGAATCTATTGCCAATGGTCAAACGGACATTGTGAGTGTGAGGATTGTTGCTCATTCAATAAATCAGTAGTTACCGCGGCTGGGTTATGATGTGGTTAGCTTTCTTGAATTCCAACACCCGCATTATAACAGGACACTTAATAATCAATCACTTTCATTTTTATCAAGTTCATGTTTGACTATTAATGAAAAATTTGCGGAAGAGATGAAAGTTATATTCTCTCAAAGCACGCCAGAAATAGGTCTGGTTAATCACTCAGAAGAAACCATCACATGACCGTCGTCTTTTGGCAGTATGCCCTGTTGAGGGTGATCAGTCAAAAAAATGGAAAATGGGTGATTAATGAATAAGTTACTTCTCTAATCTTTTTTGTCGGACAGTGATCACTGAAAAAAACAAGTGTGAATGCTACCAGAAACAAACCTTGGAATCAATTTGATGTAAACTTACATGGCAAACTGAACCTCCTCACTAAAACCCATTCAGAGAGGTGAAAAAAGCCCCAAAAGTGCAGTGTTGATTTCGATCGGTGGTTTTTGAGAAATTTGATTTTAAAAAATCATAGTTTATAGATATTTCTTCCCAATTTCTATGAATTATCTCCCTTGACTTCCGTTCATTAGAATTATCTAGGTTTAGGTATAAAATAACTAGATTTACAACACTGAAGAGACTTAACCAAAATACTTAGAAGCCACAATTTCATTCAACTGACAGAAAATTGATTAACATGACAATTACAGCAGGCTGCTCCATTCACCGTGAACTCCTGGGGGGTCCCAAACTTATACGTTTGGGACTGGGCATCTATAAGAAAAAGATTAGGTTATATTATTCCTGTTTGTACAACTTTGAGCAAGGAGGTCATGAAATATCTTTTTGATGAATTCACTTGTTAGGGGGTTGATGATCTGACAACTCATGTAGGAGTAAATAGACTTCAAGGGTTAAATCCAGTTCTAAATGCAAAGGCTGGTCAGGGGAGAGGAGACTTGACACTGTTATAGACCCCATTTTCATTGTCCCCCATTGAAAACTCTCCCTAGTGCTCCTTTTCATTGTGCTCTCCATCTGATGTTTGTCCCCTTCAAGACCAAGCTTTTATGGCATGTCTGAAAGTGGAAAGCTTCCTCTATATTTTTTATTATGTTCAAAAATTGTGTTTAGCCCTTCAGTAAACTCTAACTGACTGTCTTTTCTTCTGTTTTGGTGACAGCAATTATTTTTGAATAAATCTTCTTCATTCGACACGCATACACACAGGAGGGGGGTTCTTTTATTTTAATTTAAAAAAAAGTCATTACATTGCCAGATTGAAATGTTGAGCAGATCAGCCTACCTGCTTCTGAAGGCCATGTGAGTGCTACCCTTAGGGATCTGCCTGTTCATGATAATTGATTTAATTTGCTGGTAAATTTTGGGAGTTAACGATTACAAGGCTATAATGAGAGGACCCTGAATGGCCTGGTAGACGTTCCTGATTGTTGAAGCCTCTGGGCCCTTGCTCGGTTCAGCTTGTTGGTCCCTCAGTTTGTGGATTGACTTCATATGTACATATACATCAACTATATACATATATACACACACACACACACACACACACACATATATATGTGTACAAATAAAAATGCGTGTGTGTGTGTATATATATATATATATATATATGTATATTTTTTTTTTTGTACACATATATATGTGTGTGTGTGTGTGTGTGTGTATATAGTTGATGTATATGTACATATGTATATATATATATATATGTATATGTATATGTGTGAGACAGATGTATATGCATATATACATAAACAAATGTGTGTATATATGTGTACATATATATATATGTGTGTGTGTGTGTACATAAACTTGCACAGTTCCAGTGATTAGCGTTTAAGTCTATTTAAAGGCCATGATTTCGAATGTTGACGATGTAATATTACTTTTTGGTTTGTTTGTTGGTTCTGTCATGTCAAAGTAAACAGAAAGAGAAAGGTCTAAAGCAAAGCTTGTGTCTGCATGTTTTCATACACTAAAGCACACTGCCATTGGTGTTTAAATGTAGATTACTACTATCTTTGTAGTTACACAAAATAATATTATATGCCTCTCGGATTTTTTTATGAATAAAACTGATGTTTTTGTTGTATTAAAAGGTATATTGTTTTTTTGTTTTTTTTTTTTACCTTATAAATTATCAAAAAACCGAAATATTAAGAGTTGTAGAAAATTGACAGCAAAATGAATACTGTTTGAGGTATGTTTTTTTTTTTTCTCTTTTTTGCAATAAATGCATTTATACTAAAATATATGTTCGTATAATTCATTCATACATAATGAATGCAGTCATTTTTTTGATGGATACTATGCTAGTAACTGCATAACACCTTTGTATTCCCATATGGACATGCACGCTTTGTTTTTCTCTCGAGGAATCAAAGTCGGATGTCGTTGAAGCCACAACTCCTTTTCATTCTCCGATTTGAGAGAGCCAATTCTGACACTAAGCCACAATTAAATGACAACTTTTTTCTCTTTTCTTTTTTCTTTACGTCTTTGCATGGAATCCTTGTTTTGTTATGCTTCGTCTCAGAGCGTTTCCTCTTTCCTTATTTTCTGCAAAGCGTTAGAATGTGCCACTCAATATGACTTGAGTTTCCATCTGTGTATATGACAGTAACCTAACCTTAGGCAAGTTTTGTTTTTTCTTCCTTTTTTTTTTTGTTTTTCTTATTTCTGGGCCAACTCTGTCAATCTGTAGACCTGGATGTAATTTAAAGTGACACGAGAGCAGTAGTCAAAAAAAAAAATGAAATAGTGAAAGGGGTTAATTATATACACTGGATTATCTCCATTCGTGTTTCTGGTGCTATTAATGTATTTTGTATTGCAATGTTTTGTACACACACTCACACACACACTCACTCACTCACACTCACACACTCACACTCAGTCACACACACACTCACATATATATATATATATATATATACATATATATATATATATATATATAATTAGTAGCTTTTGTGTTGCATTGCACTTAAAATTAAGCTAAACATTTGCCAGTAATGCAAAGGCCTGAATAAGTATTTTAACTCCATGTTCTCATTTTGCTTATTCACATGTCTATATCATTCAATGCTGACAATTATATTATTAAGAAATGGATATATGATCCAACAGAATGTTTATGAATTGTGTTATCATTATGTTGAAACTCTGATCATCATCAGCTCTTTCAAGTCCACTCTTGGACTAAGTCCTTTCATATCTTCTTCCCTGTTGACCGCAACTGCACTAACTTCTGTCAGGTCTCATCTTTATTTTTGTTGCTCTTTCCATGGCTCTCTGTGAGATAGTATATGTGCATGTATATATATGAGGAAGTCACTAACCCAACGAAAACACGTTGATGTAATAAACAAATTCATTTTTAACAAAGTATTCGAATCATCAATTTCAATACGATCCTGTCAGATAAATCATATCCAAACATGTTTGTGTGTATATATATATATATATATATATATATATATATATATACTGTATATGCTAAGCTTTGTTGGCCCTACCTTGAAAATCCATTGCTGAGGCTGGAGGAAAAATCCGCACGTATGTCACGCTGTCAATGTTGTAATACTGCTGTGGCAATAACTCTCAATAATCTCCATCTGCAAAGCCAAACCATTCATTCATTCTTGCTAGCCTATAAGACAGATGGTTTGATAGGGTCTTCGGGGATCCACAGTGCTCTGTAACCAAACCATCATGCTGTCCATTTCAAACTTCTTCTGATAGCCCTTGAGTTATGTTTTTTTTTTTAATCAAATGTCCATCTTACATACTAGCAAATATGGTATCTCTAAAACTTTCTTTGTTAAAGAATATAACTTTTCTTCCATTTTTTAAAAATCTTTGTGGTGATTTGATTTTTATTTTCTGCTAGGGCTGGCTCAAGTCTTTATGGGGCTCTGAGCTGAATTTGATTTGGGAATCTTCCTCTTTGGAGCCTCTCCAAACACTCTTGGTGGATGGGGGGCCACTGGTGGCCTTGCTTAGTTCACTTCTGTCTCAGGCCAGCTCTATCTTCTGTCAACTAAAATGGTGAAAGCTCTATAAGAGACAATGAAAGAATTTAGTGGTGACTTGTCAACTTGTCAAGTGTTAATTTTAATGCAGAAATATTTCATGTCACTCCCCCCCCCCAATTCGACAACATATAGAATGCACAATTTCCCCCCACCCCTAACAAAATAGCTGAAAGAAATCACTTTGCCTTCTGGGAGGAGGTTGAGAATAAACTCCCTATTAGGAAATTTTTGCCTGTGACTACTTTCTCTCGGGATGGGTGAAGAAGGAGGTGTACCACACCGAACCACAAACTCTGGATCAACTAGAGGAGTATATTCAACATGTTATGACCATCATACTGCTGGACTTCCTGCAAAAGTCTATTGAGGCCATACTGAAGTTGGTGGACAACAGCTCTGCCTGTGTTGAATTTCAACACAGTTGGCGGATTCTACCATTGTCCAAAGTAATATTAGTTTGACTATGATCAACTAATAAATAATGAAGTTATTATCAGTTTCAAATAGGGAGTTTCTTTTCACCCACACTGTCTGTATTGAAATGAGGTCTTTTTTTAAGCCTGTATTAAGCCTTCTTCCCTTGCGAAAATTGGTGAGCATTTGTTCGGCCAATCTGGCCATAAAATACATTCTGTTTGTTGTGTTATCAGGGCTCTCTTATTGCATGGCCGCACTATTTTTTCACAATTTTAGGAGCTCGGAAATCCAGTTTGAAAAGTGATTGGGTTCATATCATTAAATAGCTCACTAAGAGAACCTTCTCTAGACTCGTGTTTACATTCATGTTTAAATCAGTTCTTGACTCTTTATTGAATCCGTGTATTAAATCAGATGGCACTATGACCTGCGGGCCAAATACAGTACATTGCTTTGCCCAGGGGCCTCAGATATTCTAAAGACGGCTCTGTGTGTTAACTAATTGGAAACAATTGAAATGAAAGGAAACAAGACCCTGTTATTAATTTTTGATTACTACATGAGTCCCTTGATATAGCGTGGTTCATGGTAATAAGGCGGGTGTTTGGTGACCCCAACATTTTTGCCTATGTTATCACACACTCATCCAGGAAACCGTGAATAAAAAAGGAATTTCATCAAAAGATTTACTTAATATGACTAAAATATTGAATTTCTGCAATTTGCAATCAATTAACATATAATTACATGGCATTTTACACATAATTCCTTTGATTTTTGTGATGAAAATGCCACCTTCATTTGCCTGTGAACTTGTTTTACACCAGTAATTGACTTTTGATTAGATGTGGTTCAGTTATAACAGAGTTGTCTTTCTTGGACCCTAAAACCCACATTTTAAAGGGGGACTACTGTATTTCTTTGATGTTTATTTCAGTTGTTTTTTATTGCAACCACTCCAACTGTCAGTCAATAATAATTGTATTAGTAGCAACATCTTGAATTTTCATTTTTTTTTTTTTTTTTTTTTCTGTCTTTAACTGGTTCTCTATGTATTCAAAATGCTTGCTTCTTTTCAGCACCAACCTTGTATATCATTTGCAACTTTTACAAGTATGTGCTTGATATAAACTGTAAAGCTTTTCACTGTTGAACACTGCAAATAATTTATGTTGTTTGATTAATAAAATCTAATAATGTGAGCATTACTTCAATCATTATTTTTTTTTTTTTTGATAACCAATGATATAAAGCCATGAGTGTGGAGCACCCAGTGAGAATCAAAATCACTATAGTAGGATGATTTAAACTTAAACTATCCAGGGAACGCTTTCAAATATTTAATTTCCTTGGGATATGATTTGACAATATTTCATCTTAATATTAGATTTGTTAAGTAAACCCATTTAGAAATGGCATTGATTGTATTAGCTACTTAAAAGTGACTTATAGTTGACTTATATCCCATATTGTGATTGCCCCTCACTCTGTCATCTGGTCCGCCAAAAAAATTGTCACTATTAAAAACCTGTCAGTGGTGTAGTTATTAGGATGATTATCAGAAATTACGAGAATGCTTTTTCCTCTTAAAATTACCTTATTTTCACGATGGGAGACAAAATTTTTTGTTTATTATTTTCAGCATTACGTCTCACCTTCATCCTGATATTCCAGTTGATTTTTATCGCAACTTTACTCAGTGGCGTTGATTGGAAATTTAGAAATTGAGCTCCTGGTGAAACTATAACTCTCATCCCTGATGGCAGGCCAGATTTATGCTCTTTCGAAGGAAGCGGGACTGAGTCATGTTGTGATAAAAAGCAACTGAAATATTGGGTTAAAAGAGAATAGAAGCCATAAAACTTAATAATAATGATTCATGATACTTCATCTAATGGAAATAAACAATGAAAATAATTTTAGTATTGATACTTTTGGGGTTTGAACTCCTCTCTTTTCTTCTCCAGGCATTGTTTTTTTTGGGGGGGGGTTGTTACCTTGGTCTTGTCTTCAATTTTCTGTACCCAGGACTAGATTGATTGCTTGGGAACTCCAGGCTCTAATAAAATTTGGATCTCACAAATGTCTCAAAATGTATGTATTTTCATAATTTTCTAATTTCCGATTTCTTAAATGATTTGAATTATACTTTTAGCAGGCTCCCTGTTTTTTTTTTTTTTTTTGTTTTTTTTTTGTAGGCCCTAAGCTCTGTGCCCATTATGCCTAATTGATAATACTGCCGTACCTGAATATTCGTATCAGAAATTGTTCTTCAGATAATTTCTAATTTCTGCACTTAGTCCTGTCTGAATCAAAACGTTATTCTCGCAGCTGTCTGGGATTATAGTCTATGTCATGAAGACATTTCCTTGTGCCTCACTACCCCTCTTTACCCCATCCGTGGTCTGCATTGTTAACACTTCAGAATAGAAATCCTCTCGTTCTGACAATTTCTGTCCCATCCTTGTTGAACAAGCAACGAATGAATCTGGATATTTTCTCTTCTCTTTCGGCTGTTCAGATTCCTATCTTCGTTGCGGGAGAGGGGGGGGTCTTCTTTCTGACTCTGACAAATTGATTGTTTATATTTGTCTAGAAGTCTTTCCTCCCGCCTCTTCAACTTTTTCTCTCCGAGCTGTGATGTATTCGGTGTCTGCATCATTTTCTAGCGAAAATATAATGAAATATCAGTCAATGGACTACTTCTGTCTGCCAGAAAGTGATAATTATAGAGACATTCTTTAGAGGAACTTATTTCTTGTTTGGCTTTCAAGGTGGACATAGATTTGATCCCCTGTATGAACATTCAAACATATGGATAAAACCTTGAATGTGTGTGCGTATGTGTGTGTATATATGTGTGTGTATATAATATATGTATATATTTATTATGTTGTATTATATATATCATTTCATATTATATTCATTATATTATATTATTTCATATTATATATATTATATCATTTATACTATATATAAAGTGTGTATTTATGTATATGTGTGTGCCAAAAAGCTTCAAACACTAAACATTGAAGAACTTTTTCAAAATTTTTTTCTGTAGCTTATTTCCCAATATCTGTCAGTGCAATTCATTTGATTTTCTTCTGTTCCTTATATACTTCATTATTATGGTACAATGTGTAATTTTTCTCTTTTTGGTACCTTAACCATTTTGGGGTTTTTAAAAACAAAAGTCATAATAATATAGCACCCCAGCTGTGTTGATCGAACATCACCTCCCTTTCAGCTATGATTTTAATATATAGCTCATGTCATACATGTAGTTTGTCAATCCATAAAGGGTATTATCATAATGTATTGTAAATAGATGTTATTTTATAATAGACATCATTTTAATTTTTTGAAATGGCTTAATCTTCATTCTAAGTCTATTGATGGATCCCATATCCTGTCATGACAAGTATGATTGCGTGAATCTCTGTCGTGACTTACCAGCTAACTTTTCTATCTTGTGTCTGGACTGGTCCAACTGCGTCCTCTGTCCCACAGACAACAATAAGTTAGCATTTTGCTACAGTTGTTGTCTGCTCTTGTCATATAGTGCCCTGCCCATCTCCATTTTTGTTGCTTTATTACTTGTGCAATATCCTTCGCCCTAGTCCTCTCTCAGATCCATGTTGATCTTTTCCTATCATTGAGAGTTATTCTTTACATAATGAGCCAATGGGAACTCTTTGATTAAAGAAGGTGGGTTTGGCAAAGAGCTTGATTTCCCTGACTTACATTGATTTGCCCCTAATTGTGTTCTGGATATGTATGTTGTTTATATTTATCTGGTCCATGCAAGTCAGTTAAAAGAGAGTTTCTTTAAATTTCTGGTGTCGATGTCATTTCTTGTCCCAGATGGTTTCCATGTCTGAAGCCGAGAATTGTTCTCAACTTTTATCATCACACATGGATTTCAACCTTTGAGAATTATCATCCGTGTATAGATCAATGCCAAGTATCGATATTCGTCAATATCTAAAGACTTGTCAATCCCAAGTATCATTCGAATTAGTCGATACTCAGTACATATTTTTATGTTTTTATCATTTACTGTTAGGAACTGGTGAATGTCTGTGCTATGTAAAGCTCTGTTTTGTGCTTATCTCTCCACATCATGTATAGATTTCAAGTTTATGACATTTTTATCAGTGTATTGGTCGACCGCCTGATTCAATGAAATTGTTTGATAGTTTATCCATATTTTATGTTTTCATTATTTTCTGATGGAAACTTGTGGATATCTTTAGTGTCTGAAGGTGATACTTGTTCTTAGATTTTCCTATCTTGAAAGGATTTCAACCCCATAGAACTGTTCCCATGTTAAGGTTGACTCTTGATCAGACTTTTTTAAAACAAGACTGGCTGCTGCAGCATCAAACTCCACAACGATTTCTATCCCAACTGAAAATGATTTTTTTTGTGGAACTTTTCTGAAAAATTATAGAAATACATATTTTGTGTAAATGTATTCATTTATTAAAACGAAGCCCTTATATAACTGTATGACAAATTTTTGTTACTATCTAGAGACTTGGCAATTTAGCTCATTCAGTAAGACAGCCTCCAGGCAATCAATTGGTTTTATGATTAAATCACTGTAGGGAATTTGAGTTTGAGTTATCAACACCATCCAAGTATTATCAAGTCTCATCATCAAACACTGGAGGACCACGCTTATGGACCCTCACATAGAGATCTTCCCTAATCCTCCTATGGCAAGCTCCAGATTGCCAAACTTACATAGAATGTTATGCTGTGATAAAGTCTCCAAAGGAGTCGGAAGATCAGAGAGAAAACATCACAGAATGAAAAAATGCAACATATTGCTGCATGTATACATTTGTGGTACAATAAAACAGTGAAAGCCACACAAACTGATTGGACTTTCACTTGACGGCAGAGTTCGACTGTAAGATAAGGGATGTTATATGTTATACCATGTGAAAAGTGCAAGGTGCAATGTGTAGGACAAACTTCTTGCTGGCTCAAAGATCACTTTGTAGAACACTTTGGCTATATTGGGTTGAACACAGAAGCAATAGGAAAACCTTTGGCTCAGACTGAAGTTAATATTCAGATAATAGAACATGTTTACCCCCAACATTGACACCATGAGGCTTGCCAGAGAATCAAAATGGATCCAAGCAATCAATTCGGAGCTCACGGGCTTGAATGAAATTGAATAATCCACATTAACGCTGTTTCTCCTTTTAAAAAAGAATTATATCCTTTAACCACATTATCTCCCTTGACAACGTTCATCGCAAGAAATCAATGAGTTTGTGGCAAAATTACGTTAGCTCAAAATCACATTATTTCAGAACTCCTGAAGAGACCAGCGTGACTGGTGAATATAGAGTCCGCACTCAGTAGGAGGTATCATCTGATCTGGTTGACTTGTTCATAGATGCATTTATAGTCAATAGATAAACTTACTGAAATGAATGTTCTGTACCTCATATCTCACTGTTAGATACCACAACATTGTTTATATACATGGAAGCTGTTAGTCAACTTGGTTCATTTTTTTTTTTTTTTTTGATGGAGTTGAATGCTTCTCTATTGTATTTTGTTGTAGTATATGAATTTTTGATTCATATACATGTATTGATTTTTTATAGCAACTTTGTGGTTGGGCATATATATATATATATATATATATATATATATATATATATATATGTAAATAGTGGAGTGTGGATTCACTCCACAAACTAGCTCATGTTTCTGCCCTCTTCGGGCCACATCAGGCGAATGATTGTCTGTTTTTTTTTTTTTTTTGGTCTATTTATTGGGAATTTGGTGAGAATGTTGTGAGTGGTATGGGGATATTCATTTTTATCAAGGGGTGTGAACTCCATATAGGGGTCATCTCTGCATACATATATATCTATATGATATTAGATTTATCACCAACTCCTTGTAGGCTTACCTGACTTATCTTGGATTATCTACTACAGAAAAGAAGAAATATATTGAGAGGCTCCAGAAGCTGCATCTGCATGGATTTGGTGCTCCCATAATGTGACTGAAAATCAACTAAGCTGGGTGATATTGTGAGGTATTGCTAAGGCGCCCTTGGTTAGTGTTAATGATGCCTGACTTCAAGGTCATCATCTCATAAAGGCTTTGTAGTAGGCACCACTACTATTTTTTTCAGCACTAGTTGTATGGAATAAGTAGTTACTCAATGGAAACTTGTCACTTCTTCCCGCAGCATGCTGTGTTTTGGGTGATCAATTAAAAAAAGGGGAGCTCGATGAATTAGTTACTTCTGTCACCTATTGTTGGACAGTGATCACTGAAAAAGTCTGAATTTTAGAAACCAAATTATGTGAATGCTTAAGAGATCAATTTAGCATAAACTTACATTGCGAATTAAACCTGTCACTAAGAATCAATTGCAGGGGGGGGGGCAGGGTCAAAATACAGAATGAGTGAATGTTTGAATTTTTAGCTCTCTTGCTCCATTGGTGCAGCGTTAAACTGCCGGCTATTGTTTCTACTATGATCTCTGGTAATCCATATTATGAATTGTGGTGGTTGTCTGACATTTTTGCAACATGACCAGCCGCTTGCCATTTAAGTTAGGTTTTAATGGATTCTATGATGTCTTGGACTCCTGTTTTTCCCTAATTTATTGTGCTGTCTTGTGGACTCTCTATGCTGTGTTGAGCATGATTCTTTCCTGTGCACGTTGCATGATTCTCAGTTGGAGGGTCAGTCCCTTGGTTATGTTCCATGTTTCAGTTCCATTGGTGTCTATCGAGAGGATGCATTGATTGTGTACCCTACTTTTTAGAACTGATGGGGTCTTCTTGATCTTGAAGGTTGAGTTTGTTCTGCTGAAGGCTTGCCGTCCTGGAGTGATTCTTCACTTGATTTCTTGTTTTGAGGATTTCATAGAGATTCATTGTCATAGGTGGTTGTAGTAGTTTACTTACTCTGGTTTTATGTTTTCAATTTTGATTGTTGTGTCTGTCTTCAACATGTTTGTTGTACAGGCCTTCTTTTTTTTATTTCATTTCTTTTTTAAAATTTAAGTTTTTCTTCATTCAATTCATCTAGCATTAGTTGGAAATCATGAAAGTTCTCTGCAAAAAGAACAATGTTGTCTGCAAATCTGAGGTTGTTTAGGTATTTCTCGTCTATTCCGATTCCTTTATTTTCACAGTCTAGGTTTCGGAAGATCATCTAGAGGCATGCAGTAAAAAGTCTGAGTGAGCTGATATCATTTTTTCTTTGAGCTGAAAGGGCTCTGAGTCTTTATGTAGCTTGATAAAAGTATGGCTGTGATAGTATATATGGTGCAATTCTCTGACATATATAGGGTCTATACCTTGTAGAGTGATAATGGAAATTCCCAAGGTTATTGGTGCTGAGTTGAAGATCTTCTTGAAGACGATAAATGTTACAGCAACTGGCATTTTGTTCTGCTGCTTTCTCTTCAAGATGATTTATTGAATGAAGATGGTCAGTGGTTGAGTAGTTTCTTCTAAAGCCAGCTTGTTTCTGCGGTTGGTTTTTATCTAGTGTTTTGGTGATCACTAAATGTCCAACTAGAGTTGGTTTTGTGTTGTATTAGGATGTGTTTAGTATTTTTGTGCATGTGTGTATTCAAAGAAAAAGGCTAAATATAATCTTATTCTTGTTTATGAGAAACTAGTTAATTCCCGTGAAAAAATGTATTTGAATTTCTTTGAGATGATTTAAAAGAACAAAAAAAAAAAGAAAATTAATGAACTCATTCCAGTAGCGGAGTTTATCATTTCATATGATGGGTAGGTGATATTTCTATCCTTTAAATTATTACCTTTAAATGGAAGAGTTCATTATTACAGGCTGACAAACAGAAAAAAACACACTGTTCATTATTTATATGAAATTTACTTGTGAATAATTCCGCAAGAAAATGAACCTAAAAATATACTGTAAAACAAAGTCTGCCCCCTTTATCCCCCCTACCCCTGCTTGCCCCACCCTTGCAATAGAAGCTTTTCATTTCTTGTTTAACTCAAACTGATCTCTACTGAAGAAATAAGAAACCTGATCATTATTGAAATGCCTTCAGCTTGTTTTCTCAAATTTAATTGCAAGCACTTAATCGGGTTGTGGGGGGGTGCTTATGCTAACTGAGTCATTTCATATAATTCCCACCGCCCTGATCATCACCACCACCACCGCCACCACATGTCTCTCATTTGCACCTAGAGTGTTTCTATTTAATTTGGAGTGCTCAATTTATCTAGCCTTTTACCAAAGTTACATCCACTCATCAAATATCTGTTAGTTACATATGAATTGTTGTTTCTTTTACATATCAGAGATTGATGCTAAAAGTGAAAGATTTACTGATATTACTGCCTTTTCTTTCAAAGATTCAATGTAAAAAGAGATATTATTCATTATTATTGGAGCTTTTTGAGCCCTTGACGGTAATGGTGTCTACTTGAGAAGTTTGACTAATTTTCAAGTACGATTTCAAATTAAGATATGATACTGCTCATGCAGTTAACATCAACCGAGCATTGGGGGTGAACATTACTTTAGTGTAAACACTTAAGTGTTGGTTCAATAGGTCTGGGTATTGAATTAAGGATAGCAGTGATAAACCTCAAGAGATAGAGGCCTAAACTGGTGTCTTAATGAAAAGAATTATCGACAACAGTGGCCAATGACCAGTTTGAGCACTTTCTTGAGATTTTAGGATTCCAACCGCAAACACCTCTCATCATATCCAGGCAATTGAAAAGGTTCATAGAAACGGGCCCCTTACGAGGTGAATGGAATGTTCCATGACAGTCAAGACCCCACAGCTCTCTTCTGACTAACATATCGTTTCTTTTCAAGCATTTTGAACTTTATATCCACGATAGAAAGTTCAATAATAGGGGAGCCATAATTCAAAATAGTTTACTGGATCAGTGATCACAAAACCTAAAGAAGTTAATGTTTTAAAAATTTACTTAAATAATTGCAATTTTTTTTGTTTTTTTGATTTTTTATAAAAGGAAATATAATTTTTGATTATTGGAGATTTTTGAGACCTTAACAGGTCAAGTAAAGGCCAGGGATCATTTTACCTAAGAAGTTGGACTAATTTTGAGACATAATGCTGCTCAAGCTGCTGATTATGTCAATGAAGCATTTGAAATGTACATTACTACTGTGCAAACTGTTCAGCATTGGTTCAACAGGTTCAAGTCTGAAAATATAGATACCGATAGTAAACCTTGAGAAAGGCCTAAACAGTGGCATAGTAGGGTGACAGGAAAAGGGGAGGCAGGCATTCTGAGTGCATGTGTTAAGGAGTGCAAAAAATAGTTTGGCCTAAAGTACCAGCAACATAGGTAGTTGCCAAGGTTGCCAAGTACTTGGGGTGCCTGTCAGGTGTTAGAGACGGTATGACTTTCCAATTGAAATTAGGAAAATGTTTCAAATAATAATCATAATAGGAAGATACCTTAATGTGAAGTTTGTGGTCTGGTAGTAGGGCAAGGCGAGATCACATCATAATTTCTGGGCTACGTTTGTGCTCTATCTCATGATGTGTGTTCTCAGTTCAGCTAACCCACTTTTCCTTCTCCCCAACCTGGCCTTAACTTGACCTGACCCTCAGCAAAGAAGTGACCGCTGAAACAATAAGATAGAAAGAACTGGTGCATATCTGTTATCACCTTTAGAACATCAGAAAGGTTTTCAGTCAAAATTTGAGATTAGTTAGACTGTAGTGTCAGCCTGCTAGCAAAAAAGAATCTTTGAAGAATACATGATGACAAAGACAAATATATGAACGCTAGAAAAAGTAAGTGGTTTCTTCAATCACAGTCAATGTTTTCTCTAATTTCTAGTTGTCAGTATGCAAAAAAATCTCATGTTGTGAAAATTTTTTCCTCTGACAAAAGTATGTGCACGTTTTCAAATTCAATATTGTAAAGCAATATTTTTGCAAAAAAAATCAGTAAGCTAACAGAATTCAAATTTTTTTTGTGCACACATTTATTTTTCTTTGTGTGCAAAACGCATGTACACGCACACGTGCACAGGTTAGAGGGAATAATGTTCACTCTTTGTTTTATTATGAAGATGTTATATGTCAATTATTTGGGTATTGTTGGGTTGAGTACTGTAAACAAAATGATGTCCCAAGTATTGTCCAGTTCACATTATGGAAACACATACAGGATATTTACTTTGAGTATAAAGAATACATGAAAATTTATAGAAACTGTTATTGTGCCTTTTGTGAGGCATTTGTCAGTTCAAAAGGTCTTTTTGCTTGATAAGGTAAATATCGGAAATTCATGTGATGAATCCTCATAAAAATGGAAAATACTGAATATTTTCATAATTTGATGAAATAATCACTTAACTTTATTTCTATAAATCAATTCTTTAGATTAAGATCACTCTTATTACGATTGATAATTTCGAAGAAAGTATGTATATTCAAACTTTGAACTGCTATGAAAAAAAAATATATATATATATATATATATATATATATATATATGCGTATCGATTTTGTTTTTGGAGAAATGCATCTGAAATCAATTTACCATACTTATTGCCTTGAAAATGTTATACAAGTTTTATCAGATATTTTTCTGGTATCACACTGGAAAAATTCCCATTTCAAAATAAATTTTTCTTTCCTTTATTCATCTATAAAGAAAAAACTTTTTTGAATAAATGTGCATGGATCCGCTCAAAGATTTAATCAGTTCTTCCATAGCCTATTGTTCACTCCTTCACAGAATTTCATAGAAATTTAGAACTTTTCGAGATATTGTGTTGACTATCTTGAACATGGACATATTTATAATTGAATTATAAATTGCATTATACTACATAGGAACCTATTTGAAATAATCTCTCATTGCTACATGGTTGATATATCACTCAATTTAGACTACGTAAATAGAATAAATAATTAAAGAAAATGGGGCTGCTGCAGGAATCAAACCTGCCACCGATAGGGTAGCCACTTTAACATAGCGACACTTTTACCATTGAGCTAAACAGCCATTGGTAATGCAGCAGCTCCATTTTCTTTAATTGTTTATTTACGTTGTGTAAATTATTTGTTTCCACAGTTTAAACCCAGAGATATTTGTGTATGAAAAGCTGTTAACACAGCGCTAAACAGTGTAAAGTGATAATTTGCATTAGAAAATTTTAAGGCAAAAATACTTCCAGAATTTGATATTCTACCAAAAATTAACTAATCAATTTCTATAAAATCTGCATTGCTTATTCATTTACTACTTGTCCTTTGAACTGTATTGACAGGCAAGCATATACCTCCTGTAAAGACATGTATTCTCACTATATTTTTAATAAAACTGTTTTTTCCCAAATCCAGTCTAATAATTATTAAATTAACTAATTTTGTTTGAAACTCATACTTGAATTCTTCTTATTATCCTCAGTTTCTATCATAGATATCATAGGTGAAAGATCTCAGCATTTCAAAAATGTGGCTTCCAAATTTAATGCATAAGATACAACGCACTTTGACAATGCAGATAATGTGAACAAATTAGGATTTTAGCAGACATATACTCAGACGTCATCCAAAGTCAAACTGAAATAATGCAAGAACTTCTTTCATTCAAAGTCATTAACAAAGAAATAAAGATCACTATTAGTATGGAGAATTCAGGTATCGAGAAACTGGTCATCAATAATGTGCTCAAATTCTTAATTACCAATGAGATGGTCCGTTTATTCTAACCTGTTCACATTGTACCACATTTTTCTGACCCTACCTATAACTAGCACAATTGCAAAACTATCCTTTCGCTGGCCTGAGCACACAAAATCGTGCCTTCTTTCTACAATGGGCAAGGATAGATTGTCAGGGTTAGGTTTGCTCTCCAGTGAAAGAAAGTTGGCTTTTGAGATCGATTATAGTAAGTTATAGATAACTTTGCAAGAACAAAGCTTATACAAAAGAGACTGTTATCGTACTTCGTTTGGGTTTCGTTTTACATTTAAAATGTAAAATAATTAGATAATACACTTTTCTATGCTTCGCAATAGGTAAATAGGTACTTCTATGCACTTTCAAAAAAATCTGAAATGTATTATAATCATATAAATATCTTCTTTTGAAGTATAATTTTTTTCTTAGTACCAGAAAATAGCATTAAGTTAGTTATAAAGAAATTACTTCTGCATAATTTTTAAAAAAAGTAATAATACAAGAAACTAAGGGCTAACAAGTTATTGCATTCTGATCTTCCATACATTTTAAATGAATATCAGTATCTAATTAAAAAATTGAAATAATTCTATTAAAAGTCTTCCCACCATTACATTTTGTAAAACATTACGTATCTCGATTCTTAAAACTCAGTTTTATTTAATAACACTGTTTCATAAGTAATTATGGAGGATAAAGAGTTTTGAAATATCCAAATCAAGTTAGGTTTTTTTTTTCTATCTTTTAATAATTAATTTTGGAGAATATATGTAATTTTTTTTTCACAACTACAAAGTTTACAACAAAAGTTGCAGAAAGACTAATCATGGAAAAAAAATTCACAATGTAGCGTTCCCCTCAGCTACTTAAGAACTGAAATAGGAAGAAAAGTCATAACTTTGGTTTCCTAGGTAGGGATAAAGGTCATTTGATTTATAGTAATAGATTTAAAAAAAAAAAATTGTATGGATAAAAGTTATTTGTGTTTTTTCCACACAAGGAAGATGGTTCTGATTGTGAAGTTTTGGTCATTTGACTTTGAAAATGGTGAGTAAATAAAAACAATTTAACAATTTGATTTATTCATGATTTTTATTTATATTATATTTTTACACTTTGAATTTCTAACAATAATACACTTTACTGCAGGAGTAGGGGTACCAAAATCATCTTTGCTCGCGGGCACTTAAAACCCTTGCTATGCTTTTGGGCTCCAAATCTGTTCAGGCCCGAAACCATTGCTATTGATAATTATTCACCATGAAACCCACAAAGCAATGTTGGAAAAATAAGTGCTTCAGGAACTTTGACAGACTCCACACTTCTCAGCTTAAAGAATTAGGATACAAAGTTCTACAGCATCCACCATATTCACTCGACCTTTCTCCCTCCAGTTATCACATTATAAAGTATTTGAACTTCATATCTATAATCGAAGGTTCAATTATAGGGAAGCAATAATTTGTGCTTTTACTGAATTAGTAACCACTAAACCTAAAATTGTGGCATATTATCTTGAAAGGGACAAAGAAGGAAAAGGTTATCACTTCAGATAGGTCATATTTTGATGAAATATTTTTTTACTTTTTATAAATCATCCTTCATCTTACTATTGAAAAAACATTTTATAAGTAACCACCTAAAAGATGAGAGACTCGAGCAATTAAGGCAAGGCCAGATTAAGGTTGCATGGGGCCCCTGGCTGTAATTTAAACAGGGGACTCCCCATCAAAATGATTAGTAGTGTAAGTAAACAAGAAATTCTATTGAATAGAATTTTAATTATATTGAATTTCATCCATGTACCTATTATTTCATCATACGTCTACAGACTTTCCTCATGGCATTTTCTTTTTTTGTGAGCTAATTTTGAGGTCCCTTTTTAAATATTAGGGATCCCTGACTTCAACCAATCAGCACTTTTCTTTATTATGTTGTACATCGAGGGGCTCACAATGCGTTGCAGGGAGCAGTTATCTCAAAGAATCTTCTTTAAAAAAATTTTAAAAAACTGGCCTTATTGGTGGACAAATTTTCTAAGTTACTCTGTTCAGTAAGTGTATAGTTATTGATCACTATTTTAAACGATGTGTAATATATATATATATATATGTATATATATATATATATATATGTATGTAAGCATTTGGTTGTGTCTTTCTACATGATATCTCCATAGTTTCTCAATTAAATTTTCCTAAAGGTTGGGCAGGAGGGTAAAATTGGGTTGGGTCCAGGAATTTCTCTTTAATTGAGAGATGTTTTTTTCCAATTTTTTTTCTTTTTTTTTTCTCACACATTTATATAAATGCTCATAATTGTCCACATGATATCGCTGAAATAATTCCCTGGAACATGATATTGTCAAAATTTCATGTGTATCCATTCAGACAAAAGTTCCCAATGAATTTCAATTAAATTTTCTGAAAGGCAAAGCTGGGGGCTACGGTAACAGTGATTAAACTTTGGGGCAGATCCATGCAGAATTACTTCCCCTGATAATGCTGTTGGCCGAGGTATGCACTCTCTTAGTGCATCATAATTTCCAAAGAGATTTTTAATTTATGATATTTTTAGAATATGAAACAAGGTCAGCTTGATATACATTCAGTGCGGCCTGACATGTTTTTCAAAAAGCTTTTGGAGTCTACCATTTAATACAGAGATTACTAACTAACAATGTCTAAAGTAATCTTTTTAGCTTCTCCTAAGCCTGAACATGATAATCTAGATTAGGTTCACTTGACGGCTAAGTTTCTTTGTGCTTTGGAAGTCTCGAGCCAGTTCTCAACTTTGGAATTTGCATACTTGTTTATGGACTAGAGATTGATTGGACACCCGTCAAGGTTGACCATGGAGGTGTCAGCTTTTTGCTGCTACTGCCTGGGCTGGTTAGGCTTGAAGATATACCAAGATGTATGATGATAGTGCAAGGTGAAATGGATTTAGGCTTTTCCCTAGGGGATAATTTGAAGTGAAGACTTCAGCTCCATTTAGAAACTGAACTTGTATGCATATATTTCATGTACGTATATAAATTTACTTTATATGTAAAGTAAATGTACTTAAAGAAATACTCTTTTGTCATAAGAGACTTTTTGTGTGTGTGTGTGTGTGTATGAAATACAAATTAATATAACATGTATATATATATATATACGTATATATATTTATATATTTGCGTGTGTGTAACATAAAACCCACTGAAAAAATTACATAATTTACGTTAACCGATATTGGGAAATAATTAACTGAACTGACATAAATTTTTTTGCATATATTTAGTGTTCAAAGCTGTAAAGCTTTCCAGACTACATATTATATGATATATATATATATATATATATATATATATAATGAAAATCTTTTATACTGATAATCTTCTATGTAATATGTTTACTAGTGATGTCTGGAAAGTATCCAGTCGTTTTGAATATCTCAAGAACTTGTGCGGCTTTGATGTAACTTGGCAATTGATCAGAGGGGACTTTTATTGCATGTACATGAACACTCTCTTGTGAGGTTACTCTGTCAGTAGTTGAATTCCAGTAAGTGTGCTTGTGTACTGTGTGACCATCACATTCTCAATGTCCGTGCTAGTCATTCTTCACGTCTCGTGCAGGGTTTCTTTGGCTAAGCAATAAATCACATGGGTCTGACCGACCCCCCCCTCCTCAGTCAAAAATTGGCTTCCTGTAACTTCTGGCTTTTCCCAAAGAGATTGCTGACTATGGAGAGTATAACAAAGCAGCTGATTGCAATCTGGAGAGGGTGTTTTGAAAAGTGGGAGGGATGCTCGGATAAGTCTGTGAGTATTCCAAGGTGAATACTTTGAAGGGGACTAAGGCATGCTAAATAGACTGTTTTTTTTTCTTTTTTTTTTTTTTTATTGCTAGAATTAAATGGCTCAATATGCTCCTCTATTTACTAAGCTTAGGTGAGTACAGCACTAGGCCACAAGTATGAATTTACTACTGTAACGTCTACCACCCGAGTTTGATAACTGTTCATGCCAGCACAGAGGTGAGACTTTGGAAATAACCACAGAGCCATGAATGACAATGTTCATATTCGACGCTGAATTTTACGAATCATCCTAAGTTCGAAGTTTTTGCCAAAATCATCGGAATGATAACTACAAAAAGGATCAAGATTTATGTCCATCTTCTGAATAGCAATTTCCGACAATGAGCTACAAACAAAAACACGTGAAGCCAGATTAAAAGTATCTAAATTGGCAACTCTGCATTCAGGAGAAAAGTTGAAATGTTTTGATTCTCAAGCATCAAGTAACAGTTGAGATTTGGCTCCAAACTAACACCACAAATTTAGTTTCAGCGAGAGAGAAAAAAAAAAGTGCAACTTAATCTCTTTTTTTTTAATATTCTCAGATGGATTGGGTAGGACTGTTACTGATTATAATGTTAGTTCGCCTCAAAGGTACATTTTATTATATTCTTATTTTGTAAATATAAATACCCAGGATACTTATTATTATTACTATTATCATTATTTTCACACCAGTTGCCTGGTGGTCACAGCTGGAGACTGAGTGACAGCAAGTCTCCTCCCATCCTCTCCTCACTCTCACTATCCACAGCAGTCCTGTGGTTCACAGTTTCACACCAGTTGCTCCGTGGTTATTGCTGAAGACTGAGAGGCAGTAAGTCTCCTCAGGTCTCCAGCCCTCCTCTCATATCTCCCTCACCTATCACAGTAGCGCTGTGGTTCGTACCTCTACCACCATTTGCTGTGTTTTTGTTTTTTTTTGTTTGCTATTTTTCTCTTCTCTCTGTTAGGCCACAGCTAACAGCTGGGGGTTTTAGATTATTATCATTAATATCATTATCATTATTATTATTTTTATCATTCTGCAACAACAACAATAATGATAATAATAATAATAGGCCCATTATCATAGTTACTATGGCTATACTTAATCATAATTTCTTCCTTAAAAATTCTACCTGTCTTACCCCATGGGTACACCTAAGAAAACAACTAGGTTGGAGCTAATTACTTAATTTTCAATGCTCTGATTCAACGATTTCTATCCTGTAAAAGCAGTGGAGGTAGTAAAGGGGAATAAGTTCATAATTTTATTGCAATAGTAAACACGACGTCTATTCTATGAGGGTGGCTTTGCGGGTTGACGCATAGTTATTAGCTGAATTTCACATCGTACAATGTCTAATCTATGTGATTATTATTCACTACGTGACCAAAACCATTGATTAGAAAGAGACTATGCTGAACGATAGATATTCAATTCTTTTATCATCATTAGGCCACAGACTTGATTCACCAACATAGATGTACGAACGTAAAGTGGAGGATCGATTTACTTGAGAATGACAATTGAAAACTGATCACTCATTTGACTATTCTTCCCAAGATGTTCTTACTTGATGAAAGTCCATCTGCGTAGTCCAATTGGTTTAACTAGTTAACTCGAGAGTTCTCACGTAGCTCTATTACAACACCAGGACTATTTAGTTTTTTTAACCAAATTCATATTTATTGCTTTTTTGAAGAGATATTTTACTAATAACTTGTGAATAATTTATTTTTCGAAAAAGCAAAAATATTAAAGCAGAAGATGGAAGTATTATGTTATTAGTCACAGTCTGACAGTGACTTCTTTATTATTCCTTCATTTCAAAATGGTTTCTCCGATTATTTTTGTTCATAAAACTTGGGTTATGCATAATAGTTCTGCTAGTATAAAATACATTTTAAATCTTTATTATAACTTATGAGTTGTCGATATGTCTGTCGCATAATACATGCACAAAAACTAGGCTGTTTTGCTCTCTGTGTGTTCATTCGCTGGCTGCTGATAATATAACTACAATTACTATGACTGCTGCTTCAACTGTTGCTGATATATCTATTTTGGTTTTTATCCAAAATGAATACTAGAATTTTTTAACAATACTTCAAACTTTCAATTTACTGTGTGAACATACTGACTCTGACACAGCTTTGATATACCAAAAAGGGAAAACAAATTTCAAACATCAAAAATAAGAAAATATCTGATTCAACACATTTCATTTAGATTTGAATTGTAGCTTTTTTAGTTTCAGAATTGACATAAGAACAAAGTAAAAAGAAAGAAATTCATCTAATTTTACCACAGAACCAGTAAATAGAAAAATTATGAAGTAAAGGGTAGTATGTATCTTTCTTATATTAAGATGAAAAGCAAAATAACAAATTTTTGTTTTTGAGATTAATTTATGATTGCTTAGCATTATTTAGGGTTATTATTCATAAAATATCTTTATCTTGATAGTTTTACAAAAAATTCTTTTGTAGTACTTTGTCTGAAAACCTGTGAACATCAACTCACCCACCCCTGGAGCCTGATAATACGGGTAACCAAACTTGTTTAATACCAGATAAATTTCAGGTGTTTGAGTGAAGCAAGACATGAATAGATTTTGTTGCATAGCTTTTTATTATTGCACATACTTTTTGTTTAAAAAATTGTATTTTATAATTCAAAATCCTGTCTTGACTTTAAAAAAAAAATTTTTTTTAACCTGGGCTTTTTTAACACTGACCTCTGAGAATATGCAACTATTTCTACCATCGTACAGATTGACATACCCTGTAGGGCAGATAATACCATAATATAAGTCTACAGAAAATCCGTTTGATAATGAATTTCTGCTTTAACAAACTTGTGAATCCGTCTGAATTAACTTCGGATTTACAAAACCAAAGTTCAATAAATTTGGCAAATGCGAGGACTGAAATAAACTCTGTTATTTACTGAACAATGTTCATCAAATACAAGAACCAATCATCCATCACTTGCGTACCAAGACTGATAGAATATATTGGCATGATAGAACACTGGCATGCTTGTTTGTGTTTAGGCATCATCTCCTCAGATACTCTTCACGTCAACACTTTTATCATTCTGTGCTTGTGTCAGAGGTAGTATGAATGGTAACTAAACCGCTTTTCGATTTAACAAGCAATCTTCATTGAATGAGGCTGATTCCATAACTTTCTTATTTACCAAACCAGTGGCAACCATTGGATAGAATAAACTATTGGCTTTAACAGAAAACCCCTTGCCACGATTAATTTGTTATAGCAAAGGTTTCATTGATCATCATCATCATCATCAATCTTTTAACCTCTGTCATTGGAGATAGACCTTCCCCAGGATTTACCAAACGTTTCTATTGTTTGTATCGCAGAGCTAGTACTTTCTGAATTTGTCTAGATCATCTCTCCATCTAGTATTCTGCCGGCCTCAGTTACACATGTGGTTTCTGGGAATCCATGTTGTGAGCTGTGATGTCTATCGGTTGTCTGTCATTCTTGCAACATGGCCAGCCCATTGCCATTTGAGTTTTTCAATTCTATGATGTTTTAGACTCCTCTGATTTCTCCTGGATATATTTTGCCATCTTGTGGCCTCTCCATGTGTGGTTGAGCATAAGTCTTTCGTGTACACATTGAATGGTTCTCAGTTTGAGGGTCTGTCTCTTGGTTAGGTTCCATATTTCAGCTCCTTAAATGACTACTGGGACTATTGGTTTGTATAACCTTCTTTTTAGGGTAAGCTGGATTTCAAAAATATATTGTCGTATTCTTTTTGTTTATAAAATCCAGGTAACCCTAAGTAATTTTGCTCATACAGCATGTATATCAAATATATCAGAATATTATATATATATATTAATTGTATGAGTAGATTTATTCAGGGTGGCCTGGATTTTATAAGCAAAAATCATGAGAAGTACTTGTATTCCACAAAAGGGGTCCAATAAATGTGAGAGATAAGTAAAAAGTAATGAAAGCTGGTTGAAGATTACTTGATATTCAATATCTTGGATATTTTGCAAAATAGGTTTGTGTTCTTAATTATATTTCTCTGACATGTTTCAATGAGATTTTCAAGAGAAATGAGTGTCCTCAAGGTGACGGGTATTGGAAAAAGGATCCTTTAATAACTCTTCTGTGGCAAAGTCTTCTTTATTAATCATGGTATGGTCAGTGTGAAGGGAGCCCTTTGGACAGTGGTTCTTGATCATTTTACAACCACACCCCTCTCCCTCTTTGGACCTTGTCTGGGTATTGCACGTCTGTGTCAAAATATCAACTCTAATATGTGTTTATCACGATATTGTACGAACACTTTGTGTTATAAACTTCGTACTTTAGATGAAAAAAGTTTTAGTGGGGAGTTTCCATAATTTCTATACAAACAGTTCTCCAAATTATTTTACAATGTGATTTTGTGTGTGTCAGTTACTTTCTGATCCCTGTTAATCCAATATTTTCAGAAATTTTAGTATTGTTGTTTGAATTTGGAATCTTACGTTGTACCCTGTTGGGATCATCAGCCGTTTAGCCGTGGACCTGTTCCTGGGATAGGCCAGTGTCCTTTGCTTTGTAAGGCACAAAACATGTCGTGTTATGTTTTTGTTTATATCTAACAGTGCAGACTGGTTACACCATTCAAATTGTGGATATATAACCCCAATATATATCCGAATAAAATGTTATGAAAAGAGAAATTACTTTTGCATACTGAAAGCAGGTTTTTAGAGCCTCTGGACATAAAAGAGGGGATCAGTTTTCTATTGTTATTAAGTTAAAAACTGATCTTTCTAGGATTAATACATGTTAGTATAGGAGTCTCTGGGGATAAAGTGGGAGATCTGTTTCTATTGTTGGGTAAAAAAAACTGATCCCTCCAGGATTAATACATCTATTCCCAACATTCTAACTTTGTCATATGATTGGCAACTCTCTTGAATGTAATATGATTTCAAATAAAGTTTTATTCATTAAGCTTAGCTTGGCACAAGACCATAAATATCAGGCACTTTTGAGAGAATAAAACACACCACTCAGTAGTAATGACCTGTGAGACCAGCTTACTAACCATTACCCCATGGCAAAGCAGAATAGTCTAGTGATTATATGGTTGATAAGCTTAGCTTGGTACAAGGCCAACAGTAGGGGTTACCCAGTGAGAGACCATCTTACTAACAATTACCCTATGTCAAGATGACAAATATAATTTAACAAATAGTAGAAGTGGGCAAACTTGTTCACCGTAAGAGCCACTTAAGACAAACTTGAGATATTTGAGAGTTGCAATCTAGGAACCAATTCATTTTTGTTTTTATTTCCTGTGACAACAATAATGACAGAATTCGTGAAATACATGGATGTACATTGTATTTTATGGACATGGATAATATAGATTTGAATTGTAATTAGATGGGAGAATAGCCTTCTGCATTATAAAGATGTGGATAATATAGATTTGAATTGTAATTAGATGGGAGAATAGCCTTCTGCATTATAAAGATGTGGATAATATAGATTTGAATTGTAATTAGATTGGAGAATAGCCTTCTGCATTCTAAAGATGTGGATAATATAGATTTGAATTGTAATTAGATTGGAGAATAGCCTTCTGCATTCTGTAGATGTGGATAATAGAGATTTGAATTGTAATTAGATGAGAGAATAGCCTTCTATACACATTGCATTTTATGGATGTAGATAAGTGTTTTGTTGACGACAAATCATTTTTTATCATTCTTTATTTTTATTACTTTTTTGTTTTCATTACTTTTTCTATTTTCTATCATTATTATCTAAATTTAGCATTTGTACTATGTCATCAGAACATAAAATTCTATCTTTGCATCATCATAGATGAGTTGTGTCCCTTGATGTGATGAAGTACAAACACACATTACTAATTATTATCTGTATGGATATACATTTTGCTTGGCAAATTCTATGTAAATCATTCGTATAAAATCTTTAATAAAAATAAGTGAATTTGTATTTTAGGAACAGAATATGTGACTGCAGAAAGTAATGGGTTGGGTAGAAATATAGAGTATTTTTGATGTTCATTTCTTGTAGTAAATATCATTTTTCCTCGTAAATATGGTCCAGACATGGAGGAAGAGTTATGAAAAAGGAAGTCAAGCAAATAAGAGTAGAAATATTTTATTCAAATTCCACTTTACGAAATTAGTCTTAAAATATAAAACCTTGCTACAAAAATCAGGCAAAAACAGTTCTGCACATGTGTGTGTGTGTGTATAAGCTATATATGCATAAACATGTATGTGTAAAAATACATGTATGTACGTACGTACATACATATAAGTGTGCGTATGTATGTATATATGTGTGTGTGTGTGTGTGTGTGTGTGTGTGTGTGTGTGTTTGCATATGTATATATATAATATTACATTGAAACGATCTCCTGTTATTACGCGGTGAACGTATCATGGCCGGAATAGAATAAACAATTTAATAAAATGGGGTTGTATGTATAAAATATATATATATATATATATATATATATATATATATATATATTATTGTGTCATCCACAGACAGCTGTTTCGATGTATTACATCTCTTCAGTGTGGCTATGTATATATGTTTGTGTGTAATTGAACTAAAAATTTTTCTCATATCTACATGTGATTATTATTATGGAACTCCAATCTAAGTTGATGGCTAGAATTTACTTTTGTATCATAACAACAACTGCGATCCTCACCTAATTCAGGGGAGTAAACTTTGTTTGTCAGTCCTGTCACATTAAAACTAATATATATATATATATATATATATATATATATATATAACTAACAGTGCCCTCCCATAATTTGAAAACGGGCGCTGAGTGATCAGGAGGCAGCTCTCTTACCGACTGAGTCAAACTGATCTATCTATTAACATCTATGTTAGAGATATGCAAGGGCCTATTTCATTCTGATCAATAAATGCATTTATACTAAAAAAAAGTATATATCTTCTTTTTTAACTTGTATAACAAAAAAGCTGTAGTGATTATCTTCAGTGAGAAGCAAAAGTAGAGTTTGACAATGCAGCAGCCAGGCTTATTATCATCATTATTATTATTATTATTATTATTATTAGGGCATCCTTTATTTTGAATTCCTCTTCTGCTGCTTGTGTATTCGTTTTTGTGATATCATGGGAAAAATGAAGGCAGAGTACGTGAAAGAAAGAAGAGCCTTTTAGTTATTAACGATTGCAGCCGTACAATCTTGTGTGCATTGTCCAAACCGATTGGTAACAAAAATGAGTTTGTATTGCAGCCGAGGATAATGTCAGTTTGGGGCGTGCTAATGTCAAGCGAATCTGGTTGCTCATAAGTGGTGCCAACTGTCACAGTATCTATGAGTTTACATTAATTTAATCTACTCTTTTGTGTATTGTCTCTCTCACTGCTGGCTTCATCAGTCTTTTATAATATACGTCTTTGCCCCTGGAAGAATGGGCGGGCTGAGCCGGGTGGGTGACATTTGAGTAAAATGGCTGGATGCCAGGGCAGTGGCAGTTGGAGGAAGATGGGCGAAGGGGGTCGGGGAAAGACAGAAACAGAAACGAAAGAATGTGTGTGTATATATGTATGTGTGTCTGTTTGTATATATATATATATATATATATATATATATATATATATATATATATATATATATATAATATGGATGTGTGTGTGTGCATATGGATGTATAGAAATTTATGGATGTGTGTATGTTTTGTATTTGTATGTATAAAGTTTGTGTGTAATACATATAATTAGTTAATCCTCGTTGGAAAAAAAAATGATTTTCTTTCAGTGGAAGATTAACTTCCAGATGGTGAGTAGAAAGTATTTTTATCAGAAACAGTGCTATCTTTGAATGGAAGTGTCCAGTGTTACAGACGGAGAACCAAGAAAATCTCACTATTCAATATATAAGTTGATTAGAGGAAGGTGAGCGAAGTGAGATAGTGAGAAGAGAGAAAGAGTGATGAATGAAAATAGAGAGGGGAACATGGAGAGGGAGAAAGGAAGTGAAGAAAAGAGAGAATGTAAGAGGGGAACCTTAGAAAAGTGATGTGATGAGATAAGAGAGAGGGGAAGTAAAACCCAGTGGTGAGGAGAAAAAGGGAGTGACAAAAAAAGACAGAGGGGAAAGAGTAAGAGGGAGAGTGGGGGGGAGAATAGGAAAGAAAAGGGAAATAGTGGTGCTGAGAGTGACGAGGGGAACATAGTGGGGAAAAAAAGAGATAGGGAAAGAGAAGGATGGAAAGGGGGACCCAGTGGAATGGAGAATATTAGAAAGAAGAGAGGGAAAGAGAGAATCATTGGAAAGGGAGACATGAGAAAGAGAGGGAGAGAAAAGTGAAACCTTGTAGGAAGAGGAACCTGGGGGAGCAGAGGAATGAAAAAAAAAAAGATCGGGGAAAGAGAGACTCACTGGAAAAGAGAAGATTGGAAAGGAGAGAAACTTGAAGAAAGGGCAAGAAAGAGAGATTCACTAAAAAAGGATATATGGGAAAGGAGAGAGAGAGAGATATGTTGAGGGTGGGAGAAAGACAAAAGATTGAGAACAAAAAAAAAAAAAGAATGTTAGAGAGACTGAGGGGCAGGGAGAAAATGTTAAAAAAGAGATTGAGAAAGAAAATTAGAGAGAGAGGGTGGGAAGAAGAGGAAAAAAATGAGAAAATAGAAAAAAATAAAAGGAAAACAAAATGGTGAGATGAAGAGGAAAATCTAAAAAGACAGATAAGGAGAGAGACCAAAAGACACATAATATATATTGGTGGAAAAAGAAGAAAGAAAAAGATCTGGTTAGTCACTCAATGGAAACCAATGTTTTTTTGGCAACTTTCTGTGTTGGGGGTGATCAATTAAAAATTGGAAAAGGGTGATCAATGTAGGACTTATGTCTTTTGTCTTTTGGGCAGTGATCATTAAAGAAAGTCTGAATTAGAAAAAAAAAAAAACCCTTAGTGGACTCTACTAAACCAAAATATCAATTCAGCATAAACTTGGATTGCAAATCGGACCATCCGACTAAAAACCTATTTGGGAGGGGAAATCAAAAAAAAAAAATTTTTTTTTTCTTTTAAAGATATAAAGAGTAAATATTGAAAATTTCAGCCCCTTAGCTCTGCCGGTGAGGCCTGTACGTGTGATACACGTATACATACATAGCCAGCAAGACCGACTTGAAAACTGAAGAAAGTCGTGTCGACAGTTTCAAATTTGAATAAAGATAGTGCAGGATTGAGAGAGGGTTAGAAATTCACAGAAGAAGAAAAAAAATAAATTCAAGAAGAAACAAAGAAAAAAGAAGAAAAAAAACGAGTTCAGCAATTTCCTCTTGAACTTACCAAATTAGTTGTTTTTTTTTGTCTTTTCTGTCTTCCTGAGCATTTTTAGCTTTGCTTTTTTTTTTTTTTCTGTAATTTATCAACAATCTCGTGTGTTATGATGGACAACAACACTGTGAGAATTTCTTGTTCCAAAGCAGCAAACAAGTCTGGGTCGTTAGTGCCTGCCATTCTTTAACTCTCGTTGCCACTAACAGAAGGAAACTCTGCAGATGGGGTGGGTGTCAGTAGACAAGCTCTGGAAAATCCTTTCCTAAGT
This sequence comes from Thysanoteuthis rhombus, assembly GCA_963457665.1. NCBI lineage: Eukaryota > Metazoa > Mollusca > Cephalopoda > Oegopsida > Thysanoteuthidae > Thysanoteuthis > Thysanoteuthis major. Next base: position 32,635,784 of record OY735218.1, read on the forward strand.
ATCAAATCTGGAGATTACGGCAAGTTTGGACTAGGCACATTTTTCAAATTAATAGAAACAAAAAAAATTATCTTATTTTGATTCTAACACAAATAGTATTAATTTCTACATCCTAATATGTCTCAGGGAGAGAGTTTGCACAGAGTGCTGAATCATTTCTTGTGCTAATGATTATCACTGATTTGGCACTTGTAGGACCTCAAAAGTATCAGATCTGGAGATTACAACAAGTTTGGATAAAACACATTTTTCAAATTGATAAAAACCCAGTTATCTTGTTTTGATTTTAACACAAATAGTATTAATTTCTACTTCCAAATACAGCCCACAGAGAGAGAGAGAGAACATGCGGAGAGTGCTGAGTTGTTTCTCCTGATAATGATTATCACCGATCTGGCACGAGTAGAACCTCAAACTGCATTTCTTTGCTCTATTTTCGAGTTACCATATATTGCGCCTGATAAGGCAAACCTTGAAGCATAAAAAAAATACCTAACAAATGAAATTTGGACTGAAATTGGGGTCTCATCTTATATGAAGTTTGCCTTTTATGCCAAAATATATGGTATATCCACTGAGTCCAAATATACAAATGGGTCAGAAAATAATTTAATTCAGGTTGGAAGTGGTTAGCTAAAAAAGGTTCCTTTACTGTCCTCTAAGATTAGCTTATGATGACTCAAATTGACAGTAGTTAATCACCCAGTAAGGATTGAACCCACTATACCAGCAATGATCTGTGGGACCAGCTCCTTAGCCATTACTCCACAGAAGATGCCTGTATATTTTCAGTGCCTAGCGTAATATAGCACGGGGATGCAGTAAGGGAGAGGAGGTACGAAATGGTGTAACAATTCCTAGAATCAGTAGACCAAGACTGTTTGAGTTCACTTTGCCCTAATGCCCTTGGAAAAGGTATGAATCCCCCTCCTTCAAGCTATGGGTAAATAGCAGGGCAGTTAGAACACTTTAGCAGTGTAAGGTTATTCATCTGAGAGAAGGTTTCTACAGCCCTGGTAAAGAAAAGTATTCCCTCTGATTTTTAGTTGTCAGTATGCGTGAGAATCTTATGTTGTGCAAATTGTGACAGATGTATTAACTCCTTTTTGAATTAGATGTAGAATCAATTTATTTTTTTGATTAAAAACTCAGTAAGCTTTCTTCAGAATTTGAAATTTTTTGGTGCACACTTTAATTTCCTTTGTGCTCTGATTGTTCTCATACATACGTTTTGCAATGCAAAAAAAAAAAAAAAAAGATAAAGAACAAACTTGCTACTGAAACTGCAGCAAAGTGGTTGCGGCCCTATGCTCTACAAGGATTCTTGAGAAATAAACAAAACAAAAAAAACAATGGGGGACCCAGAAAAGTTCATTTAGTCGTTACAAGCTCATTAATTCTGGAAGCTTTTCTGTCTGCCCTAGTTCTCTCTGGTCATTATCCATATTGCGAGATTTGTTACATGAAAAATAACAAAACATTTGCATTTCTACTTGGTTGCTTCCCAACCTGTTAAGGACTTGTTGATGGTGACCATCTGTGTGCTGAAGGGAAGAGCCCCTGGTCTATCTGCCAAAGTGTACGCACTCGGCCCCCTCGCCACCTCTGCAAGATTCTGGCTCAAATGTGATAAACGACACTTAAAAGTCTGTTCCTGTACGGAGAAGCACTTGATGCTTTACCGCCTTCCTGGAATCCTAATTTTCCACCCTCCTGCCTCTTGGGCGCCTGTTGAAATCTGATTCAATCTGGTAAAAGACAAAAAATTAAACATCTCAGAAAGCCAAGCAGAAACACACATACACACACATATATATATATATATATATATATATATATATATATATATATGAATGAAAGAGAGGTCTGGTTAGTTATTCCATTGAAACCGTCACATGACCAATGTCTTCTGGCAGCATCCTGTGTTTGGGGTGATCAATGAATGAATCATTTCTCTTGCCTTTTGTTTGGCAGTGATCACTAAAAATATCTGAATTTTCAAAAAAACAATTGAAAATGATGCTGGACGCGAACTAAGTGATCAATCCATTGAAGACTGGACCACCCACTAAAGACCTATTTAGGAAGGGGATTTAATAAAAAAAAAAAAAAAAACTTTTTTTTTTCTAAACGAAAACTGTTCTATTTTTCTTTTTTTTTTTTTTTTTTTGTAGACTTAATAAAAAGTAAATGTTGAACATTTTGGTCCTTGGGTTCGATTGATATACATGTGATAATATGCGTACATAGCCAGCCAGACCCTTGAAAACTGAAGAAACCGATCTTGACATTTTTGGTTGACTGTTCCTAATATACACACGTGAACATATGGAGACGTGCATATATATGCAGAAATAAATACCGGTGTGTGTGTGTATATATATATATATATATATATATATGTGACAAATGCAGAGGAAGCTGCTTGATGTGATTACTTTTAGATAGGCTCTTTTAAAAAACAATAACTGGCTGATAACATTAGGTGAAAGATTCATAGTAGAAGCTCTGGCTGATAACATTAAGTGAAGGATTTGTAGAAGAAGCTGCTTATTGTCATCATTCTATCCAAAGTGTTTTGGATCAATTGATATATCGCAGATATAAACAATGAATGCAGTTATTGAGCCTTTGCATTACCAGCGGCTATTCAGCTCAACGGTACGAGTAGTGCCATGTTGAAGCGGCTCACATATCAGTTGCAGATTTAATTCCTGTTCCAGCCCCATTTTCTTCAATTGTTTATCCTATTTATGTTGTCTAGGCCAAGTGATACATTCACCGTGTAACAATGGCAAATCATTTCAAATAGTTTCAAAACGATATAATGCAATTTATAATTATTTTTGTCGGATTATGTGTCCATTTCTCAATTTTATATATATGTATATATATATATGTATAAGGTAAACTAATGAGACCGTAGCTTAATGGAGAAAAAGCATTTATTATTCATTTTAGTTTGATAGAGTCAGTAGTAGGCATGTTCAGTTGATGGCAATGCCAAGTGTGCGTGGCAGGCAGAGAGAGGGGGTGGTGGCAGGGAGCTGCTGTTTGTACCAAAGAGCACAAGGCCAAGCTCCAGTGGTTCTTGAACAGGTCAATTGTGATGGCCTCATGAAAATATAATCTGATGCGACAGCCCTGGAGAATGGATTGAAAGACTTCGATCAGATTGATATTGGCTTTTACTTTGATTGGGGGGTACAGGGGAAGCTGTGGATATGACATCGGTGGATTTTTTTTTTTTTTTTTTTTTTTTTTCAGAGAGAAATATTTAGATGACGATATGTTTGAATGCTTGATGAATTATACCAATCGCTACACAAATCAGGACAGAGAGACTAACCCAACATCACATTAAGCAGGATGATGTTACCCTGGATGAAATGAATGCATACTTTGGCCTATGTATAATAATGGAGATTGTTCAAATGGCCTCTTTGCATTCATACTGAGCTGCCGGGAATTTGTTAATTTTCCAAGGAGTGTTATGGCGTGTGATCTTCTGAAGCTGATAAAACATTAGTTACATATTGTAGATGGAGAAGGCTCTATCAAGGGATACCCCTGGCTATGACAAACTCAGGATGATGAGGGAGCTGTTAGATATAGTGTGTCCAGAACTGAAATCTCTACATAATGCTGACAGAAACAATGCCATAGCTGCGGCTATAATCCCTTTCAAGGGCAGACTTGGCTTCGAGCAGTATATAAATAAACCTCATCAATGGGACATCAAATCCTTGGTGTAGTCTGAATCTAAATCGGGATGCCAGTAAGTTTCAGGTTAATTTCGATGGTAAAAGTAATAATCCTGAGACAGGTCTTGTGCAGTACGTGGTACGTGTTATTACTGCAGATGTAGATAATTCAGGTTGTCATATTTACACTGATAACTTTTAAACCTCGGAAGCTGCTGCAGATTTTCGTTATAAGCCAGATGAATCTATGATTGTGGAATAGTTGGGAAACCTCTCAACGGGATTCCCCAAAGCATTGTATCTCTGCTAGGGGCAAGAACATACTGCTGAACATGCCTGATAAAGGGCCAAAAATGTCTGTTAGCATGTGTTATGATAACAAGCCAGTGCACCTGTTATCAACCATATATCTCCTATATCGGGGTGTACCTGATAACTCTCCAACTGAGAAGGGCCCTCCTACCTGAAGGATGGTGCTGCTGTTAAGGTCCATTGCATACCTGCCCTAGTCAAGTATATACTAAACATTGGCCAGGGTGGGGGGAGTGATGACGGAGGGATTCAGCTGTGGAAGAAAATCTATCAACTGGCCGAGAAGAATTCTATTTCGTCTAATGGAAGTTGTAATTCTTCATGCCTTCATTGTTGAAAAGGCCATTCAAGCTTGACATGGAATAATCAAAAGAACATATTTGAATTTCAAAATGGAACTTGCCACGTGTTCATTTGGCTTTAAATCATTCCGTAAGAAAGCAGACAGGTCTTTAATTGGTTATCCCTTTGGTGACGTTAGACTTCAGAATGTTGTTGTGCACCTGCCTATTTACATTGTCTCTAGGCGTGACTGTAGGTTCTTGTGACACCGGCAGTTGCCACAGGACACCAAGTGCTTGGGGTGCCTGTTATGTTTCTGAGACAGACTTTCCAAATACGAATCAAAAATGGGAAAAGGAATAACTCAAACAGATTTTTTTTTTTTTTAAAGTCAAAGTAAGATCATTTGCAGATTTTTCAGGAATATCTGATTGTTGAATTCCTTCTGTTATGGTGAAACTGAAAAACAATTGGCAAGGTAATTCTCATGACCGATGATAAGCTAAGTAAGGCATAATTCGGTGAGATGGTGATCACAATAGCTGGGGTCTGGTAGGGACGGTATACAGGCTTAGGCAAGGTTACAAGTAAATGAATAGATAAATGAATAAGATAATACTATACTCTAAAGCAGGGTTTTTCAAACTTAGTTTATATATTTTTGGTTCTGTTGCCAATTTTGAGAAATAAATCGTTCAGTTGCAAACGAAATATCATATTGTATTGATGAATAAAATCAAAACACATCTAGTGTACCAGACTTCATGTATTGATTTTTGTTAGGAAAGCCATGCTTAATGTAGAATTAAGACTAACTTTATGAATATGAATAGCCATAAAATTTTTCTCTCTCAGTGTCAGGTTCTGTGAGTGCGAAAAGTTTGAAAAACCCTTTTTTAAAGGATGCTGAAGTCCAAATGGAACAATATAGAATGGTTGGATTAGTGAATGCTACTAGCTGGTATAAAGTTATAATGAAGAAGACTAGCACCTTCCAAAATCTGTTTTTATTTCCTAAAATTGCTGGGGGGTTGGAGCATTAAGGATTTTGAGCGGGGAATGTCCGAATTAACTCACTGGTTTTTGCAACTCATTGGTTTTTGCAACTCATCCAAATAGCAATATTAGTTTGCCTTTTCAATCTCCTTGATCGAATTTCAGAGAAATTTTTTTTTCATTTTCCATTAAGGAATTTCAGGAATGTAGTATTCACAATCACAAAACATGACTAACTGCATGCCTTGTTGAGTTGAATGCTGAAAAATGTAAAAATGTGCTTTTTTTTGCATAATGTTTCTGTTTTTAACTCACAGAACCAAGCAATTAGATGAAAAATGTTTATTAAAATACGTTTAACAAGTACACTGTGCATGTATGTATGTATGTATGTATGTAGGTATATATATATATATATATATATATATATATATATATATATATATATTGAGAGAGAGAGAGAGAGACGTGACTTGCTGTTCATGTCACTTATATTAAGTGTCCACCCATGTGAATATTAAATCTATTGTGTCGGTGTTAATCTCAGACTGCATGCAAACCCAGTTATGATATTATTTTTAAGAAAACTAATGAAGGATTTATAGAGGAAGCTGCTTATTGCTATCAATTTAGACAAAGAGTTTTCGACCAACTGATTTTGATAACAATAACCATTTAATACTATCCATGATTGATAAACAGCTTCCTGTCTCAATGTACATATATATATATATATATATATATATATATATATATATATATATATATATATATATATGTGTGTGTGTGTGTATTTATGTATATATATATATGTACACACACAGAAGATTAAATTATGTGTAGTATAAAATAACAGGCATTTACAATACATTTTAATAATACCCTATATAAAATAACAAACTACATGTATGACATAAGCTATATATTATAATCATAGCTGAAAGGGCAGTGGTGTTTGATTAACACTGCTGGGGTATCGTGGTGAAATTACTATTTTGTTTTTAAATCCCTGTAACGGTTAGTTACATGGTAAACCACTGATGATCCCAACTAGAGGAAATTTGTACATAGTACCATAATATCAAAGTATTTGTAAAACATTAAGAAAAGACTGAAGAAAATACATTAACAGATATTGGGGAAGTATATGACTGAAGTGACACAAAAGAATTTTTGAAAAAGTTCTTGATGTGTTTAGTGTTTAATGCAGTAAAGCTTTCTTGATTATACATAAATACATACATATATATATATATATATATATATATATATATATATAAATGCATATGAATAATGAAAAAAAGCATTTATTTTACACAACAAATATTTATTTTTATCATAATCTCCTTCATCAATGCACATTTCAATACTTCTCCATTGATTATATAGATTGAACATTATACATTGAAAGTTTCTGCTCAAAATTCATCTAATGACTGAGTCAGGCTGCAGACTTATTGATTTACCTTTTTACACACCCATGCACTTATCTCACATACTCAGAATTTATAATCAGATTCAGTTCCTAAGGAAAGAAAAAAAAAAAATACCTGTGCACGATGGGCGAAAGGTGAATTTTGGGGTGGGGCTCTGAGCAAGCCCGAGTCATGTTACCCTGGCAATAGAACCACTTGAAACGGTCTGGGGTTATTAGGTACCCGGGTATTTTCAGTATTTTCAGATTAAGAGCAAATAAACTTTATCTAAGCATTTAAGAATTTTCTTACTTGGTTTTTTTTTTTCACTTTTTTACTTTTATATCCCTGTATTTTACTTCATTAAAACATTGAAGTATTTTGCTTATGTTTATATTTTTCTAATAAAAATTTAGTCAAAAGATAAGGGTACATGTCACACCCAAGGGTGCATATGTATATATATATATATGTATATATTTCTATTTCCTTCCTGTGTGAAATATGGCAGATACAGGAGAAGCTCCTACTATTTGGAGCAGATGAAGTAGGAGCTTCAGATTGGACAAAGCTCCCAGATTGTCCATTTTCTCAGAATGTATCTTGTGTGTAATAGGAGATCTACCTGTGTATACATATCTATCTGTACGAATACATACATGTGTGTGTGTGTATATATATATATATATATATATATATATATATACACACACATGTATGCATACATAGGATCTATGTATATCTATGAGAAAAGCTTTCATTTTGCAAGTTAACACATAATAATTTCATCTCATAGGGTTTCTGCTCAAATTGATATTCAAACTGCAATTTGTCTAGTAAGCCTTTTACTATACACTGATTTTGTCATCTTTTTGGTCTTTGACATTTTCACTGCTGTCCCCTTCAGCCTTATTCCTCAAGCTAAAGACGGCTGCGTGTTTTTCTTCTATTGTAGAGACACTAGTGTCAGTCGAAACAATAGTTCAATCTGAAAAACACATCATCTGACGTTGTCCCTTTTCTTGCATGATCATGCGCCTGAGCTGTATGCAGTTCCTTCTAAGCTGTGTACATTCGTTTTGGACAATATTTTTTCTTTCTCTTCATTCATTCATTTCTCCCTTACTAATTAAGATGGATATTCTTTTTTATTTGATTAAGCTTAAGCTGAAGAATTACCGAAAGAAAAAAAAAAAATTGCATATAAATACCATATTTTCTGGCATCAGAGTTCAGCCAGCTTCTGAGACCCCACCCCCCTCCCCGTCATTTGTCCAGTTAAATTTCGGGGAAAAAAATATCAATGTTTTTTGCTCTCTAATTAGGTGAAGATATTTTAGCAATGTAATAATTCAGGCCTGAAGGTAGATTTTCAAGGTTTATTCTGGGGGGAAAAAAAAAAAACTCACGATGCCAGAGAGGAATGAGGTAATTTTCAATGTGTGTGTGTGTGTGTGTTTTTAAGCACTTGTAAAAGGTCAGGAACTATTAGCTGAGATGATTTTGTTTTTTTTCTTTTCAGAAAGTTAAGTTGGAAAAAGACCTTCCTACAGTTCTATCTTTATTAAATTCCACTGGAGGTGCCATTCAGCTTAGCCCTATCTTGGCCTGCCTGGCCTGTCACATGTCAGTTATAGTGCCCTCTATGCTCTCCTCTTCCCTCTCTCCAAATTCCTCCCACCACGACCACCACCACCACCATGATTCTGGCACTTGCTTGTTACCATGTTACCAGCCCCACCCTACTTCCCTTTTTCGGAGTGGGTGGGAGGGGCACCCCATTGCCCTAAATCTCCCTGTAGGATTGCAGAAGTAAACAAATGGAGTACTTTAAGTCTGGCTGGGTGGGGGGTGGTGGACTTGTACTAATGGAGATATTTTCAGGAATTACATTACCATCTTACATTCCTTCTCTCTCCCCCCCACCTCCTACTTCCTCACCCTCCTACTGGATTTGACCAGCTCTGCTCTGCTGCCAACCAGTGCCACACTGTGAGCCACATCTGGCTTGGATGCCATTTACCATCCTCTGCCAAAATGGTCATCATAGCAAGACTGCCTTTCAGATTCCCAGATACCATCATACCATCTCCACCAAAACTGTCACTCTCTCTTGGGCTGCTCTTTCCTCTATTGCTTAACTGTGAGAGTTTTTGAATTCTGACTGCATTTTTTAGACAAGGATGCAGTAGCATTCCTAAGGCACATGTTTGGTAGGGGCCAGACTTCATGGTGTGTGGTGAAGCCTGCCATAATTGTTATATACTTACGAAACTACGGCTTCAAAGTATTTTGGTTACTCCTTGTCTTTGTTGCCAATTAAGATATTTCATGAATAAATTTAGTTGATTCTGAAGAGCAGAAGTCGAGGTAGATCATTAATAGAAACTGTCAAGAAAAATCTTAATCTTTGATTTTTAAAAATTTATTATTATTAGATTTCTCGAGAAATGTTCCAGAAAACTTAGAACTTGACACTGCTCTGCCTTATGTGCTGACTGATATATCTGGCTATGTCAACTGCATACAACAGCCAATTGTCAAATAATTGCAGTGTAAGCACAAAAGAAATTTCTTCAATTGTAGTTTGATACATAAGATGTTTGGTGTGGATGTGCGGTTAACAGCTTAGGAGGATGAGTGAGTGGAGTTCAAACTCGTCTCTGTTCACTTTGTAGTAATGACCTTGGGAAAGGCTTGTATCTGCCTCTTCTCCACTGTCTAACACTTCATGAACCAGCATGGTGAGGAAGGCCTATCAACTCCCCCATGTCTTACAATGTTGGGAAAGGTCTGTGTCCAGAAATAATCTTTGAAAGGCTGGTAAAAAATTTAGAAGATTTTTTTCTTCTGACTATTGTTCTCATCTTTGTCATTTTTTTTTTTTTTTTTTTTGCATACAATGTTTCGGATGTTGTAACCCATTGCCTTCCTTGGGTTCATGTTATGATTGAGAAAGCTGTCGAAACCAGGGCCGGATTTAGACCCTAGTGGGCCCGGGATACTTCTGGTTTGGTGGGCCCTTCAGAGACAGTATTCAAGATATATAGCAGTTCTAGATCTGAGTCGGTTTATTGCATGTATTTGGTACTGACCAATTATGTGTACATAGAAAGGTTAAATGCGTTATATATATATATATATATATATATATATATATCTGAAGTAAATACATGTAAATGCATGCCAGTAAAAAAAAAAAAAGAAAATTAGAATTTCAGTATCCTATACTTCAATTACTGTGGACCCAAATTACAGTCAGTAATTTTATTTATTTAGTTAAATCAATTATCGGCATTATAATGAAATGAATTACAAGCAGTAATTATATATTTATTTCTTATTGAAGAAAGTGTTTAATTGAACTATAGACACTAAAGGTGGCAAAGTGGGCTATCCCCTTTCACGCGTTTGTATGTTTTAATGCTTCTGGCCATACTGTCTTGTCTACAGACTTGAAAATTAGTATCAGTACTCCTCTAGAACCCTTCTAAAAATGTTTGTTTCGATTTTTGGAAAAAAAAAGTTCTGTTTTGACAGGTTTATTAATAACATTTAGATTCTCTGAAATCTAGCTGTTTTTAGACGTTTTCTATTTAGTTGTTTTTTAGTGATGTCATAATAGAATTTGTTCTGACCATATCTATTCTTCGGTAGAATTTTTTTTACATGACTTCAAATTTTGATGATGGGTTGTTCAAATTTTGGGGCAACTGTTAATCAGTTATTATAATATTTTTGTATAGAGGTGAGCCTGGGCCAATTGCCCCCTTTTAGTCACTATAAATCTGGTTGCCCATTTGATCCATAGTGATAAACTGTACTTATTCCACTCTCTTTGTCCAGGGGGTCTTGTGTTAGGCCATCTTGTTATTTACACCTCTGTTCATAAATTCTCCTGGAAGAGTTGAATTGCTGTGTAGTCTGTGAGGCAATCACCGTATTTGATTGCATACAAAATTCACTTTTATTTTTTCCCAAAATTGCCTAAAAATACCCACCTCACCCACCTGCTCCTGCTATTTAGTATACTGTTTAAGAGATTTCTTAAATTGGGTGTTGTTTTTTTATTTCTTGAATTTTCAGCCATTTTCAGAGCCTAAAAGTACATAAGATACTGATTACGTACTTGATATGACTACCTTTTTGAATTCTGCTGAAAAAGTTAGCCCTAGTCACAAAGTTTTAAAAGCCATACATGCTGTATCAAAGGAGCTATAAATGTTGAAAGTTCAACAGAAAAGCTCATTCTGCAAAATGCATAAAATTCTGAAGATTTTTTGGTTCAAAAGTATTCTAGATACAGACCTAATATTTGGAATTTCCCCCATAAATTAAGTATAAGAGCACCTATTATTTAATTTTTTGAGGACGATTTGAGGGGGTTGACCTTTCTCAAACTAGGTGGTTTGATATCGAGTGACCCTGTTTATGCTTGTAGACTCCTTGTGGAGCATGACACTGCAAATTTTGAGGAGCAAGTCAAGATCTTTTTTTTTTTTTTTTTTTTTTTTTTTTTTTGAAAGAAAAGGGGCTGGACCTAATCTCAAATTTTCTGTTTTTCTCAACCAGATATGGGACCAGCTATGGAAACTGCCAAGCTGTAGAGTTTTTCTTAGTAATCTTCCCTTAGTTGGACTGACTTACTTCTCTGCTCCTCACCCTAAGTTAGTAAGGGGGGATTCATGCCTTTCCCAAGAGCATTTGCATGAAGTGAACATGAACAACCTTCACTGAAACTCTAAATTGGTTCTCCAATTCTGTTTCTGTTTTTGGTGCTGGTAACTGTTATGTAACTCCGCACCTCAACCTAACTCCATGATAGTGTAATACTATTTAGTCAAATATTATCGATACCATTACCATTTTATTATTATTATTATCATTATTACTTCGAGTACCTCAAATTGAAAAATAGACAAATAATTCTCAAAAATTTACCCTGAAACCTACTGACTGCTGGTTACTCTTCAGTAAGGCCTATCCTAACAGTAGAAGAAGGTAAACTATGCCAGACAGTAATCTGAACTCCTGTATATGACCTGAATGAAGTGTATAAATTGAACTCAGTACAAAATTGTAAATAAACAAAATTATCATAAATTTTCAGATAAATATGCGTAATCATTCCAAGTATGTATCCATATACTATGGTAAACGAGCCAATGGACACTCCACTTCAGTGAAGTGGGTCAGTGTGGAATGCACAGCAAAACAAAGCCATCAGCTTATTCTGATGTATGTGTATGTTCAGTATTTGGATTCACAAAACATGACTAAATGCATGCCTTGTGCAGATTTATAAGATTATTTGTTTAAGAAATGAAGCTAATATGAAAAGTGGGCAAAGAACAATCAAAAATTTATTTTTAAATATGCTGATGGAATTTTTTTGAAATAAAAATCCCAAGTTATCAGAAATTGACTTTAAAACGGGAATCCATTTTTTTGTTTCTCATCCAATACAAGATGTCTTCTGTTTTAGTCTTTCATTATTTATACCTATTTATTGGTTCTGTGGTAAATTTCTTTGATTGATTTTTCCGTTTCACTCTTTTTGTCAAATCTAGAGCTAAAAGGCTACGATGCAAATGTAAGAGGAAAATGCTGCAATGTGTCCAACATTTTTGTTTTTCATATTTCGATTTTTTTTTTTTTTTTTTTTTTTTTTTTCTTAGTATGTATTTGTACAAATATTTTCTTATATTTGGACCCCACCCCGAAATCATGCCCAAAATCCTTGACCCCCATCCCCTGCTCAGAATCCCGAATCCAACCCTGGGTTATTCTTTGTGCCTCTGGATGGAATGATATGCAGACTCTTATTCTCTCTCTACGATACTGTTGAATGATTTGAAGGCATTCTTGAAATTCAAGTATCTATTGTTAATGTAGGCATCAAAACGCATATCTTACACGTCTTTCTATCCTCTCTCTCTCTCCCTCTCTCTCTCTCATTACTGAATTGTTCATAAGTTTCCCTTTTCTTTCATCCCCCAGCTCCCTCTCTGAACTCTCTCAGCTTCACTCACGTTTGTCTTTTTTTCTTCTTGTTTCAGCTCCCCATACCCAGGCTGCTAAATTCATAAGCCTGCTCCCTACACCCTTATCCATCCACACAGACATGCATATGGACATGGTCTCTTGGTGGGGGTGAGTACCCTCATCGACATAGACACACCATCACTGGACTTGGATTACAAGCACCTTACCTCAAATTGCAATTTTACGGTAAGTAACTGCATATTATCTCACACCTTAAGCAATCAGTGTCACGGCTGTTGATATGTGATATGTTATATGTATGTATATATGTATAATGTATGTGTTTGTCAGTATTTTACATACAAATATATATATAATGTGTGTGCGTGTGACTATCTGTATTTTATATATACATATATGTGTGTGTATCTGTATTATATATATGTGTGTGTGTGTCTGTATTCAATATATATGTGTGTGTGTGTGTATTTTAAATATAAATATATATATATGTCTGTGTGTGTGTGTGTCTGGATTTTATGTATATATATATTTGAGAAAAGGACATATTTAGTCAGACAGAAGGAATTATAAGTTGCATTATATCCTGTAGAAACTTATTTGAAATGATCTCCCGTGGTTGCAGAGTTGATACATCACTTGATTCAGACTACATAAATAGAATAAACAAGCTGCAGGAATCAAACCTGCCACCCATAGGGTAGCTGCTTCAACATTGCGATGCTCTTACCATTCAGCTGAACAGTTGCTGGTAATTCAAAGGCCAAATAACTGCTCTCAACCCAAATTCTCATCTCATTTATACTCGGTCTATTCGTCTTATCATGGCAGGGTGGGGGTGGGGGCTAGAAACACTCAATGATTTTCTCTGTAGAAATTAATGGTAATTGCATCTTCAGGATATGCCATTTTGGCTTACAAATGTCTTGTGGCTCTTGTCTGATGACTGAACTGGGTCAGTACTTACTGAGTTACATGTGTCACATTCTGCTGTGATTGTGATTAAATACTTACTTTAAGAAGCTTGTGGCCTTGTGCCCGACCAAGCTGAGCTTTGTTAATGTAGAAAGATGTAGAAAAAAAGTTCCCCTCAATTTTGACTCCTTGTAGGGTAAAAAGTTTCCCTTCAATTTGTAAATTGTAAGGGGAAGGTTTCACCATAGTTTTGACCCAAGAAGGCAAAAAGTTTCCTCTCAATTTCGACCCTAGAAGGCAAAAATTTTCTGCTCAATTTCGACCCTAGAAGGCCAAAAATTTCTACTCCATTTCCACCTGCAGAAGGAAAGTTGTTCCCTCTCAATCTCTACCTCTAGATGGTGAAAAATGTTTCCCCTCTGTTCTAACCCCAGAAAGGGGGGAGGAAAGGTTTTCCTCTCCCTTTTGACCAGGCAAAGCTTAGTAAATATAGAAAAATCTTATCATTTTTAGAAAAAGAAGAGTCTATCTAAAAGCAAACTGTTCAATTTCATGTTTAACACCTTGATATTGACTTGCTCTTTACAGTAGGATTTTCTCATGAATGTAAGCTGATGTGTAATTACTGGTTTTTGGCTTGTTGCTCCGGCTGCAAGCTGATCTTTGCCTCGACTGTTATGTGTTGGGTTAAGAATCAGTTGTTGAAGCTTGGGTCAACAAAAGAGGAATGTCACTAGCCATTTTTGTTGAGTCTCTTTTGTCAACCTTTTTAGGGTCAACAGTCCAAGGAAAGAGGGTCGTGTCAAATGCTGTAATGCTTGTTAGGAAACCAGACCTCTACACCATATCTCCTTCCCCCACTCCCCACTGCAGTATATTCGATCTCTTGCCACAGTCTTTACTCACCCAGTTCCCGTTGTCCTTCCTGTCAATGGAGAAACAAATCTCCCTCTTTCCCTCCGCTTCTCTGTCTCTCTTTCCCTCCGCTTCTCTGTCTCTCTTTCCCTCCGCTTCTCTGTCTCTCTTTCCCTCCGCTTCTCTGTCTCTCTTTCCCTCCGCTTCTCTGTCTTTCTTTCCATCCTCTTCTCTGTCTCTCTTTCCCTGTTGCCCCTCTCTTTCCCTGTTGCCCCTCTCTTTCCCTGTTGCCCCTCTCTTTCCCTGTTGCCCCTCTATTTCCCTGTTGCCCCTCTCTTTCCCTGTTGCCTCTCTCTCTCTCTCTCCCCGTCGCCCCTCTCTCTCTCTCTCTCCCCGTCGCCCCTCTCTCTCTCTCTCTCCCCGTCGCCCCTCTCTCTCTCTCTCTCCCCGTCGCCCCTCTCTCTCTCTCTCTCCCCGTCGCCCCTCTCTCTCTCTCTCTCCCCGTCGCCCCTCTCTCTCTCTCTCTCCCCGTCGCCCCTCTCTCTCTCTCTCTCCCCGTCGCCCCTCTCTCTCTCTCCCCCGTCGCCCCTCTCTCTCTCTCTCTCCCCGTCGCCCCTCTCTCTCTCTCTCTCCCCATCGCCCCTCTCTCTCTCTCTCCCCATCGCCCCTCTCTCTCTCTCATCGTCGCCCCTTTCTCTCTCTCTCTCTTTTTCCTGCCTCTTTTTCACCATCTCTTCCCCTCTCTCTCTCTATAGTGTGAAGGTTGCTTTGGCTCATCCCCTGTACCTTCGAATAAACTGCATTCCCAATCTACATGCGTGGAAATCGAACAGAATCATCATTGTTTTTTGTTTTTTTTTTGGTTTGAGCAGAAAAGATTCTCAACAGAAGTTTAAAAGCTGAAAAGCAAGAGGAAATCAAATTGCTGTATTTTACGGCATGTAAGACGCACCCCCATTTCAGCTCAGAATATTTAGGAAAAAAAAGTGTTCAGTTTATTTAAGCATCCGGTGCTCAGCCCCCCAATTTTCAATTTTTTTTTCTCTTTCTTTTCTAACAGTATTCTGTTTAAAGAAAGTGAAATTAGACTGCTCGCTTTCATCGTGGAGAACGGGAGTTCAAAAGAAGTATTTCACAATTGAAATATCTTACATGACATATTTACTCCACGTGGTACTGGATAGAGTACGGCGTTTTAACTGTCTGGAATAAGATTTACGATAAAAAAGCTACTAAAAAAAAAATTAAAGAAGAAATTCGTTCCCTTATAGATTCAATTATAACTTTTTGTTCTCTTCACTCAGTGTTCGTAGATTTTAATACGTTTTCTTCATTAACGGAAATATTTACTTTGGAAAGTATTTAATTCTATAAACGATAGGTGATGGGAACACCAAAAAAAAAAAAAGTGAAGGAATATGTTAGAAAAGCAATTTTATCCTATTTTCTTTTCTTTTTTTTTCTTTTATGGTAACTTTCATTCGGGACATTTGAAATTTTTTCTTCCTAAAGCTATTAAAAAGTTATGATGAAGGTTAAAAGTAGTCATAAAAACTAATTGGTAATTAAAATTAGTCGTGATGATGATGATTAATCGAACAATAACATTTCAATTCTAGAATTGGGCTTGGTAGAGCTTACCTGTAACCAGCGTTCACAGTTCCGTGCTTTTTGTGCTAAATTTAGCGGAAAAATTCTACATTTATTCCTATTTTCAGCCTCATGTTCCGGCAGTTTCGACCAATTTTTGGCTATTTCTCCAGCCATTTTACCTATTAATGAAATGGCTGCAAAATAGCTTATTGCGTTCATTAGTGCGTTTTGGCTTTTTTTAGCGCGAAAATTTTTTGAATTGGCAACACTGCCTGTAGCTTACATGAGGTCGTTCGGGAAATTCATCAGCCTATGGGAGAGAGCAACTTCACATATAGGACGCACGACAGTTTCTCTATCTTTTGGGGGGGGGGAAGAGGAAAGAAAAGTTGCGTCTTATAAGGCCGTAAAATATTTGCCTGAAAACTTCAAATGTTTTTTCTTTTCTGAACAAGGAAGGATTGGCTTTTAACAACGACTGATTCTACATTCTGCCCGCTAGCCGTAGTTCCCTCTCTAGAAAGAACATTTTTCTAATTTTTTTTTTATTCCTCCCCCCCAAAAAATTTTAGTGGGGGTTCATTTTTCAAAGTAAGTTAATGCTAAATTGATCCCTCAGTTTGTGTCCGGCTGCGTGCCCACTTTATTTTTGAAAATTCAGACCATATTGTTCCAATAGAAGGCTAGAGAAATAGCTTATTCATTGATCAACACTTTTCCACTTTTTTAAATTGATCTCCCCCAACACAGCATGGTGCTAATGGATGTTGGTCTCGCGAATGATTTTCATTGAATGACTAATCTGACTTGTTTGTGTTCAATATTTCCTTATTAAACTAATCTAAAGGTAAGTTCAAGTGAAGATACAATTAATCAAGTTTGATGCTTCATGAAATTATATTTCTGCTAAGTTACGTCATCTGTCGTCACTTGACATCCAGCGCACAAAGGAAATTAATGTATGCACAAAAGATTTCAATAACTGTAAATAGCTTGCTGTGTTTTCATTGAAAAAAAAATTGATTCCCTGTATCTAATTTAAAAGTGCACACGTACTTATTTCATAAGTCATGTTATAAGAGGAAAAAATTAGTGATTACTAATCTGTTTCGAATATATACTTGACTTCATATACGAGGGCTGTCCAAAAAGAAACCTAACTTTTAGAAAAAAACTAAATGTATTGCTCTATTTACAATTCAATGAGATTCATCTCCTTCAAAATAGTGCCCTTCATTATTGATACACCGTTTCCGGCGTATTTTTTTAATTCTGGGATATAGGGATAATGTACAGGTCTTATGGAGCAGTTTCTTTTCCTCTTTTTCTATCATCTGAAACCGACCACATTTCAGGGTAGATTTCAGCTTTGGAAACTAGAAAGTCGACCAAGGCCGACTTAGGAGAGTAGCTTGGCTAAGGGATGAAAAGTCTTCTTGTGCTTCGTCAAAAATTCCCGTTTTTTTTTTCTTCTTCGTGACGTTTAAGCAGCTGTGAGGCTGAGGTTCAGTATCCCTAAATTTTTTTTTATTTCTTATCTCGAGCATAGACAATCAACATCACCTTCACATTTTAGGGTGTCTGACGTGCTTTTGTGTTCGCGGTGATGATGATGTTCCAACCCTCTGTGTCAACTGCCATTTTGTTTCGACATCACAGCCGCACACTTGGGTTTCATCACCTGTTATCACATTTTCCAGAAAGTTTTCGGTCGCGTTCGCACGATTAACCAACTCCTGACTGACTGTGACACGGCTCTGTTTTATTTCATCTGTCAGCAGACGTGGCAGTATTCGGAAGCAACAGGATGCATCGTCAGTTTTTGTTTTGTGTTTTCTTTCGAAAATCTTGTGGCACGAACTTCTACTGATTCTCCTACTCATTCGGAAACATCACGGGCAATCCCAAGGAACAGACTTTCTCAATACGATCGGCGTCTGTTAAGACGTGAAAGTTCGACCAGATTTGGGGTCGCCTTGAGTGGATGTTCTTCCCGATTTGAAATAGTGGCACACCACTCGCAACCTTGTCTACGGTTGGAACAACCTCATTGGTATGTTGCCATATGAGAAAAGTCTCCGTGAACAGACGTTGCTCTTCGAGATCGTTTTTGTTGAGCTTGGGTGAAAAAAATGCCAGGTGCAGCACATACCTGTTCACTCTAGCTCGTCATGGTCACTACTCCCCAATATTTATGTCGAGAGAATTTTAGAATGTCTCATTGACATGCTTTCTTGAAAGTTCGATTTCTTTCCGGACATCATGCTGTTATACTTAAAATATCGTGTCCAACATCTCTATGACTCACTTTGTCTGTCCCAGTAAAGTGACGTCATTTATTTATTTATTTTTTAAACTATTCTTGTGATCAACTTTGAATTACGCTACCAGTGTTCACAGGCATGGAATTGAAGATTAAAATTGTTTTTTGTTTTTTTCAAATTTTTTAAAGATTTAATTTATATAATCTATAGTCTCCCGTATCCGCGGTTCCCCTTCCAGTGCCTTCTCCATCCACGGTTCCCCTCTCAGTGGTACTTAGGTGCATAATTAGAATTCCGTTCTCGTTTTTGCATCATAAAGAATAATGCTAAAAGCGAAAGTTTTACTGATGTAGTTATAATTTTTGCAGACCCAATGTAAATAAAGGTATAATTCGTTTTTATTAGAGTTTTTTTGGGCTGCCATGGTGTCCCTATAAGAAGTTAGACTAATTGCACAATTCCAGATAAGGAAATGATGCTGTTCGAGTTGCTGATGATATCAACAAAGCTTTTGAAGTGAACAATAATACAATGCA
The DNA here is from genome assembly GCA_963457665.1 of Thysanoteuthis rhombus. Taxonomy (NCBI): domain Eukaryota; kingdom Metazoa; phylum Mollusca; class Cephalopoda; order Oegopsida; family Thysanoteuthidae; genus Thysanoteuthis; species Thysanoteuthis major. Next base: position 32,654,662 of record OY735218.1, read on the forward strand.
AACTGTTCAGCGTTGGTTCAATAGGTTTAGGTCTGGAAATATGGATACAATAGATAAACCTCGAGGGAATCCCAAACCTGTTCTTAATAATGAAGAATTATCGGCCTCAGTGACCAATTACTAACGCTTTGAGCTCTTCCTGGTGACTTTTTGACTTCAGTAACGATCATTTCACGTAATCTCAAGGCAATCGCAAAAGATAAATTGTTGGAAAAATGAGTCCAATATGACTGATAAAATACCTGTAACAATGCTAGACCCCACACCTTTCAGCTTACTGTGTCTCAACTTACAGAAATAGAATATCCAGTCTTGTGGTGTCCTCAATGTTTACCTGACATTTTTCGTTCATTTTCACAAACGTTTTGAGCCTCATATTCATATTAAAAGGTTCAATAATAGGGTAGCCGTAATTCATGGTTTTTCTCAGTTTGTGACACTTGAACCTATAAAGTCTTATAAAGATGTCACATTATCATCTGGAGATCAGTGGGAAAAGATTATGGTTTCTAATGGATTATATTTTGATTCGATATTTACCGTTTTCTGTCGTTGATATCATGGAACGACATCTCATAAGTAAAAATCTCGAACGCACTGGTTGGGGGACTATTCCACACACGGGCGCTGCTATCTAAGGTCATATAGTCGTAGAAAACAAAAAAGATTCGTTTGCGAAGCCATTCATATATGATATATTAATATATATATATGATTTTTTGCAGGCAGCCCTATCCCCTCTTAGAAGAATGACACTACACAATCTTCCAATTTTCACATTCCGCTTTGTAAAAGTCTTATTTTAGAGATATAAGTCAAGTATAACTTTCCGTCCTGTCTCTCAAGAGACTACTACCAATGGAGTGTGGTGGCCGGTGACAAAGTCCCGATTTTTGTTACATCAGCTTAGTGATACTTGCCAGTCTCGTGTCTGGTCAAGACCAGAACTTTATTCCTACAAGTTTTTACAATCACCGAAGAGATACCTCCGCCGTGGCCTCACAGCTTAGAGTGTACTCAGTTAGCTGTTGAGTGCACAGGGAAATTTGTCCCTTGCTCTCCTCTCATACCGAAAATTGAACCCTGTGTGTGAGACAGACGTGCTAACCATTACACTAACGTATCATTCATTAATATTCTAAGGGTTTCTGATTTTCACTCAGTGGTGAGAAAATTGCCAGAACTTTTTTTTTAAAAAATCGTTTAGTTTTTCCTTCTAGTCTTCCTAAGTGTTCTTTTTTCTTTTTTTTTTTTTCCTGAAAATCTTTTTGAATTGTTCTTTAAGAGTAAAAAAAAGAAAGACAAATTGCAGAAGAGCGTGATTGACGAGGAAGTTTCATCTCAATTTTCAACTGAAATAAACATGTTGAGTGCAGCAAAGTTATTGGTATTTTCGAACGTTGAGCAGCCCACCCTTCGCCCCCCACGTGCACCCCTTGCCTTGTGGGTGGGCGGGGGGTTCAGGACAGAAACAAGATACAACCACAACAGTTAGAGGGGCGGACAAGAGTTAACATTATTTCTGTGTAATGATTTGCCTGCAGACTTGCCAATTTATCGAAGCCTTGCAGCTCAAACAAGTTATAGCTCGAGTCAAATTTGCATTTAATTAGATACCTGCCCGTGAGTCGGTCATTGATGGGGTCTCTGTTGTTAGGCTTGCATTCTTGGTAAACAAGAATGTAATGGCCCGAGATTGTGATAGGTTTCTTGGAGAAGAGAGAATAAATTGATCCCAAATATAGATAAAAATTGAGTGAAAACCTAGAGTTAATGTCTTCCGAAAAGAATAAGAACCATTTCTATAACTTGATTTTACTTGATAGTCAAATATTTGCTGTAAACAACTTTCCAGTCGGGCGGTGACTTGAGAAACACATCGAAGTTTTTTTTTTGTCTTCCCTAGAATGGTTTCTGGTATTGCTTCATCGCGAGTTCAAACCTTATCAATGTTGGCTGTATTTACTGGCCTCTCGGACATCTGTTTTATGGGATTATTATAGGTTGGGTGAGGGTTGCTATTGGTCATCGAACTAACGAATATTACGTAGCTGCGCCTGAGACACTCTGGAGTGTCGGCTGTTTTTTAGATACCAATACCATTATTATCAAAAACGGTAAGATCCTTGAAAGAACTGAAATATATGAATAGAATTTTAATTATCCAATACAAATAAAAATTTCCGAACTCTTGTTTATTTCGTCTTTTTTCTTTTAGGTATCGTCCTTGTTTACTTGACAACACTAGCTTATTTTTATATATATATTTCAATTTAAGCTGCATTTTTCGCATCTAGCAAAGTACCCGTAAGAAAATGACTGGATTATTCACGTAAGGGTAGGCACTTCTGCCTTGGATAGGGATATCTGTACACTTTACCTAGGATCAAAAGGTCGCTTCCCGGCTCTCTGAGATCCAACTGAAGTCGCTCGGCTCTTCTGTCCCATGACACTTACCAGGTTTTATTAAAAAAGTGACTGAATGCGTTCAAGTGAAAGAGTCCAAATGATGTGTCGGAGATATTTCATCAGCATAGTTGTTACCTCAAGTGAAAGAATCTATTTTTAAGGACAGAGGAACTAACTGAAAAATCACCTGTAATATTTATTCAACTCATGCGGCGCACTAACTCTTTACTCCATTAAAATGTGGACCCAATGAATGAATGTTACGTTGATCATCCAAACGAGAGAGTATTTTTCCGGATGGCACAAGTACGTGAAAAGTACACCCCCTTCATTGCTACGTTAAAATTATTTCGAAGCTGTTCAGAGTGACCGACTGAGATCAAGCGGACCGACCGCTTCCCCTTTACAGACATGGGAACAGTGATAGTCTCCAACACTTTTTAGAGATACGTATTCGGGACAAGTCGTAAAATTGAATGTTCACGGGACCTTGAAATAAGGATAAAAGGTGTCCAGAAAATCGACGTCTCATTGTATTCGTGGGTATTGCGAGGGACATGGTATACTATTGGATCACCGTCCTGCTTCCACATCGACAACATCATTTCAGTAGTCATTGAACGAAACTTTCATCCCAATTTACTTATATGTGTACTTAACATACCCTTTCCTTCCCCTCTGTAGCTTAAAAGATTGAGATATCACAAAACCACTAGGTTTGCAATTCTGTGGTTGAAGCGGGATAGACACAATACCCGTATTCATCATCATCATCATCATCATCATCATCATCCTTTTAACGTCCGTCGTTGGACATAGACCTTCCCCAGGATTTGCCACACTTCCCTATCATGGGCGTCACGGGGCCAGTACTTCCTGAACTTGTCTAGCTCGTCTCTCCATCTAACATTTTGCCGGCTTCAGTTGCGCATGTGGTCTCGGGGGATCCATGTTGTGAGTCGCGATGTCCATCGATTGTCTGTCATTCTTGCAACATGGCCAGCCCACCGCCATTTGAGATTTTTAATGGATTCTATGATGTCCCTAATTCTTGTCTTTTCTCGGATGTACTGTGCTGTCTTGTGGTCTCTCCATGTGAGGCCCAGCATTATTCTTTCATGTGCACGTTGCATGGTTCTCAATTTACGGGTCTGTCTCTTGGTTAGGTTCCATGTTTCAGCTCCATAAGTGACTATTGGGGGGATGCATTGGTTATACACCCTTCCACACGTTCAAAGTTCAGAATGAATGTTCTGTGTATTTGGGGAGAAAAAAATTACGTGACGAACTTGGGAGATCGTTGCAGCACATGCAGCGCCCTGTTTGAGAACTCCTTCTCAAGTGTGCCGCGACGCCTTGTTTGAGAACCACTACATAGATAGATGAGGAAAAAAATAATTGGAATTTTACGAAAGTCGGTCACCAGGATCGGCCTGTGTTTTCTATAAAGAAGTAACGATTTCTCATCAAGTATACTGAGAAAAGCCGTTTTTGTTTTGTTTTGTTTGTAACTATTTGTGTCCCTCCCCCGCCACCTCGAGCTCCTAACACGTTTTTTTCTATTCAACCACCTGATGTTTCGCACCCTGACTCTACGAAACCCCTTTATCCTGCTGACCCGGCCGGGTTACGACCTGTTTTCTTGATCAAGTAGGGGTTGTTCGCAGATTTCTTCTTCTAGGTAAGTAGCACTCATCCCCTTGGCTTTAAATTGTAGAGGTGTCTGAACTGGGGGACGAGGTGAACTTCTGGGGTCACCGACGATAAATCCCTTTCACCTAGTTTTAATTATCTTTCATTTCTATTTTACCTTATTCGCTCTTTATTTCTCGTTTCTTGATTTCGATTTTCTTCTTGAGTCCGATTTTAGGTGCGATTTCTTCTCGTCATTCATGGCGTTCAAGTTTTGAGAGCTCGCCCAAACAATCTTAGTGTTTGATGTATATTCGTAGCAAAGGAGATACTATATACGTTAATCCTTCGTGGGCAAGAATCTCATGACAAACCTTCACCTCGTCAGTTCTTAAGCCTTTTCAAGGGCTATCTGGGGGGAAGAGGGTCCGTTAGTCTTCCTCCTCATCAGCCCTTCAGCGTCCGTCGTTGGACATAGACCTTCCCCCAATATTTGCTAGACCTCTCTATCATCATCGAGGAGACAGTACTTTCTGAATTTGTGTAGCTCGTCACGCTATCTTTCTGTCGACCACAATTTCGCATATGATCTCGTGATGTCTGCCCAACATTCTTGCAACATGTCTATCCAGCCCATCGTCGTATGACTTTTCCAATGGTTTCTATATCTCGTGCTCTTATCTTTTCCATCAAAGACCAACGTTCACAGTTTTGAAGTAAGGAAACTCAGAAAGGGGAGGGGGGCTCAAGTAGCATTTTCTTTTTCTAATCGAAAAAGACCCCAATGGTTACGTCCTATATGGTCTTCTGATTTTAAGATTGGCTTTTGGAGCTTGAAAATAAGATTTAAAAGATTACTCTCAAATGGAAAAGTTATGACTTAAATGTGCATCTTCGGCAGTGGCTTACTTGTTTTTTTTTTTTTTAGATATGTCCACACATCTATAAGACACTTTTCGACCTGTCTGTCTGCCAGTCGGTCACCGTTATGTGAAACGACAGAGTAAGGAAGGAATAGGTGTGATGTCATTGAAAGGTGTTACATCTATTCCGATCATTTTCTTTTTACAAACTGCTGATGGTGTGATAATAGAGTATCCAAGGTCCACATAAAAACCAAAAATGTCGAAAAAAAGTAAAAAAGGCCATTTACGATTTTTATTGGAAATAATAGCGACAGAATATTTCCATATTGCACTATTTTACAAGCATGATAATCAATTGATTCAAAGAGAGATTACTTGCTCTTCCTCCTATTCCTTCTTCTGCAACTGTTACCACAGATGGTGTACACATCATTGAACTTGTTGCTCTTGTTCTACATAACGCCATCCGACGTTTTTGTTCGTTAAGTTTATTTTTTATTTTTTTTAATTACCAAAACAAGCTGGTCTTCGAACTAGGGTGAAAGGAATAGAAATACTGAGAATGTTTGTTATTATTTTGAGAAATATTTCTTTTAAAAAGCACAGCCAAAACTTTATCGTAAAAAATACATCCTATTAATCTCAAATATTGCTATTTTAAAGTAAACCTGTTAAATATTATATGCAGGAAAGTTACGAATATACCAACATATTCACAAATAGTCCACATGATCTATCTAACTCTAAAATAACTGTGATCACACAGACTTCGGTATTTTATGAAAGACTATTTGTAATTATCTTAATGTTCTATATGTAAAGAGCTTGTGTGCATGTCTGCAGACTTGTGTTCCTTCTCCATCTTACATTTTAAAGTATAAACTTCCTCTTTTGACCGTTGGTTACTCGTACGAAGGGAGCACTAGTGTACGCCGAAAACCAAGTTATATATAAACTATGTATCTAACCATCCCGTCTGTATTAAGGTTTAATGAAACTAAATCAAAAACCTTACCTCCATCAAAAGAAAGGTGCACATTAGTGTTGAGAATTACATCTCAAGTTCTGGTCACCATTGACCCTCCCTCCAGAATGTTGGAATCATGAGCAATATATAAAAGCTTACGATTCTCTACTTCAGGAATGTTTTCAGCTCAAACACAGACTAGACTGCTTCTATTTTCATTATAATATTTATGTACATTTTAGTTGAATAGAAACCCTGTTGATTTTAATTAATAGTGGTCGTTTCATTACGATTAGATTCTTGGTAACGCCTTTAATTACCTGTCGCCCGAGAACATCCCGGCCTCAAGGACGCACCCTAATTTTGACTCGCAAAATTTTGAAAATAAAGAATTAAGACAAGACTGGCTGCTGCAGAGACAAGCTCCTTTTCAACTTTTATTCTGAGTAAAAATGATTACTGCAACATTCGTATTGTATGTATAATAACTAAAAAAATATAAAGATATTTGTTTAATATAAATGTATTCATCTATTAGAATGAAATAAGCATGTCTGTATCTGTATTTTCGTAAGACAACCTTCTGGCAGTCAGTTGATCGTGAGTTCAAATCACGCTGGGGGAATGTGAATTTCACATATTGGTTTACACCCCTTATTTTGATGAGAATTATTCTTGGTGTTTGGGTAGAAAAATAAAGTCAACTCTAGCTTTGGAGTTACATGATAAAATAAAGGTTTGAGCATTGAACCACCGTAGCCGTCAAATATGGTCAAGGGTTCTATTCTTCTCTTTATATGTGCTTCTGTTGGTTTGTGTATGTGTTTATGTGTTTTTGTGCTCCTGGCAATGCTGTTTTGTCTACAGACTTGAAAATTGACATCTGCCCCCCCCCCCCCCAGATACGTTCGAAAATTATTTTTTCTATTTCTGGAAAAAAGTTGTTTTTATTCTATCTCTTGGATGCCTTTTTGGGTTCTTGATTCTCCAGAATCTAGATGTTTTTAGATGTTTGTTATATTTTTATTTTCATTTTTTTTTCATCATTTTAGACTTTATCCGGTTGAAAACGCCAGTGATGTCATAGATAGAATTTATTCTGACCATATTTATTTTCGATTGAATTATGCTATTTTCGTACTAATGATCTTCACATTCTTTCAATATCAGGTTCTATGTTTAAAACTGTCGAAACCAATTGTCCACGTGGCCTGGTGTTTCGGACTAAATGCAACACGTTTAATTGAACACAACCAAAACAGATAGTGTTTAATTTCGAATTAATTAGTCATATTATTATAAGATTTACCATCAAACCATTCCAAAACATCGCAGTTTTATTCGATTTGTCGCTTAATGTTCCCTTAAAGTCGGTCATTTGAGGAGAGTAAAAATACCGGTAATATGAAGCGCTTAAATTACTACTAGTCCGTTGGCACGTCTAGTGTAGTAGTCGATACCAGAATTATCTTAATTTTGTTGGTTTGCTATATTGTACTGAATATGATCTGTACATTTCATTCAGAGGTCATATGAAGGAGTTCAGATTACTGTCTAGCATAATCTACCATCCTCAAGGGTTAGAAAGGTAGGCCTTTGAAAAAAAGGTAACCTTCGGTCTGTAAGATGCAGGGTAACTTTTCGAAACTTGTTTCAAGAAAGAAATAGCACAGGGAAGTACGGTATTTATTCTAGATCAGTGGTTCCAATCGGGGTGAATTTTCCCCAAGGAGGGGGGGGGGTCGGTAGTCCAGGGGCGGAGATCAGGCTATTAGATAGAAAATAAAATTCATGGTGAATGTTTTGGGCTCAAGGATAGTTGGTAATGTCAGATACAAAATGGAGTATAAATGTGCAACTAGAGGTCTGTATAATTATAAAGAATAAAACCAATTCTTATTATGAAGTTGTCTGATTATATGCAAAATTGAATAATTATTTGCAATTATTCGTTGTTGCAACTTACTTGAATGGAGTGAGGAACTAGTAATCTTATTGAAAAGGGTGGGTATGATCTGGAAGAAGGTTGGGGGCCACTTTTCTAGATCCAGTCAAACAATGGTTCTCAAACATTATGGAATGACGTCACCCTAAAAAGTATATTTGACTTACGCTGCACACCAACACTTTAATCCGTTAAAATATCTATACACATTGGTTGGTATATATATATATATATATATATATATATATATATATATATATATATATATATGTATAATAGGGTTTGGAGCTTGAAGTCGACGTACGATAAAAATGAAATGAATTAGACGGAAACATTTCGGTCAATGAACGAAACTTTTCTTTTATCAGCAAACTAATATACGCATTTCTCACCTCTTTTTTTTTCTTTCCATCTGACGTTAAGAAGGTCAAGATATCATGAAAGCTAGTGATAAAATTACTAGATTACCATCTCTAGCGGAAGCAGTTCAAGGCTCGTATCTATAAAAAAAATGACTTGACACATTCAGGAGAATGTCGTGGCACACTTCAGACGTCCCCCGTTATGATGCGGTTGCTGGTGCCCATCACGTGTTACGACTGAGTTGCAATAAAATTTAGCCGTTTTGGATATAAATTTAGCTACTTGGTGGTTAGAGCTAGTTATTTTGGAGCTAGACCAATATTATTGGATCCACCTGCGCTATAACGTGAATCGTGCTATTACGAACCGTGTCTGTATTGTGTCGTGGCACGCAGTTTGAGAATCTTTGCTGTAGTAAATGTTCCAAGTTGTGTGGTTTTCTTTCAACGTATCGAAACAATTACGATGACCACAAAGAAATATTGAGATTTGTCTTCTTTGGGTGGCAGTGGTTCCGGTAATGGGGTCCGAGATTTGGAGGTCCGCAGCATTGTTCTCTCCAAACCTGACATTGCAAATCTTTGGTCACCTCATCATCCATCGTACAGTTATCGAAAAACTCAATTATTGAACCCGAGCCTGCACTATGTATTAGAATTCAAATAAACTTAATCGATTTAGAATAAACATGGTTTCAAAAGGTAAATGATGATTTATTATTGTAGTTCATTGATTACTGTCTAGAAACTAAACGGTTAAGATGTTTCCTCGTCGAAAGAGTGTCCTTGAGTTTACGAAGTTTCGAAATCACTGGATTAAAGCTTAGAATGCTCCAGCGTCGTTTACACATTTGATTTTTCGTCCTGTCCCTAAATCTCTTCGCTTATCTTTCTGGGTAGGGAGTGGAAGGAGAGGGGGAAAAAGAGAGGCAGGGTGGGTACGGAAGGTTGAAACAGATTTTTTTTACACTGGCTTCTTTTTCCGCTTGACGTCGTTTCATCAATTTTTACATTTCAACGCCGATGGGTGACTGTGAGATCGGGGTGCCCGTCCGGGGTAGTAATTCGCCATTGTACCCCCCTTGCCCAAGCAGCGTCTGCGTGTTGATTTATCTAGTAAAGTAAACGGGGGACTTGTCAAGATTCATCAACTTACACTTGGTAGCCGACGCAAGAGATGCCGGAGAAGCAGGTTAGTGTCTTAATTGGGGGTTGTGGCTAGGAGGGGAGCAAGTTTTTCTGTGAATTGACTCTTTTGCAGATATAACAAGCTCACTCCATTCAGGTACATGTAGAAGGATCTATGGATAGTGTCCTGTTACTACAATCATGTTATTTCTTCTTTTTATCTAATTTATTATTGCTGTCGTTTTTTTTTTGTTTTTTTTTTTTAAATGTCAACTCTAGGAGTCATTGCTATTACCTTATAGCTAGTTCTCCTCCATCTTGTTGTCGTTGCTTTTTATCGCAATAATCTGGTTCAATGAACTCTTCATTAATATTTCATTTTTCATTATGATTACTGGTTTCAATCCATCTCATTACTGTTGCCTTTTTATCAAAACAATCTGGGCCAATAATCGGTTCGACACTCGAGGCAAACGACAGCATTCGGAATAAAGAAGTAGCTTTCGAGGAGTCCTGTAGTCGCATTCCATACCTCGTTTCAACTGTCTATTCTCCGACCGTCCTCCGGTGACCAGTGAGGTTTCTAACCACCGTGGCTCCTCGGACGGGCATTCTGTGACCGTTAATCAACTGCACGGAGCAGGCAAGGGAATCCAGAGCACATGCCTCTGCCAACGCCGCCTCACGTGAATTGATTGGGCATAGATCTGCTCCTGTATTTAATCACTTTTTCTCGTAGCCTGCTGCCCGTCTTTCAATAAAATTTCCCGGGAAATTCTTTGAGGACTTTTGGAGATATTGTGTGGATAGACATAAACATCTGGCGAAAGTATGTGGTGTGGACATATAACTATGACGACCACCACGGCGATGTAATTCTGTATGGATCCGCTCCCAAATCACTTCTACGGCCGATTATCCTCCCTTCCCGAAAATGTCGTTCAAATTCATTGAGAACCTTTGGAGATATTGTGTAGACAGACCTGTGCGTATACGTGAATGTATTGGGTGAGGGGAAGTGGAAGAATATCTCTATTTTAAAAATACATATTAGTCAAAAATATCCACGTATGATAATGAGCGATGTGCTGATGTCTTCTGTCACGCTAAGGAACGCGATTGACGCAGTTAAAAAGAATTTCAATCAGTAAAATGACGTAGTGAAATATAATTGCATTTATGTTTAAATGACGCATTAAAATGCTGAATCTAAAGAATGATATAAGAATTGAGAAAGTGATGGAAGCAAAAATTGATAAAAAGTCCGTTTTCACTCAACAGATTGCTATTCTCCAAGCTCAATACAATGCAAATCTCTGTTATCTGCGTATATAAAATTCAATATGTATACATATATTTGATAAGAGTTGCCATTTCTGATGGCACGGATAAACTAATGTATAATAATTAAATAATTAAGTCATCCACAGACAGCTGTTTCGATGTATTACAACTCTTCAGTGTGACCGTAGACTATCCATTAACTTATCCAACACCAGGAAATAGGATCGAAACCTTCGCTTCAGTCCCAGAGGCTGGCATTTATCTCTGCCTTACGAAGAATTTGAACGGTCAGTAAGGTTGAATTTTAGCTAGATATTTACTTATGCACAATTCCCAATCCACCAGTGCTCTATTCCAGAGTTGGAAGAGCATTGCATATATATATATATATATATATATATATATATATAACATTGTAGTATATTGTATGATATAACAAAAATAATCCATTTCACAGTATTTCTTGTTAAATGAAAATTCGTAAATGATCTAACCTACGAGATTTCAGTTAAAAAAATATCGGACCCCTAAAACCTAAATGATATCCTTACAGATTATTTGTAATCTACCAATCACTTTCCAGATAATTTTTAGATACAAATAAAAATAAACAAATGAATATTCTTATAATTCACCAAATTCTCGTCCGTCTGTTTGAAAAAACTCGCCTGGATGCTAAATATAAAATTATAATTATAAATGAAATCTAGACGATTCTGGATAATTTCATAATATTTCGTTGTTTTCTTTTCTTGCTAACTGAAAGTATCTCGCTAAGAAATGTTTTTATTTTTAATTTTCATTTTGTTTTTCTGGCGATTGAGACTTCTCGTTTAGTGAAATCACTTTATAAGATGCCTTCGCTTTGAGTACTTCGCTGTTGTACTCATAACACATTATAAGACAATGTATGCGTTAAACTGATTTAGTTGACATTGCACCAGCGCGTAACAGTGTGTATTTATTGTGACTGCAGTGTCTAGTGTGTCCATTGACAAGGCTATGTGTACACAGACCTGTGGGGAAGAGAAGGAAGTTGATTACGGCGAATAGCCTCAAAAGAGGAGGAAATCAAGCGAAAAATCAATTTGGGATGGCAAGCCTTCGGCAGAGCAAGCTCAACTTCCAAAAATCAGATGATCCCAATAATCCTAAAAAGAAGAGTATACAATCAATGCATTCTCCCGATAGTCACTTATGGAGCTGAAACATGGAACCTATCCAAGAGACAGACCTACAAACTGAGAAGCGTGCAACGTGCGCATGAGAGAATCCTGCTCAACTTTACATGGAGAGATCACAAGACAGCACAGTATATAAGGAAGAAAACGGCTGTCCGTGACATCATAGAAACTATTAAAAAAACTCAAATGGCAATGGGCAGGCTATGTTGCAAGAATGAAAAATAACCGATGGGCATCCCGTCTCACGGCATGGATCTCCAGAGATTGCATAAGAAACTGCAGCCGACAGAACACAAAATGGAGAGATAAACTAGACAAATTCAGAAAATACTGGCTCCGCGACGCTCATGATGGAGAAATGTGGCGAATCCTGCGGAAGGTGTACGTCCAACGACGGACGTTAAAAGACTGATGATGATGATGATGATGATGATGATTGTCGGTAGACATGTCAGCTAACAAAACCTGTCAATCTTTCTCGATGAGGTCTGCATTCCAATGAGCCTTCTAGCCTGTGTTGCCAATTTAGAGAGTTTCTATCTAGATCTACATGTCTTTGTTTACGTCTAGGTGTCAGAAATTGCTATTTAGATGATGGATGTAAAAGTAGGTTTTTTTCTCTAGATTCACATCCGTCATCTAAATTGCAATTCCGAACATCTAGATTCAACAAACATAAAAAAAAACCCCACAACAATACAACTAGCTCCAGATGAAACTAGAAGCTCCCTTAGAGCGCATACCCCTGCCAACGCCATTTGTCAGGGGAACTAATGTTTTTGGATCCGCCCCAAAATGTAGCCACTTCTTCCGTAGCACATTGCCATCCTCTCACCTAATCTCATTGAAATCTTTTGAGAATTTTTGGCGATGTCATGTGGTAAAAACATTTGACTACTACATAGGGGAGGTAATCGTGCATGGATCCGCCCCCTAATTCAATGACTTCTTCTGTAGCTATTGAAATTAGTTGAGAACTTTTGGTGATATCGTGTGGACAGACAGGAAGACAGGTCGAGTGTCTGCATATTTTGTATCGAAAATTAATAAGAAAGGGGTTGTTTGTAGTCAGGAATTGATCTAAACATTACTGACCGAAAATGGCTACTATGTGTGAAATACTTTGGAAATACATGACAAACAAGAAATTGAGATCGTCTCAGGTTAGGAATTAATGAAAGCATTTCTAACCAAATTGACATTTACTGGATGTATTCGTCAGTATACCAGGAATTCCAGTGTCGATTTGTAAGTTGCTTGGATCGGTGGTTCTCGATATATCTTATGAATTTAAAAGATACAGATTAAAATCCTATCTAAATGGATCTAAATATATAATAAATACATAGAATACCAAAATTGACTATAAGTCTAAACTTATGTATAGAATATTTAAGTTGACAATACTGAAGTGAAGCAACCGAAATACTTCGAAGCTGTAGTTTCGTACGAGGGACAGGAAATTATTTTACGCAACTATTATAGCAAGCTATTCAATAACCCATGAAGTCCGATGTGCTCATTGATTTTGGACATCCTAGTATGTAAGAACAATCGATAAAGATTCTATATTGACATGCATTGCAAATGAGGGAAAAAAACAGATCGTCAGAAATTAATGCAAGCGTCACTTACAGGATTGGGCTACTATAAGTACAATTTTCAAAATTCGTCTCCCTACCGTAACAAGATTTTCTCACCGAAATTCCATGAGTCATACACGCGAAACGATGACGTACACCTAAACTGATGGCAAGATCGCCCATTTCCAAATTAAATAGTATCTTATTATTTTGTAACTTTCCCCCTTCCTTGCTTTTGCTAGTTGCAGATTAACGATTGGGCTGTGTAGGCTTCCCCTTCGTCTTGCCTTCGTTTCTTTTGTCAGACTTCTACTGTTGAGCTTTGACTTGATTTTCGTATGTTGTAACAAAGACCAGACCAAAAACCAGTGACGCCATGCACGTATAACAGTGACGTACTCTAAAACCGATGACGAATTCACCCCCACGTCAAAAGCCGAACTCAGGTCGATTTATTTTGTTATTGTGTGAAAATGGCATTTACAGGAGCCTCTAACGAAAGAGCTGGAACGGGGCAAATGGTTTTGGAATGGTATTGTATGGAGAAATAATTCTGTTTTGTTTACCTTTTTAGATTTTAATGAAGCAAGGGAGTTTGACCCTAGCTCAGCCAAGCTTGTATAATTTGTTTTAGTTTGTTTTTTGGGTTTTTTTTTTTACATCTCACGTTAAGCTAATTTTACATGTAAATACTTTAATTTGAAATGTATAATTTGTTTTAGATTATTCAACAAAGAAATGTCACTGTTGAAGTTTAGGTCAGTGGAATGCTACGTTGTAATCCAGGTCAGTGTTGTTCCCTCTCAGTTTTAAGGGTCGTGGGGTGTTAACGCCTAATGTGTTGCCGTGCATGTCAGTCTGAGGATTAGTAATCTAATCGGATAAAGAGATTTGTGCGGTCAGTCAGGGTAGCTCTATGAGGCATGTATATAGAAAGTGCTGGAGGTAGGTGAGGGGGAGGGGGATGTGGTTGGTGTGGCGAGGGGGACCGGGGTTGGCGAGTCGCGAGGTGTCACAGCGACCACCCAAGGAAATGTGGTATTCGGGGCGGGGTATAGAACGAGACAGGGGTCGTCCTAACAACATGGCCCGCGGGTGGAATTGGTCTACCCACATTTAACCTAAATTACAATTCTCTTTGCCTAGACCTAGAGAGATTGGGGGCCTAGGGAGACAGTTTGACATTGGTCTACGATTTTGAGGGGGAGCCTACTAGTAGAGGCAAAGGTTGGACCTTTTGGTTAAGAATATTGAAGTTGTGGAGAGAGAGTCAAGCACGAAATATGAATATTTCAAAGATCCATAAAATATTAATACAGATGAGATACAAAATAAATATTTATGTAATATTGTATTAGCTGTTTCTTATTACAGTGCTGGGGTCCGTGGAGCTCGAGGGGTCCGATGAATAATGCTCGGGGATCTACAGCAGTGTTCCCTCTAAATCAGACTCTGCGAATCTTGTGGAAGAAAGATACCATTATCTATAGTACCAGCTATAGAACATCATAACTATTGTACACCGACCTATACTATGTATTATGGTTCAAATCAATGTAATCTATGTAGAATGCATATGATTTTAGAGATAAAAACGTTGTCTCTTATTGTAGTTCATTGATCAGCAGAAATGGTAAAAATATGGGTCCGCCAGAATATTCTTTTACAGAAGGGGACCTTTAGTTTTCAGAGTTTCGATATCAATCTTCTATTGTCTTATATACGTTACAGCAGAATTGCCTATTTGACAAAGTTTTAATTTTTCTTTACAGAAAATGACTAGATACGTAGTTTAGATATGATCAAGAGTTTCTGTGACCTAAGTGAATCAAGCTTTCTTTTCACAATAGATGAATAATTTTCTCAAGTAAGTAATTTCGCCGATTCAGCGTAACTTATACATTTACTTACCATCATTTTTTTCTATATACATAATTGTAGTTCTTTTAGTCGGTTCTGTTAATTGTAAGTGCATCATGATATACACTACATATACATACCCATGCATAAATCGTACGTATTCAACTCTGATAACACGAATACTTAACGAGCAGTTTGAAATGGGGTCTACATTCATTATCTGGCCTGGGCCTATTGCCAGCTTTGCACAGGCTTGGCACCTGTTGGATGATTTCTACGTTTGGACCTCACTCCTTATCGCCCGGCTTCCCGTCTGATGCTCTTCCTTCACGTTCTAAATGGGGTTTCTTTCCCTTCATAATCGGAGAGGTGTGGCCTCTTGCCAGACCCTTGTTCAACGGCCCGGCATCTATTCCTGCGAGATTAAATGTGACAAGACCCAGCACCCGAACCCCACCCCGGAGAAGGAGGGGAGCCCCACTTCGTCAACTCTTTGTATCTCTCTTCTTATTCCCATTCTCCAACTCTCCCCCCCCCACATCCTTTTAACCACTTACTTGCATTTCTGAACTTTCTCTCCACTTACTCTATTTTCCCAACTCCACTCTCTTTCCTTACTCTCTAAACCTTCTGTCTTTACTCTCAATTCCTAACTCTTTTTCCCAATTGTCACTCTGGTCTTACTCACTCTTCCCAATTGTCACTTTGGTCTTACTCTCTCTTCCCAATTGTCACTTTGGTCTTACTCTCTCTTCCCAATTGTCACTTCGGTCTTACTCGCTCTTCCCAATTGTCACTTTGGTCTTACTCGCTCTTCCCAATTTTCACTTTGGTCTTACTAGCTCTTCCCAATTGTCACTTTGGTCTTACTCGCTCTTCCCAATTGTCACTTTGGTCTTACTCTCTCTTCCCAATTGTCACTTTGGTCTTACTCTCTCTTCCCAATTGTCACTTTGGTCTTACTCTCTCTTCCCAATTGTCACTTTGGTCTTACTCTCTCTTCCCAATTGTCACTTTGGTCTTACTCTCTCTTCCCAATTGTCACTTTGGTCTTACTCGCTCTTCCCAATTGTCACTTTGGTCTTACTCTCTCTTCCCAATTGTCACTTTGGTCTTACTCTCTCTTCCCAATTGTCACTTTGGTCTTACTCTCTCTTCCCAATTGTCACTTTGGTCTTACTCTCTCTTCCCAATTGTCACTTTGGTCTTACTCTCTCTTCCCAATTGTCACTTCGGTCTTACTCGCTCTTCCCAATTTTCACTTTGGTCTTACTAGCTCATCCCAATTGTCACTTCGGTCTTACTCTCTCTTCCCAATTGTCACTTTGGTCTTACTCTCTCTTCCCAATTGTCACTTTGGTCTTACTCTCTCTTCCCAATTGTCACTTTGGTCTTACTCTCTCTTCCCAATTGTCACTTTGGTCTTACTCTCTCTTCCCAATTATCACTTTGGTCTTACTCTCTCTTCCCAATTGTCACTTTGGTCTTACTCTCTCTTCCCTATTGTCACTTTGGTCTTACTCTCTCTTCCCAATTGTCACTTTGGTCTTACTCTCTCTTCCCAATTGTCACTTTGGTCTTACTCTCTCTTCCCAATTGTCACTTTGGTCTTACTCTCTCTTCCCAATTGTCACTTTGGTCTTACTCTCTCTTCCCAATTATCACTTTGGTCTTACTCTCTCTTCCCAATTGTCGCTTTGGTCTTACCAGCTCTTCGCAATTGTCACTTTGGTCTTACTAGCTCTTCTCTTTTTTGCCTTGCTCTCTCCTTGCAGTTCTCTCACTTGCCTTCCCCATCTTTTACCCTCCCTTCTCCAACTCACCTACTCTCTCTGCTTTTTCTCCTGAACTCTTTCTCTCCCCTCACTCCATTTCTTTTTTCTTTCGCTTTTCTTCCATATTAAATCTCCATCCCAGAAGAAACACGTATGCCAGCTGATAAGTCTTATATCTTCTTCTTATAAACATCCCATTCAGCCCCGGCTATTTCAAGCGCCCGTCAAGGACCTAGGAGGCTTTTCAGGTCTGACCCCTGTAAGCTGGCACAGACGTTTACTTACTTCTTCCCATATGTCAGACCAAGGAAGCAATAGAATAAATAAACTCGCTCTTTTCTCCATCAAGATTTTAGCCCCTTCAAGTCTTCCGATTGTTTAGTTTTCAAAAGCTTGAAATTCATTTTCCATCACATGTTTGGAGCGATTAATATTTTCTCAGAAGTACTAGTTGAGTGGTTCTCGAACTTTATTGCATGGCGGTACAGTTTGTTTGCTTGTATGTTTGTTTACATCTCGGTGAAGACATAACTTTTACGCTCTTCCATCTGTTTGAGCAGATTCAAGAGAGGGAGACTTTTGTGACCAGAAACGGAGTTCTTAGAATGAAAAAATATGCTGAAGATCAACCTATCCATAGGTCATATAAATACTGTCATTTCTAACGGGTACTCTGCTAGTAAGATATATGTTTGACTTACGCGGTACCCCAACTGTAAAAATGAAATGGATTAGGAAAAAGCATTTCAGTAGTCAATGAATTGGATTTTCATATAAGCAGACTGATATTCAGGCCTTTCATCTATCGATGAAAAGATTAAGATCAAACAATATCCAGTGATAAAAACTTAAGATTGACAACTCTTTTGTCTAAGTGAGATAGACATGATACCTGTTCTAGATACGCTCAAGGTTCGAAATACATGTCAGTCTGGAAAAAATTAGGCAACTGATTTGGGAGATTGTTGGGGTTCACGATTGTGTCGCGGTCCACAGTTCGAGAACAACTGTATTAGTTATTCCTACTCTGTTAACAATTGTAGGTTGCATACCGTAGAGCTAGTCTTGGGGGATTGTTGCTTATGACTTCAATCTTTGGGTCATGTCTTATCGGAGCTTTGCGCTAGACTTAGTAAATAAAATATGTACGCCTGCTGTAAATCCATGGTTTGTAAGCTAGTCTTAAGCCCATTACTAGCGACTTCAGTCCTCGTTGGGTCACTTACTATCGCTGCTTTGTACAAGATTTAGCCAAGCTTTGTAAATGGGCGCCTCCTATAGATCCTCAACAAGTTAGTGCCTAGGTTTTTGCTAGGGACTTCAATCCACATTGAGTCATTATTGTGGCCTTGTTCCAGTCTAAGCTTAAAATGGGCCCTGTAACCTGCTGTATAATGAAGGCTGAAGGGTTACTCTTTCTAACGATAGCGACTCACTAATATTTTGTTCTAATCTCAGCAGTGGTTGCAAAAATATTTTGTTGTGCAAATTATTTGTCCGTGATAAAGGGATGTCAGCACTTTTTGAATTTAACTTAATCGATATTTTTTCAATAAAAACTCAGTAAGCTATCTACATAATTATGAAATCTTTTGTGTTCACAATAATTTCCTTCGTGCGCTGGTTGCAAAACGTCTCTACGCACACATTCAGATAGCTGAGAGAGTACTATGTTGGTAAGTTCGGAAAATGCAACGGCCGAAATGATATTAAAAAAACACAGACGAGGATAGTTGTCCGAATAATTAAGGGAATAATATTTATAGTAATTTATTTTCAGAATTTTTGACATTTGCTCAATAAAGATATTTACTTTATTATATTTTGGCTCAAAGTGTTCATTTACCAAGTTTAGTAAATCCTTAAGTAATGCTAGCTTAAGGGTGTCAGACCGTGAAAGGATAATAAAAAGTAATTTCTATCAGTACTTTTTGGTCTCTCATTATTAATACACTCTGCTTAAAATCCACCTCTTATAATGGCGAATTTATAAAAACGGCACTTTTAAATCCCCGAGGGCGTGCCATAATAACGGAAGTACTTGCTTCTTTTTGTTGACTTGGGTGGGCGACTTCTCGATGGACAAACAGATCACATTTGCCACGTTTGGGACCTTTCACTGGTTGCAAAAGTTTTATTTTTTTCTTAACCCTGGGAAGATGGATTTGGAAAATGTCCAAGGGTTTCACTGTCTCCAATCCTGCCGAGAATCTTGGAGCATTCATGAAAGTACGTGTTGATAGTGTCCCCTTGGACACACCCTAAGGACACCTGCATTTGATGCGATTGATTGGCAAAGTTTTTTTGATGAATTCAAAGGTAAACATCAATTTTAAAATTAGTGAAGACTTTTTGAAGGAAATCAATTAAAAATATTCATAGTACATTGATTAGACACTGCTTGTAAATAAGTCGGTTTTATTTTCATCTAATTTGTCCCTCCCTGCCAAAAAAAACAAAAAAAAAAACAAAAAAAAAAAAACAAATATGCCACGAGGTCATTTTAGGATGGAGTACCCTCACACTTCTGTATGATGGGTGGTCCAGAAATTGACCGGTTCCCTTCGGCCTTTTTCGTAAACACTAAGCCCTGCCCTTGGCCTTACCCCTTTATAGTGAAGTAGTGATGTGCTACCTGGGTGACAGATTGCCAGAAACCAGGGTTCTATGCCTATTCTTTTTAATTTCCGGTCACGAATGACTAGGACCCCCCCCCCCCGCTCTGCAAAGCCAAATGTGTTTGGTTCCTATCAGGTTGTGATTTACCTGAAATATTATCTTGTTACACATCTTTGTACATCATTGAGAATAAAGTGAGAGATTCACAAATGTATTTGCATTATTTTGTAGATGTGTTTTAATTCTTTCATCTCTGCCAACTAAGTTGGAGATGTTCATGTATTTGGTCACAGCTGTCTTTCCGACTGCCTACAAGATATCTCCGGATGCCCTCAATGGATTTCAATGAAATTTTGCTGAAGTGTGGGCAATGAGTGAGGAGGGAGTGGTAAAATGTTGGAACGGATCCAGGGATTTCTTTTGATCAAGGGATATTTTTCCATTTTTTTTGTTTTTGTTTTTCTTTGCATTGATATCTATGTATACGGTCATGTCTGCCCATACTATGTCTCCAAAAGTTCCATGAGTTCCATGAGTTCCTATGAAATCTCACGGAAGAGTGAACTGTAGGCCACGGAAGGAGTCATCACATTTTTGGGCGGATCCATGCACGATTAATCCCCCCTGACAATGGTGTTGGCAGAGGTATGCGCTCTCTGAGTGCTTTCCAGGTATTGGAGGTTTTTGTATCGTTAACAGCAATCGCGTCAGCCCAAGAAGTTAGAGCAGTGGTTTCTCCAATTTCATTGTATGACGGTAAGAAATGCATTTGATTAGGGGTGCATACCAACTGTAAACATAAAATGAATTAGGCGAAAACATTTTAATAGCTAAAGAATAAACTTATTTATCGATAAAATGAGATACGTACTCGTCGCCATGTTTTCCTCTCAAAAGGTTGAGATCTTACAAAACCAGGTGATAAAACCACTAGATTAGTTACTGTGTGGTGGAAACGGGACATAAATAGTACTCACACTGGACACGTTCAAGACTCGAAATAAACGTTTGTGTGATCTGGAAAACTTGAGCAAACTCGGGAGATAATTACGGCTTACTATCGTGTCGTGACACACAGTTTGAGAACCATTGCCGCTGTTAATAATCGAAAACATGAAAAATTTACTCATGCAATTGCATGTTTTGTGGATTCAATCCAAATGGATGTAGTTCGTCATAATTGCGATTTTGCCGATCCTTTAACCCTAGAAGTTGGGCTAATTTCCAAGTACAATTCCAAATTAGGACACAACGCTGTTGATGAAGTTGGTAAAACATTTACAATGAATACTACTACAATGCAAACTGTTCTGCGTTGGTTCAAAATATATGTCTGGAAATTGGATGCCGATAATTAATCTTGAGGGGGAGGGGGCTAAGCCAAGCTTAGTGAATATTAGAAATAATCTTGGATGTGCAGAGCTAGCTGTAATGTTTTTATCTATTTATTTATTTTTTAATAATGCTACTAATAGGTGAAGAGGAAGGATTTTAAAATCCCGTTTTTTTTTTTTGCTTGTGTCTCCCAGGGTCGGATTAAGCTAGAACAGGGCCTGTAGCACAAGTTATAAAGCAGTTCTAAAATTAAAAAAAAGTATATATATGTATAAATTTTACAACTCATGAAAGTTCTACTTGCATTGTATTTTTTTTTTTCATTTGCAATTCAGTCGGATAATACGACAAATATGTAGAAGATATACTTCGTTTACGTTTTGATTTTTGTGCAGCGGCTATGACTTCAATTTAAAACACCTTCATATTCATGCGCTGTATATGTATTACATAGATACCACACTCCGATTAATTGCCGTGTTAAAATAATCACCTCCAATTGAAGATGATAATTTACTGAAATCGCCAACCTTAAACACCCTAGCCGTTCATGAAAGTCGAAGGCTGTGTGATTCTATAGCAATAGAGCAAGCGTTGAATCACTGAATCGGGATTGATAGCTTGCTCGCATTTAGCGCGGGGCCCTCGAAATTACGGGGCTCTAAGCCCATGCCACTCTTGCTACACAGTTAATCCGGCGCTGCCCCACCTCTATATAACCTGCATCATTTCCTTAATACATTTGACAATAAATTTTTCACAGTGCCATCCTCTTTGGTCTTACTCTTTTGTGATACGTTAATCTTCTCAAATCCCTTTGCCTATTGAGTTTCTTCTGCTCTCGTTGGCCTAAATTTGATCTCCTTGCTCACCCTTTAAAATCACTGCCCCGACCCCCAACTCCGCTCGGGGCTTTCGCGTTAGTCACCACATCACCGAATGCTGACGTTCATAATTTTAAATTACGGAAGCCTAAAAATCAAAAGGTACGGGGTGAGGAGAACAAAAAGGCAGATTTAGTAGCATTTTCCTTTCCTCGTCAACTAGAAAACTCAGATTGTGGTGTTAGTTTGGGGTCAACAGCAATTTAATCTTGGTGAATCAAAACATCTCAACTTTCTTCCTGAACGGGCAGTCTTTGCTATGCTTATTTTCTTTTCTTTTTTTCTTTTTTAGACCAGTCATGTTGTCAGATTTTTGCAGCTTTGTCTAAAGAAGAGGTTTATGCTCTCAAAAATTTGAAATAAGGAAGAAAATAAGCAATATAGGGTATTGCATTTTGCGTCTTTTCCTGCGAGAAAGAGAAAAATGCAGCTTAGTTTTTTTTTTTTTCTTCTTAGGTTTCCGTACTTTAAAATAACAGTCGTTAGTGTTTTATGGGGACTAACGGGGGAAAAACACCTGCTCTCCTTTGGGGTTTTTGTTTATTTTTTTTTTATATCGTGATTACCACAATGTAAGTTTTGTCTTAGATTTTAAAATTCAAGTGACTTTCTGTGTGTGTGTGTGTGTGTGTATGTGTGTTTTAATAATTGACAATGAATGAAGATATTTGTAAAGAGAGGTAAAGCGTATCTGGTTTTATTCTTCGATTTATAAATCGCCCCTGCCTATTTACAGAGTTTCCAAGGAAAGCGAAATATAAACGAATAGAGATATATAAAGAGAGCTTTTCCGTGTGTTAAAAAAAAGAATTGGCGGCAGCTTTGGTTCGCTCGCTGGCTGCGGTCAATGTCACAAAAAGGAGTCCTTATATTGTACCGCTTGGTGACATCGTTCATTGGAGAGTTCACCGAACAGTAGAGCCTTTTGTGGACATTCGTCGTCTAGCCTAAACATCGAAGATGTCCTTTTACTTGCTTAACCGCAATGCTTGAAGCAATGCTAGTATTGAAGGTATCTTCCTAAAACTTCGTTCGCGAACACACGACGACGATGATAAGTATTTTACAGGTAACAGCCTATACTTGACTCATGTACCCAAGTCGTCAAAAATGACGGCTTATATGAAATTGAAACATTACCACTGTGGTTCCCAAGCTTTATTATACGATGTAGGGTGGCCAGACGTCCATCTTTACCCCAGGCATTTCGACCTTTGAACATACTGTCCCCCGTCTGGCGCCACCTCGAGCGGGACGTTAATTCGTCCTCCTTTTTAGGGTCTGACTAGTACACTTGAATTACTCCATATATATATATATATATATATATATATATATATATATATATATATATATATGAAGTGGGAGCTGAAAACAAACTTTACGTATTTTTATTATTTAGTTACTGTTGTCCGGTATTTTTATCATGTAGTTACTTTGGTCAACACTACTGATAAGCTGCAGTGTACAACCCGTGTGGTCAACATGTCCGTGGGGGTGAGTCTGCTCAAGTCCTCCTTTTCAATCCGAAACAGTGGTTCTCAACCTTTTCATTACCAAGTACCCCTTTTATTTAAATAAAGGACCTTGGACTACTGAAAGGTCTGCCTACTCAAGATGATCACAGATCCGTTTGAAAGGTGTAGCCTCTGGAGACGATATATATAGATAGATATCTAGATATAGATAGATATATAGATAGATATAGATATATAGATAGATATAGATATAGATAGATATATAGATATAGATATATTTATAGATAGATAGATATAGATATATTTATAGATAGATAGATATAGATATATTTATAGATAGATAGATATAGATATAGATATATTTATAGATAGATAGATATAGATATATTTATAGATAGATAGATATAGATATATTTATAGATAGATAGATATAGATATAGATATATTTATAGATAGATATAGATATAGATATATTTATAGATAGATATAGATATAGATATATTTATAGATAGATATAGATATAGATATATTTATAGATAGATAGATATAGATATATTTATAGATAGATAGATATAGATATATTTATAGATAGATAGATATAGATATATTTATAGATAGATATATTGACTTAACGATACACCAAGTATAGATATGAAATGAATCAGCCAAGACATTTCAGTAATCAATGAATGAAACTTTTACATCAGCAAACTGGTATACATTTAACATCCATTTTTTTCCTTTACTATGCCACTAAAACGCTAGACTACATCTCTGTAGCATAGATACTGCAAACGTCTTGAAACATATATATATATATATATGTGTGTGTGTATGTATGTATAATTTTCTTTTCTTTCTGCTATATAGCTTTTTTTACCTAATTTTCGCCCCTGACTATGTAGCTTTCATTACCTAAATTCTGTCCTTAATTTTTTTGTTCTATTTTTATGCTGGTTTGATTAATGCCTACTGACAATCATGGTGCTATAAGCATTAATTCTAGTTAATCTGGTAACCTCTTTAATCAGGCATCCCCCCCACTAATCCGGCAACCTCCTTAAAGAACAAAGAAGAACAAAAATTGACTTTTTAGGTTAGAGTGAACCGTTTCTATTTTGGTGACAGCTACTGGTTTTATTATCTAATTGATTTGGGGTGTTGCAGACAAAAAATGTACAAATACACATGGTGTGTTATTTTTGAAGATTTTTTGGCGCTTGGTTAAAGAGCTCAGTAGTGACATGGGTTGGTGAGGAGTGTGAGGTTCCATTCAAGGTATTTAATTCACTGTGTCAGTGGAGATTGAACTCACTACAGCAGTAATGTGAGACAACTTGATAACCATTGCTTTTATGTTACGGATGGCAAACTTTTTTTTCACATGGTGTGTCGAAATTTTCATTTTTCAAATAATTGTGTTATCGGAGTGTCATATACATGTATTTTAATTTCAGCTGAATGCTTTTAGATGAGTGGCCTATTTTTCTAATATATTTATAAAACTGAGAGTTTAACTTGAAACTTCAAAATATACTTATAAAACTTGGATAATGAAATTTCAAAGTCGATTACATTGCACCTGAAAACTTGCGGTGTATTGCCACTGACGTGTGTGTCATATGTACACCATTACTTCTCTACTGTAAGGAATCTTATGTTTGCTTCACAACATTGATGCCTTAATATCCTCATCTTTGTTGTTTAAATTACATTTTGGACAGCATGCTATCCAACCTCGTTCATTGTCTGAAATTCTGAGATGAAGCATGGTCATTTTTCTTTGAATTATTTTAACGAGTATCCTCATCTTTGTTGTTTTGATGTACTCCTCATAATGATTCATGGAATAATGTCCCTATCATGTTAGAATACAGGCATCCCCTGTTAAAATGTGGGGGTTGATGTCCGAGAAAGCCAGCCATATTATAATTGTGCTGTAATAAAAGAATTTAGCTATTTTGGTGCTTGAGCGAACTATTTTGGAACTCACTATCCACCAGCGTTATAACACAAACTACACTTTAACAAACCACATTATAATGGAGGAAGCCTGTGCTAGGAAGTTCAGAGAGAGATGCCTGAGCAACTGCTGTGATAGAATCAAAAAAACTGAGAAAAACTAATCTGAATAATATATAGAAAAAAAGAATTCAATCTCTGTAATTCTGATGATAGAGAGAAGGCTGGAGAATGTACCATCCAAAATGTAATAATCAAAAGAACAAAGAAGAGGACTCCACTTCAAATTATTCATGGACTGGAACCATGTTTCTTTTTAGATGGTTTTCTTTTGTTCTTGTGAGAATTACAAGCTGTTTTTTGTTGGCATTCCTGAACAATGCTCCAAGAGCAAAACCTGAAAACAAAACCTCTTCTGTTGATAGGAAAGAAGAAAAAAAAAGGAAAAATTTGAAGAGCTCCTCCCCCAAATTCTAAAATTGTTTGTTGCCCCTGCGGATTGTCAGGCCCTACGATTTAGCTTGTTTAGCTTATGCTTAAATCTGACACTGACTGTAGCTCTGAAAAACAACCAGAAACATGAGCACTGATTGTAGGTCCTTCAGAAAATCCTCACTAAATTAAAGTGCTTAATATTGATGTTCTCAAACTGTGTGCCATGGCACAATAGTATGTTGCACAATATCCCAAGTGTAACGTGTATAGTTTTTCAGATATTCCAACATATATTTTCCCAGTCGCCAATTTAGATATGAGAAACTGTCAGCCAAAACTGACAGCATAGGTTTGTTCAGTTTTTAAGTTGGTCTGGCTGTCTAAGTATGTATATATCACACATGCAGGCCATACCAATTGAGCTTGAAGGAGTGCTCCTTATCTCTATGAAAAACGTTTGTTTTGTTTTTTTTTGCTTTTTGAAAATTCTCCAGTGTAGGTTTTTTTGCGGGGGGTCAATTTATCATTTGAATTTTTTCTAAGTTGATCCCTCTTGTGCCTGCTTGTTTTTGTGAAAATTCACTCTTTTGTTGTGATCACTGCCCAAAATAAAAGGTGACAGAAGTAACTTATTCATTGATCACCCCTTTTTCCAATCGCAGCACAGACAATGCAGCCAAAAGACATTGATCTCATGAAGGTTTCTATTTATTGACTAACCAGATTTTCTTGAAAAAAAAAAAAAAAGTTTTATCAATTGACCATTGAAATGTTTTCAACTAATTCATTTCAATTTTATGGGTCATCAATTTACAGTACACACGTTCAGTGCTGCTTGAAAGTTTACTGTTGTGTGGAAACGGTGAAACTACTCTCTCACAATATCAATGTACAAGTGTCCATTGCCATTTGTAGGTTTTCCATTCATGGTTACAATGATTTGCAGTACAGTCTTGAAAGATTCAATGGAAATATTTTGGAGATTAGTGGTGTACCATGAAAAAATGCATCATAAAAAATATGCTGTATACAGTATGAACAAAATGTAGAAAGTTTAGGGAATACCTTGTAATAATCTTTGTGTTATTAATAAGAAGAAAGATTGCCAAAAATTATCAACTAAAAATCATTTATGTAGGCAATATTGACCAGGTTAAAAACTTATCGTGATTGAAAACTTGGATTTGTTTACACTTGTGTACCAGTTTGTCAAACAGTATTTCAGGCTGTAAATTTTTTTTCCAATTCGTTGTACTGTATACTAAAACTATTCATTCTTAGATTAAGTATTTTTTTCATTTCCATGCTACTATTCACCGTCATCTTAATATATTTATCGTTTTTTATCGCAACTTTTCCCTGAGCGGATAAATTTTTCAAAAAGTAAGTTTTAAGACGTAGATAAATAGTTGCATAAAATGTGAAGAAATATTGTTAATGATCACTGCATTGTAGTCTTATGAAATTTATAGTTTTCGTTGAATGACTGTTCATTTTTTTTTTTAATGGCATCTACCTTTCACTTTTGTAACACTCCTTTAAAACGTATTGCAATGATTAAACATCTTCTGAAAGTTTTTGAAACTGCTAGAAAAAAAAGCTCAAAGTTAGTTGTCTTAGAAAAAAATACTTTTGCGTACTTGAAGCAGATTTCTGAGCAGATGAAGGCTGTCATTACATTTTTGACTGAAAAAAAATATCGATTCTGCCATAATTGACAGATCTGTCACCGGGAAAAAATGCAGTCGAGTTTTCAAATTTAAAATTTTCACTGTATGCTTCACAGTATGTATTCATTTCTACATTTGCTATTTGGGAATGGTGAAGTGTTTGTTTATCAAAATCATTATGGTACAAGATTTATGGGTTTCGGGGACCAAAAGGTTTAGGAGAGTTCAGCAAAAATTGCTCACGGATTTAAATAAAGTTTGAGAACCACTTGTGAGATTTGAACTATTATTTCCTTTGAGCTAAACGGAAATATGATTTGGTTCTCATAGGCTACTATTCCAAAGAAAAGGTGATATCTAAATACAAGTGAAAAAATCTGTGTGTATGTGTGCACTGCAATTACTGAACAACTCGCTCTTGTACAAAGTTGACATTCACCAGATATATCAGAACATGAGTCACTAGAGTGTCAACTTTCAAGTTTTGGGGATCAGCAATTCTTGAGAAATCTGATAAAAATAAATAAGATTTTAAGGATTTTCTTTCTTTGCTTCCATAAATAATCTCCCTTTACTTCCACTCTTTGGAATTATCTAAGTTTGGATATTTTTCATCCAAATTGACAACACTGAAGAGGAGTAATCGAAATGTACTGAAGTTGTAGTTTTGTACGGAGGATTGAAAATTATTTTACATAACAATAATGGCAGGCTGTTCAACATGCCAAAAAGTGTGGCTCCTTTGGAACAGTCACTGCCCAGGTCCAATAAAATCTGTATGTGTCCAGTTTATTGTAGGAAAATGACAGGAGAGGTGTTCGATAAAGAAAGAATTAAAGGCTGATTCCTTTTTTAAAAAATATATTTTGATTAAGTTGTTTTAGAAGAAGCAGTTAGAATCAAATACCAGCTTAGCTAAATGGGACGTATTGGTTTGCCTGTTGTAGGATATGTTGCCGTTTGTTGAGAATTTGCTTTCTGTTTGTTAGCTAAGCATCAGATATTACACCAGAGTTGCAAGATCTAGCCAGAAGGGGAGATAATCCAAGCTATATCTCAGAGGCTTCACCAGAGACAGGCATTGGAATAGGGTTGAGTCTGTAATCAGGGGTTCAATACCAGCCTTTTGAAGCTCGTGCTCAAGAGAGTGCCTCAATACAGCTGTGCAGGGCTCCATAGATTATTGATCCTTGAAAGGACTTCATGTTAAATTAAACACCATGATTTTATTGATGTCTGATATTTGTTATGACTTCTTGAGAAAAATAGATTTGCAAAAATAGAAGGGCTCTCCCAAAATGTTATGTATTGGACCCCATCAATGTTAAATTCAGCCCAGCCCACCCATAATGAAAAACTGAGTGCAGCAGTGACAACATGCATTTACTTAATTGTTTATCTTTTTGAGGAATTATTTTTCTTTCTCTCTCTTTGACTCTATTTCTTTCTCTCCAAACATACCCACCAACCCTTCTTTATTACTTTCAGTCTCTCTGTCTCTCTCTGTTAGAAACTGTCAACTTAGCTTTCTTTAGTTTCAAGTTGGTCTGGCTGTATGTACCACGTGTACAGTCTGCACCAACGGAGCTAGAGGGCTGAAAATATGAACCTTTACACCTCACTATGTCTAGAAAGAATGTTCTTCGAAAAATTCCTGCCCTAAATATGTTTTTAGTAAGGGTTCCATTTGGAATGGATGTTTCAGCTAAATTGATCATTTAATTTGTATCCAGCAAGATTCATGCTTGCTTTTTGAAAATCTGGACTTTTTTTTGTTGATCACTGTCCAACCAAAGGCTAGAGATGTAACTTATTCGTTTATCACCCTATTTATCAATTTTTTTTTAATTGATCATCACTAACACTGTTAAAAGCTGGTGGTCATTTGACAGCTTCCATTGAGGGACAAACCAGACTATTTTTCTTTTTTGTTTTCTATTTATTTATACTTGTATCTTTCCTCATAGTGTTCGAGATGAGATCTCCCAAAACCAAGTCATCTGTCAGTTGTCTCCTGAGGCACTTCAAGACATCCTGTCCACCCATTGGGCCCCAGTGGGATGTGGGGGGGAGGCATAAGAGTCCATGGGTGGACCCCTTGTGGCATATAAAACCTGATAGGCAGAGTGCGTCAGACAGATTGGCCTGGCCCACTCCTGTTTGTAGATCTACAAAAGAGATAGTAGAAATGAGAAATGGTCTATGCTGTTGGTCAGTGTCACAGATGGAACTTTTCTTCTGGCAGAGTGCTGATTTGGTAACATATGGCAGTCTGGGCTGCAAACTTACCCTTAGATAGAGCCTGCATATCATTTACTGCTCCTTGCGTTTTTTCTCTTCACCTCTGCCAACAAAGTTGGAAGAGGTGTCTGGATTTACTCACTGTGTGGCTTAGGACTAACAGATGAATATATCTCCAATACTATGAATAAATTTGAAAAGATAAAAAAAATATTGTTGTATTAAAAAAAACTGCTTGGTCTCTATTGCAAACATCAAGTCTGGAAGATTGGATGCAAGGAGTAGATTTGATGGGAAAAATCAACTTCCGCTTAACTATGAAGTCCCTGTGGCTTACTGGATAAAAAGCGACCAGGTGTATACTGGATCCCTCCTGGATAGAGGGTGTCAGTTTGATTCTCACCATGGGCTTGCTCATTATCATCAGATCGCACCATCTGATCATCGCTGTGGGATTTCTGTCAGATCCTAAGTTGTAATAAAAAGCAACTGAAAGGATGATGGTAAAAAGCTAGTGAAATTTAATTATAAAATCTCTAAATGTTCTCAATGAATTTCATGGATAATGTTATCAATTATTGCTATCAAGATCAGTCTGTCCCAAGTGCATAATTTAGAATGAATTTCTTATTCATTTTTATGGTGTAAATTTTTTTTCTTAACAATGAATTTAATGACATAATGAATGTAAATTATCCTGAATTTTTATATCATTTGCTTTATATCAGCCGGTTATTGTTATCTAGAAGACCCTGCACCTAAGATATCACAATGAGCAGGTTCATATATACATTCATTCATTCATTTTATTTTCTTCCCGTGTAAAGATTTTCTTGAAAATTCCATTCCTTCCAGACGTTTTCAAAGACAGAATACCTCCTCCTGTCTTTCGCAACTTTCCAAGAATTCCATATTTCACCTCGCGTCTATTCTACTCTGTAACTGTCATCGAAAAAGATCTTAGCTTGATTTTTATGTTTCTTCAGAGAATTGTTTATTTTCAAAGAAACTTTTTTTTTCCCTTCCTTTATTTATTTATTATTTTTTTTCATTCTCATCTCATTCTGTTATATGACCTGAGGATTTCTGTTAGCACATCCCTCCCTCCACCCTCTCATCTCTACCAGTCTTGCACAAAAATAAAAATTTCTTTAAAAATAAAAGATGTTGTCCATAGCCATTTTTTTTCTTTTTTTTATAAGCTTGGCAAAACTTGAAGACTTCATCATGGTTTTCTTATTTGCTTCCACAGTATCTCAAATTGCTCGATTTGCAGATTTTTTTCTGGCTGCCTTTTTAACTATGTGCTTATGATGGCTGTCTCTTGACAGGAGTCCAAAGTCTGTTGCTATTTTCTCGTAAGAATCTCTCCTCAACTTAAGAATCACAGCATCCTTTGTTTAAAATGTCAGTTTTACTTATTTATGTGTATAAGTTACAGTAAGCTTGTGAAACTAGTGATTTCACGAAATCTCTCAGGAGTTTGTGGAATCCCTGAACACTTGAGTAATTTTATGAAATCCCGAGTTTCACAATCAGTATAACTAGTTGTAATGTTGACTTTTACAATTGTTTTAAGTTTGATCACCACCGAGTGCTCCTGTATCAAACTAAGCTGTATATAAACTATATATAGTGCTACAGAACATACTTGAGATTAACTTAGTTTGACTATTCAATTCTAAAAGATTCAAGGACTATTATATTTAATACTATATGTATGATAAAAAGCAACTGAAATTGAGATGAAAGGAATGCTCGTCAAAAAACTAAAGTTATTGTTAATGAATAGACAGTTACCCCTAATACTATAAACGTAATGAAAAGCTATAGAAATGAGATGAAATGAATCATCATCATCATCATCATGATCAGTCTCTTAACGTCCGTCGCTGGACATTGACCTTCACCAGGATTCGCCACTCTTCTCTATCGTGGGCGTCACAGAGCCAATACTTTTTGAATTTGTCTTGCTCGTCTCAACATCTAATACTCTGCCGGCCTCGGTTGTGCATGAGATCACTGGGGATCCATGTCGTGAGTTGTGATGTCCATCGGTTGTCTGCCATCCTTGTGACATGGCCGGCCCATTGCCATTTGAGTTTTTTTAATGGATTCTATGATGTCCCTGACTCCTGTCTTCTCTTGGAAGTATTGTGTTATCTTATGATCTCTCCATGATTCTTTCATGTGCACTTTGCCTGCTTCTTAGTTTGAGGGTCAATCTCTTAGTTAGGTTCCAGGTTTCAGCTCCGTAGGTGGCTATCGAGAGGATGCACTGGTTGTATGAAGAGAGCAAGAAAGTTGGCCTACACATGAGCTTCAGCAAGATAAAGATCATGTGCAACAACCACATCGGTAATAAGAACACTAAGGTGAAATGAATACTAGTTGAAAAATCACATTATAAGAGCCATGTCTGTCACCCACATAGTATCAGTAGTAGTTTCATTCCCTTGCTCATTTAACTAACTTCTTTTTCTCTCTTCTCCCTTCCTCACTTTATTTCCTCTTCTTTCCCTTTTATTAGACTATCTAACTTTCTTGTTTCCTCCTCTCCTTTCACACTGCGGCTTTCACACTTCAGTATCGGTTGCAGCCATCAGCCGAGCCTGTTCTACACTTATGATAAATAACCACAAAGCGATCGGTTATGGACTAGTTAATGATAATCAACAATGGTTTATCTGAGAAATTCAAAGACTGCTCTTTTTCCTACCCCATATTAGTAGATATTATGACTTTTCTCCCCTGTAGAGCAGGGCTGCTGGAGGTGTGTTGTACACTTATGCTGACCTTCAGCAAAGTGGTAGTTCCTGGATTTATTAATCATAATTGACAATACTTTATCCAAGAAATTTCAAAGACTTACTTTTTTTCTACGTCTCATTAGCATACATTATGATATTTTTTTTATGTTCTTGCCTGTACAGCAGGGCAATAGTAAGTGTGTTGTACACTCATGATAACCGTCAGCAAAGTGGCAGGTCCTGGACTTATTAATAATAATTGACAATACTTTATCCTAGAAATTTCAAAGACTTACTTTTTTCCTACGCCTCATTAGCATACATTATGATATTTTTTTTTTTATTTTTTACAATCTTGCCTGTACAGCAGGGCAAGTGGAAATGTGTTGTACACTTCTGATGACGGTCAGCAAAGCGACAAGTCATGGACTAGTTAATAATAATTCACGACGCTTTATCCAAGAAATTTCAACGACTACAACTTTTCTTCCTATGACGTTTTTTTTTTCTGAGTGCACTTTAGCGTACACTATGGCTTTCTTTCCTACAATTGCGCCAGTCGAACAGGGCAGCTGGAAGTGTTTGTTCAAGCTCAAGGATTAGGTTGTATAAGTTCTTCCCGGCAGCTTGGCAAAGCTGAGGGTTCCAATAACAAGCAAGTAACGCCTCACACCTGTGTGGCAAGAAGGACGGGGGAAAAAACCCCGCAAGACTGAAACGAACTGTTCGGAGTTTATCACAATAAATTAACAACATCAGCTATCTGTTTGTTTGTATTGTGTAATTCAATGTATGGCAAGAGAGAAAAAAAAAACTGCACCCGATTGAATATCTGCTATTTGTATTGTGGCTTTACAACATCAGCAGGGTAATCTTAAACTAGGGTAGTTGCCGAGTTGGAAACAGGGAGAAGGAAGCAACGAGAGCCCCACCTGCCCTCTGTTGCCAAGTATGGTGTATTATTCATACTTGAAACTGTCTTTGATAATGGCTAAAATTGGCTAAATATTCCCGTTTCCAGCAAATTCTATGGCTAAAAATGTTATGTGTAAGGATTTGAAGCCCACTGAATTTTTTCCATTTCCTGCTAACTTTATAGCTAATTTTGTTATATACTCTCTTCAAATAAAATAACTATTCTCTGAGACTATAACTGTTTAATAATAAAATGATAATAATGCTTTTATTTAACTTGAAAAGTAGATTTTTATTAGCTAAATTTGGAAAAGATCAGCCAGATCTAGCCGAAAAATAGCTAATTTGGCAACCCTGCACCTGCCACTTGTGACCCTGCTGTTAATACAGGCATGTTCGTGGGGTTGGTCTCCCCAGCTGTTTCTTCCAGTATGGATGTAATGTAAGTCAGGTACCTGAAAGTGCTGGGGTAGATGGGTTTGTGTATTTTGCATACGAGGGAATTTTATATGCATAGACACACACATAGTTCCATCTTGGCTCTGTGTGTGTGTGTGTGTGTGTGTGTGTGTGTGTGTAAGCATGCACGCGTGTTTTGCCGCCAGCACTCAAAGGTGATTAATATATGCACAAACAGTTTGTTACCTAAAATAATGTAGTAATTAATAATCATGCTCATTATTATAAACATAATAACAAATTTATAGTAACAAGACTGGCTGCTGCAGGGTCAAACATCTCACTCCAATTTGTATTCCGACTGAAGATGATTACTGCAGCTTTAGTATTTTATATATTATAAATAAAAAAATTATTAAAATATTTATTTATTTTTGCACAAATATATTCATTTATTAGAATTGAATGAACATGAGAGTATGTCTAAGACTAGTCAACTTCTCTCAGTCTGTAAGACAGCCTCGTTGCAATCAGTTGGTTGTGAGTTCAAATCACCGTTGGGGAATGTGGATTTCACATATCAGTTTACATCTATGATTTTGTTGGGGATTGTTCTTGTCATAGCTTAGAAAACAAACTCCAGATTTTGCACTAGAGTTTGACAATTATACATATTGAAAATAATCTCTCATTTGACTGTTTCTGTTGACTAGTAAGTTGAAATCTAAATGAGTTACTTCATAAAATACCAACATACTTGTATAGAGTCTCTATTGAGTTATCAAAAGAAAAAGAAAAAAAGCAAAGAATCACACTAGGTTGGTAAGCTTTTGGTAGAGCCAACTCGACTTTCAAGAATACACAAAACCCACTTGTCCTAAAAAAAAGTGTGTACATCCAATGTATCCTACTGATAGACACCTATAGAGCTGAAACCTGGAACCTAACTAAGAGATTGACCCTCAAAGTGAGAACCACACAAGGTGCACATGAGAGAATCATACTCAACCTGACATGGAGAGATCATCAGACAACACAGTATATTCGAGAAAAAACAAAAATTCAAGATATCATAGAAG
Source organism: Thysanoteuthis rhombus (assembly GCA_963457665.1). NCBI lineage: Eukaryota > Metazoa > Mollusca > Cephalopoda > Oegopsida > Thysanoteuthidae > Thysanoteuthis > Thysanoteuthis major. The sequence goes on from OY735218.1 coordinate 32,689,424, forward strand.
CAGTTAGAAAACTCAAATGGCAACGGGCTGGCTATATTGTAAGAATGGCAGACTATAGCTGGACATCACAACTCAGGACATGGATCCCAGAGATCATATGCAAAATTGTGACTGGCTGAAAGTAATATGGCATAACAAGCTAGATTAATTCAGAAAATGCTGGCTTTGCAATGTCCTTAGTAGAGAGGTCTGACGAATCTTGGGGAAGGTCTTTGTGCTATGACGGATGCTGGAGGGCTGATGATACAGTTTTATTAACCATGACCGTATGTGCCGAAATTATCTTGATTTACATTTACATGGAGTCCAATGCGCATATACATTTGTCTTTGGGGAAAAAATTCACAACATAAGATAGTTACACGTACTGTCTGTTGCAGTTTGGTACCCTTTACCCAAAATGCCAGGGTTTCAGGTTTTTGAATTCTTCAGATTTCGGAATATTTTTCGACACACAATGAGATATATTGGAGGCGGGGGTAGCAAAAAAATATTTCATTTCGTTTTTATTGTTTACCGGAATTTTTTTTCTGTCTTCAGACACAACAAACAAAATAATCATTGAATTGAGTTAGAAAAGAGAAAATGACTGTTGTGAAATGGATGATTAAAAAAAAAATAGATAAGAGGTTTTCAAGCTGGAAAAATTGGAAGGATAATAAATGAGAATAGATTACAATACACTTGGGTTTTTTTTTTTTCATTGAAGATACATAAAAGCAAATAAGCATCAAATCACAAGTAGCTGTAAATTTAATAGAAACTAACTCTAAGAATTTTAACTCGTTTTGTCATTCACAGTTGGTGGTGTAAGTATAATTTTACATTTCTAAAGAGTTGAAGGAAGATAACTAAGCTTTTACTCTAGTCAAAATGAGCTATGTACCGTTTTGGCCTTTGAAAGTTTCGGATAAGGGGTGCTCAACAGAATAGTTATAAATGTGTTATTTTTCAAAATTTGAAACTTTATTTGAATTGACGTCCTGTAAGTACATGATGAGCGTGTCAATTAGTAGTTGGGCCTCTGACTTACCAGCTGACTGTTAAGCTCAATAGTAAGAACGGCATCACAGAAAGATGTCTTCTGTCGATTCTTGCAGCAGCTCATTTCTTTAATTGTTTGTTCTATCTACGCTATCTAGGCCAACTGACACATTCACCTTGTAATAAAGGGTTTCAGTTCAAATAGTTGAAAATGAAAATGATTTATAATTACACACTGACTACTAAAAATTATTGGGAATATTCAACACGCACGTCACCCGAATGTTGTATACGATTCAATTCTGTGTTTCTCTTTGTCTCGGTCCTTCGATTTCACTTGGAGTGTTAATCTAACTTAAATCCTCCTGATGCAGTGTTTTTGACCCAGCGTGATATTCTTCAAAGCTATTCGTTAATTAATGTTTTTATTGTGAGATTTTGTACCCCATACTGAAGCTAATTGCTTTTATTGTGAATTTGATAATTCAGTTTCTTTCTTCATATATATAAGTAATTATTAAACTAAATAGGTTTAGGTTTTTTTAAAATAATTTTTCTGGGGGTGGAGTTAACCGGAAGAATACTTTCAAGGTAAGACTACACTCTCCTTACAGTGCATATGTTTTCAATGTATGGCTTCTCAAATAAAGACATTTTTTCTTCTTCTTTCATAGAAAAACTACTAAATGACATATCTGATATCCTGAGATGAGGAATGGACATTATTTGGCACTGATTTATTGGAACTGTTGTCCTAATCTTGGTTGTTATAATTACAATGTTTTTGCTGTTGTACCCTCCAGTTTTTCTTCATGTGCCTATTGAATTCGGTAACATTTTTGAGTTTCGAAGTAAAACCTTTATTTAATCCGCGGGAATGCTCTGTTCTCATTCTGCTTTCCATGTTAGGGGATATCTTGTATTATTTAACTCTTAAATTCATACACCGCATGTGATTGACAGCAGAACGATTCAATGAATAGCATAAAAAATACAGAAACTCTTCTGTGTATTCAATTTTTGAAGAGATTTTTTTTTTAATAGTTCGCCAAATGGTCAAAAGGGGATAATTTTATTCAGTAGTTACTTCCCTTGAAACTGACATTCTGTCCCTTTTGTATGAATTCGAGAGTTAATTCTTCTGTTATATTGTCGTTTTGATGCTGCTTCTGCCTATGTAGAGGGTACAAAACATAAAACATTGTGACTATAACAATCAAGATGAGGACAACAGTTTGAATAGAGCAGTGTATAATACTAGATGAGATTTGATGATTATTGTATGTGATGTACAGCTGAGGATGGCTGAAGATTGTATCAGCCAAAATGTTGAGAAAAACAAAAGGAAGACAAATTGTTCACTGAATACTTTTCCTCTGAGATTAAGAGATGCATATGTACTCTGTCTCCTCAATAGTTCTAAAAGTTCTCAATGAATTTCAATGACATTTTGTAGAATGGTGGGCCATGGGCTCAGGAAGAGTTGATCAACTTGAATTTTACGCATAAAAATCCAAATTTTGTTGCAATTAGCGCAACAAGATCTGCGTTTGAACATGTTTTTCTGGTTCTCAATGCTAAATTTCAGAAAAATTTGAAAAAAATTGAATCAAATTAGTAAATGAATTTAGCCAAGTATTTTTTCTATTCAGCATAGATTTAGTTCAAAATCAATCAGTAAGGAAATTCGAAAGGCTAACTAACAATTCTATTGGGAAGATTTGTCAAACTAGCAAAATAGTCTTAAAGTAATATTTGTAAAAAGAAAAATGCAACCTTGCAAGTCGGGGTCAACCATTGGAAACAATTATTTAACCAAACTCTGCCAAAGATATAATAGAAGTGTGTTCTGATATCTTAGTAAAGGCCAAAGAAAAGTCAAGAAAACTTTCCGACTAATACATACATGGGCAAGCGTGGCTGCTTCAGGGTTGATCTCTACTCCTGCTTCTATTCTATCTGAAGATGATTACTGCAGCTTTTGTATTTTTATATATAATGAATAAATTCTTAAATATCTAAGACTTGTCAGTCTTATTCAGTTGGTAAGAGAGCTGTCTAGCAATCACTTGATCATGATTTCAAATCACGGTAGGGAAATGTATATATTATAAATCCGTTTAGTTTAATGTGACAGGATGGACAAACGGTGAAGAGTTCGGTGGGGATTGTTCGTGTCCCTGTCCTTGTCAAGGGAAATTGGGACACAAAGTCAACTCCAACGTAGACTGGAATATTTCAAAAGAATGCTAGCCTATGCAAAAAACACAGAGATGGTGCTTGCCCAAGTACTGATGAGCTTCTCTTGATTTACTCTCCCACCAGAGCAAAATACATGGGGAAAAGGAGCAACCCATCAAAAACAGCTCCAGCCGACACGACTTTGGTTGGTAAGCAACCATGGTTGCTAAAGCAACCGCAGTCATGAAAGTGTCAGGATGAGCCCGACCTGTCCCTTTAAGTGCCATGGGACAGTGCTGCCGACAGGGCAATGGATCCCCCACAGCTGGGAGAGCCCAAGGACGAGTCCAAAGGCCTCCAATGTGTAGCCTCTGTATACCTCATTGGCTGACACATTGCACTGGCCCATTCGGTCTTTGATGCTCACTATCAGACGATCTCCAGCCCATTCAGCAGGCAAGCATCAGTACCGGCATCTCGGGCTCTACTGGGGAACAGATGCTACAATTTAATCAATGCCGAAAAGGCCAGAAAAAATGGGACGCTTCCTAATACTTATGAGCTGTATTGTATACTGGATGCTGTAGACTCACCTTCTCTGATGCAAAGACGTGAAATTGTAACTGTTCCTTTTTGCAGACTCAATTATTCAAAATTGCTTGTTCATGATGGATCTTATTGATCTAGTTCTTATATTCTTCCTTAGCCTTGCAGTGATCCATCTTGCGTTGGAACGAGCCACCCCGATACCCACTCTCCTGCAGAGTCTCATACTAAGTTACATGTGACACTATGACGATACATGCACACACACATACATTGCACAAAAGTTAGGAACTGTCTTCATTGCATTATGAGTCAGCAAGTTCTGAGAATCAACCAATAAAAAAGAGAAGAACAAAAAAGATACTTTTGCTTGAAAATAAGAGAGAAAAATGTTAAAAAAGTTATTAATATTTGATTTTTTTTCTTCTTTCTTTTTCTTTTTCACTTTCTTTCTGTGTAATTTCTAAATGTATGATATGATAGTTTTGCGTTGAGAAGAGGAGATAAATTCTACTGTGAATGGTATGCGACACTCTGCGTGTATGGCAACACTGCATAGAAATGTCTGGCTAACTGCATCTCGGGTATAAGATAAGGATTTAATTGCAAATATTGCATTACTATTCCACACAAAATTCTAGTTATGACCTACTGCCAACATATGACAGTTTAGGAAAGTTATGAAGCAGAATTATCCAATCAGAAGTTATAGAACATACTAGACAATGCAAATATGTACTGAGTTTGCCAAAAAGTTCATTCTGTTTTTGTTGTTAGGATTAGTGGGATTAGTTTAGGAAAGTTATATCACATTTCAAAGCTGGATTATCATATCTGAAATGATGGAACATACTAAGCAATGCAAATATTTATTGTTTTAGCTAAAAGTTTCATTCTGTTTTTGTTGTTAGATATGATTATTTTGAGAAAAATATGACGTTTAAAAGGATTATGTATTATCTAATCAGAAGTATATCAGTCGTTGCAAATATGTATTGAAGTGGCCAAAAGTTTATTCTCCTTTTTCATTAAACGCCTTTAGGTGTGTGAGTTTTAACTTCTCTGATTTTATCTTCTCCAAACGTTATTTCATTTGAATGTGTTATTAGATAAGTTATTCATGAACTAACATGTCTATATGATGCTTAGCCGTCTATCTGTAATACGACTGCATTAGTGGTAGTTTGGTACACTCTTCGGAATGAGCATAACTTTTAGGCAAATAGATTAGGATTTACCAGCAAACTGTGCAATATGCTACTTCAATCAACACAAAATGTTACCATAATTTGGAAAACTGCAACCATTTTCAGACCGTTCTGGAAATTTCCGTTTATCCTAACTCTGGAAGAATCAGGGAAGTCTGCAGAAATTTGAAAGAAGTAATCACCACCAATAGGACATTGTATAATGTGGAAAAAAAAAATCAGAATTTGTGCAGTCAAATTTGGACAAATAATTTCTACTGAAAAAATTACTTTATTTTGCAACTTATAAGAAGCCCTGTTGCATTAGACGCACCTGAATTCCAAAGGTTATAATAAAAAGTTAGAGTGTATAATAGCAAGTAATATTTGCTCTGCTGAAACGTAATCTTATTTCTGCTTAAAACCCTGACTAATTATGATAAATTTATCACAAACCAGGATAATGCATTTAAATCGAATATTTGTAATTTTGGATGAGGAATCAGGTTAGGCCTGTTGCTATGTATTTTGACATAATCAACTGACATATCATTGATTTATAATGTTTGGTTTAGGCATGTCTCTTCTTCCTGGCCATTGTACAAGAAACCAGTATGACTAATCTGTATCAGAAAGATGTAAAAATTTATCGCAATATGAAAGAGATAATCCTATTTGTTTCCTTTTGACAGTGGAACAGTGTATTTTGAACAAAATATTCCACTGTCAGTTACAAATCCCAGTATCTCAATCTCTCAAATAGTATCTCAAAACGTTAATTCAATTTTGAAACAATGGAATTGATTTAGTTTCTTCTCCTGGGAATCATACGTAACTGGCAGAGCTGCTGCTCACCCTAAACTCTAAATTTATAATTCCTGTCACTAACCTTCAGCTTGTAGGATGCAGGGTTGTTTAGCAGATATATTATCCGGAAAGAATGCGTCTAATGAGCCTCGACATACGGTAATTATGATTTGATTATAACGTTGATAGTCTATTTTTTATTAACTTTAACAGTCTTGGCATTATATGCATCTGGAAACCGTATTTAAAACTAATTTTTATGAATACTGATGGATCTGGAAGGGCAAAGATTCATTGTGATTATTCCTGGGGATTCTATTAATTGTTCAACACGAATTCATTTTACATAAGCAAAAATTTGGATAAATCAATCACATAAGTTTGATTGTCATGCAGGGGTTTTCAACCTTTTTGATCTCACCGCCAACCTCTAGTAAATATTCAAAATACTAACGAAAAAAATTTTCTACTCTGGATAAACTGTATAAATGAATAGCTTTCGCTGTTTCTTTAATGAGAGTAATGTAATGTAGTAACACCAAGTGTTCGGCACACACAAACCATTTTTAGACATAATCAATGCGTTCACTGTGTCTGGTGAGATGCAGCTAGTGCAGACGTATTGGGTTTACATAATGTGCAATATCACAGTGCTGCTTGGTAAATTGAAAAATAGGAAATGCTGCCGTTGACTTATTTTTTTTATTGTCAATTATCGACTTGAAAATACTCAAAATTCTATACCACCCATCAAAATTTCAAAACCCCCATTTTTCTCACAGTTGCTCCCTGCTGACCAAAAAGTTGGAATCACCTTCTGGTGGGCAACATTGCCCAGTTTGAGGAACCCCGCTATAGTATGTTACTGTATAAAAGCTTCACTGGTATATAAGGTGAAAGGATTCAAAATCTCTACACACGAGTACCTGGGCGAATGTGTTTGAGCAAGAGATGGGATTGTATTACTCATCTATGAGTTGTGTGTCTATCTTCGTGGATGTCTTGACTTTATTTTGTTCGTGTGTCCCTTGCTGAAAAGACGCAGCATGAGATCTTGCAACTTGTGCACCTATCGAGGACGGTGTGCCTGACACTGTAGCGTTGACAGGAAGGCAGTCCTTGACGTAGCGAACGGTCGGTATGAACTTCCTCCTGACTTGCTGCGGAAGATCGATGTAATTTCCCTCCATCTTTTCTCATCTCTTGTCGCCACCCCACACCACTAATACTACCACCACCACCACCACCATCATCTTTTACTCCCTGACCCACCACAACCAACGTGCAGCTTTTGACGTGAGCCATCTCCACCATTTTTCATCACAGAATATGTTCTACAAAGACAACGCTCAAAGCCTGCAGTTTCTCGGTTTGACTTTCCGTCATCTCTGGACATTGGGGCTGGTTTCATCTTTTGCTTCCTTGCTCTCTCTCTCTCTCTCTCATTCTCTTTCTCGCTTTCTCAGAAAGATATATATATATATATATATATGTACACATATATGTAAATATATTTGTGAGAGTATCATGATTATACATATATACACACACATATATGTATGCATATATATATTATATATTAATCTATGTACCTATATACTAACGTGTATGTATATTTATGTACAGAGAGAGAGGCGAAGCAACAAAAATCATTGCACAATTGTCACCAAAATCAGAAGATTCTCCCTCTTCTTTCTATTGCTATCTTCTTTTGTACATGTTTTGAGAAGAGTCACCTACCAAGTGTTCGACCTCAGGCCTCGCTGAGATGAAGGCTTAGAAAAATGTCTTCTTACATAACGATTGGAATGTCTCTCTCTTAGAATGGAACTTTTTCATTTTATCTCTTAAATTCCTGACAGTTTTGTGCCTGCATGCATGCCTGCTTGCATAACTATATGTATATCTCTGAAAAAAAAAAAAAAAAAATTATATATATCTTTAAAAAAATACATGTATATATATCTTTGAAAGAAAAAAAAGAAATATATATCTTTGAAAGAAAATATATATATATATCTTTGAAAGAAAATATATATATATATATATATATATATATATATATTTTTGAAAGAAAATATATATATATATATATATTTTTGAAAGAAAATATATATATATATATATATATATATATCATTGAAAGAAAATATATATATATATATATATCATTGAAAGAAAATATATATATATATATATATCATTGAAAGAAAATATATATATATATATATATATATATCATTGAAAGAAAATATATATATATATATATATCATTGAAAGAAAATATATATATATATATATATATATATATATATATATCTTGAAAGAAAATATATATATCTTCAAAAAAAAATATATATATATCTTTAGAAAAAAAAAATATATATGTATGGCTTTGAAAAAAAAATATATATATCTTTGAAAAAAAATATATATGTATATGTATATTTGAGAAATATATATATATATATATATATATCTTTGAAAAAAGAATATATATATCTTTGAAAAAAATATATATATCTTTATATATATTTATTTGAAAAAATATATATATAAATATATCTTTGAAAAAAAAGAATGTATATATATATATATATATCTTTGAAAAAAGAATATATATATCTTTGAAAAAAATATATATATCTTTATATATATCTATTTGAAAAAATATATATATAAATATATCTTTGAAAAAAAAGAATATATATATATATGTATATGTATCTTTGAAAAAAAGGAGATATATATATATATTTCTTTGAAAAAATATATGTATATGTATCCCTGAAAAAAAGAATATATATATAAATCTCTTTGAAGAAAAATATATTCATATATATATCTCTTTAAAAAAAAATATTTATATATATATCTCTTTGAAAAAAAAATATATATATATACAAATATATGTGTTTGAAAATATATATATATCTGTTTGAAAATATATATGTGCTTGAAAATATGTATGTGTGTTTGAAAATTTATATGTGTTTGAAAATATATATATACATTTATGTGTTTGAAAATATATGTATATATTTATGTGTCTGAAAATATATGTATATATTTATGTGTCTGAAAATATATGTATATATTTATGTGTTTGAAAATATATGTATATATTCTTGTGTTTGAAAATATATGTATATATTTATGTGTTTGAAAATATATGTATATATTTATGTGTTTGAAAATATATGTATATATTTATGTGTTTGAAAATATATGTATATATTTATGTGTTTGAAAATATATGTATATATTTATGTGTTTGAAAATATATGTATATATTTATGTGTTTGAAAATATATGTATATATTTATGTCTCTAAAAATATATATATATATTCATGTCTCTGAAAATATATATATATATTTATGTCTCTGAAAATATAGATATATATGTCTTTGAAAATATATATATACATACATATGTCTTAAAAATATATATATACATATGTATGTCTTAAAAATATATATATACATATGTATGTCTTAAAAATATTTATATATACATATTTATTTATCTATATATATTTATTTATATATATATATTGTCAAACATATGTATGCGCACACACGCTTATGCACCCATGCACATATATATACACACTTTTTTTTTTTACTATATATGAAGGAATTTGCTTTATATATACTGATGATGCTCAATATTCTAAAATAGTGTAAATATCTAGATTGATAGATATTTGTAATAAAATATATATTCACATAAATATGATATCAGTATTTGGATAATGATATTCAGCATGATGTTATGAATAGTTGGAAAGAAAAACAAATTTTTGTAAAGGCTTCAATTAGTTACCCTGCATCATAAGAAGCTGTAGCCTGCAAAACATGTTATGAAATTGTCAATTTTACAAACAATTTGCATTTCTTCCCACTGTGGTATCTAATAATATAATAAATAGGTGTGTTTGTGTATAGTTATGCATTTATGAGAGTAAATCAGTAAGTATGTAACATAATACAATTATTAGCTGAGTCATGATCTGAAATTTTCATTATCCGATGTTTGATTTTTGTAATGTTGGAATAAGTGCATTGATAAAGATAGATATTGTTGAAAAATACATATTTCTTTTCTAAAATAAATGCTTTTTCTATCATAAAGCTACAGACTTATTGATGAACCCATGTATGTATATATATATATATATATATATATATACGTGTGTGTGTGTGCATGTATAATTTCAAACAAACAGGAAACAAATGAAAACAGATTTTACCTGTTAAAGATGTTCAATTACTTGATATTTAACACAGTAAATAGAGCTATTAATATATATAAAAAAAAACTATTCACAAGGACATGTATCTGGTGAATGTAAACATTTCATGCCTCTCGCAGTCATCAGCAACTGGCCATCTATTGCTCCTTGAGGATTCTGAGAATTACCGGCCAATATAAATATATATACATATATATGCGTGAACTTTTGGGAAGGAGACAAACTCTGAAGTTGAAGTACATGAAGACTTTATTTGTTAAATAATCAATTAGTATTCTATACATTTTCAGGATGGGTTTCCATCTTCAGTCGCACATGTGTACCTTTTAATGGTTATAAGGGTTAATTTTCCATAGAAGACAAATTTAGCATCAAATATTTGGCTCTGAAAGCAAAAATAGAAATCAAAAATGAAAATCCATGAGAGGCCATAGTGTCAAGTCCGGACTGTCATTTATATATATATATATATATATATTGACATACACTCACACACACACCAGGAATAGTTCCTTCGTAGGACAAATTGTGCAAGAGCAGAATCAAATGTTCGAACTTGGTCAAGGAATTGTCAGGGAGTTTTACTAACTGCCAGTAAGTATTTGATATTTCCACAGATAGTTCAAAATGTCCAGGAATATTGTATGGTGTTGTGGGGGAGGAGGCAAGCTCGTTTAGAAATTAAAAGTGAATTGTTAGGCTCAGTACAACAATTTTTCAATCGTGGCTGGGAGGCTTATTCAAAAATGTGAATCTTTCAAAAAAGTCTATTGTCACTTAGTTTTTTCCTGTTTCGTATTTATTTGGCTGGAAGAATTACAGTTTGATGACATTTTCGATGCCTTGTTTTTCATATATTCTAAATAAAAAGGTGGCTAGGGGTTACTGAATGAGATGGAGGAGGCCATCAATTCCTCCTATCTTGACTTATCTATTTTTAAGGAAATTTGAAAATTGTCAGGGAATCAGCAGGTAATTTTCAACTGGCAATTTGGTGAGAACTCTGAAGTCAGCCATTGGAAACCAGGTTATAGATATTTACTAATATTGGCTTTTTTTGTTTTTTTTTTTGTTGTTCACAGGGCCACAACAGTGGGAAACCAATGAGGATTGAACTCGCTCCTCTTACAATGGACAATGAGAAGAGTTCACTAATCATTTATCTATGGTATGTATCCATTATATATATATGTATTTCAGCTGTTGAGGTAGAAAAATAACATCCTGTAACTTATATGAAAAGTTTTTCTTTATTTTAATTGATTATGATAAAAAGTATATAATCATCCCCTTGAAACTTTGCTTTTGGGACTATGGCAGAGATAATTTGAAATCCACTTATTGCCAATTGGGCATCAGATGAATTTGCATATTTTTAATCTCATAAAGTAAGAAAAACATATGAATATCCTGGTCACAAAAAACTTTTGAATGGAATTATAGTCATTTTCTATAGTGTTTACTTAAAAGCAATTCAAAAATAACACTCACTGAAAATTGTGTTCCATGGTTTCATTGGTTGCTTTTTACAAAATATGGTGATTCTGTGAGCTCTCTATAATAAAGGCAATTCTTTATTGTTTATGTCCTCCAAGAATGTTTTCAGTGTTTGTGTGAAACCCAAATATATTCCTCTGAAGTCTAAAGAGGCTCAGGAAAGTTGATGCTGTTGTAGAGTGTAGCAGAAATTGACAGTCTGCAACTATGGAAGGCCAGATGGCAATGAATTGACCAGAATTAATAAAAATTGGTAAAAGAGGAATTCATATGTATTTTTATCAGTTTTCTGGGTAGTTCAGGTAGCCGAGTAGTTCCTTGTGTGAGCTCAGGTAAAAAACTTTGATCGCAGCAATACAATCTTACTCTCTCCATTTGACACTGTACCAGACCAAGCAAATCATTGTCAATATTTGGGGCTTGTGCTCTTGAGAAATTTCTAGAAAGCTAGCCTTGCTGGACATTTCTCACTTGGTATCTCCATTATGGTGGCCTTGTGCCAGACTGAATAAACAGTGTATACCAGCATATACTGGTGAAAATTAGTGAATGGATCAGCACTATGGAGCCTGAAGCTATTTTATTATGTCATTTATTTTCAATAATTCACTTTTCCTAATTTTATTGCTTTTTTTAAGTCTCAATTCAATTTGTACTGTTTTGATTTGTTATCAGACATGAAGTCTTGGGACAAAATGTTATACAAGAAAAATCCCTACTGATATTGTGCAGTATGAAAAAAAAGTACACAGAAGAGACTTATTTTATTAAATATATAACTTTTCATTACAAAATAATGTTGAATATTATTTTATTGAGAAAAATTAGGGAAAAGGTCTTGCTAAATTTTACAAATCTTGCTTTTTCAAAGGGTATTTGGCCGTGAACTTTTTGGTCTGGCCGTATTCAAATTTTGAGCCATTAATCATTTGTTGCTGATTTTTTAATAGTGTGTGTTGACAGTATTGCAATGTTTTATAAACAATCATTATTTTTATTTTTGCATTTGACCATTTTTAGTCAGAAACATCTCCAACTATGTAGCACCTCATCCTCATTGTCTGCAAAATTGTCTATATTTAAAAGGGGATGAAAGAAAAACTCTCTGAATCACTTTTTTCTCTGTGACGTAACAATAGACTATTATATATTACAACCCTTTTATTGTTTATTTTTAGCTCTATTAATGTATCTCACATGGACCAACCCATTATTAAGTTCAGGTTATAACAGAAGTCTGACAAGATAGAGAATTATACTACCAACCAAACATAACAATTTGCATGTATGGCTTAGATATATGTTTATATATATAAATTTGGTTGTTAGCAATCGTGTTTGTGTGCACGCCTAATCAGTGGTAAAAAAGGGGGGAAAGGTAAGACGAATAAACTTGTGGCGAGAACTGGCCTGTTAATCTTTAACAGATGAAGTATTGTAAACCAGCTTCTCAAACTAGGGGTTATGACCCCTACAGAGTTGCATGAAGATTATTGTGTTTTTGCAAAAATATTACGATTAATTATATAAGTAAACTTTTTAAAAAAATCTCTGAGCAGATATTTACTCCTATTGGTACTTACTGGTTACATTTTGAATTTTTTTTTTCCATAATAAACAGTAAAGACTATAATTGATATTTTGAAAATTTTTGGGGAAGATGGGGTTGATTTGTTTTTATGTTCAGTTACTGTAATATTACAACTAGAGACTATTGGCATAGAGTGAGGGGTCACGAAAGCATGTGTGTTATTGGTTGTGAATGGAAAAAAGTTTGCAAAGCTTTGCTGTAAACATTTATCATTCATTTTTGACTTCTGTTTGCCTCCATATTAATTTTTTAGTTGATTTTTGGGTTATGATTTCCCCTACCAGTGAACGCAAAAAAAAACATATCTAATATTTCGTTTTTAAAGAATTTTTTTGTTCTTTCAATCAATAACACCTCTGTTACCTTTGGGTTAGTATCAGTTGTTTAGAAAAATAATTCGTTTGGGGGTGATATTCACTATGTAACTATGATATTGAACTGAAAACTTACTTTCCATCTCTCGTACGACTGTCTGAATCATTTTGAAACAACCATGGAAATTTTTTTTGAATATAGTTGAGAATGAATAAATCCCTGAAATGGTTTATTTCCGATCGGTAGTTACATAAACGCTTCAAAGAAATTGCTGTAAAGGGAGTGTCCAGGTCACCATTATTGTTATAATATGAAGAGAACACCTCGTTTAAAAAAAAACAAAAATTTGTCTTGAAAGAAGTGCTATATTCCAGAAGATAATGGAGGGCTTATTGATGAAAAAAACACCACAAATTTCTTCTTAATAAAAGCAAAAACAAAAACAAAAAAAAATCTTCTATGGTTTTGGGGTTTCAGTGGTTAAATGAATGTTTAACTTTTTTTATCACAACTTAAGTCCGGTTGTGATTCTACAACATCCTGTAAACAGCGCTAATCATGATTTAATTATAAGTTCTCGATGTAAATGATTTCCTTTTCTTTTCAATTTATTGTGTTGTATACAAAGAAATATATCAAAGAACATACTTTCCTCTGTATTGTCACATTTAAAGTTATCCCTGCTAATATACATACATACATATATATATTTTTTTTTTCATGATTAGCAAAAATTATACAAAAATGCATTAATATGTATACATATTGTCGATAAAATTTATTAGGTGCTCTATATATATATATATATATATATATATATATATATATACAAAGTAAGAAGAGCAAATGATTATTACATTCAATACTATGGAAAAATATTCCAATTACCCTAATGTTTCATGCTAAGAGCAGTTTTCAAACTGGTACCTAAAATCCTTGGAGCAGTTTTCAAACTGGTACCTAAAATCCTTGGAGCAGTTTTCAAACTGGTACCTAAAATTGAAAATTGCTCTTGACCTTTTAGGTACCAGTTTGACTATTGCTCTTAGTATGAAACATTAGGGTAACTGGAATATTTTTCACATTATTTAATCAAATATGTAATATATACATATATAAATGTATATCGATCCCTCTTGGTGAGTGGGAGGCTTCATGAATTGTAGTTGACCTACAGCATTTCTATTAACATTATACAATAACAAATCTCACTAAATATTGGAATGGAGTCTGCTGGAGCTAAGCCTTCAAGATTGTCCACAGACTTTCAAAGGTCTGCCTACTCAACTAACTCATGAACCTGTTGCTTTCGAAAGGTTTACCTGTGGTCCCTTGGTGAAAATTTTGTAGACCCTCAGAGGGGGAACCACTGCAATAAATGATGGAGGGGGGTCCCCTCAGGAAGGCAAGCCCTGCCCAGCCTCCAAAATCTCCAGCTATGTCTACTGAACAGGATTTTCTTTCTCGTAGATTAGTTCACGATAATAAGCCAGCTTCAACTTCTGGGCAATGTTCCCTCTAATTTCTAGTAGTTACTGTCCGCCAAAATCTTATGTTGCACAACTTTATTTCCTATCATAAAAGTATGTGTGCACTAAATGCTTGTGCAAATTTAAACCTGAAATAGTTACAAGATAATTTTGGCTCAGTCTATCTCTCATGGCTGATAAAACTGTATTGGCATGTATTAATATGAGTTCTGCAAAGTAATGTATTTAGTCAAGATTTTATTTATACTCTGAACTACTAAGCGATTATTTTCAATAAGTATAATTACAATATATTATTATCATACTTATAAGTATAACTATTAATTACCACACTATTTTAGGCAACTTACCTTTTGTAAGCACATTAATTTCCTTTGCAATAGCAGACTGTTATAAGACACATGGCTTGCCTCATACCTGAAATATTAATCTATTTTCCACCTGTGCCATCAGTTTATGTTCAAGCTGATGTAGATGCTGATTTTCGAGGTAGGCTGGCTCTCCCCATTGGTGGAACACAATTTTCTTCCCTCCGCTCATCCATGATACCTCTGTCATATCGGTGTAATTCTGGTGGTACTATGGTGAACAAGAACTTCTGGTTACTTGAATGGTAACTCCTGTTCGTTAATGCGTCTCTTGAGAACTGTTTGCATCCTCGATGTCACTCCTGTTCTCAATGGCCATGACCAGTCTCCTCTTTAAGCTGCACAGCCACACACAAGAAAAAAAATCATGCCTCGCTGTAAAACCTTAATGCTGTGTAAAACATAGGATGAAATAATAATGAATATATATCAAAGAAGAATCAGTCCTCGGATAAGTCATACATTTTATTATACACTTTGTTATGAGTAACTGACCTTTGTTTAAAAAAACTTCAGACAAAAAAATCAATGTTCATCCAAAGTGAAAAAAATATTTTCTGCACAGGCTTTTCGGTCCCCCACAGGCCATGAAATGATTTGAGGGAACTTTAGACACAGCATCTGCTTTCAGAACAAAGCCCTTCTCAAAATGTGGCTTCACATAAAAGCAAGACTAAAATTTCAAGGAGAGTCTTGGCATTCTACCTAATAAGAAGTGGTTGGTGGTAATCTTTCCATAGTAGTGGGAGTACCCAACTATTTAGTCCTTCTTTGTAGAACTGTACTTCTTTCAAATGACTCTGAGATTTATACCTACTTTTGTTCAGTCAATCTAATTTCTTCTTGACAACTTTGATGTTGACAAAACTTTTTCATTCTACAGCCTTCATCAGATATAATATGTAATATCCATAGAGAAAGGGTATTTCTTATATTGGTCTCTTTTTCCAGTGGTGCAAAGCAGAAGGAAACGGTATCAAACAGAAATTTTAAATGTTAACTATAATGCTTTTAAATAAGTTATTCTATTTCAGCAACATGAGCAGTACTGATTAGAAGAAGTGATTAGATTGTCCAAACAAAAGTTGGTATTTTAATGACTCATCTCAAGATTATAGACAATGTTCTATGATAATTCTGATGGTAGACTTGTGCATACACGTTGGAAAAAAAAGTTTTGATAAAACTTATTTAGTTTGGCCTCATTTGCTGAGGGAAAAGAAAAAAAAAATGTAATTCTGGAAATATTTTTCTCCAAAGACTTGTGGACGTATTATCTGGTAATCAGAACTAGTCTTTAAGTTCTATGATTGGAGATCAGGTGAGAGTTCAGCTAATTCTAGTTTTTAAAAAGTTGCAGCCTCTTAAATAACAATTAGGAAAGAATCAAATTTAAAATCAATGGTGATTGCTTTTTCACTCCATGTCATTTTGGATAGCGGGGATAATCTGTCTTAATGTAGGTCTTTGGTAAAAGCAAAATGGCATGAAGTGAAGTGAACTCTTTTTAAAGTGGAGGACATCTGTCCTCGGTAATAAATGAAATTCTATGATCAGAGGTCAGGTCAGAATGTTGCTGATTCTGTTTCTTTTTTAGTTTTTTTAAAAAAGTTGCTGCTTTTCACAATCTTTGAAAAAGAATTAGAAAATGAAAATATACCGAAGAAAAAGAAAAGCAATGCTTGACTTTTGAAAACCTATAAAAACAGAAATAGATTTTTTCTTTCTTTTTTTTTTAATTCATGCCTTTCCAGCCCCCCTCCCCCCAAGATTTGATTAGATTCTTCTAGCCATTAAATTTTTTTCCCGTTGAAATAGCAGAACAATCATCTTATGCCATTTTATTCCCAACTGTCAAAATGACACTGATTTGTTCACCGTCATAACATGAAAACTGTCTGCGGCTCACATCTATGTCTTTATTCGCAGAATGTCAAATTCTTCTCTGCAAAGCAAATCATTCTTGACAAGGGTTCTTCTGCGGGGCTAACCGTTCTTGCCTCCAGTGCTGTCACCGCTAACATTTTTTAATGGCCGCTGCCCTGCTTGTGGCTTGGAAGCAGGAGTCTTGCCAAAGTCCAATTAAATCTTCTAATTCCTGATTCAAACCAGATTGTCTTACTTAATGGGCCATCAGCTTTCAGCAGATCCATGCAAATCTCCTTACAGTTGGTTTGAAACACGTGCATCCTTCAGACTCGAATCTCTGGGAACAGTTGCTTTTTCACACCTAGTAAATTACCTTCATTTTAAAACGGCTTAGCAAAGAAAAAGCAAAAAAGAAGCGGTGGGAGGAGACAAAACTTGTGACTAAACACATTCAAGACGACATCTGTTGAACTGATTTCTATGGAAAGTTGGGAGTATTACTTATATTCCCCTTGTTTTATTTTCTTTATTTCTTTTTTTTTAATCTCAAAATTTCACTTTTGTTTCTCTCATCTTCTTCTTTTTTTATGGGTGCCATTTTTAACGAAAAAATAATTGTCCCTTATCAACTGAAGAAACAAAAAAATGTTTTTTTTTTCTGTCTTGTTTTAATTAAATTGTTAAAAATACTCTTTCAGACATTTTCCACAGTCAGAAAATTTAAGACGTGCCAGTATCAATCTGTGCGATGGATCTCAGATCCTCCCTAAAGAACCTGTTTGAGACATTTAGTGTCCTTTGTTAAGGCTGAAGTAAACCTTCTCTCTCACATCCAACTACAGTGTTGCAGAGCCCGGTCCTACTGATTTGAGTCTTACCATATTCTATACCTTTTTTTTACCATTAAAAAGAAGAGAGACGGTCCTGCATATGCCAACTGGATCGATCCGTTTCAACAGCACTAGCCACAGCTATATAAATATAGATGTACTTTAAATTGATCACCCCCAACACGGCATGCTGCCAAAAGACATTGGGCATGTAACGCTCTCTATTGAGTGACCAACCAAACCTATTTATTCTTTGAATGTAGAATTCTTTTGGAAGGGAATTGATTTGCTGTCAAGGTTTAATAAATGTATGGAAGCTGAAAGGGGATATTTTTTTTGAATGAATATAAGGGTCAGCCATTTTATTTTAAATTAGAAAAGCGCTTAGATAGCGCATACCTATGCTAACGCCATTGTCAGGGGAAGTAATTGTGGATCGATTCGATGTAAAATTTAATTTTTTATTCCTTAGACTATTCTCCACCCTTCCATGAAATTTT
Source organism: Thysanoteuthis rhombus (assembly GCA_963457665.1). Lineage (NCBI taxonomy): Eukaryota > Metazoa > Mollusca > Cephalopoda > Oegopsida > Thysanoteuthidae > Thysanoteuthis > Thysanoteuthis major. The sequence goes on from OY735218.1 coordinate 32,707,847, forward strand.
TCTTTGGAATTCATTGAGAACTATTAAGTATATTGTGTGAACAAACATGAACTCTTGGCGATATTATGCGATGTGAACAACATAAGAGAAATAATTGTGCATGGATCCGCCCCTAAATTTAATCGCTTCTTTCGTAGCCATCCCCCCCCCACTAAATTCCATTGAAATTAACTCAGAACTCTAGGAGATATTATGCATGGGGGGGGGGGAGAAAAATATTTTTGTCAGGAAAATATTCTTGGATCCGCCCCATAATTTACGCAATTCTTCCTTACCTCGTTGCCCACTCTTCTACAACATTTCATTGAAACCCATTGAGTACTGTTGGAGATATCGTAAGGGCAGACAGGCGGAAAGATGTATACGACCAAATATATATATTGGTCGAGGTAAAAAGCTGTCTGAATCAAAAGAGAGATGATATCTCTTCTTTAGCTTTGGAGATAAACGCTGGGAACTATTTAATTAACTCTCCTGTTGTCTGCCTTCAGAAAGAATGCAAATTCATAAAGAATTAATAAAGTAATTATCTTCCATTATTCGGTTGATTATTTGGAGAAGTATCCTTATTCTTGCCGTTTTTTACCACAACACTCTGATCGTTAAGTGTTTTTGATATTCCTCGGTTGTAGGGAAGTGAAATAATATTTACAGCTATCAGGAAGTTGTATAACCCAACACTCAGAGAAAAACAAATCAGAGAACACTAGACCAACAGGGTTAAGAGTTCCTCTATCAATTCTTCAAACTCCCTTATATTTGAAAATTCCAAATTCGAGATGACCCCAAATTAACTTTTAGGGGTTACCTGGGTCATTGTGTTCATTATTCGATAGAGTTCCCCTGGTAAACGAATTTACAGGGCGTATGGTGTAACCATCTTTGTTGGATGTGAAAATTCCTGCCAAAATTGACCTGATCTTGAATTGACCTTTAGAGATCATCACTACCTATCCTATGTCCATCCTTTGGCCAAGTTAGCAATATGCACTCATTTTTAGCTTGTAAGGTGCAACCGTTTGGGAGGAGTCTATCAAAAAAATTCTCCGTCTTCAGAGTATTATTTATAAGTATCCCTTAATGCAGTTTTATTCAATGTAGTTGAAATAATTGCGACCATTTGAGTACGTAGCAGAAATTCTGATCAACAAGGTTTAAAAATTCCTAAATAAAGTAACTGATCTCTTCATTTCATTTCTTTGATTGCCAATTAAATCATCATACTCAGGCGACCAATCTCCACGTGTTGCCAGTGAAATGTTGGATGGACAAAGCAACATTCACAGCGAGCGGGAGGTAGTGAAAACTTTAAATCTGGAGCAGGAATGAAAAATGAAAAAATTCCAAGACAAGTAGCGAGTGCCAATGAAGATGTTGCATCCACTTTTCTAACCGCAGAAAATGATTGGAGAAAAATGATTGCGATTATATCCAAATTTTTAGTGTGGATCAAACTGCGTGCGAACTTTTCTAGAATAGCACGAGCTACACTTAGTTATTGATTTTATACCAACAATTGTTTTTTTTAGTTGTGAGAATGGTCAATCAAGGCAGCGAAATTATTAAGATTTTTAGAAAATTCAATGACGCCATGACTAGGCATCTTGATCCCTTTGAAACTTATCAACTTAACCATAATGAAATAGTAATGAAAATTGAAGAATATGGTAACGAAAGTATGAAAAGAGAATGAGTAATGCGTATCAAATTAAATACATTTTCGTCGATGGTAAGGGAATTAGGTTTCCAAAAGAGATGAATTTAGTCTTTATTGTATGAAAGATCATTGTATTGACTAGAATCAGGGAAAGGGGGAAACATTTGACTCTGGTTCATTTGTCGGGCTCATTGGCTGGAGATCAAACATGAAATGCTAAGTGAAAATTGTCCAGGTATGGTAATGGGAAAGCCCATTGAGTTGTTACTACCGGCTAAAATGTGGTTTGGTTTCGTTTCAACCATGTATACAAGGATAATTAATTTGATAATTTAAAGGAAAAAAACAAATTGATGGAAGTGAGATGGTTTATGATGTAGAAGAACTAACTTTGAGGTTAGTGAAAAGAAATTGTCAAATTCTTCGGGTGATTATGGTGGTAGAAAATTTACTCGAAAAAGTTTTTCTGTATAATTAGTATTCTTAAAGATGATATCATAAGATGGTTTGCATAGTTTTAGATGAGAACGCATTTAATATCCACATGGGTGAACACTCAATCGAAGTGACACGAACAAGTAGTCACGTCTGTTGTTATACTCACTGATCCCTCATCGTTAGATATGTTTTTTGTGACCAACCTACGTAAGTAAGCCCTGTGTTTCAAAAAAGTTAAATGATGTGTATTACGAAATAACTTCCACTTACAATACATTATGACAATACCCTACATAGAATAAGAAACTATATGTAAGACATAAGCTATATATTAAAGTCATAGCTGAAAGGGAGGTGGTGTTTGATCAACACTGCTGGGTTGCCATGTTAATATAACTGTTTTGTTTTTGAATGCCCCAAACGGTTACATGTTAAACAACTGATGATCCTAACAAGAGAAGATTTATACATGGTACCATAATAACAAAGTATACGTAAAACATTAAAAAAAACAAAAACAACAAAAAACAACAAAAAAAAACACAAAAAAAACAAAAAAATACCGAAGAAAATTACAATATCATATTAACGAATATTGGGAAATGAGTGACTGAAGTGACACAAAAACATTTTGGAAAGAAGTTTTTTCGATGTGTTTAGTATTTAAAGCTATATATATATATATATATATATAGCTTTTATACATATTGTGTGTGCGTATTTAGTTGGCAGTATGGAAAAATAAGTGTATGTGAATTAAATATATTCTAATGTTTCGCCTTTCAGCTTCATCAAAGTGGCAATTTCAGATGAAACAATATTGGAATGTTCGTTTATTTCAAGTAACGACATCTCACGATATCACAACGCGGCACTTGAAATCAGGAAACATTTCAATATTGTTTCTTTTGTAACAAGCACTTCGATATAGCCAAAAGGCAAAACATTTTAGTCGAATAAATTCAATTCACATGCAATTATACTTTCCTTATTGTCATCTAAATACGAACTGATCATATATATATATATATATATATATATATGTGTGTATATATATATATATATATGTGTGTATATATATATATATATATATATATATATGTGTGTATATATATATATATATATGTGTATATATATATAATGTTATCAAAAAAATGGATATATGATCCGACAGAATGATTATAAATTGCGTTATATTATATTGAAATTCTATTTGAAATGATTTTCTGTCTTTACCCGGTGAGTGTATCATTTAGCCTAGATATCGTTATTAGAATAAACAATTAAAGAAAATAAGAGCAGATATAAACTGTGAAAAAACAAAATGAGAATTCGGAGTTAAAACCGTTATTTGGGCCTTTGCATTACTGGTGGTTGTTTAGTTCGATGGTAAGAGCAACGCTACGTTGAAGCGGCCACTCCATCAGTGGCAGGTTCGATTCCTGCAGCAGTCCCATTTTCTTTAATAGTTTATTCAATTTATGTCCTCTTCACTAAATGACACAGCCGCTACGTAATAACAGGAGATCATTTTAAGTAGTGTTTCAATATAATATAACGATATATATATATATACATATAATTTTTCAAAATGATTCTTTGCTTCAGATATGTAAGTTAGATTCACTTGGATACTTATTCATTTTTATCCGATGAAGTATTATAAATAATTATATTGAATTTTTTTTACTACTTTTTCCTTCGTCTTAATTCATTATTTGCTTTTTTTTTCGAAATTGCCATAAAAGGCACAAAATATGATGGTAAAAAGTAGCCATAAAAATTTTAAGTAGATCCACTTAATTCTTTTGTCTCAAAGAAAAATGTTCATTTGAAAATATTTCTTTAAAAATGCCTTCATTAATTAGAAAGATACCAATTGGATGAATCATCCTTAAAGTAAGCAAAACCTTGGATGATAATGACTTTGCAACAGAGCTTTTAACATCATTTTCATTCTTTATGACCAGGAAGCTTTTAACCTGTTTCTTATCTGTTAGTTTGATTGAAATGAGTTTATTTCTCTCCAGAATGATTGATGGTTTTATGAAGAATTGGAAATAAATTCAAAATAGTGATGATTTTTAGTCGTGGATTTCATTGCCCTCTCACTCCTGCATTTGAATTGTCATTTGAAGAGGTGATTAAGTTTTGAACCTTTCACCTGTTTTTAGTCTTAGTCAGCCTTTATTCTTATTGAGTGTCATTGATAAAAGCCTTGGGCAATTTTTTTTTTACATCTTTATCTTTCTGGGCTTTTAATTATCCGACAAATGAATGTCAAATAAAATTTGTCATTTATAGACTTGAACTTGTGACCAGATGTCAAGATTGTTCATGTGATCGAGTCATTTTTAAATCAGATGTACAGATAAATTTTACTTATATGAAACAGTAAAAAATGAGGCCATTTTCGATGGGAATTTATTAAAAAATCTGTCGATTTTGTCGATTAATGGTCTTCAAATTAGCCTGGCACAAGGCTACAGTGTGGTGCATCCAGTGAGGATAATATTCATTGCAGTTGTAATGGTCTGCAAGACTCGCTTGCTAACCATTGCTCCGCAGCGAGGTGCCTTAGCTATTTACTAAACTAGCAATCCTCAGTTTTACGCTGGTAGGAGAACAGCCATTTTGAATGGCTAGAATTCGCTAGATTTTCCAATTACTGGTTTTAAAAATGGTTAAAATTGGCTAGATTTCATTTCTTGTTGACTGTATAGTTGAATGTTATGTACTGTCTAAAGAGAGTGTAATTATACAACGTATTGATCAGATACTGAAAATCAAAGCCATTAATTTGTTGTTCTTATAGATTTAGTGTTCAGGGTTAGATTTACGGTCAAGTTTATATAAGACAATTACGGAAGTAATGAAAGCAGCAAGCTTGTCATTATTGCAGTGGTAGTTTTGCAACTGAACAAATAGTTTTAGCCATCCATATTTTTTTAAATTCACGACGGAAAGGGTAATAATCGCATGAAACTATTTGCGTAAACGACTGAAAGGCTTAACTAACAATTTTAAATATGAACGACCTCAAATATTTGCGTATGGCCATAAAGAACGGTATCATCAGCTCGAGAACGACAACGTTATTTGAACATCGGAACTTTTTTCTCTTAAATCTATCTTTGTTTCATCCATCTACAAGGATCATTACCCTAACGGCATGTAACAAAAAATGTCTAAGCTTAAATTAGCACTGGTCTTTCGAGGTAAGATTATCTCTTTTGTTTCTGATCACTGGCAGTCAGGCCAATCTGTAGGGATGGGGCTTTTTGCTTGCGTTATTCGGCGTAGTTTAGATATGGTCTCTCCTTTAGGGGTCACCACGGAAGACTCTCTACTTGATCTCCAGCTGCTTACGGCACCTGGTTTTTCCTGTGTGTCACCAATCTAGGTTCTGACTAGGCTGGACGTTGCCAAACTTCAGTGGCCCTTCGAGAATCGATGTATCCAACGCAATTTGCCAGTAACTATGCATTCAGTGTGGATCGAACACCCTGCAGTTGTGATGGTCTGCAAGACTAGCTTGCTAAACATTGCTCCATGGTAAAGCTTCCTGTCTGACGGGCATATATTCTACTACCTTATTATTTGAGGTTTGGGTTCTTGAAACACTATGGGTGGGCCCGTCACTGCTCAAGGTTTTTTTTGTTTTTTTTGTTTTTTCTGGCATTAAAAAATTATCTACTTCATTAACGTTTTTTATGCATAACTACACAGAAATTTATCAAGTCAGGACCATAAATATTTCATGTATAAAGTATGTACATTTCGCATGTGTGCCAAAGTGTATACACATATATAAGCATATTTTTGCTTATATTCATAAATAAGTTGGCTATGTATTTGAAAGATATACAGCTTTAAACACTGAATATACAAAAAAAATCCCCCAAATCGTCATTTTGGTCTGATATTTCGAAATATCTGTTGATGTAATTCATGTAATTTTCTTTGTTTTTTTGTGTTTTTTTTTAAATGTTTTACACAGAATTTGATATCATGGTACTGTGAGTGAATTTTTCTTGTTATATATAATGTGTGGGGGGATTGTATATTGAAATCCACGAAAATGGGTCCGTGGTAAAACAGTCGATTATCTCCACAATGAGATTGAACTTAGAACATCAGGATCCGAATTCAGATGATAGTTGTGAAATCGAATTCTGTGGAAATCTCTGAACGGAGTACATTAACAGCGATCGGAAAACACTGGCTTGCGTGACATAACATTGTAGATACTTTGGGACTGTATAAATTTCCTAGAAAAAAAAATTTCTTTCAGCGTTGACATTAAGCAACACCGTAAAAGTATAAGAGTGCAAAGTTCCCAATACTATATATATGTGTGTATATATATATATATATGTATGTATGTGTGTGTGTGTGTACATGTATTGATTATGTAAGTGTATATATGCTTATATATATATACATATATATTCACTGATGTGTGTGTGTGTGTGTGTGTGTGAATGTTAATATCCATGTGTGTAAAAGACTGACCTAAAAACCTAGCAGACCATATTACACACTTGACTAATTACAAATTCTTGTACAGGTTTCCCTAAATGATTTATTACTTTAAAATGACTTTCATTATCCGAAAATCTCTCTTTTCATTTTTGACATCAGGATATATAAAGAAACCAAATCTATGACAAATGTCATTAATATATATGTATATATATTTATTTATACGCGTTTTTTTTTCTTTCTACTAAAAAAATCCCAGTTTGAAAATACAATATTTTGTTTACTTTAAGCTAAAAAATTAGTCATACTAGTACAATGATGGCAAACCTTTGACACGCGTGTCAGCTGTGACACACCAAAGGTTTTTAGGTGACATCGATGTACTTCATTTTGCTATCTGAGTTTTGTGTGAGTGTACTTTGAAATTTCTATCATATTTCATTAAAGTTCTAGTTTTATAAATACATCAGAAAAATAAGCCATTTATCTGTAAGCATTTAATCAAAACTGAAAATATGTGTGACACATCGATAACTATTATCCAAAAAAATTAAAATTTTTTACACGCTGGGCTAAAAAGTTTCGCCATTGCTGTACTAGTAAAATACCCGTGGCCTCCCTAATGGTATCCCTGGGGTAAAAATCTAAAGCATTGTAGTATTAGAAGGAGAAAACATTGAAGTTGCCAAAACCGACCTTCCCCTGCAATCAACCAAATCTTCCGATCACAGACAATCAAAAGAGAGTTCAATTCCACCTCATTTTATTTTCACGCCTTTCTTCCTTTTTTCGGCTGTTGAGTCCTGTCGTTCTTCTTTTGCAAATATCTTTGTTTCCTCCATACCCTCTTGCGTACCAATACCTCTCTCTCTCTCCCAGCTATCTTTTCGGTCTTCGTGTTGTGATTCCATTCTCATAACCTCTCCTGTACCTCTAACCAACTCAACGTAAATAATTCATTTTAAAAGCGTAACAGACGGAGACGTTGGTTATTCTAATGTAGAAAATAGTCATGACCAGTTTGTGGGTGTGGCCATTTTATAAATTTAGTCAACTTTTTTCATTAACCCTTTGAATGCCTCAATTGTCATTTGATAGCAATGGTCGTTTTCTGATTCTTCTAAGACCGTAGTTCTTAAACTGTGTCCCGCGGCACAATAGTGTGCTACAACTATCCCCCAATTGTCTGCGAAAATGTTTCAAACTTTGAACGTGTCCAATACGGGTATTATGTGTTTCCCACTTTCTCCATAGAATTGCCAGTCTAATGGTTTTATCACTAGATTTTTCTTCTTCTTCATCATCGTCATCATCAGTCTTTTACGTCTGTCGTTGGACATAGACCCTCCCCAGGATTTGACACACTTCTCTCTCATGGGCGTCGCGGAGCCAGTACTTTCTGAAATTCGTCTAGCTTGTCTCTCCCACTAATATTCTGCCGGCCTCAGTTGTGCATGTGATCTCGGGGGATCCGTGTCGTGAGTCGCGATGTCCATCGGTTGTCGGCCATTCGTGCAACATGGCCAGCCCATTGCCATTTGAGCTTTTTAATGGATTCTATGATGTCCCTGACTCTTGTTTTTTTCCCCAGATGTGCTGTGCTATCTTGTGGTCCCTCAATGTGAGGCCCAGCATAATTCTTTCATGTGCACGTTGCATGGTTCTCAATTTGAGGATGTGTCTCTTGGTTAGGTTCCATGTTTCAGCTCCATAAGTGACTATCGGGAGAATGCATTGGTTATACACCCTTCTTTTTAGGATTAATGGGATCTTATTATTTTTGAAGGTTGAGCTTGCTTTGCCAAAGGCTTGCCATCCTAGTGTGATTCTGCGCTTGATTTCCTCTTCTTTTGACGGTTTCATAGAGATTCGCTGTCTTTCTCCACTTCTGTGTCCTCGATTTTGAAAAAAAAGGGGCGACGTGTATGTCTATCAGTGTGCTGATATAAAACTTTTCCTTTGTTGGTATACGTCACATATGTTTCTTAGTGTGCCGTTATACAATAAAGTTTGAAAACCAGTGTTCGAAGACCACTAATTGAGCAATTAAAGAAGCGTGTTGGCATGTAATATAGTAGTTTGGAACGGAAGCTCTTCGGAGATAATTTTCCTCAGACATTTTGTTTCTGTGAACAGGACTCCGCTAAGGGAAATTTCGAAGAAATGGCAATGTGTAACCTGTTTCTACTTTGTATTGTGTTCCTGAGTATAAGTATTATTTTCTGATTGATTATGTTTTGAAAAGTATGTGTCAATTATTCCCCTGTTTTTGCGACCAGAACTGTGACTATTTGAAATCCACTCATTGTTAATGGAAACCGGGCGAATTTACACATTTTTAATCACATGATGTAAGAAAAAACAATTTTATATTAGCTTCACTGTCCTGGTCACAAAAGTAAAGTTTGAAGGAAATAATTGCTAATTTCTATACTTCTTACACTTGAGCAATGAGAAAATAATACTCATTACCCAGGAACAAAAATCGTGTTGCCCTGTCTAATGGAGGGATAAATATACTGTAAGTTTGAAATACTGGTATACCTCACTTTTTGGAAATTTGCTTCACGCTACTTTTTCGCTTTTACGGAAAAAGCGGAAAAAGCCTCCTGCATTTGTCTTGGGAGTCTGCGCACACCCTCTGCCTCGCTCCCTTTCTTATATCCACCATCACCCCAACCTCAAAGACTCCAAGATTATTTTCTGAAAACCTATTCTAAAATCTCCCCCTAGGTGTCATTGAGTATACATGGCAAATTTGGTCAGGCTGCGCCTATGTTTTAGTGGTTTTTATAACGAGACAGACTATCAATGGATGTTAGTGTTTATTGGATGTAAGTGTAATGATGGTTTAATGAAAATGTAAAGTATAAACCGGTAGAAATTTAATGCAAGTTCGATGGAAGTCGAATACAAGCGTTTTGTACAAACCGATAGTAAATCAATTTGTGTGTAAGTCTGAACTATGAAACTAAAATAATATAAGCAAAAGCTCCAGGTACAAAATTCTCGAAGTCCACCTTAAATCTTGTGTTCTAAATTAGCTATTTTTATTAAGTTTCTGTGATCTGGTTCATTGATTTCACTCTAATTGCAATCAAAAGGTTAATTTTCTTTGAAAAAAATGACCCATTTTTGCAAAATGTAACTTTGATTCAATTAATTGATATATCTCATTTCCATGGAATTGGCGTTTAACGGCTTCAGGCGGTTCAAGTCGTCAAGTTTAAAGTATAAACGGGCCAAAATTGTTAATACCAATAATAACTGAGCTTCTTTTGGGGGTAAATACGATTCAGTTGATCATTCTATCACAATAATCCTTCAATCAATGACTAGTAATTATCTACCCAATCGTTCGAAATAATCTGACTTGACTTAACTGACTCACCTTATCCGTTTTTTCATCTGAACAGTCTTCCTACGATAATTGTGTTTTTGTTTAATGAGAAATAAACATTTGTCGTTAATCCAACCTTTTTTAACTGCGACCTTGTATAAGTCGACAGTTCTAAGATGGGGGAAAGTTTCTTGTTTAGATCACATTTGAATAGGTTAACGGCGTTTGTGAGGAATTAAGTGACCCAAAGAGAGAGTGGTTGAAGAGAAATTGACGGCGTTCGTATCAAAGACAGAGAGAAATTATCTCTCCTTTACGTCACATTGTCATATTATTCTTTTTTTTTTTTTTAATGAATTCTCGAGATAAAAACTAAATTACAAGAAAAGAGGGAAAAAGGCAGACCAAACAGTGTTTATTGTTTATGTGTACACTTCATATATGTATAACCTTTTCCTTTGCCAACGAATTATATTGTATTTCGGACAATATTTTTCCTTGTATTTTTGATGCAACAGTTGTTAATTTTTGTTTTAGACGGTTTTAACGGGAATTGACTATGAAAATTAATTGGAAACAGATACTTTTTAATATTAGCAATATTTTATTACAGAAACAAATGCTGGCAAATGTTGCTTAAAATTCTATAAAAAAACGTTGCAGTTTTTGAAGAGAGTCTGCTCTCTTTCTTATTTGAGTACAATGATCGCTTTATTGCGAAAAGAGACTCGTATTCTTTCGAGACCATGCAATTCAATTATAAGAAGTATTAGTATTATAATTAGATTAAATGTTGTTACCCAAATTTCAATTATTGTTGACTATTTATTTACTTTCACCTTGGTTGTATAAATGCAATTAAAAAAATTATCAGCTCGGACCGTTTGTTTTTCTATGGCAACTAATAAATTGTGCGATCGGAAATAAAGACGATTTCCGATCGCATATATATTAAAATTAGGCGTGCAATTCAACTTGTTCAAAACCTAATTGCATGAGTAATCTTGTGATTTTTTTTAAAGAAAAACATTTAAGGCCCACAACTAAGAAGCTAAATTTTGTTCACCAACGTTTGGTCTCAGTTATTTGAATAGTCATGTACATTTAATCTCATTGTCCGGGTTATATTTACCTTTATCAATGATGTTAGAGGAGCTATAGGTATTCAATCATGCTTTACCTGCCTACCTGCCTCTTTGGCCTCAAAATATCCCCCCAAAGTTCTCACTGAATTTCCATGAAATGTTCTAAGGGTGGGCCAGGGGAGAATTGCTTCAATTTTGGGACGGACCCATGAATGAGGGATATTTTTTATCGTTCTGCAGAACAGTCCATAAAAAGAGGTTAGAAGCAACAAAAAAAAAACCGAACCATTGATACAAATTCTAGCTCAACATTCAAAAGGAAGTGACTCAATATTTGTAAATTTAAAGTTTTCCCCCTTGTGGTGTTAAATTTTTTTCATGTATGTATGCATTGACTCATTGTCCACGCAAAATTTCCAAGAGTTCTCAAATTCTTTCAATATGACATTAGCTGTGGGCTAAGAAAATAATTGATCGTTTGATCAATCAATTCAGCGTAGATAAAGGTATTTCTTACAATTACTGCCCCTGCATACTAGCTATATATCAACTGATTTTCATTCTGATTTTAGTGACAATGGCGTTGGCTGAGGCATGTGCTCTCAGAGTGCTTTCTAGTTCTCTCATAAATTCCTCGCTAAATATGTTAATCTTGGTTCAATGTCTCCACTGATGAACCTCCTTCAATACCATAACAGATCAACTTCCTCACTCCCTTCCATATCTTACTGGCTTATCTTGTAATCCAAAATCATCTCCAAATATCAGAAACCATCAACCAAAACTGTCAACATAGGTTTTTACAGGATTTAAACTGGTCTGGCTGGCTATGTGAGTACTGACCCCACCAATGGAGCTAGAGTTCTGAAAATTCAAACATTTACTCCTTATGTCAGGAAAAGAACTTTTTTTTTTTCCTGAAAGTTCCCCCCTACATAGGTTTTTTTGTCGGGTAGGGTCAATTTGCATTGAAAGTTTATGCTAAAACGGTCCCTTAGTTTGTGTCTGGCAGCGCTCACGCTCGTTTGCTTATTGTTTTGAAAATTCAGGATTCTTCCAGTGATTGCTGCTCAACAAAATGCTGGAGAAGAAACTCATTAATCGATCTCTCCCCTCCCTTTTCCAAATTTCCAACTGATCACCCACGACACTGCATGGTGCCAAAAGACGTTTGTCACGTGGCTGTTTCTTTTGAGCGACTAACCAAACCTGCATTTTCTTGGATTTATTCTAGCCAGCCACGTTAGATTGTATTGTCCGTCTCAAATATTTTGATCTTCTGCCGTTGAGTAACGTATCAAACAAACAAACCCCGCTTATCGTCTCTTCGACAGTTAATCTCTTTCTCGCGAGAATTGTGATCCACGTTGACCTTCCTGCAGAAATTTGGCTGTCATCAGGATGTGTGTCATAGGCATTTTTTTCACTTGACCTCGGCAATCCTTCCATAGTTTTTTCTGAGGTCAAGAAAAAGTTCGAATATTGAGGATCACAAGAATGAAAAAAGGTTACACTGATCTTCAATGTACAGCGTGGCCAAACGGTTGATGGCACGGAGAATGGATTTTTTTCTGGGGAAGGGGGGGAGTACTAAAAATGGTCCCAAATCAGCAGTTCGGCTTGAGTCGGTCAAAAATGGTCAATACTTTTGCCCATAACGTCTGTTGTTTCATTGCTATGGTTTTGAATGAAATGCTACGTTGGTACTGTACGGTGAGTATTATTGTATCCTCTTACAATCATTTTTTTGGTGGATTCATCATCACTGATGAGAATTTCAGTTTTACGACCTGAAAACAACGATCTGTTTATTGAAAAAGTAAGAAATCCATGTTTCACTGACAGCTGACCAAATGCCGTAAACTTCATATGAAGGGGATATCTCTCATGACGACGCTATGGCATAATAATACTCTCGGTTTATATTCAAGTCTGTTGATCTTCTGGAATTTTTTGCTCTATTCTGAACTCATCTTATACTCATGGTCAGCTCATATTCAAAAATATGCCGTAACCATATTCAAAAGTATTTAATGGTATTAAATATTAAAAACTAAGAGTTGATTATGTCAAAAGGTTAGAGATTATCCGAATAAAACGAAGCTCAGATTCCTTAAAGAAATAACAAAATATTGAAGAAAAATGCTACCATACTGGCATAAGCACTGAGAGGCTCCATGGTGATAATAAAGAAAGTAACCGAATGCTTCGAAGCCGTAATTTTGTACGACAGACGGAAAGTAAGAGTCTATTTTTGCATTATAGTTATATCGTGAAAAAATAACTTGAAATAATTTTTCTCTGAAAACTGACAAATTTCCTCAAGAAACGAAGGTCTTCTTGGTTGAATGCATATAGAATTAATCATTCCGAATATTAGAGTTTATTGTCTTGTAAAATCTTCTAATTTACCGCATTTCATCATTTTCACTGTATAAGCCGCATTTTCTTTTCGAAAATTTAGAGCTAAAAAAATTGATGTGCGTATTATCTACGGAAACAATATTGTCATACATATTTGTATACATGGGATTATGCATTCTTCACTCGAAATTTAAGTTCAGTCGGAATGCAGGTTATACACGGTGGAATACGGTGAGGTAAGCAAATTCTTTACGGCATTATTTTCGACTGCAGTATTCCACGTTCATTCTGTTGGTGATATGCATGGCAGTAAAGGGTTAACGAGCTAGACTTGCTGGTAATTTAGTCGTGCAGTGAATTTGAGCCTTACTAAGTATCTTACTGTTGTGGTCTTGAGTCAGACCAAGTCTTTAAAATACATACAGAATTTGTGATGATACTATTTTCACTTTGAAAAGATGATAATTTAAAAGTGTAGGAACAAGTTAATATTTACTAAGCTAAGCTCAGTCTTGAATAAAACCACAATAGAGGCCTCACTCGTTATAACACAGTTCGATGTTGGACCCCCAATATTTGTGTAGGTACAGTATATCTATACCGAGTCCCTAAATGGCTAGATTTCTCATCATAGCTCAGTTGTAACGCAGTTGTTTTTCTTGGGCCCCAACACCCGTGTTATAACGGGGACACCTGCAGTGAAACACCCAATGATGATTAACTTAGTAGTCTAGGAATGTTTTTTCTGAGTAGATTAGTAATATGGCAGATGCCAAAGGAAATATTCAAGTCAATAAGTCTTGGTTTGCTAAGTCTGGCTCAAGGCCACAATACTGGAGCATCCAGTGAGGATTGAAAATGTTCAGTATAGCCTATAAGACTAGCTCACTAACCAAAGCTTTACAGAAATTGGACTTCGATCTATTGACAATATAGTTTGATTCAGTTCTTTTGGGACTAGATGTAGCTATTTAGGAGCTCGCAATATTTTGGGGCCCATCATTCACTCGCGTTATATCGCGAACTGCGCTATAACCAACCGCTCTAACGATAGAGGCATATGTTTCTTTTGGTCTGGTACAAGGCCACTGTATTGGGAGTATCCAGTGAGCATCGAAAATGCTAAGAATGGCCTGTGAGGCGAGCTTACGAACCATCGCCGCTCCGCCAGCGTCTTTGAATGTATAACAATATGAGCATTTTCTTCGCCTCCCAGAAATGCCACTTATTTCTCCTATTGCAAAAAAAATTGAAAAAAAAAACGTGAGGATTTTATGAGAATGAACTTAAAAATTCTATGAATGGGGAATGTTTATTTTTTTAATTTTTTTTTTTTTTTTTTTTTTTGTGCCCAGTCTGCACCTGCTGCTACTTTATCTACTTCCGCGGTCGTTTTTGTATTTATCCAAATCTCATCGACCGTTGCATTAGACGAGAACGGCGAGGCGCAATTCGAGCAGAGTTAGCATCAGCTGCATAGTTCCCCATTCAGTGATAATATCTCACTTCTCTTGAAAACTCCTGTTAAGAAATGTTGCTCTTAACAATTATTAACAACAGGTCTGGTTAATCACTCGGCAGAAATCGTCACGTGACCAACATCTTTTGGCAGCATGCCGTGAGCAATTAAACCTTTTGAAAAAAAAAAAAAGAAAAAAAAGAAAAAGGGGGATCAATGAATAAGTTGATTCTCTCACGTTTTGATTGATGGGCAGGAGTCTGTATTAAAATCTTTAAAAAAAAAGAGTAACAATCGTAAGCTATCATTGGAAATTTACCCCCCCCCTCTGAGGGGGTGATTATCATAAATGAAAAAAAAGGCGTTTTCCTAAACATAATACGGAGGTATTGTTGAAAATGTCCACTCTGTAGCTGCAGCCTGTTCAGCGAAACATATATGAGCAGTGAGCCGAGCTTGAGAACTGAAGAAACCTATTTTGACAGTTTAGGCTAACGGTTTCTAATATAGTTCAGTGGTTCTTAACCTAGGGTACGTGCACCACTGAGTGGTGTGCAAGCCGATTTCTGGCGAGTGGTGGGGGATGTGAGGAAAGGATGGAAAACAATTTTGTTTCGTTTTATTGGTTGTGTATACGAAGTTAATTGAGAAAAAAGCAATGGCGATCAGCGCATTAAATCGTTTCATTTGTAATATCTTGATATATAATTACAATTTTTACATGAGATGAACGTTACACTTTTTGATTATAACTTTGTCCATTTCAACTTCTTAAAAGAATTTTGAAAATTTTGTGTTAGCTTTGAGATTTAGGGCTGTGAAGATTTTGAAATCTCGAAGGGGTGCGAACCTTGAAAAAGGTTGAGAACCGTTGTAATAGTGTTTATGTTCGATTTGGAGGATTATTTGGGGGCTTTATCAGCGCATTACATCGTTTCATTCGTAATATCTTGATACACACTTATTTTTTTTTTACATCTGATGAACGTTACACTTTTTAATTATAACTTGGTCCATTTCAACTATTTAAAAGAATTTTAAAAATTCGTTTGTTTTTGCTTCAAGATTTAAGGGTGTGGAAAGATTTTGAAATCTCGAAGGGGTGCGAACCTTGAAAAAATCGGTAGCGAATAAAAGTCCGCCATATTCATTGCCTTTTTGACAGCATCCCCGTTTTCATTTTAATAAATTTTTTTTTTAACTTTTATTTATTTTTAATTTTGAATGATTTTAATTTTCTTTGGGAAGTTTTGTCACCCGGCTATGAATATGAATATGACGGGACTTCATTCGCCAAAGATATTTTTTCCTGTAACACCGGTGTAAATTCGTTGGGTTTTTTTCTATCTTCTGATAAAGCTCCGATGATTAAAACTAAATGTTTAGATCTGCATGTTCCTTTAAAGTTTATCTGTATATTGTTTATGCTTCCTTGATTATTGCCTTTGTCAGAGATAGAGGAGAATGCAAAAAGGAGAAATAGAAGGAAGGCAGATACGTAAAAATAGATATTTAATAACAAAAAAGAGTAGTTTATAATGTATTGATGTATATGCTTGTTAAATACAGAACTAATTGATAATAATTGATACTGCTGCATATTCTAAGAAAGATTTCCCGAAAACCCTGAGCTGAAAAAAAAATCCAGGTGTGTATTATCTACAGAAACAATTGTTTTACATATATGTATATACTGGATAATGTATGTTTCATTCGAAATTGAAGCTCAATCGGGGGTGCGTATTATCCGTGGTAGTGGATTATACGTGGGGAAATCTGGTAGTTAAAGAATTAGGGAGGCATAATGATAAAAAAAAAGGATCTTGAAGAAAAAGAATGTGCACTTAGAGAAACGACTTCGAAGCTACATAAAATACTAGAAGTGACTCAATATTATTTACGCAAGAAGCGTTAAAGCATTTGGTACGAGTGTTTGCAAAGTATCGAATAAAAATAACTAGGAAAATCATTTAGGTTTTTACACTAGAATTTGTGATGTAAATGTCTAAGGAATATTCGAGAAGTAAGCCTTTGAGTCAGACGAAGGATTAAGTCATTGGAAAAAAAAAAATATTTTGACTTTGGATTATGCAAAGGGGCTGCACACTACGATTGGCATGCCGAGTATGCGCAAAATTATCGTCTGATATTTTCCTTTTTAAAATTAACGCACGGACGTAGGTGTAAGCATATTTTTTTTGTACGCAAAACTTTTGCAAACGGTTCTGAATTTTGTTTTCTTCTAATTTTATATCAATCGTTCGAGCTTATTAAATAAGTTATCTAGGTACAGACTGCATTTGGTCTAAAAACTGTTTTCATTGATTAGCGCTTAATGAAAATTTTATTAAAATATTATTCAAGTTATTACAGGATATAATAAAAATTGCACATGTTTCCCTCGCTATAGCACGGTATACGGGTGGATAGTGAACCCCAAGCTATTAATCTAGCTCCCCAAAAGCTAGGCTTAACTGTAAAATTGCTGGATTTGGTTCTAAAATAGCTAAATTGATCACTGTTAGCTTTTTTGGACCACAACACCTGCGTTATAACGGGGAAAGCTTGCACAGTAAGTCAATTTGAGTCTCTACACACCGACTTAAACGGAGCCCAAATATTTTAACTGATCGAAAAATTCCCCGAACCCAAGATTTTTTTCTTATCTTTCTACTTCTTCTTTTAATGTATTGTTTGTTAAATGTGTCCAATATCTCTATGAGTCACTTTGTCTGTCCCTGTTGAATGATGTTATTTATTCTTTTTTTTTTTTTATCAATTCTCCTAAAAAAAAAAATGTCCGCGGTTTCGCTTTCAGTGATACGTTTTCTTTGTCATCAAAGAACCATCATTTATTCTTTCTTTTAATCAATTCTCGTAATGGATATAAAATTACGCCATCAGCATGTACAAGCATGGGATTATAGATTAGAATTGTTTTGTTTTTTTCCTTCCTGTGCCCTCTATCCGTGGTTTCCTTTTCAGTGGCCATTATCCGCAGTTTATCTTCCAGTGGTTTTGCTTTATCCACGGTTTACCTTTCAGTAGTCCTGCTTTACCCGCGACTTACCTTTCAGTGGTCTTGCCCTAACCGCCACTTACCTTTTCAGTGGTCTTGCCCTAACCGCAGCTTACCTTTCAGTGGTCTTGCCCTAGCTGCGTCTTACCTTTCAGTGGTCATGCCCTAGCTGTGGCTTACCTTTCAGTGGTCTTGCCCTAGTTGTGGCTTACCTTTCAGTGGTCTTGCCCTAGCTGCGTCTTACCTATCAGTGGTCTTGACATAGCTGCGTCTTACCTTTCAGTGGTCTTGACATAGCTGCATCTTACCTTTCTGTGGTCTTGACATAGCTGCATATTACCTTTCAGTGGTCTTGCGCTAGCTGCGTCTTACCTTTCAGTGGTCTTGCGCTAGCTGCGTCTTACCTTTCAGTGGTCTTGCGCTAGCTGCGTCTTACCTTTCAGTGGTCTTGCCCTAACCGCCACTTACCTTTTCAGTGGTCTTGCCCTAACCGCCACTTACCTTTTCAGTGGTCTTGCCCTAACCGCCACTTACCTTTTCAGTGGTCTTGCCCTAACCGCCACTTACCTTTTCAGTGGTCTTGCCCTAACCGCCACTTACCTTTTCAGTGGTCTTGCCCTAACCGCCACTTACCTTTTCAGTGGTCTTGCCCTAACCGCCACTTACCTTTTCAGTGGTCTTGCCCTAACCGCCACTTACCTTTTCAGTGGTCTTGCCCTAACCGCCACTTACCTTTTCAGTGGTCTTGCCCTAACCGCAGCTTACCTTTCAGTGTTCTTGCCCTAGCTGCGTCTTACCTTTCAGTGGTCTTGCCCCTAGCTGCGTCTTACCTTTCAGTGGTCTTGCCCCTAGCTGCGTCTTACCTTTCAGTGGTCTTGCCCTAACCGCCACTTACCTTTTCAGTGGTCTTGCCCTAACCGCAGCTACACCTTTCAGTGTTCTTGCCCTAGCTGCAGCTTACCTTTCAGTGTTCTTGCCCTAGCTGCGGCTTACCTTTCAGTGGTCTTGACTTAGCTGTGGCTTACCTTTCAGTGGTCTTGACTTAGCTGTGGCTTACCTTTCAGTGGTCTTGACCCAGCTGCAGCTTACCTTTCAGTGGTCTTGCCCTAGCTTCGGCTTACCTTTCAGTGGTCTTGCCCTAGCTTCGGCTTACCTTTCAGGGGTCTTGACCTAGCTTCGGCTTACCTTTCAGTGGTCTTGCCCTAGCTTCGGCTTACCTTTCAGGGGTCTTGCCCTAACCGCAGCTTACCTTTCAGTGGTCCTGCCCTAGCTGCAGCTTATCTTTCAGTGTTCTTGCCCTAGCTGCAGCTTACCTTTCAGTGGTCTTGCCCTAACTGCATCTTACCTTTTACTGGTCTTGCCCTAGCTCCAGCTTACCTTTCAGTGTTCTCGCCCTAGCTGCAGCTTACCTTTCAGTGTTCTTGCCGTAGCTGCAGCTTACCTTTCAGTGGTCTTGCCCTAACTGCGTCTTACCTTTTATTGGTCTTGCCCTAGCTCCAGCTGACCTTTCAGGGGTCTTGACCTAGCTTCGGCTTACCTTTTAGTGGTCTTGCCCTAGCTTCGGCTTACCTTTCAGGGGTCTTGCCCTAACTGTGGCTTACCTTTCAGTGGTCTTGACATAGCTGCGTCTTACCTTTCAGTGGTCTTGACATAGCTGCGTCTTACCTTTCAGTGGTCTTGACATAGCTGCGTCTTACCTTTCAGTGGTCTTGACATAGCTGCGTCTTACCTTTCAGTGGTCTTGACATAGCTGCGTCTTACCTTTCTGTGGTCTTGACATAGCTGCGTATTACCTTTCAGTGGTCTTGTCCTAGCTGCGACTTACCTTTCAGTGGTCTTGTCCTAGCTGCGACTTACCTTTCAGTGGTCTTGTCCTAGCTGCGACTTACCTTTCAGTGGTCCTGCCCCTAGCTGCGTCTTACCTTTCAGTGGTCTTGCGTTAGCTGCGTCTTACCTTTCAGTGGTCTTGCGTTAGCTGCTTCTTACCAATCAGTGGTCTTGCGCTAGCTGCTTCTTACCTTTCAGTGGTCTTGCCCTAGCTTCGGCTTACCTTTCAGTGGTCTTGAATTAGCTGTGGCTTACCTTTCAGTGGTCTTGACCCAGCTGCAGCTTACCTTTCAGTGGTCTTGCCCTAGCTTCGGCTTACCTTCCAGTGGTCTTGCCCTAGTTGTGGCTTACCTTTCAGTGGTCTTGCCCCTAGCTGCGTCTTACCTTTCAGTGGTCTTGCCCTAACCGCCACTTACTTTTTCAGTGGTCTTGCCCTAACCGCAGCTTACCTTTCAGTGTTCTTGCCCTAGCTGCAGCTTACCTTTCAGTGTTCTTGCCCTAGCTGCAGCTTACCTTTCAGTGGTCTTGCCCCTAGCTGCGTCTTACCTTTCAGTGATCCTGCCCCTAGCTGCGTCTCACCTTTCAGTGGTCTTGCCCCCTAGCTGCGTCTTACCTTTCAGTGGTCTTGCCGTATTTGTGGCTCACCTCTCAGTGGTCGGTTGGCACATCACTAGAATTCCTTCTTTGTTTTATCAAAATTACGTGTTCATCGTTTTTTTTGCCTCTTCTCTTTCCTGCTCAAGTCAGTATGCATAAATCTCGAAGGAAGTAAGCTTTAGTCAAATTATTTTGACTCCGAGATAAGGTTCAGGCTAGTAACTTCTACACTGTCTTGTTGCTTTTTATTCCAATATTTTAGGATCAAATACTCTTCGAATTCAAGGAAGAAGTGCAAAGTAAGAATAAAGAAGCATCTTCCGTATAATTATTTAAACCCTGAGATTGAGGATTTTTTACCATTCATTTCTGGTTCGTCATTTGTTTCTCATCCTTTTCTTTTCTTTTTTTTTCACTTTTCAAAGGTGTAGTTCAAATTCCATCTGGTAATTAGAGTAGGTTGCTTATTCAAATATTCAGCTGATAAAAAATGTGTTAGATTTCCGTTTCTGAAGATATTGTACCGGTTGTACAAAAGGTCCAAGGATGCAAATAATCATGACCGACATTGTATGTAGGTTCGTCAATAAGTCCGTATGCTAATGTTCAAAACATTCATTTCACTCAACAGATATTTATTTTTGAACATAATCTCCTTCTTTGTTAAAGCACTGAATCCAATGGTGGATATTACTCACATAGATTGAATAATCATACAATGAAAATTTCAGATTAAAATTCAGCTAAAGACTACGTGTACTCTAAGACAATTTCTTGATTGTAAAAAAAAATGATATTGTGTGAAGGTCTGGAGTGGGGAAGTGGTAATGTGACTTTAAATGTGTGCCTTGCCAAGCCATAAGCTTCTGTGCCGGAATTATTGATCTACCCTCGAATATATGTATAAACTAGCTGGGGTAACCGACGTTACCCGGGAAGAAAACTTGAAATACATCAACATAGAGAAGTAAATGATATTTTATAGAGATTCAAAAAGAAAATGTTATGTGTATGTTAGCATGCACCTCTCGTTTGGACCTGCACACACTTGCGGGCAGGTTTGCGTGCACCCTCGAGCAAGCTCGCGTAGCTCCTCTTCAAATTTGATATAAAAAAAAATCAATTATACTCAAAACTGAGAATTAGTGGGCTCACTTCTGGTGTTAATAGTACGCACGTCAAAGCAGATCGTTGTATCTAAATAGTAGCCATGTTCTACTGTTGTATTTGGGTTGGGTTTGTGGTTAAGGTTCGGATTATGGCTTTTATTCAAAGAAAAACCTGTTCTCTTTTCGGTTTAAGGGTCAGATTCTTTTTAAAAAATGCTGCCAAACTGGCAAAAATACCGAGAAAAAGATTTCAATCCACCGTCTTCCTACGTCGAGCGGAAGATAAGGGTCCTGATAAGACATAATAAGGAATAAATGTTTGTATTTTTAGCTCTTTAGCACCATTGGTGCGGCCTATATGCGCGATACATGCATAGCTAGCCAAACCTAAAAACTGAAGAAAACTACGTTATCAGTCTTGGTGACAGTTTTTTTGTTGATGGTTTCTAACTACTCTAAGAACCACTGATATTTCTCTATGGCATCGGAACGTAAGCTGATCCATCTGTAATGATGGAGAATCGAGAAGCAATCAGTAAATGGGGAGGTGGCGGCCCTGTCATTTGTTAAGTATCACCAACTGCGTTGAGCACAAATGGAAGGGCCCATGACCAAGCGGTCAAAAGCATCGATGGGGTTTTTTGTTTGTTTTTTTTTCAACTAGATGTACAGCAAGGCTGGGTTTTGGGAACTAGGTATACGGTTCCATTAGTAGACATAGACCATATAGAAAACCTGGAAATTGAGAAGGTATACGTCGCACCCCCGTGTAGTTTCTCATGGAACCTGTGAGTCGAGTTCTAACCGACTGAGACAATCTGCGTTCATTTCTCACGAATCCTCTTCGGAAAGGCATGAATCTATTCTCCTCCTCCCCAGCTATGATGAAGATATCTGGTGAAGTGAGTGATGTCACTTCAAGTATTTGTCGCCTCTGTCAGTTGTCATCTATCGCAAACTTTGAAGAACTGATTCCTGTTCAAGGACCGCATGCCATCGCCAGCGTAAGGACAATATTGATTTTATCATACCTTTTAAAGCTTTTTTGTTCTTGGGTAATAAGTGTTATTTTCTGATTGATTATGTCTACAAGGCATTGAAAATGTTAATTACTCCCTTCAAACTTTGCTTTTGTGACTTGGACAGTGATAATTTGAATTCTACTAATTTTCAATTGGACAACGGCAAATTTTCACATTTTCAATCAGATGAAGTAAAACAAAACAACTTGCAAATACTTTTACCCTGGTTACAAAAGCAATGTTTTGAAGGGAATCATAGCAATTTTCTACACCTTTTACACATAGGCAATCAGAAAATAAACAATCACTACACAGGAACCAAAATTGCGTCGCACAGTGTCATTATTACTAAGTACAAATTTGCAAATGCATTCCACTCGATGAAGCTAACGTTTTAAGCAAATCTTTCTCTCTCTCTCTTTCCTAGATAATTGGTTGATCCTAATTTTCTTTGAGTATGTAATCTAGGAGGCCATTTTGTACCGTTTTTATTGATTTTTACCTAAAAAGGAAGCTTTAATACAATATACAGTACTGTGCAACATAGAATTAAATTACAACGAAGAAAATGTAATATTTACTCACCTTTTTGACAGTAGCTCAGTGTTTCTTGGCTTTCTCTGGCGGTGGCTCAGAATCTTATCTAGAATCTATCCTGGAGACCCATGTTCGCACAAATACCGTATTTCATCATAGATAATCCTCTGCCATAGATAATCTGCTACTCCGAATGAGCTTCAATTTTGAATGGAAAGTGCATTATCCCGTGTGTACAATTATGGATAACAAATATGGTTCCATAGATAATAACGCTTGCAGATTTTTTAGCTCTAGATTTTCGGAAAAAAAAGTGTGGACTAGCATTCTGGGGGAAATTATGAATCACCGTCACCCGCATAGGTTCCTATATACCTTGCGAGTGATAAGATTAAGTTACCTTGATGAAAATACCACACTCGATAGGGTGATCAATTGAAGATTACGAAAGGGTGTGATCAATGAGTAAGTAATTTTTGTTGCTTTTCTGGAACTGCAGTCACTAGAAAGTACAAATTTAGAAAAAAAAACAAACAAACAAAAAAAAAACGAAGGTTGATGCTGCTTAACACTAAGTAAGGGACTAATATGGAACGAACTTTCATTGGAAATTGCTCCCCCCCGATTAAAACAAAACCCTTTTTGATGGAAGGGGGGGGGGGTTAAAAGCAAAACAAATCATTTTACTTGCTCACTGAGAGGTGAAACATGTCTAGTTTCTACTATGAACGGATACATAGTTATTTAGATTGATATAATCATGAACGCATTATATCATTTGAAACACTACTGACCTTTCGTTATCACACAGTGAATGAATCACTTGGCCTAGACAGCGTAAATAGAATAAACAATTAAAGAAAATTGGACAGCAGCATGAATCGAACCTACGACCGATAAGGTAGCTACTTCAACGTAGTCTCGCTCTCCCTGTTGAACTGAACAGACCGGCGGAAAAATGAAGGCCCAAATAACTGCTATATCATTATTTTTTTTATCATCTTGAAGCGACTACCTTATATCCATAAATATTCTGTCAGATTAAATAGCATTTCTTGATAATACAGATAGCAACATATAAACGTCAGAACACATGAATAACCTGAACCCAACAGTGATTAAACCGGTCCATTGTTGATTGTGATGACATGATACATGATGGAATACGGTTCTATTTAAAATAATGTGAAAAAAAAAAAATGGGGTCCTTATTGAAGAAAAATGAAAATTGTTCACAATATCTTATTGATAACTGATACACTGAAATAAAATACGACTGAAATTTAGGATCGTTCTACTTTTGAATGTCGCAAGAAACCTGTATGTGTTTTTACGGGTCATAGGTGTAGAACGTGACAGAATTATTCTCGGCTGTTTCTCTTATCTTGTAGCAGGTTTAGTTATCAAATTTTACGCCGTGTCTACTCGTCCCCACTTGTACCCAGTTGTTCCGGCGTCGTGCTACCAAGGCAGTCAAGGCGCTCCACCGTGTACGGTCTTCAGTCTGTCTTCTGTTGACCAGTCGGAGGTCCCTCTCCACCGCCTGTCGTCATTTTGTGCTGCTCTCCCTTCCTCTCTAAGCCTGCTGGTGTCCACTTTACGCTTGATTTGTGAGTTTTGTTGTGGGGAGCCTCAAGACATTGCCCCGAACAGCGGGGGATCGCCATCTGCAAATGGTGCTTGATAAGGACAGTTGTTGTGATTTGTTAGAAACCCGCTAACCAAATCGGTCAGCATGGGTTTCTTCAGTTTTCAAGTTGATCTGACTGGCTTGCTGGCTATCTATCTACGAGATGAGAAGCCATGGGGCTGTAGTTTTAAACATTTATTCCTCATTATATCTGAACATAACGTTGGGATTGGGTTTTTCACGCCCTGCTAGGTTTTTAGTGAGGGGGCTCAATTTCATCATCATCATCATCATCAGTCTTTTAACGCCCGTCGTTGGACATGGACCTTCCCCAGGATTCGCTACACTTCTCTATCATGGGCGTCACGGAGCTAGTATTTTCTGAATGTGTCTAGTTCATCTCTCTATCTTGTGATCCGTCGGCCTCGGTTTCTCATGCGATCTCTGGGGATCCATGTTGTTAGTCGTGATGTCCATCAGTTGTCTTTCATTCTTGCAACATGGCCTGCTCATTGCCATTTAAGTTTTTTAATAGTTTCTATGATGTCTCGGAGTCCCGTTTTCTTTATGATATACTGTGCTGCCCTGTGATCTCTCCACGTAAGGTTGAGCATGATTCTCTCATGTGCGCGTTGCATGCTTCTCAGTTTGTTAGCCTGTCTCCTGGTTAGTTTCCATGTTTCAGCTCCATAAGTGACTATCGGGAGAATGCATTGGTTGCATACCCTTAATTTTAGGATTATTGGGATCATCTGGTTTTTGAAAGTTGAGCTTGCTCTGCCGAAGACTTGCCATCCCATAATGATTCTTCGCTTGATTTCCTCCTCTTTTGAGGATCTCATGGAGATTCGTTGTCCTAGGTTGATGTAGTGGTCTACCTTGCCGAGTTTTGCATTTTCTATCTTGACAGTGGTGTTTTTATTCTAAATATGATTGTTGCACATGATTTTTGTTTTACTGAAGTTCATGTGTAGGCCGAATCGACAATGTATGTTATTGCTAAATTTGTCCCTTAGTTTTTGTCTGGCTGCGCTCACACTTGTTTTTGTTTTTTTTAATCGAGATTTCTTAGTGATCATGGCTCTTTGATCGACCCCTTTTCAATTTTTTAATTGATCACCCCCAACAAAACCCATTTGTCACGTGACGGTTTCCGTTGACCGACTAACCATACCTTTCATATTCTGCGTTTTTACTTTTATACAATAATAGCATGTCTTAATATTATTCGACTTTGGAGGTGTGAAGATACAAATTATCGGATGACTTTGTAGATCGTCCGGGTTCAATGCTGGGTCCTGCGAGGCATTTCTTGGAAGGATGGGGTTTACTCGGCGGTGCCCAACCCCGCTCCGACAGGTGTTGGGTATTTTTTTTAGATATAATCGAATTGTCTTTGTAAAGCGTTAGGAAGCATTTCTCGACGCAACGGACTTACACTGTGCCGGCAACAGGGAGTAATCTCTGACCTGATCTATTGGGAGAGTGGATCCACGTCTTTCTCAAGGGCTGTGGTGTGACATGAACAGAAACTGCCCTAGCCAAGATTTGAAATTGATTTCATTATCCCTGCTGATGATCGCTATCTAACCATCTAACTATCTATCTATCAGTTCATCCATCTATCTATATATCTATCCATCCATACATCTACGTGTCCAAATATTTATCAATTTATCCTAAAACGGCATTATGCAGTCTGATCGGAGAATATTTTGCCGTTTTGAATATCTTGAGAACTAGTTTCGTGGTCTCGATGTAACTTGGCAATCAACCAGAGGGGACTTTACTGTACGTGTGTGAATGAACATTTTTCAGTGGGGGGAGGGGGTACTCAGTCGATAGTCAGATGCTATTAAGTGAGTTTGTGTAATGCGTTACTGACGCATTCATAATGGCCAAACCTACCCATTCTTAACGCCTTGTTCAGGGTTTGGGGGCAAAACATCGCATCACCCTAGAGTCTGTCAGCAACCCTCCCCCTTGCAGATTAGGTTCCCTACGACCTGGCTTTTCCTAAACGCGACGAGGCAACTGATGGTAATCCCGAATGAGAAATCACAGAATGTTGTGGAATATCCGTGTGGGGTTCACAGGGGAAAATTTGAAGTGGACTGAGGCGCTCTCGCTTTCATGTTTTCCTTGAATACCATTATCTTTTATGTCTTATCTTACATACATTTCACTAACCACTGTCAAGGTTAAAAATGGGTCTAACATCTTTTTGCTGCTACTTTATAGGCAGGTGAGGCTATTATTGGGAGATGGTAAGCCAAAGAACTCACTCACCCCTCAATTATTGTGGTATACCATCGATAAGACATATTCTGTCGATCTACAAACACCCTGATTCGTCCCCCAAACTGTTATTCAAAAACCTATTATAATTTAATGTTTTGTTTTTAGCTTGTACTTTCTGCGGCACTAAAATCAGCCATCTGTTGGTAAAATAGCTGGGTGTATCGGGCTCTTTTGGCAACCAGTCTAGGAGAAGGACAAATCTGATTCCGGATTAACGCCCTTCTGGCAGCTGCGTTGATGGCACACGAATTGCTCTCTGCTTTCCTCTGGACTACGTCAGCGAAGAGAGTGTTTCTGACGACTACGCATCCCAGGATCTGTAGAGACAGAACGGAAGCCATTCAATAAAATAACCGTACTACATCAAAAGCTGCACTAATCAAGGTATGTCTGTATACCTGGGTAGGCTATTATTCTGTAAATATGGGTGGATACTTTCCAGACAGAAACCGTACAATAACAATCTTTACTCACGTCCGTCTCTTCAGAGATGCTGAAAAAATAATGCTTACCACCAAAGCAATGGAAAATTAGTCGTGGCTATAGAGGGGAAAACAAGGACGAACGGTGGTTATATCTTGAGGCCTTTATGCTTTCTTTCCTCCTCTCTGAAAAGACCCCAGTCAAAGGGTTCCATGCGCTGTTAGGCCGCCTCTCCCAGATCCCCGCCTTCGTATGGACGCTAATGAGTTTAAAGACTGTGTCTCGGGTGCCGGGAGGGGTGACGCCGAGGATCTCAGTCCCGGCTATGACACGCAACACTGACATTTCCATTCTCCTACCACTGTCCCCTCCCACTTGGTGGGGGTCAGTTAGGTCGTGTCAGACTGAATTGGAGACTCGCTATTACAATGTCAAAAAGATGTCTTTTTGAGTAAATATTACTCTGTGTGTCTTACAGATATTTTTTTCTCCGTTTTTCTTTTTTAAATGTGTAATTATAATAGTGTACAACGAAATAGTAGTGAATCACATGTTCATCATGAATAAGGTTTGTGAGAAAGCAGGAGAGAGCTTACGGGAGAGCAAGCGGTGAAAATGTTCAGTGTTCTTGTCTTGTCTACTCGAGAGGGTCTAAAATTTCTACTTTTTTCTTTTCCTCTCCTTCTGACATTATTGTGTCTTCGACAAAAGACTGACACCACTCAACAAATACAAGTTATTACTACTATCGTGGACAGCACAGTAAGTATGGCCGGATGTAGGTATAATTGTACGAAACAATACATCGGCTTAGTTTCTTTTTTAAACCAGAAAGGGTCTTTGTTTTCGAAATTAGATTTCGTAAATGGAAGTTGCGTCAAGTTTCTTGCGCGATCTTCTAGTTTGGAGACTCAAGATATCACGGCTGGTGCGACTGAGGTCGGCCAGTTACAACAAATAAGCCCCCCCCCCCCGATATTCGACGCTTCGTTGTATCGGGGTTCGAGTAATAACGCGGGTGGATAGTGGAACCCTTAAAATTCATCTAGCTCCAAAATAGCTATATTTAGCTATAAAATGGTCAAATGTATGGTTTATAACGCAGTTTCATCTTTCTCGGGCCCCAACACCTGCGTTATAACAGGGGACGACTGTCATAAATAAGCAGATATCAAATCTGATGAAAACCAAGAGTAAAAAAATGCGAAAGTAAATTAAGTAAACATTCTGTCTGTTATTCTTACTGTAGGTGTATTTATTTTAATTTTGCCATATAGTCAGAAGCCCACCAACCTTCCTTTTTTTTAGGTTTGAAATCTAGTATGAAATAGTATGAATAAGAATACAAATATCAGGAAGAAATGTTTATACTGTCGAAAAATGACTTATAATAGTTTTTTTTCCGAAATTAGATTTGGTAACTGCTTCCCTAGTATTGTTGTAACTTGCCAAGAGCCCTTTCAAGAATAGTTTTACGCTAGTTTGACTATATAATAGCGCTAAAAGACGATAAATTAGAAAAAAAAAAGCTGTAAAACGCTAAAAAAAATGCTGAAAATAGCCAGAGAAAATTTTAATGTGCCTGCGCTAATTTAGCACCTTTTCGCATTGCCAAAACAAGGGACGCACTGAATATAGCACAAAAAGTGCTAAATTGGCAACACTGTCGACAATAAATGTGATAATTTGGTACGCTAAAAAACGACGAATGTTCGCATTTACTAAAAAAAAAAAAAAGATCGAAATACGCATGCGTGCCCGTGGTGGGAGAAAATGGCCGTTGAGGGAAGATGATGGAATAAAAAAAAATCATTTTTCATTTCGTGGCAGGTATAAAAATGGATTGGATTTTCCTTGAAAAAAAAACATTTTACCGTATTTAACCATGTATATACTGGTACCTCAGATAATCCGCGCCCTCGATTGAGCTTCAATTTCGAATGCAAAATATATTGTTCCGTGTATAAATTATGTATGCAAATTTGTATAACAATTATATTTCTGTAGATAATACGCATCTGGATTTTTTTAGCTCAAAACTTCGTTAAAAAGTAGGTGTTATACATTGTGAAATATCGTAATTATCCCATACGCCAGACGTATAAAAAGTGTAGTATGGTCATTTTAAGATGGTTTTATTGCTATGTCAGCAAACTAGAAAATTATTGCCCGATTTGGAATTAAAATAATTTCTTCTGACTTGCGTGGTTTTTGTGGTGCGGGTGGCATAGCGGTTCGCCTCATAAATAATGGAATCCGCTTACAATTTGCGTTCACTTCACGTCAATGACCACGGGAAAGGCGTGAAACCACTTCTTCCTTCAGTTATGAATAAATAGCAGGGCAGCCCTGTGAGTCGAGTCCATCTTGGGCGTCGGGCTAGCACCCCGGCTCCGTAAAGACTCACAGTTACAACAGAAACAGTGGCTTGGGTCTCCATGGGTCGATCGAGATTATGGAGACAAAATCATTGCCTCGTGGGTCGTGCGACTCGGGAAGCAACTTTGTTTCGCTACCCGTCTTTCTCCCTCCCCACTTCTACTTATCCGTTTCTATTCACTAGATATCATGTGACATGATTATTAAAATGAAAAAAGAAAAAAAAAAAAAAGAAAAGGGGGAAGAGAATGCCTGCTCCATATCCAATTGTGGATGACCGCGGTGAATTACTCTAGAGGCGGGCTGGACAGTGCAAAAGAAAAAAAAAAGAAAAAATAGATAAATAGAGGGAGGAGTTATGAGTGCAGTCCTTTGCCGGATAGAAGATCCGTCTGATTGGTCGACCTGAAATTCAGATCGCATTATCATATTTCAGCAACATTATTCCCCCCTCATTTTTTTTTTTTCGTTCGTTCGTTCGTTGTCAGTTGAAATTGACGGAAAGAAAAAATCAGGTAATTTGCTTAGCTATTATCCTCTTCCGAGTCTGATTAACGCATCAATTGCTTGCAAATGCTGACCCGCAGTGAATCTCCAGCCCCCTTCACTACCCCCGGCCACCCCACCCGGATATTTGACCCCCCTTTCCTCAGCCAGCTCTACCCACAACAGAATCCTGAAGCACTTTACCTCATTACTAGATGGATTTGCTCAGTAATGGAAATGGGGTTTGCGGCACTAGGTATACGGTGATGTTTCGGTTTGGGAAACTAGGTATGCGGTAAGCTTTCGGATGGGGGAAACTAGGTATGCGGTAAGATTTCGGTTGGGGGAAACTAGGTGTACGGTGAGGTTTCGGTGTGGGGAAACTAGGTTTATGGTGAGGTTTCGGTTTGGGGAAATAGGTATACGGTAATGTATACATTAGTGGACATTCAACATACAAAAAAACGGGAAATTGATGAGTAGGTATACACCCTACCCCTGCGTACCTCCCAGCTCCCATATACATCCCCTGTTATTACGTAAGTTAGATGCGATGTCCTACCACTTGCCTCTATCACTGCATTCCCTCCCTTATCCCTTACAATATTCATTACCCTTGAAGTTTTTTTATCTAAATGTTATTCAAACATGGATTAGTTTCATATGCGAAAATCTTACTCCGTAAGCCAACTTACTCTCTTTTCACCCCTCTCTCTTCTTACCTCATCAGTAAACTACCTAAATATCTCTTCTAACCTCTCTCTTTTCTGACCTCTTCCTTCCTACCCTCTAATAAACTGCCTACCTCTCTTTGCTACTCTCTTTCTTCTAATCAACCTTTCCCTTCTGTCATTACTTAAAGGTTGACAATTGAATGCAAGTAGGAACAGGCAGAATAATATTATGGACAGGTCTCAATAGTTACTCAGTTGTAGCCGTTACCTGACCTACGTCTTTCGGCACCAAACCTTGCCAGCGGTGATCCGTTGTAAATTGGAAAGAAAGGTGATCATTTCTCTCGCCTTTTGTAATGCAGTGATCACTAAAATGTCTAAATTTTCAAAAATACAAGCATCAATGCTGCCAGACACAACCTATGGGATCAATTTAGCATAAACTTAGATTGTAAATTGAATCTCCCTGTCCCCCACTAAATACTTATATTGGATAGAAAATTTGAAAAATCAAAACTAAAAGATTTCTTGACATAATAAAGAGTGAATGTTCAAATTTTCAGCCTTCTATCTCCATTGGTGTGACATGTACGCACAATACTTACATAGCCAGCCAGAATCACTTAAAAACTGAAGAAACCTATGTGTACTATGTTGGCAGTTTTGGTGGATGGTTTTAACTGAGTACTGTATTTACCAACATGAAGGACACATGTTTTACAAGGGCATTTAGTGGATACCACACTGTGATCATGTTCCTATCTATAATACCAGCATATTGGGTGTAGTTTTATAGATATGTATTTGTAAGTGTGTCTTGAAAGACAGTTGTTAGGCAGCTTATCTTTGTCTACAATCCCACTTACAACTACATAAATACAGTAGTTATGCAGCTTTATCTTGTTTTACAATCCAACTTACAACTATTTGTGTGGAATAAAACTGAATTTCTGTCTTCGGAATGGAACAACCATTTGCCACCATTATACAGGCACTAAATTCAGAAAGTACTGCCTCCGTGATACCCATGATGGAGAGATCTGGTGAATCTCAGGAAAGGTTCATGTCCAACAACAGACGTTAACAGGCTGCTGCTGCTGCTGATGATGATGATGATACAGGCATTGATCATATTGTGATGATTAAGAAGCTCATCTCTCGGAGTAATTCATTACTATTGGTGGGTTTGGCAATCTGAGAGAGTTTTCAAAAGTGACATAGTGTTGAAGAAGGCTGTAGAATAGATCCTGTTACAAAATAAAGCATTAGAATTGTCTCTTTTGGGTGTCAGGTGAGAAGATATCTGAAAAGTAGGTTGCTAATTAGAACTGACGGACAAGAGATTGAGGAGCTAACATATATTTTGATTGCAGAGAGCCCAAATGAGAAAGTGATAAGCAGTAACCCAAGATGAAATTGAGTCCAAATGCTGAAAGCAATGTCAGCATTATTCACATTCACACATGTGCAAACACATGAAAAGACTGATCGACCTTTCTCTCGCTGCAACTATACCTTTTCACTCTAACATCTCGGGCACAGATCCAGGCAAATTGCAGTTCAAATTCGTTTTGATATCCAGGTAAAGGTGTTTTATAGATTGAAAACCTGAATAGTCCCAAATAATAATCATGAATTAACCTTTGAATT
The DNA here is from genome assembly GCA_963457665.1 of Thysanoteuthis rhombus. Lineage (NCBI taxonomy): Eukaryota > Metazoa > Mollusca > Cephalopoda > Oegopsida > Thysanoteuthidae > Thysanoteuthis > Thysanoteuthis major. The sequence goes on from OY735218.1 coordinate 32,740,329, forward strand.
GGATGAGCCTTCAAAGTCCTCTTTCAGCATCATAATCCACAGCCACGCAAAATTCTTCTTAATCGTCTCCATGGTCTTTTGGAGAAAAGCTACGAGTTGCTGTGGGCCAAATCTGGACTGAATGGTGCTGACAGACCAGGGTAATGGGGTATTTTGCCAAAAAAAAAGCAGCTCAAGATGTTAGGAATTGCCTGCTTTTTTGAATAGTGAATTGCATTTGGAATTTGATGGTTGCACAGTACACAAGTTCACTCAAAGGTGCGTCACTGCTGACCTTTGAACTCCATAGGAGAATGTCTGTTCATGCAGGCGCTATAAGGTGCCCTCTGATTAGTTGCCAAGCTGCATCAAAGCTGTGTTGAGATATTGAAGTATTCAAAACGGCTAGATACTTTCAGGACAGACCTCGAATAGTCATGGTGTGCAACATTTTTTTGCTCAGCTGTACCTATACCCCCAGAAGATACTCACCAAACATTTTCAATAAACACGACACAACTCTCACATATATATAAAGTTATATCTGAAAAACTGGATTTAATTATTTTCATATTAATTGATAATCAAATACTCACTTCAAAAAGGTTTCTTCAATTTTTAAGCTGGGTTGGCTATTCACGTATCTTGCATATAGGTCATACCAAAGGAGCTTTTTTTTTTTTAAAACCCCACCCTCATAATAGGTTTTTAGTGGGGGTGTCAATCTAAGCTAAATTGGTCCCCGTAGCTTGTGTCCAGCAGCATTCATGCCTGTTTTTTGAAACTTCAGGCTTTTTTACTGATCACTGCCCAACAAAAGGCCAGACAAGTAACTTATTCATCACCCGTTTATTTTCCATTTTTTAATTGATCACCCCCCTCCCACGCACACACATTACATGCTGCATAACGACATTGGTCTTACAATGGTTTCTATTAACCAGACCTGTTTTATCAGAATTTAATTTTCAATGTATCATTTTCAGCCAACTTAATAGGGGGGATCAGAGGGGGCTTATGAAATATTTGCTCTGATGGGGGTTGGGGCAGTAGTCTGAAAAAGATTGGGAAACATTGGTATAAATGATTGTGAAATAGGGAGCAAAGCTACCTGTCTTCCTGCCATTCGCCCGGAGTGTTTCAAGTGAACTGAGGTATCATGCGGAGAAGATCTTATTTAAACAAATACGTCTTTGTTATTGGTTCTAAATGACTCGGCTGATCTTCTAATGGAGTGGTAACCGTTTGGAAAGCCAGGAAGTGTAGCTTCCATCTCCAGGCTGGATGACATGTTCAGTAAAAGACTTTAAAAAATAATCCTGAATAGGCAGGAGAATGAAGTGGGTCAGTACTTGGAAACAAATAGAATGATGAATAACAAGAGTGTGTATTTCTATGTATATCATATATATACAGATATATATATATATATATATATGAGAGAGAGAGAGAGATTGATAGATGCCAGGTGTTTATATAATGAGTGTGCCTTGGGAAAAGATTATTACATATTATAATTGTCTTTATGTGTCCCTTTCCACGAGATATAATTGAAGTTGTATATGTTCAGTGTTTGTGTATGCATATATGATGAATACATGTGTATGTGTGCATTTCTTTCGAAACATTTGGTACATATGCGAACAGTAAATATATTTACAACGCAAACCAACATTTATTAAATAAAAAAAAAATCTCACAAAAATATTTTTCAGGTGAGGACGAGATGAGAGATATTTTTAACCACCTTTTGTACGTATTTCTTGCTTGCTTTAAACGTAATTAAATCAGCTCTCCCACTCCATTATATACGTCTGTCTGTGTGTTTGTGATGTATGTGAGGAACTTGAGGTATGTGCAACTTTGTGTGTGTGTGCACTTTCTTCTAGTATGTGTAATTGTGTGCATACATGTTTGGTAATAGTATGTGTGTGTGTGTGTGTCTATATTCAATATTCCAGTCTACTTTCCTTGCCATAAACAAATGTATGAAATTTATTTTTTCCACCATGAACAATATTTTCCTAACAGTATGTGTATTTATGTCTCTTTTAGGAAACAAGTCTGGGACTTAAGAAGTTCAGGGACCATTTTCCAATAAATTTCAGATTTAGACCGAGACCAGAGCTTCCAAACTGTGTTGTGACACTCGAGAGTTGCCAATGATTTATGTTTCAAAAAATACTTTTTGTGAGGTGAAATTATATATTTGGCTTGGCTAACAAAAATTGAATGTGTCACCAAAAATGTTATTTTTAGAGTGTGTTGCCAATGGAAAGATCTGATTCTAGACATTCATTGAGAACTATGCAAAAAAAAACCCTTCTGTTTATTTTCATCATCTTACATTCTTTTAATTAAGGAAGAATTGGTCTCCCTAGTAAATTACTGTCTATGGTTATATATATATATATATATATATATATATATATATATATATTAGGAGGACCAACAATTATTGTAACTCATCCAAGCTCCCATAACAATCTGTGGTTGATAGCACCTTAGTCATAATACACTACATTGAATGCAGTGTAATATTTGGAAGAATCAAAAGTCCATGTTTATATTCTTCCAAATATTACACTGCATTCAATATAGTGTATTATGACTAAGGTGCTATCAACCACAGAGAGTTATGGGAGCTTGGATGAGTTACAATAATTGTTGGTCCTCCTAATACCCGTGTTAACCCTTTGTCTTATAGTCTGGCATCCAGCATATACAGTTTGTAAATAGAGCTGTTAAGCCACAAAAATATTTTGAATAAATTTTTTTATTATTTTGATGAATAATATAAAATAGAAATAGTTTGGTTTTTTTTCGTATTAGGATTACGAGTTGAATTGGAATTCATGTCTTATTTATAAACAACTCCATTTCATTTGATAACTAAAAAATTGAGACATAAGAAAATGAATTTGAAAAAATTTGTTGGATATCACAGAATAGTCTAAATTTCTTGCATACAAATTTGAATATGAGTACTTGAATTGATGAAGGAACTAATGCCCTTTGAAGAAGCATAAATCCAAATCACTCTGTATCCTGTCCTTTGGCTTGGGTTGCCTGACTTGACTAGAAAGGAGGGATAATCCAAGCTTTATTCCAGAGACTTGGAATAGCACTGAATTTGGAAATCAAGTGAGTCGGGAAGTAGAGGTTCAATGCCAGCTCAAGGTGCTTGATTTCCTAATTCTATGCTGTTCCAATGCCTATGTTGGGTAAGTCGCTGTGATAGAGCTCTGATTATTTTCCCCGATCGTGGCCAAATCTGGCCAAATTCTGGCAACCCTTCTTATGACTAATCTTCTTGTCACTGATGCATTCTGATGGTAGACAAAAGAGTATATTGTCAATTCACTCTTCCATGATTAGCTGCCCTTTTGAAAGTCAGGTCAGAGATTCTCCCTTGCTATCGATACCATGTAAATCAGTATTACCTGTTGAATATTACTTGGAAAGGAGATGGGTGCTGTCAAGCGGCTATTCTTACCCTCTGATATCCTATGACAGGCAAGATGTGAGAGGTTTCCATCCTAGTCAGGGTTAGCACATCGATGTCCTTCTCACTGGACAAAACCGATTTGATCCTCTTGGCCTTGGAAATGAGTTTTGATGAAGCAAAAGAAACAGGCACGTGCAATTTGATTGAAAAAGGAAGCATTTCTCAACCAGGGTTCCCTGACAGACCCCCCCCCCCCTATTTTATACATGTGGGAAAAAGGGGCCTGACTTTTGCCTTATTTGAGATTTTTCATGTAAAAAAGTAAATGTGTGCCATTCTAGAGAATGATAATGCAATCCTATGCTCAGAAGAAGATTGAATTGTTGGGTTGGAATATTTTACTGCCTCTATCCTATCCTAGCACCCCAAGATTTCCATTTAATCGGATTTCTTGGTGACAAAACATTTCAAAGTAGAGAAGAGATCAATTCAGCACAGTCCAAGTCTGGAGTTGACTTGGGTTCTCTACCAAAACAAGAACAGCAAGGACGATCCTCCTCTGATTTTCCAAGTCTGGAATTGATTTTGTCTCTCTACTGTAACAACATGAACAGACCCCACAGAATTTAGGGGACAAAATCTTCACTGACTATCCTGTCGTGCTGAAACAAAATGATACGTAAATTAACATTTCCCTACATTGATTTGAAATCGCGACTAAGTGATTGGTAGGTAGCTCTCTTGCTGACTGTGCCTTACTGACAAGTCTCACATATCTTCAGATGCTTTTCATCCAGAACTCAAGATTCTCTTAACAAAGAAAAAAAGAATAGAATTGGCTTCTGAAATTCTTGAAAAAAAATTATTTTGTGACATTCAAACTAGTTTTTATTTTCTCCCTAAAGAATGCGACATGTAATTTCAGACAACACTGCATAATGGTTAATCCCAATTGATTTTATCAATTTGGTGAGCATTCAGTACCACCATTTAGTTAGAAAAGTCTACATCCTTTTTAGTCAGATAATACAGTTTCCAAAGTAAACACTCCCCGCCACCTGCTCTGGCACAGCACAATCGAAAATTATTTTTAGATGAAGAAATGTTATGAAAAACTAAAATAATCCAACATAATCGTAAATTAACCTCAAAAACATTGATGTTTAAATTTTTTTTTTTTTCGAGTATTTATTTGTAGAAATAACTTTTTTTTTTCATTTGACCTTCCCACTCCGGCTCGAAAAGCATTTCTATTTGACACCCCCCCCCCCTGCTCAAAATACTGAATCAACTGCGGGATATAACAACTGTTTTTCTGCAAAATTGAATCAAATTATAACTAACAATCAAGACTAACAACGCACATAGCTATTTAATCTTCATGTCAAGGTTAAGTTAATACACCTTCACGTATAAACATTCATTTATTACTTATTTAATAGATATAAAGTGTAGGTGTTGAGAGTAGTAAGCAGAATTGGTAAATAAATTTAAAATTCTGACTTAGGCTGTTCATGCTCACTTGACACTTATGCCCTTCAAGAAGGCATGAATCCATATCTCTGCATTGTTCCATTGATAGATATACTGATACAAACGTCTTGTCTCTGGCATGCCACAATGATGGGTGGGAAAGTGATGCTCTCGGGAGAACCCTTCTCTAAAAACTAACTGCCAAGGCCAGCCTTTCTCATCCGGAATCTCCATCTATCACTCATAGTGCAGTGAGTGTTATTTTCAGGTTGCTTATCTATAAAAGCTTAAAACTTTACTTTTGTGGTCAGGATAATGACTTTCTTCCATAATTGTTTTCCTTACTTTATGTGATCAAAAATGTGCAAATCCGCCCGCCTCATAGCCAATTGAAAATGATTAGATTTCAAATTATCACTGTCATGATCATAAAAGCTAAGTTTGAAGGTATTGATAGCTATGATCTATACTTTCTAGACAGAATCAGTTAAAAAACAATACATATTACCCAGGAATAACAATAGAAGTCACGCAGTATTCATATATAAGTATCATAAAAAAATGATACGATGGATTTTAATATTCACAAGGGTTCAAAAAAACATTTGATGGAAGCTTGATTATGTATGACATGGATAAATTAATTTTGGGGTCAGTGGAAAAAATTGTCAAATTCTCAGGTTGAATATGCTAGTAGAAAATCAATGTGAAGAAGTTTTTTCTATGAAATTAGTACTCTAAAAGATGATATCATGAGGTGGTTTGCGTGCAGTCTGAGATTAAAAACGTCACAACAAATTTAATATCCACATGGGTGAATATTCAATAGAAATGATATGAACACTGAGTCATGTCTGTTGTTATACTTACTGACCCGTCATCTTTAAATACGTTTTTTTAGGTAACCTACGTAAGTGAGCCCTGTTTCAAAAAATGAATATACAGTATAAAATAATATCAATGTACAATACACATGAAACCTTATATGAAATGACAAACTATATATATGACATAAACTATATAGTAAGAAAGGGAGGTGGTGTTTGATCAACACTGTTGGGGTGCCATGATAAAATAAATGTTTTGTTTTTAAAATCCCTGAAACGGTTACATATTGAACAAATAATGATCCCGACAAGAGACAATTTAAAGAATTGTACCATAACATCAAAGTATATTTGGAACTGGTGAAAAAACACTAAAGAAAATTACATAAATTGCATTGACAGGTATTGGGAAATAAGTGGCTGAGGTGACTCTGAAAAATCTTTAAAAAAGTTTTTTTAATGTACAATGTTTAAAGCTGTAAAGCTTTCTAGACTATATATATATGTTTGTGTGTTTCATTGGCCTCAAATATCCAGATTAAATTCACTTAATTGTTTTTGTCTCCATTGGAGATATATTCATTTGGAATATACCTTGAAGATCACAGTGTTCAAGAACCATCATTTATCAGAAAGAAACCAATTAGCTGAATCATCCACAAAGTAAGCAAAGCCTTGGATGATAATGACTTTGCAACAGAGCTTTTAACATCATTTTCATTCTTTATGACCAGGAAGCTTTTAACCTGTTTCTTATCTGTTAGTTTGATTGAAATGAGTTTATTTCTCTCCAGAATGATTGATAGTTTTATGATGAATGAAGAATTGGAAATAAATTCAAAATACTGATGAGTTTTAGTCATGGATTTCATAGCCCTCTCACTCCTGCATTTGAATTGTCATTTGAAGAGGTGATTAAGTCTTGAACCTTTCACCTGTTTTTAGTCTTAATCAGCTTTTTATTCTTATTGAGTGTCATTGATAAAAGCCTTGGGCAATTTTTTTTTTTTACATCTTTATCTTTCTGGGCTTTTAATTATCCGACAAATGAATGTCAAATAAAATTTGTTGTTCATAGACTTGAACTTGTGACCAGATGAATTATCTTTTTTAGATAAACTGTATATGTTACAGTAAGAATGTGAAACTAGTGATTTTGGGAAATCCCTCAATATTTCACTAATTTCATCAAATAATGGTTAACGAGCTTGCAATGTTAACCATTACTACTGTAGTCAGTTTGATCCTCATTGACTGCTTCACTATGGCCTTGTGTCAAACTTAGCTAAACTTGGTAAATATCAAGTATATTCTGTTTCAGTATTTACAGTGTATGCACAGCTAAGTTTGACACAAGGCCACAGTAATGGTGCATCCAGTGAAGGTCGTATCCATCGCAATGATAATGTTCAACATCACTGACAACAGCCAGCAAGATTTTATCATTGCTATATGATGTGGGTCCAAATCCGTTGGGGGGGGGGTGATATGATTTATTAACTTAACAGTTTGGTAAAAGACCATCAATACCGGGAGACATAACAATGATTGAACCCACTAACAGCTTGCTAATCATTGCTACACGACGTGCGTCCTGACCCCTTTTTTTTTCTTCATGAGATTTACTGGTTCATCCCAATGAAAAAATCGACGGATAAATTTTTATTTCTATTTTTTCATTTAAAAAAAAAAAAACTGAATTCGTTTTGCTAGATCGCGAGAAGAGTCCATAGTTTCAAATGACGGCTAAGCGATATTTCATGAGCAAAATTCTTACGTTCACGTTTGGGAGCCTATTGTTATGGACAGAAAACCCAGAAAATCACACCATTCATTTTATATATAATTGTGTGTGTGTGTGTGTGTCCATTAGCGTAATTTTCCAGCATTCCGAAAGACTTTTATTATCACCATTCCTCTTTGCAAAGAAATAATTCTTTTGACAGATGCATTTAAAGCATTAGCAGTGCAGATTTCAGTGAAAACAATTTCACGGAGTTTCTAGATTGCTTTTCAAATTCCACCCACCATCTTTTTTCTCAGTATTTAATCTGCAGCAGATAATGTCAATGAAACATTTAGTGTAGTGAGTGTTATTTTTCCGGTTGCTTATCTACAAGATCTTCAAACTTTGCTTTTATGGTCAGGATAATGAATTACATACATAATTGTTTTTCCTACTTTGTGATCAAAAATGTGCAAATTCGACCAATATCCAATAGAAAATGATTAGATTTCAAGTCATCACTCTCTTGATCATAAAAGCTAAGTTTGAAGGTAACAATAACCATGCTCTATGCTTTTTAAACAGAATCAATTAGAAAACAACGTATATTACCCAGAAACAAAAGAAAATTGATAATATATATATATATATATATGTGTGTGTGTGTTTCGTTGGCCTCAAATATCAAGATTGAATTCTTTTTGTCAGCATTCAAGATATACCCATTTGAAAATGTACCTTGAAAATCACATTGTTAAAGTGTTGAAGATGCAGTAAAGCCATCATTTATCAGAAAGAAACCAATTAGCTGAATCATCCTCAAAGTAAGCAAAACCTTGGGTGATAATGACTTTGCAACAGAGCTTTTAACTTTATTCTCAATTTTTATGACTAGAAAGCTTTTAACCTGTTTCTTATCTGTTAGTTTGATTGAAATGAGTTTATCTCTTTCCAGAATGATTGATGGTTTTATGATAACTGAAGGAATGGAAATTAATTCAAAATACTGACAAGTTTTTTTTAAATTTTGCTGTGAAACTATACAAACAACTCAGTCATTTCAAATCTCATGAAACTTACATGTATGTATGTACGTATCAATGACCTCCGCATGTACACTATTTGAGTGTATTGTACGGTTAGGTATACATAGGCAATTGTTAGTAAGACCAACTTCAGGCTTGCCAGGCCTGTCTAAGCTTCGTTCTGCTTCCAGCCGTCGGTATTCTTCAAAGGTTACCCACTTCTGATCAGGCTCCTCTTTGCTAAACTTCGGTAATCTTACGAAAATCGATATATCCAAAGTGATTTTGCTATTACGCCGTAGCCTCGGGAAGAGGTTCGCCAATCCTAGTCCTTATGCAGAGAACTTAACGAAGAGGCATTGTCATTTTCAAAGTTTTTGGTATGACTCTGCAATGGATTGAACTACGGCCTACCGAACCTGAGACGAGCACTCTACCAGAGGGCCACGGTGATTGGTAATTTGCATGTATAGCTTGACAAAAAAATGATCTAGTATTGCTTTTATCTTTGTATTTCTCTCGAATATTGGTAGGAAATACACGATTATCTTATTCAGTGAGCAAGTCACTAAACTTATACTCACACATGAATAAAATAGGTTGGTAGGTAAATTGGTGCTCTCCAAAAGTTTGGAGGACTGAGAACCTGAAATAGTTTCTTCAATGGAAGAAAAAAGCTATTAGAAATGTAGTTCTTTTTTTCCTCGTGAACAGGTTCTGAGAGTTGTGTGAACTGTCTGGGGAGACGCCTGGGTAACTTGAAAGGTTGAGATTCAAGTCGATTTATATCGTCAGTAGTTTATAATTCCTTATGATAATACGCAACGAGTATGTGTTCGTAACGCCCCAAAGGAAAAGAGAATGGGGTGATGAGTACCCATATCCGTATGTTGATATAAAAGATACGTTCATTGACAACTCAAATGTTTTTGTCTAATTCATTCCATTTTTACAGTTGGTATAGTGAGGACTTGGCAAAATATCAATTTTATATATGCTGTCGTTTTTTACGGCAATAGTATAATCCATGATATATATAATACACACCACTTTTTCACCTACGACGAATGTCAGCAGGTGTATGAATGCCAAAATCCCTTTCTTTCAGACCAAACTGAAAAATGTTGAAAGCATTCATCGGAAAGGAAGGGAACGGAGAGTGGGCGGAGAAGAATATTTTTCCTTATTTATGTCACTGCCACTAAATCAATTCTCGAAATGAGAACAATGTGACGGTGAAGAAAAAGCTGTCGTAATTCAAGAAGCTAAGACATTTTTAGCATAACTCATATTGTGAACGTGGAGTTATGGCCCATTACTCATGAGGAACACAAATAGACTCACACTTTTTGGATACGAACGAAAACCTTGCAAGGTTCGGAAAGAACTTTTTAGGCGCAAAAAAGTATCTTTGTTGGACACAATAATTTTATTATGACTGGAATGCCCACGTTCCAGACGATCGCCGACGTCTCTGTGGTCAAAAACACGCCCATTCGGTACCTGAAAATGACCATAGGATATAACGGCCGAAATATGTCCAAGAAACGAACCAAGACGAGGGAAAATGTCAGCACAAAACTATTGTCGAACTCCTCGAGTTGACTTTATTATCGTATATTTGTCAGACATTGGAATTTAAGACTCTTGAATTTAAGACATGAATCAAAGAGAGGAGGGAAAAGAGAGAGTGATGACAAGACGCCATGTCATATCAACTTACGTTTGTGAGTTCTCGGTATTTTTTCGTAAACATTAAATTTCTGTCATGAACACTATCGTCGAACTCCTACTATTGCGTTTTGATTTCATTTTTGTTTGTCGTAAAAATGACAATGGCCTCACTAAGAACAAGTGACGGCTTGAGTAAGAGCTACGTACGCAAAAACTGATGACGAATTCACTCTTTCAACTCAGGTCGACTTGTTTTATTACAGGAACTACTAATAAAGTAGTTGAAATGGGACACTTGGTGTGGGAATTCTATTGTACGGGGAAATCAATTCTGTTTTGTTTTTAGGGAAGCAAGGGATTTGGATCCAGCGCAGCCTAGCTTCTACATAATGATAATCTAAAAAAGACAGAAACGTCGCCGGTTCTGAACAGTCTGATTTTTTTTGTTGTTGTTGAACACGCTGATGTATCGTTAGCTGTAGATATATTTTATGCAGGGGTTCCTTAAAATAAGTTATTTCAATGGTTTCTCAAATCTAAAAAGGTTGAGGAAGGCTGGTCTAGAATGACGATGATGATATAATGGCACAAGTGATAAACTAAGGAAGATGACACATTTGATTAAAACAACAAAACTCTAAACCTAACCCAGGAATAAATTTAGCCCTTAGCCTCAATTCTCAGTCTGTATATTCATTCATTCGTACTCAACGTTTTCTGATCATCAGCGTTTCAATTGAATGTGCCTAATTTCCTAGTTTTTCACTTGTGTCATTTTTACCGGGTACCCTGGATAACATATGGTAACGGGTAAAAACTAACATCCAATATGGTAAGCCAACAGATGCATAAGATGTGTTTAATCTGTTTATGGTTTAGATCAGACCCTCCCAAACTAGGGGTCTATATAGGTGTATATATTCGAAAATAGGATGGGATATGCTTATAGTTATGTAGATAATAGATGATTTGAAACAGGCTGAACATTCAATTTCCTCATTCGAAAATGACCACCATGCACAGTAACTGACCATTTTAGATTGAAAATCCTTTCTAACCTTTGTTCATGCTCCGCCCTATTTTTGAAAACATGGATCCATTTTTGGCTTCGCTGTTTCTCCGAAAAAAATAAATTCTTGGCATCTGCGCAGACATTGTTACTTGTAATAATTTATTAGTTAGTTATTAGAGTCCCGCTTCGTCATCAACAGAAGATAATGCTACTCCATATCTAGTGATTCCGTCTACCAATCTCTTTGATATATTTCCTCTTGGATTCCGATTTTCCTGTTGGTATATTACGAGTTGGCACTTCTGTAAGTCCTGACATTGTTATTTTCTTATCATTTATCTACATATTAAATGATTTATCTTGCATTCGTTCAATCTAACTTATTTCGAAAATTTAAGACGGAGAAGCAGCCGATGTTATTTATGTGTTTCATTCTCAACAAAAGACGATGTTCCTCTGTCTTTCGTGAAGCTGTCTACTTGTCCCTTCCAGCTTTGTCGGTCGTTTGCTAGTATTCAAAATATTTCTATATCATTTGCTTATCCTGAAGGTAGATCGGGGGGGGGGGTAGTACTTGTTAGGGTCTTCGCTTAGCACTATTGGTCTGGTTGTTCTAGACAGGTATGATTTATGCCCGATACTTGTCTTCGAAATAAAATTTCATTGCCACATTGGCTAGGACTGTCGGTCCTATTCTTAAAATATAGTCAGATAGCTTCCATTTGAAATATACGAATATTCGAATATTTTTTCATTTAAAATTGCTACTTTGACAAAACCGAAAGGTGAAACGTGTTACTATGATAAATCAAATTTAAGTACAACTAATGTCCAATGTATCAAATTGATTATTCGTCACACGCTCATAAACATACACACACAGTATATGTGTGTGTGAGTGTATATATATATATATATATATATATATATATATATATATATATATATATATATATAATCATAAATTGCGTTATATTATATAGAAACTTTTATTTGAAATGATCACCCGTTATAACACTATGAATGTACCGTAATAACACACACATTCATTACACAAACACACACACACGGTATAAATCTGTAATTCCATAGACGATGTGTGTTGGGTTTATTTCATAATAGTGTTCGATACAGTAACATTTAGTTAAAGTTGAGTGACAATACAGTGGGAAGATTGCTCTTTAATATAATTCTTCGTACGCAACAATAAATTGGGAAAAAATAGATCATCCACCCCCGAGTGCTTATTCTTCCATTACGATGTGCGTCGTTTACAGAAAGTCGTAATTAACAAAGTTTAACATTCGTTTAACCACTGAAATTGGAAAGCTGTATGAGATTTGTTCTCTGTTTTTTCGCTATTCAGAAGAAATGTGTTGTGCTTTAAATCAATAAGACCTTCCTTACGCTTTGGAAAGTGTCAGTTTTTGGAGAAGATACATTTTCGCAGAGAGGTATTCTATTCTTGTTTTAACTATAATACTGACGAGGATCCTTACTTTGCGTCCTTAGTACAAAAGTACGACTTGGAAGTATTCGTGTTATTGTCGATGTAAAACGAATATAATTATATTCAGAAAAAATGCTTTGTTTTTTTTGGGGGGGGGGCGGTCGAACGATAAACAGAAAGTAAGTTTTCTGTTCAGCGTTACAGTTGCATCGTAAATTGCACTCCGAACCAAAATTATTTTTCTTAACAACTGACACTTATCCAATAGTAACAGATGTGTTATTGATTGGAAGCACGAAGAATTCTTCGATAAAATTTTTTCAACGTTTTTTGCTCTTACTGGTAAGTGAAATCATAACCTAAAAATTAGTGAAAAAATAAGGTGAAGTCAAAATTGAATGATAAAGGGTTACAGGGCTTCTCAAACCTTTTTTATTTGACTGAAGAGACAAATGCGCTTGGTGTTATCAGTCTTTAGTCGTAATCTTACTGTATCTGAATATAGAAACCTATTAACCCTGCCCAGCTCGAAAAAAAAAACTGCAAAATACTAATTACGGTGTTTATTATTTGTTATAGAGAAAAATACTAAAATGTAACCGGAACGAAATTCATATTCATAAAATTACTGAATAACATTGATTCATTTCACTGTAAGGACCAATAGAAGTGAACATCTGTAAAGAGGTTTAAAAATAACCCTACATACCTAATAACTCTTGATATTCCTAAAATAAGAACAATAATTTTTACTAACCTCACGGATGAGTCTCGACCCTCAGTTTGGGAAGCGGGGTTTACAATACTTCATCTGATGAAAATAGATGAACCATTGTTTGTAAGTTAACTCTCAGATAAATGGTTTCTGCTGATGATGTTAAATGTCTTACCTTGTCTCCTATTTTTAACAGTGTCAGGCGTGCACACAAACATGATTATAAACAATAATATATATATATATATATGTGTGTGTACTTTGGGCTTAATTATATCTGACAAAGAGCATATTTTTGATTTCTAGAGACTTTTTTTCGAATAAATCTTTGGTTCAAATTTCATCATAATTTTTTCGACGATACTGATACTCTTTAGGATCAAATTCTTTGTTTACTTGTTCGAAAACAAGAAGTTACTAAGAAAAATAAAAACTTGACCCTTGTCTGTCATAAACCAGACGATCCCAATATTCCTAAAAAGAACAGTATACAACCAATGCATTTTCCCGATAGTCACTTATGGAGCTGAAACATGGAACCTAACCAAGAGACAGACCTACAAACTGAGAAGCATGCAACGCACATATGAAAGAACCATGTTCAACCTTACATGGAGAGATCACAAGACAGCGCAGTACATAAGGAAGAAAACAGGAGTCTGAGACATCATAGGAACTATTAAAAAAACTTAAATGGCAATGGGCAGGCCATGTTACAAGAATGACAGACAACCGATGGACATCACGACTCAGAACATGGATCCCCAGAGATCACATGAGAAACCGAGGCCGACAGAACGCAAGATTGAGAGATGAACTAGACAAATTCAGGAAATACTGGCTCTGCGACGCCCTTGATAGAGAATTGTGGCGAATCCCGGGGAAGGTCTATGTCCAACGACGGACGTTAAAAGACTGATGATGATGATGATACCAGAGAATAAATGCTCCAGTAAAGTTTAGAAAGAAAATCCTTCGATGTCTACGTTTGAATAACGCTCTATTTTCAAAATTCAAAATGTCCTCTCTCTCTGGCATGGGAAAGTATGTATCGTCGGGAGACTGGCTTGCAAACATCGAGTAACGTACAGAATGCTCTCAAGATAAACGTGATACAATTACAAGAAAAAAAAAACAGTCTTTTTAGTTAGTCGCCACAACAACAAAAAAATCCATTCGTTTGACGACACCACCCACACAGTACAAAAATGTCATAACCAGTCGGAATTGATACGTTAAGTTTATTTCGTTAGTTCCCATTCACACGAGACCAAAATCAACTAGTGAGAATTGATCGCCGTTTCCTCTGAGCTGTGTGCGCGTGCGCGCGACACGTTTTGCAACCACTGCACTAAAGGACATCGATGTATGCAGAAGTTTCCTAATTCTGCCGATGGTTTACGGAGTTATTCAAAGGTCTACAAAATTGAGGTCATTAAAATGGGGTTCGATTACTTTGGCTTATTTTCATGAAGTTTTGGTCGCTAAATTCGAAAATGAAGACTGTTTTTCTCCATCACCCATCATTTTCTCAGGAAACGCGATTTGGGGTGTCAGTTCTCGAAGAATGTTGCACCAGACATATGGGTGCATTGAGAAAATTGTTTTCATTGTTTTAGATGATTTTAATATATTTGAGAGGGCTGAATTGAAAAGTTATGACCACTTTCTCATTCATGTAATATTTTTTCTTAAAATATGTTTTCTACTTCTAAATTAGAGGTTTTCGTGACTACTATAAATCAGAGGGAATATTCGAATTGATTTGTTAATTTCCTTTTTATCTTATCGTTTTTTTAGTGAAAAGACCTGAAAAACTTGAGTAGATGTTTTTCGTAATAGTTATCCTTTCTTATGAATGTGTTCGATTAATGTTCGGCTTATAAACATGATCGCTACTTACAAAACGCATTTTTTGCTGGCGTGTGAAGACCCACTATCTCTTGTAAATTTTTTACTGTGTGATTCTTTTCGATTGATAAAGAAAGTGTTTCCACTGTTTATCAGGTTGGGACCAGGGACCTAGCTGGGGATTTAGGGCTATTTCATTGACCCCCCCCCCCCCAAAAAAAAAGAATTCAGTGTCCTGGGTCCTAACCAGGGGGTTGCAGACCTCTGTCTACAAAGGCAGTACTGGGGTTCCGTTGGTAGACCTTTCGAAAGCAGATATGTAGGAAGATCATTCAAGATAGTGACATAGCTAGGGATTCAAGGGGCTAGGGGAGTCCTTGAGGCCACTTCCAACTTTTAGTAGTATTTGCTATTATTTTATAATATTAGTAAAATTGCTGTAAGTGTGCTACATTTCATTAATTTTTTTTGAGTCTAGGGGCGATCCTAAGTCGCCTCTCCCTGCTCTGCGGCGTCGATGGTTGGAACTTGGTTAGTTTTCTCTGAACAATGAAAGCATTTAAAATAGAGGGTCGCTTTATGGTTTAGATAAATGTTTTCTCTCTGAACTTTATCATAATTTATAATTCTTGATATGAAAGGTTTTAAATACCTTCCGGGTGAAACAGAGTTGCTATTAAACAAACAACGAAATAATGCATTTTAGGACACTTTCGGTTGACATATGTGAAAAATTTCAATAGATTGATGTGCTTCTCGTGTGCTGTTGAAAATAGATGTGAAATGTATATAGGTGTGAAAAATGTAAGTAATAGATAAGATCGATGCATACATAAAGAGCTAGACGTGAAAAGATGTAGATAGCCAGATGTGTAAAGATCTAGATATCTATATCCTTTCACGTCTAGCTCTCTATATGTGAAACTATACAGTTAGCTAGACGTGAAAAATACAGATAGGTAGACGTGAAAAAATAAATAGCTAGACGTAAAACTACACAGATAGCTGGACGTGAAACTGTACAGATAGCTGGACGTGAAACTGTACAGATAGCTGGACGTGAAACTACACAGATAGCTGGACGTGAAACTGTACAGATAGCTGGACGTGAAACTACACAGATAGCTGGACGTGAAACTGTACAGATAGCTGGACGTGAAACTACACAGATAGCTGGACGTGAAACTACACAGATAGCTGGACGTGAAACTACACAGATAGCTAGACCTGAAAAGATATGGTCAGATAAGGTGGATTTCCATCCAGTTATTACAATTCAGAATCAATGTTCTTAGTTCAAATTTAAAATACTTAGTTGAATCTTTAGAAATGTTTTAACAGTGTTTGTACGGTCAGATTTCAGAAAATCTCAAATTTCAATCTAGTGACGTCAGTTAATTCCTGCCTAACCCCAATAAGGGCAAAATATGCCGGTTGTTCATTAGTCATTAACCAGGAAAACCCAAGCCCTAACCCCAAACTCCAAGTTATTATCTCTATAACCCTAGCCGCTTAATCCCAGGTTGGGGGAGGGGGTACTAACGAAATAAAGTTGGCGTATCAATTTTAAATTTTAATCTGGCAATCTGAGAGGGTGCTATTAACATAACACGTCAATTTCCACTGGTTATGCAAATTTTGGTCTGGGTTGGGTAACTAACGGATAGGTTTTTCCATTTTCGTGTTGAGGACAAAAGATAAAGTATACGTAGTTGCCAAAACCTCTGTCCATCATTGATAATATAGTATTACACATGTTTTAGTAACCCAGACTGGTTAAATTATTGAAAAGCCGGCGGATAAGGCGACCTACAGATTATAGGAGACCCGAATTTCATGGTGTTAGCTTACTCTTCCGTCACTGTTTTAGTATCTGGCGTATTGGACGATCCTATTTTCGGGTGCTCCAAATGTCGTCTTATCCACCGAAATATACGGTAGCTGTTTTTTTTTTTAACTACAAGTGGAATAAATATTGACTATTCGTGGTTTAATGTTAGTTTATTTTTGGGTGAGGGGTAATAATTAGATAAATTTATGTATCAAATTATACCTTGCACCAGGTGTATAGAGAATGTGAAGCGCTGAAAAGTATGTGAAATTCAACATTTTTCATTGAAAGTAGTTATATTTGTCGCGTAAGTCAAGTCAAGTTTTGAGTATATATACTTGAAGTATAAACCAAAAACATATATGTATATTCACAAGTTTAAAGCTCAGATAATATACATTCCACTGTTTTTATACCAGACAAGAAATAACTGATGATAAAAGTTGAAGTTATTTTGAAAAAGGTTCACACGCATTCACACACATCATGAAAAGGATTTTTTTAAAAATTAACTACCGTATATTTCGGCGGATAAGACGACTCTAGAAGCATACCCACCAAATTGGGTCGTCTTATAGGCATGTTACAAAAATAATGACTCAACACTGAACTAAAGCAATTAAATTCAAGTTGAAATTTGGGCCTCGTCTTATCTTAAGGTCGCCTTATCGGCCAAAATTTACAGAATTAACAATTATGTTATTATGCAATGCTTTAACTTTATATAAACTGTTACATATGTCTTTGCTAAACTTAGTTTAGCCTAACGTAAGGCCACAACTGTGGAGCACCCGGTGGAGATTGAACTCACTACTACACAGTAGTAATAATAGCTCACTAAACATTACCACCAAATACGAATAGATAAAATCATCTGCCATTTTTGATACAGTGTTGAACGAAGGGCTTCCCCAGGTCCTTCCACCGTGATTGCACTAATCTTACCGGCAAATTGTTCTATCTCACCTCTCTCTCTGCCTGATCATCTACTGCGATTGTTATCCCTCGGAAACCGACCATTCGTACAACTTTTTGCTCCATCTTATATCCTTCCTTCTTGCTATGTATCCTGCCCATCTTCATTTTACGTCGTTTAATCTCTTCTAATTCTCATTATATTTTACCCCTTGATCTGCTCTCGGATCCACGTTGATTTATTTCTAATTTTTCCCAACATTACTCTTTCCATTGATCTTTTTGTGACTCTGGGTTTGTTTTCAAGTGAATTTGTAAGTTTCCATGTTTCACGTCCGCACGTCATCTTACTATAATTCTCCAAATGTCTGTCCGTGCGTCCGTATGTGATAGCATAACTCAAGGACGGCTAGAACTATGGTCACCAAATTTTCTGAGGGCACTAATGGGACCCCGAAGCATGTTTTTAGCACGCCAGTTTACTCAATGATGATCTGATATCCATCTGTCTATCACTAAAATCCCTTTTATCTGTGCGTGGTCTCTTAGTAACTGAAACGGTACATGGTAGCTAGATGTTTTGAAATCAGTTACCTCTGAAATCAATTTTGATTTCTTTATCGGACCAAAGACTCCATTAAGCCTCTTGCAGAAAACCCGTCCGTAACCAATAACTGGTGTTATACAGTCCTTGTACACTTTGCGTTTTGAGCATATTGACAAGGTTCTCTTCAATGTGTCTTTATTCTTACTAAATGCTTTTCAGCCGATTGTTATGTCGTGTAATTTCACGCTCATAGTCTTTCTCTGGTTTTATCAACTGTCCTTAGTAGTTGTATTCCTCAACCTTCAGGTCTTCATCCTCTATTATGGTCGCTTTCGGGGTCTTACAGTTTAACATTACTTTTGTCTTAATTATTATTATTCATTATTATGTTCATCTTAAAGCGTGCTTAAAAAAAGGCTTTCTCTATTCAGATCATATAGCATGTTTTGAAACTCATCTGATGTTTCAGTATGAGGTGTAACTGTTGTTAGCAGTCTACCATTAAGTTTACCCGAAGAAGTCCCGAAATACTGGGTCTTTTACTTTAGTCCTCGCCACTAAAACGAAGACCCCCGTAACCCTGTAGTGGGAAGGTGGAAATGAACTAGACATAAGTACTGGCTATAAAAAAATTAATTTGTCGGGGGCTGACGAAAAAGACCTCCGCCTCCAGTACTATGCATTATATTGCCTCTTCCCTGACAAAGCTGCAAAAATCTAACGTGACTGGTGTGGAACCCAACTGAAACGATACAAGACTGACCGTCCGGGAGAAAGGTTGAACTATTTTGATTCTCCAAGATTGATTTGTTAAAATTTGATCACAAACTAACACCGTGAATCGAGTTTCTTACTCAGAGAGAAAAAGGAATTGTAATTTTTTTTTCATTAAGTTTCTACAATTTAACATAATGGACATTAAATTTTGTTGCAAACTACCAAAAAAGCCTCAACCTGACCTATGGTATGATTTAATAAAGATGAAAACTTCAATTTCTTTTTTTTAGCAAACACGTTCTGTATCAGTGATCGGATTTGTGTAATTGAAACTGACTGTGCAATTGATATATATATTCGGTGGTGAATTAAAACAAAAAACTTATACTATCCACTGTACGTGGTCATTTAAATGTTCTGTTTACATGGGCAGCCGTTGGATGGGTGTACTAACGGGAAATTGCCCTGTCCCTGCTCCTAGGACCAGGCCCTCTCACCGAGGGCGAGGTGGTTTCAAAGTTGGAACCCTATAGTTCAGTTGTTTGGAAACTTTGAAAACTCGAGGACCCCTTGGATACAAGAAATATTTCAGTGGATCGCTATCACTTCATTTTTAGACTACTTAATTAACTACAATGAAAAGCAATTTTTGGCTTTGAAAAATCATATCTATTTAGAATGGATTAGACTTATTCGAATTTTTATATGCAGTAGAGGTCTGTGTACATTGATTTTTGTTAGCTGTGCTGTGAAAGCTGTTGTTTCTCTGACACAAGATTCGACATTGCAGCCGACCACTGACAGGGAAGGCGGGGTCTTTTTCGTCAGCCCCCCACAAATTAATTTTTTTTTATAGCCAGCACTTATGTCTAGTTCATTTCCACCTTCCCACTACGGGGTTAAGGAGGTCTTCGTTTTGACGGAACCCAGTTTCGAAACCACTGTTATAGTCAATGAAGGAGAATGGTGTAGTTCAATTGCTTTATGTAAGCCCAAACTTATGGTCCCTTATATAAAAAAAACTACTTTATATTTGCTGGTAACAGGATTACTACTAAGACATATTCCGATAATACAACCTCTCCACCCGGAAATATATCATTTTGCCCCCACCTCCTCTCCTGAAAAAGTGGCAGCGGAGTCCCACGCTCGGCTTCCTTATCTTGGTGCGAATATTTATCGGTTCTTATTACGAGTCAAATTCGAACATGGTATATTTTTTCATGAAGATATGACATCAGGTTTTGGTTCTCACATTCCACACAGGTTTGTAGTTTCGTTGTTAAGTATTTCATTCGGCATGTTACTGCTGTTTGATCTTAATTGTTTCTTGGGGTTTTTTTTGTTTTTGTTTTTTCAATTATGACAAAATTTTCGGGCTATGAGACGAATACTTTTATTTGGTTTTCTGTTGGCGTTTATTTTAAAGGAAAAAACGAAAATTTTGTTCTCGATTTTTGATATGAAGAGCAATCATTATCATGCACTGATTTAGTCAAGTGTCCTCATCTTGGTTTTTATAGTAACAACTTTCGGTCGTTGTACACACCAACCTTCTCCGGGTGTCTGTTGTCGTTGGTAACTTTTTTTTTAGAAAGGCTGTGACTATAACAACCAAGACGAGGATATTAATCTGAGTAAATCAGTGATTTTCGATAATTTCAGATATTTTCCTAGAATCCATCGACTCCAAAAAGACTAACTTGGCTTTTCTAAAACAAACAAACTAATGCAACAAAAATGTGGGCATATGAATGGATGGTCTTGTTCGTTACTAATTCATTGATTGCAATATCATTATCTTGTCAATTAATAATGATAAGCTTCAAATACTGAAAGAATGATTGGTCTGGTTAGTCATTCAACAGAAACTGGGACGTGACCAATGTCGTTTGGCAGCATGCTGGGTTGGGGATGATCAATTAAAAACTGCAAAAACGAGCGATTAATGAATAGGTTACTTATCTCGCCTCTTCTTGAGTGGTGATCTCTAAGAATGTCCGAATTCAAAAGAAGAAAAAAAGTGTGAACGCCACCTGACACAAACGAAGGATCCAATTTAGCATAAGCTTACATTGTGAATTGAGCCCACCTCCACCCCACAAAAAATTCTTGGAGGGGGTGAAATAAATAAAACAAAAACGTTATTACTAGACATAAATAAGGAGTAACTGTTCGAATTTTCAGGCATCTAGCTCCATTGTTTACGTGATACATTCATTGATAGCCAGCTAGACTCTTTTGAATACTAAGAAAACTCGTTTTGATTGACGGATTCAAATAGTAATTTGTTCGCAAAAAAAAACCCATTATAATGGAATATGAATTTCAATTTAAAATACTCTAATCTAATTTTAACATTTTACATGAAAAAGTCAAGTAGTACCCTTACGCTGGCTACGGCATCAATCCTCCCAGTTTGTGCTTCACATATCGCAAGTTTCTTAGCATCAGCTCGTACTTCGTGGTTTGCGATATGCCAATAGATGTAGAGGCAACAAGCACCTGAAGTGGCGTCACTCACTTCACCGTACGCTATTTACCCATAGCTGGAGAAAGAGGAGACTGATTCATACCTTTCCCACAGGTATTAGTGCTAGTCTCAATTTCAGTCAGAGATTCAACTCAGGTCGCAGATTACATCAAAAAAGTGCAAGTAATTTCAAACTTCAG
>OY735218.1:32767191-32794691 GCA_963457665.1 Thysanoteuthis rhombus
AGTGAAGAAAAAGAGGAAATAATAAACTCGCGGTACAAATAAAAGAAAAGAGAAAGATGTGTTTTAGCTGCTGGAAAATCTTATTACAGAAAGGGAGGATAACAATTCATTTCAACTGCTAGTGAGGTGGGCGGAGTCAGGCGCTCCAGGGGGGGCAAGACCCGTCCAACGTTTTTGATTGACAGCTGACGTCACTTGTCCGGATAATTGGCAGCTCTGACGACAAGTACTTTCTTTCTGTCTCTCTCTCTCTCTCTCTCTTTCTCTTCCCTTTTTATATACAACCCCCCTCAATCCTCTCTTTAACGGGAGCACTGACCCCCCTTCTACCCACTCTGCAATACACAAGACCCAGATTTGACATCCGGGACACTCGTGGCTTCATTTTTAAGATAATTTTTTCACTTTTATTTTTTTGGAAAGTTCGTGTTTTTTGTGTAGTTAGTTACTTTTTTTTTGTTAGTCTCCTCCCCAAGGGTGAGCAGTTGCCCCACCTAGCTTGCAGCCATCGAATTAGACCCCGCCCCCGTGGCTCCGCTTCTATCCAGTCACCGTCACAATGTGTGCCGTCTCTCATTTGAGAATTGTCTCTCCTCCGTGATATTATTAGAGAGACCATCACAACGCTTTTTTTATGAGTGGACATTCAATTTGCACCACGGACACACCAATTTCACGGCTAAAATGCCCCCACCCCAGACCCCGAAAAATTCAAATATACTTGGGGAAATAGGAGAAAAATCACTTTTCGTAAAAGACATTCGCCTGGGATAAAAAAAAAAACATTTAAAAAACACATTTTTTTTTTACTACCACAATTATTTAATTTCTGGAATCCAAACCCGAGAAAACAAAAACACAACCCTCCTGCTTTCCTGATACGACATCTCACACACACACACACACACAGAGCTTTTTTTGCTTGTATTATTACTACCACCACTACTACTACTATTAATTCGGTCTTGACGACTACTGCTAAAAGCATCACGACTAGGGCCTCTCTTGCTGCTGCTGCTGATGATGATCCTGGTCTTCTAACTGACTGCTACGTTCACACAGCTGCTTCTACTATTTCTTGAGGTTTATTACGACGAGTCACACGTACATAGGCTAGTCCAACTATCGGAGATGCTTTACCCAAACCCCGCTCACAATTGGGCCTTATTATGAACATAGAAATCCTTCCTCATCCGAAGTAAGTAACTGCTTCGCCTCGGACAAGCATCGTAGAGAAAGAAAAAAAAACAACCAACAAACAAACATTCCTTTTCTTCACTTTCTTTTTGTTTACGCATCTTCTCCTGGATTATTATTATTATTTTTATTCTTATTACCAAGAGAAAACAAGGGTCTGTCTAGCCTTCATTATTTCTTCTTCTCCGTCTTCTTCTTACAACCACGGCGCTTATACCAGTAGTACGCTTTACGGATGGGGTGTTCTGCCTGTGGAACCCCCTTCCAAATTGAAGCATCGGCTAAATGTTCTCAGATGATCGACAGTCGACCACAGTCTTCTCACGGCTTTTATTTCTTCCATCGACAACGGCCAGACCATCAACAACAACAACAGCGTTACTCTCCTCTTCCTCGTTATCTTCAGCGTCATCAATCGAAGGGAGAGTCTTTTCAGGGAGACAGGCTTCGGTAGCTAAATCCTTCGCTTGTCCTCTGGTTCGACTATTAATAGGAGTGTTAACAGCCGTGACCAGTATTAATTCTTCTTCGGCAAGGATATATACGAACGGACACATCTCGAGCTCTTGCTGGAGAGCTATCAAGAAGAAACTATACCACATACTTAATTCAACTGGCAAAGAAAGCGGCAGTGGTGATTTGACGAGGAGAATCCTAGCAGTTGTAGCTGCTACTGCTGCTTACACAGGAGTACCATTACTAATAATATTGTTGCTTCCTTTACCTAGAACACAACTACTGCCACTACAATTTCGCCAGGTATTCGTACCATTGGAGTTATTTCTATTGTTACTGTTGACACGGACGACAAATGAATATGGGACCTGAATAGGCAGGGAGACAGCCAGCCATCATATCGTCTACCTACCCCCGGACTATCTTTACCGAACCCCATTTAAACATTTCAGCTACCATTTCAATATTTTGCTCTCGTTGAGGAAAAAAAAAAGTTCACTCCTCTCCCGATTCTTTCTCTCTCCGTTTTGTTGTTGTTTTTTGGGGTATTTTTTTTTCACTTTTAGAAATGTGTGTGTGTGCCAGCTACCAACACGGCTTGTCTATTGTCTACCTCGGACCTATTTGATTTGCGTGGGTATTATTTGAGCAAAGTCTACCCACGAATGTTTCAGCGTTTGACATATAGGCACCCCTGATATACTCACACACACTCACACACACTATTGAGAGACAACCCTCAACAAGAGAGAGAGAGAGACAGAGGGGGTCGAGATATGAAAGGGAAGAGGTTGGTGAGGTCACTCGGTGGAAAGCTATAAACAAAAACGTACAAGCCGAGTTGAACAAGAAAACGTACAAGCTTTCAGACGACCCACGAAGGCCCCTCTTCCCCGTGTTAAATTATTCCGTTGTTATTCACTGTTGCATAAAACAGGTGGCCCAGTTTAGCCATCCATCCATCCAATCATTCAACCATGGAGGTCGTCGCGTCAAAACGACAACCACTGGTCACTTTTTTCTACTGTCTAACCCTTTTGTTGTGCCTAGTGTCTAGCGAAGAGGAGGATAAGCGAAAATGCGAAGAGATCACCGTACCGATGTGTAGGGGAATTGGCTATAACATGACCCATATGCCAAACCAGTTCAACCAGGACACTCAAGAAGAGGTTGGACTGGAGGTCCATCAGTTTTGGCCTCTGGTCAAAATCCAATGTTCGCTTGACCTCAAGTTTTTCTTGTGCAGTCTCTATCTGCCCATTTGTATGACCAACTACAAGAAACCATTACCACCCTGCCGATCAGTATGCGAGAGGGCTAAGGCCGGTTGCGCCCCCATCATGTTGACCTATTCATTCGACTGGCCGGAGCGAATGAAGTGCGAGGAGCTACCCGAATACGGGACTGATCAGCTGTGTATGGACATGAACACTACTGAACGGCCCTCGCCCCCCTCGAAACCCCACTACTTGCTACCCACAGATCGCTCCTACAACCCGTTCGGAGATTCGAAACCTTGGCGTTTCAATAAACAAAACCCCTATCACAACACCAAGAACTCCAATGAGCTGAGCAAAACTTCCGGAAGGGACGACTGCTCCTGTCGTTGTCGGTCGCCCCTCATGCAGATCGATGATCAAACCCACAGTCACTACAATCGTATATCCACGGGCAAGATGAAAAACTGTGCTGTCAATTGCTACGGGCCTTATTTCGGCCATAACGAACAAACATTCGCCAATTTCTGGATCGGTTTGTGGTCGATTCTCTGTTGTATATCCACAGCTACCACGGTGAGCACGTTCTTCATCGACATGCAAAGGTTTCGTTACCCGGAGAGACCAATCATTTTCTTGAGTGCTTGTTATTTCATGGTAAGCATTGGTTACATCATTCGATTGATTGTCGGCCACGAAGAGGTCGCCTGCGACCGGGGCATGATCCGCTATAATACTACAGGGCCGGCCACGTGTACTATTGTCTTTTTACTCATCTATTTCTTCGGTATGGCCTCTTCCATCTGGTGGGTGGTCCTTTCTTTTACGTGGTTCTTGGCAGCCGGTCTGAAATGGGCTGAAGAGGCCATTGCCAGTTATTCTCAGTATTTTCACCTCGCTGCTTGGTTGATTCCGTCTGTGAAAAGCATCGCCGTTCTCGCCATGTCTTCGGTCGATGGCGACCCAGTCGGAGGAATTTGTTATGTCGGTAATCAGAACTTGGAAAATCTTCGGGGATTCGTGTTGGCGCCGCTTTTCGTCTATCTCGTGTTGGGGACGTCGTTCCTCTTCGGGGGATTCGTGTCATTGTTTCGTATCCGGAACGCCATCAAGCGACAGGGCCGTGCCAAAACAGAAAAGTTAGAGAAGCTGATGATCCGTATAGGAGTTTTTTCCTTCTTGTACACGGTCCCAGCCACTATCGTTATATCTATATACTTTTATGAGCAACACATGCGATCGTCGTGGGAAACCAGTTTTATATGCCGGTGTGGGGCACACCATTACAAACCCGACTTTTCCGTGTTTATGCTCAAATATTTTATGTGTTTGGTGGTCGGAATCACGTCCGGCTTCTGGATATGGACTGGGAAGACCTTAGATTCGTGGAAGAGGTTTTACGGCAAAGTTTGCCAGAGTCGCGCCTACAGTACGTCCAATCGCATAAATAAATATACAAATCCTTCCTATCAGATGACGAAACCACAACCCCCGGTCGATCATGTGTGAGAAGCTGGGGTCGGTTCTCGTATGACACACGCATACACCATCAAACATAAACAACAATCTAACTAAGAAACAGAGAAAGAGAAAGAAAAAAAAAACAATGAGGTGTATTAAACAAACGAGAATTTGAAAAAAAAAATTACCAGGCCAACTGGAGACTACTGAAAAACGAAGTTTTATATGGAGAAGAATATTTTTATCATCAATTGTACTTATGTCTCCAAGTGATTACATGGCGTTCAGAGGGAACAATGAACAAAAGATTATTATTATTAATATTATTATTAAAAAAAAACACAAAACAAACAAACAAAAAAAAACGTGAACCATGTGGATTTACTCAAAATGGATAAATTTTGTTTTTTTTTCCCCCAAAGGACGGTGGATAAAGTCCAAACGAGACGACAAAGCTTTTTTGAGGTGATTTACAAAATTTCTTTATCAGAATTTAAGTCACTTACTTGGCCGGCTCCTGGCCGGTCAACCTCTTGAAACTGTCCAAATTTATTAAAATCGGTTGTGAGGAGAGTGTTTGTTATTTTATGGACATACGAAACAGGTGTGTGTTGTGCGAATGTCTTATTTTGATTTTAAACAAGTTCAGAATTGAGCAGGTGAAATGTAAATGAGTGTGTGTCGTAGGCTTTATGAGCTTGTAAACCCCACCCCGTGAAACTGTGTGTGTGTGTGTGTACATTTAATGTAAACTTGCAGAAGGTCTACCTTCCTCTCTCACCATAACAAAACATTCTAGTTAAGGACATGAAATGAATTCCTGATTGTATACATTTTGTTTCACTTTATCTACATCAGTTTTTTGACCAAGTGTAAATATTTGTCGACATGAAAACACGCACTGTGGTGGCTCCTATAAGTTAGTCATATTTATATTGTATGTATGAAATGTACATCCGTAGCATATTTAAACAAATTTATTTATTCATTTTTTTTGTAGATGAAGTATTGTAAAAAAATTGAAATGGAGGTAAATAGAAACATATAAATGAAAAACCGTTCATACTAATGTAGCATGTTAAATTTTATAAGTGTCCTATACTTCGAGATGTAAAACTAATTTGGCTAGTATAGAATACCAATAATCATACAACTTATATAAGTGTGTGTGTTTATGAGTATATGTATTTGAGAATAACTTTATGGACTTCCAGTACTACAGGTGTGTTGAAGCCATTAACTTGAAAATACACACACACACTCATATATATATATATATAATATATATATATATATGGTTTTAAATATTCAACCTAATATTTCAAGCCAACTAAAACTGAACTGTAAAAAATAGTCTATGTATGAAAAAAAAAACTCAGCTAATCAAGCACCCGTACTAAATTTTGAGGGTGGGGTAAGCAGTGCCTCAGGGTCACAGTTAATACCGTTACTCTACTCTACCGTCACACAGATGGTAGAGGTGGTGTAGTGTGGTTAAAAGCTACATGGAACCATACTGGGTGAGGCTGCTTGTGTTAGTTTCACACTGACGCCCTTGTGAGAGGCATGAACCCACCTCTCCTTACCTCATCAGCAGATGTCTTGACAATGGCTTTGACACATGCCACAGTAGTTAATGGAAAAGAAAATTTAATCTGAATCAAGTCAGGGGGTTCCCTTTACACCCCCCCCCCTATCTGATGGCACCTTGTAACCTGTGATAGGATACTTGGAGAGGAGATAGGTACCACCAAAAAAAGAAAAAACTATCTGAGATACCATGAAGACCAAAAATAAAAGGTCAAGTGTGGAACCTCAATGACCTCCAGATTTGGGAACAGCTAACGGACTCCCCGCAAATCCAGTTGATTAAGAAAAATATATATCCCAGAGTCATTTTCTATGTAGGGGTAGGGAGAGAAGTTAGTTTCTTCTACTCCGAGGCTTTCATAGAATGGGATAAGACAGAACCCAGTAAATACCCCCTACCGCCCCTCTCTGAGGGTCAGGGTGTTTGTTGAGAGGAAGGAACCATAGACCAGCGAACCAATTTGCTGGTATCGTAGAATGTTTACATGAAATGTACATAGAGTCTAGAAACGTGTGTGTGTGTGTGTGTGTGAAAACGGTGTTCGAAAGATTTCAATCTAAGTCAAAATTTTTATTTTCTTTTGAGGTGAATGGGGATCATTGGTAGTTCTATTGTTTTATTCTTAAACTTGAAAAAAAAACTTACTTTTGATATTAAGGACCCCTTATTTGTCAAGAATTATCATTTTTTAAAATATTGAAAGTTTGTCTCGGTAATCTGTGGTTTGTTGTGTGTATAATATTCATACATATATATATGTATGTATGTGTGTGTGTGTGTGTGTGTATATATATTATATTTATTTTAATTTTATATACACATGTGTGTATGCAAAATATAATATATATACACTGTACACGCGTGTGAGGTGATTGTGTCAAGAGATGTGTGTGTGGATGCAATTGTGGATTGAGGTATGTTCTCAGGTCAGTCCAGCAAAGGTAAACCAGGGTACCAAAAAGGGTGGCCGTCTGGCTATAGGAATAATAATAATAATAGCCACCCAGCCCTTACACAACAACAACAAGAAGAAAGAAAAATTATTGATAAAAAAAACAAAACAGTGCTGAATCAAAGGAAAAAAAATATGAAAGGACAGACATTGTTCACTACAGAATGTTAAAGGGCAAAAATATCAAAACAAAAAAAAGCACATGTTCTAGGTTCTGTGATAACAAATATATATATGTATATATGTGTATGTATATGCATTGAAATGTTATATATATATACACAAACACTTATTATATACCAACATATATATGTATATATGTATATAATATATAATGATTCATATTTTCGACTTCTCTTTTCTTTGTATATTGGATTTTTTATTCGTATTATTTATATGTACTTTGTTTTTTGTTTTCTTTCAGTTTGTATTGTTCTTTTTTTAAATATCTTTGCAGGTGCGACAAGTATATATCTATCTAGAAATGCTAGATCTATAGGTGTACCAAATGTATAGTTCCAGGTCCTTCAAAACTCTGGGTGCGGGGGTATAATTTTATTTGAAATATTTGTTGTAAATCATTATTAAACATATTTTTGGTACTATTTACCGTCATCTTAATTGTTGTTGCCTTGTATTGTATCTATACCCGGGCTGCTTTGCATGAAGGTAAATTATAGCAAAAATTGAATCATAGTGATTTACTCTACTTCAACTTATAAGATGAACAATTATTTAGTAATTTCCGAATATAACCTTAAAATGCGACGAATATATCCAATTTGAAAGGTTAGATCTAAAAGAACCTGTTAAGTACAGTTCAAGATTCTTTATACACACTGCACTGAGTATGATATTTAAAACATTTATATAGAAATTCCTTGAAACAGCCCTAACCCCAGTGTTCGGAGTCTATTTGATATAAATCAGAAAAACAGCGCCTATTTCATAGCACCTTAGTAGTTAGATCAGACTGCTAATATAACCTCGTTTAAAATCACTTACCTATTTTACAGTATTCTTGATATTCTCATACAACTGGGAATCGGTGAATGGTTGATTATCTTGGAAAATTCAGTCTTCAAATATGTTAGTACTACAACTGTTTTATTTAAACTCAAGATAGGCACACTGATTATTTAGACATAGATATTTTGATCTCTCGTGAATTATTATCTTTTTGTTTTTTTGTATTTATTTTGGCTACTCCTATCAAAATTATTGAAAGAGAAAAGATCCACATGGTATGATCTGAGCTTACCCCTTTTCAGCTCCTATAACCAATTTTAAATGAAGATTATCATTGAATTATTCCTATCTGTTCGTGTCCCAGATATCTTACACCTGGGTCAAGCAATGTATATTTCATTTTAGATATTTCAATCTCTTGAAATCAACGGCAAGTGTATTTCTTTCTCAAATATTGGAAACGCTCGTGTATGATAGTGATTACAAATATGGCCGTTGAAGATAACAACACACACACTATTTCTTAAACAATAAATTATGGGATATTCCTAAAAATTGTACAATGTGCCAGGTGTATAAAGGGTCTGGAATGGTGTATATTTAAGGAATCTAGGTAAAATTGGCACTAGTGAAAAACTATGAAAAGTGGCACATTTAATTAAAACAATCATTAATTTAGCGTGGTGAATTACCATATATTTTGGTGGATAGGGCGACCTTCACATAAGACGAGACCCCGATTTCAGTCTGAATTTCATGATTTTAACTCAGTGTTTAAACTCTGTTTTTATATCTGGCCTATAAGACGATATCATTTCTTTTACGGGGAGGAGGTGTTCCAGTGTCGTCTTATGCGCCAAAATATACGCCGAGAAATGGAACTCAATAAATAACTGTCTGATTATTTCTTTGAAGTACTGTTAAAACACCACCAACACTTCACCTTAGAAGATAAATAGAATGATTCAATAATTGTAATTCAATGGTTATATTTATCGTGTAAGGATACTACAAAATTATTCTCCCTTTCTGTAGCTGGAAACTAGTCTACTGATTTTATTCCCTTTTATAAGAGAGTTATTAATTTACTTCTGCCAATCGAACACAGATATTACCAGCAAGGTTAGGAGAGAGTACGCCTTTCCAAGGAATAGAGCTTGTGTAAGAAAACGTATTCTTCCTTATGAGTTTGAGAACTGATTAAAGACAAGGAAGTAATGATACAATCTTCGTTTATTTCTGTAGCAAATACAAATTGAAAGAATATTATACAATTGTACAGGCATCTCCCGTTATAACGCGGATGGTGGGTTCCAAGAAAGCCATCGGCGTTATAACCGAGCTGCGATAAAATAAAACAAGAAAAATTGTTCAACCATTTTGGAGCTAAATCTAGCCATTCTGGCGCTAGATTGATATTTTGGGTTTCAATCCTATCCGCGTTATAACGCGAATCGCATTATAACGAGTGAGATTTTAGTGTTATAGACCTTTTTATTCACCAAGCAATAATTTTATTTTGAACATTAGGTATTTTTATTCTGAAGAGAAAAAAAAAATCGTATATCCTAAATGAGTATTAGGACACCCTGATCCCTTTCAGAGCTCCCTCCCAAAAACTTCGGGAAAACAATACACCGAATTTTAAAATCATGATTTTTCTTCTTCATTTATGTAGCTTATGGACAGTTCTTTAGGATGTAAAATATTTCTTCCGTCAGCTGTATATTTGTATATTTATTTTTTGTCTGTAACACCACAAAGGAAAAACAAGAATAGGTGTGATATGTACATTATATGCTGACATTGGCATGGTGGCTAGATTCGCTTGAAAATTTACAGTTTTATCCGATTTGACGAATTCCCTGAAGGGGGGGGGGCAGAATTGCCCTCCTCCCCGCTCCTACGCCAATGTATGCTGATATAAAAGTTGTGTTCATTGACTACTGAAATGATTTTGACTAATTCATTTCATTTCTATAGGCTTGAAATATCAATTTCATATAAGTGAGGTCATTTTGATGGCACGAGTGCACTAATTATACTGACTGCACTAAGGAAGGTGTTCTATATATTTTACAGTATTGATAAAAAAAAGATAGGCAAGTTTCATTTTGAAGCGGTAATTTTGGGTAGAATCGTTCGATCATCCTTTGCAAATATTGAATTCTATTTCTTGATTTTGATTCATAGAAAAAGATATTTTCAAAGGATTGAAAATTCTGATCGATTATTACATTTCTTTTCTGACTTTACAAAAATTCATTGTTGTATTATTCTTAATTTTGATTGTTGGATGCCTCAAATGAATGTTCAGATATGAAAATGTGTGATTGAAATATTAGGCTAGGCAAACACTTTTCCCTAAATAAGATTAATAAGGAGAGTAAAACGTTTAATTTCAGTTTTATTTGATAATTAACATACCCATGTCATCAAAATGATGACATATATGAAATTACTTCAATTTTTGTTATTAATTTTAATCTAACAAGAGGTTGTTGTCCGGATCCCATCCTTACTATGTAGTAAAATAAACTATAGAAAAGTACTTTATTCATGCACCAATTATGACCATACGATATAAGATAAATTGAAATTATTGAATTTTACATTCCTCAAAAGATGTTCAAGATCTTTTATACATCAGGCATAAGTTGGAGTTTTGTTCAGTATTTGAATCTATGCTATTAATTTTGTGGTCATAGAAAGTAAAAATAACCAGGTTATTACAATAAAAAAGCAACAGAAAGAATATGAAAGAAAAATCTTTCAAAAATTAATAATGATGAAAATGTTCCATCTAAAAAAAAATATAGGCAACATAAGAATTTATTTGGTGAAATTCTCAAAACCCCTAAACAAATTCTAATCCAAAACTGATGTTTATTGTAAATTAAGATAAGTTATTCATTTCGCTAATTCCCTTATTTCTTCATGTGGTAAATATTAACCTTTTCGATGTCCAGTAAATATGGCACGTTTGATTAAAAGGCTAATGATCTAAGAAAGAAAAGAAAAAATACATTGAGTTAGCACTCAATATTTGCTACAGAAGTAAACACTGAATTTTACTCTCCCACCAAATCATGGTTGAACTGCAGAAAATGTCAAATTAATCATTAAGTTTCCTAAATGAAGATCTTCAGCTCCAATTAACCATTTTTCAGATAGATTTGGCTGAATTGTTTCCAATTAAATAGTTGAAAATCAGGCTATTGAAAAAACATGATTAGTCGTTTTACTAGAAGAAAATGTACAATCTATATTCATAAATTGTTCTCGAGTCTTAGTATATAATTATTTTATTTGATAACAGGGCTTTAAATGAGCATATAAGTATGTTTGCTATAAAGTTAGCTGGAAATTCCAAGATATAGCCAATTTTAAAGTCAGTTTTAGCTATAAATAACAAAGCATATTTAGCAACTCAGCTTCAACTCTGATTAATAGAGAAATACAAAAGACACGTTTTTTGTTTTTTTTTTTTCATGTTTTGATTTGGTCTGCAGTGATTATAAGATTTTCGGGAAAAGTCTCTCTGGATAACTTGGTAGATGCTTTTTATACTTATTGCAAGATGTTCTTCTTGTAGATAATTTCTTATCTATATTAGATATAAGCAGTGGATTAATCCCTCTCTTTCGCTATATTATTCTTGCCCCTGCTTTGTTTTATTGTGTGAGCTATTCCTCTTGGATCATCTTTGCATCTGGATATTAGATGCATATCTGCTGTCCATTATTCCAAGTCGATCTTTTGTTCCTTCCTCGGCAGCCACCCCTGTTATTCTTTTTCTTTTCTCCCCGATCTGTCTTGCTCCCCACACCCCGCTAATCAAAACATTTGTATGTGTGGGTGCCAATCCGAAGGCAAGTGACTGTCTCAAGTTCTCAAGTACTCGACTCATAACTTATCTTGCGTTCATGCTCCACATCATATATATAACACACACACACACACACACACACGATAGTGGAAATGAGGGTGTACAGCATGTTCTTAGTTCTTAATTTCCTGTTTTTTTTTTTGTATATTCAATACTTACTAATGGAGACAATAGTGTATACATAGTTCCCCAAACCTCAGCCTTTCTGTATACCTAGTTTCCGAAATCCATTTTCATCACTGTACAGGTATACCTTGCTTAGTGCAGTTAATTCCTCCCAAAATTTTCTGTACTGTTCAAAACGGTATTGTTGAAAGTCTTAGTATAATTTAATGAGGTTTTTTCAGTTTACAGCTATTTGTGTAATGTATATATTTCACAGCTGTAATTAAAAATCTGGAAGAAAAATTAGTGAATATTCTATAAATTGAAAGGGTTTTATTCCATGTACTAGCATAGTATTTGTCAGAAAATGATGAGATATAGGCTTTGCATTTCATATATGTGGACATGTATATATGATAATAATTAATAATTGTGTCATCCACTGACAGCTATTTCGTTCTATTACAACTCTTCGGTGTGGCTATAGACTATCCAATATCCCTTCTAGTACGGCGAGGTAGGATCGAAACCTTCGCTTTAGACCCAGAGGTAGAACTGGACGGTCAGTAGGACCAAATTAAGTGTTATATTTACTTACCCACAATTAAATAAATGAAAACTATAACTTATGTTTTATTGTTATAATGCCATTTTATTTGAATTGTTATAAATATTAGCTGACCCTCAGTATGGAGAGAAGATCCCATCACTATTTCGAGTCTCTTCTAATCTTGGGTTGTATCACAATTTAGTCTTATCAGGTTTTCAGTGGGTGAGATAGTTGTATCCTTCCTACCTATACCAGGAAGTCAATTGGGAAATTTGTGTAATAATCTTCCTACCTGTAATTTCAACTGATTTTGCCCTGAACATGGCTGATCTACATTGATATTGATATGATAGACACCTTCTACTCTTACATGAGTAATAAGATAATAATGGGAGAGTGGTTTGTTCCAGCACTTACTTACCCTCTCCTCTGTTAACCATCATGGCATTCCAGGACCGAGAAACAATTTTTGAAGATATCTGGTCTGGGGATACAGCTCATGGATATAGATTCATGCCTTTCCCTAGAGCTTTAGTGCTAATTGAGCAAAAGTAGCCTCTGCTAAAAATTCGAACTTGGTTTACTTATTCAATGTTTCATGTTGATAACCGTAACATCATCTAAAATAGGGGTCTCTGACCTTTTTGTTCCTTAGTATCCAGGTATTCTGACAGGTTCCAATGTACACCTTGGAATTAATGATCTAAAAATAAAATTCTATTGAATGAGTATTGATTTAATTGTTAGTGTAAGTTTTGGGAAATACCCTATAAGTTCTGTCCTTTGTTTTGCGAAGGGTCATTTATATTCAAAGAGTTTTGACGATTGAGCTTGTTAATGTAATATTTTGACCAATCCATTTTACAGCTTTCTTCAAGTATACCTTCTGAATGGATAGTGGAAAACAAAATTTTCCTCCGATGGTAACAATGCTTATAATGTAGAAGCAGGGTGTTTTCCTTTCCTCTCCTTGTAAGGCCTGGAAAACATTAGAATTGTACGTTTTAAGCATTGCTATTATCGGAGAAAAAATTCCGTTCACCACCATCATACTGAAGAAGGCCAAAGAACGGATCGGATGAATCGTTAACTACGCAAGTTACAACAAAGAGATCAGTCATCCAAAAAAGTCTTTATATTCTTCAGGTTTCTCTTTCAGTTTCATAAAATGCTCAGTGGTTAATCCTTAGAATGGATGGTTGAGTCTGTTTTTTTGGCAACAAGTTCATTAATATTAGGGAAGAACTTAAGCTAGTTCACAATGAAGATCATGTTCAGGTGTTATGAGATTTGATCTGTGATTTGATCTATTTCCCATCAACACTGAAAATGTTGACTCACATAGTTATGCTGATGCGAATAACAGCAGCTCAAATAGCAGTATAACCATGGCATACAGCAGTGTACCCCCTGGTTATACTATCAGATCCTTATGTACCTATTGAGAAGTGCAAATGTATATCTCAGGTTATATATACTGCTGGTAGGAGACCTCAGATCTAAACTGGCCCAGTATAAATACTCCGTAAACAGGTATACCAGAAATAATTCCATTAATTTGTCCCCAAATTTCCTGTACTATTCAAGGTCTTATTGTGATTCAATTTTCTTTATTCCTGTTTATACTTAGATTTATTTGTACAACAGTACCTTTACTGCACTACATCAAAATCAAGGTATTTCTGTACTGTCGTTTATCAAGGTCTCTCTTGTATGTCTTCAGTTTCCTTATATTTTCTGTAAGCAATCTCAATATTGGCGGCTTAGAAGGGGTCAAATTCAAGTAGACTATTTTCATAATTGCTTCTCCTTTCATTTCTTGTTTTCTCGCCCAACATTGTTCCTACCAACAACAACAACTAACAAAGATGAAGAACTAATCAGATTTTATTATCTATAGCTGTTTTTTTGAAACTGGGATCTGTGGATCTCTAGGGGGGTTGGACAGGTAATGCTTGAGGGTCTGCAGTTAATTTTCGGATGATTGAACTCTTTCCTGTTGTTTGTGTTGTTAACACGACATTTCGGCCTATCCATTCGATGGCTTTCTTCAGGTGAACTCTCTGAATGTAACGGTGGTAAACAGAAATTTCAATGAATTTCAACCCGATGTTGTTTCCGCCACTCAACTGGGCAAGGTATGGAAATCCAGGCCTAACAAAGAAAGAGGAGGAAAAAAATACCCAAACCCTATGTTACAAACATTGCTTCCATTTTAGAAAATTGTACTCCTCAAGAAGGCCATAGAATGGATTGGCCAAAATGTTTTATGAACACAAACAATAAAAAGGAATTCAATTGCGAATAAATTCCTTCAAACAGTATCTTAGTCCAATTTGTGACCTTAGGTTTTCGAGGATACTGTTGTAATTCAAGCCTTCTGTATCGGCCACAAAAGACCACTGAGGCAAACAAAAAAAGTTACTTTTGGGGTCTGGGAGCAGTTGAAAATTTTCCCATATAAATAAATGATAATTGCTTCTTGGCTTTGTCATTTCAGATATTTGGGCCAACCTGTACTAATTCTGATGTAGACCTTTTTGTGAAAGTAGGAAATACCTGTTAGAAACCATCAACCAGACTGTCAACATAGGTTTCTTTAGTTTTTAAGTTTGTTTTGCTGGCTATGTAGGTGTCATGCATACAGGCCTCACCAATGGAGCTAGAGGGATGAAAATTTGAACATTTACTCCTTCTGTCCAAAAAGACTTTTTTTTCCCTTTAAATTCTACACCTTAAATAGGTTGTTTTATTTTATGCATTTTTTTAAAAATCTTTTTTTCTGTGTGTGTGTGGGGGGTCAAATTGCAACGTTAATTTAAGCTAAATTGATCCCTAAGTTTGTATGCGGCAACATCTAAGCTTGTTTTGTTTTTTGAAATTTTGACGGTTTTAGTGATCATAGTCCATCAAAAGGTGTGAGAAGTAACTTATTCATTGATCCCGCCTTTTTGAATTTCTTTCATTGATCATCCCCAATGCATTGCACTGCCAAATACAATGGTCACATGACGATTTCTAGAATGACTAACCAGACCTGTATTGTCTTTATTTATTTATTCATTCATTTATTTGTTTATTTTTTTTTATTGCAAATAGCTAAGTTTGACCCTGACTGCTTTATTTCCTGGGTTTCTTTTTATGCTGAGAAAGTAATCGGCAATAGAAACTGTTGGTTATGTTCAGTGCAAATGCACTAAGACATTCTAAAAGGTGACCAACAGGTGTGTGTGTGTGAGAGTAATTATAGGGAGAGTACATTGGTATGCTTAGGTGTAAAACCGGCTGACATTGAAGAAGGTTAATTTTGGGGCTTAAGGGATGCTCAAAAACCTTTCCCCATGTAGATTAATAATGATTGCTTCTTCACTTTATGTCACTTTGGATTATGAAAGGTTTGTAGAAACGCTCTACATTCTGATAGCAGGGAAACCTCTGTATATATATAATATATATATATGAGATATATATATATATATTATATATATAATATATATATATAATATATATATATATATATAATATATATATATATATATAATATATATATATATATAATATATATAATATATATATATATATATAATATATATATATATATAATATATATATATATATAATATATATATATATATAATATATATATATATATAATATATATATATATATAATATATATATATATATAAAATTAGTTTTTGATGTAGGAGGGTTAGGTATTGCTTTATAAATTGAAGCAAATAAATATAAGCTGAAAATATTTTGGAAGGAATTAGATGCACTAATCAAGGTGTAAGTGTATATATGATGTAATATAATATAATATATATATATATATATATATATATATATATAATAATCTCAACCAAAATTCTGTCTACAGATGTTCGCATATCTAGAAATTATAGACCTTTCTTTTCTAGTAAAGATACAGTGAGTTCAAAAAGCATCCAATAAATAAATTTCTGAAATATCATTTTTTTTTTTAAATATGAAATGCTAAAAAAAAAAATTTTGAAACAAGATTGAATATAGTAAAGTTGCGTTTAACAATCAAATACCTTTGGTCCAAATCCTGTCAACTTGCTGGTATATAAGTACTCATGTAAAAGCAAACTTTTTTTCTAAATGCACCTGGTACTTTTTGCAATCAATATGCACCTTTTAAGCGGCCAAATGTTTGACCATGAAATGAGCTGCAGACTGACCTTGACTGGAAGACTCAAGGCTTTTTTTTACCCACTTACATTATTCGACTATTGATTTTACTTAATATTAGCTCAGACTTCCAACTGCCTGGGCCGCCTATGCACTGTGTATATGCAGTGGCCACAAAATCACCGTCGAATTTACAGCTATTTCTGTTTCCCTGGCAGGAACTCTATGCAATTTATTTAAATTAACCCATTAATACCCACATTACTATATATAGTAGGTGTTTTTAAAGGTGCAATTATGTTGAATTTAAAGTAAGTACATTCATCTTTGTGCATTTGTAACTAACTGCCCAAACTACTCTCTCTCTTTCTCTATCTATCTATCTATATATATATATATATATATATATATATATATATATATATATAGCTAAATATGCTCAAATGACTCAAAATATCAGTCAAAGTGTATTTATGGCATCAATTTATTTCAGTTAGAGGACAGGTGTTTTTTTTTTTATATTTTGGCATTAAGGAGCTCTTCTTTATGTGCCTTCTGGGTGTGGGTGATCATGCCCCCCCTACAGCTTCCTTACCTTTGTCACTCTCAGCTATTCCATCTTATTTATGCCATCCAACTACTCGAACCCTTCTAGTAGGTTATTTGCTGCATACCTTTGCTCCTTTTGCTTTCTCTACACCCAGTGAGCTTTAAATTTGCTTGATAGGTTAACTTTCTCGTATCAGGTGTAAATCTTTCAGTTTTACTCCTCAAACTAAGTTAACAATAAGCGACTGAATATTTGAGGAGTTTCTGCTTTTATCTATTCCGCATTTCGATAACAATTTTTCCTATTTGTTTTTCCCCTGTGCTCATCATCCCAAGGGTAATGTGATTAAAAGATAGTCAAATATAAGTTACAAACTAGTGAGCGCATACCTTTGCCAATGTCATGCACTAACTAAAAACTGAATGAAAATCAGTTCATATATAGCTCCAATACTGAGAAAGTACATGTGTATGTTTCAATTTTCCAACTATTTCGAATTATTGTCTCATTATTTGAGAAAATATCTCGTAATCGAGAGAAGAAAAATTTGGGCATCCAAATTTGATCGATTCTTCCTTAGCCCATGGTCCACTCTTCCATTAAATGTAATTGGAATTCGTAGAGAACTTTTGGAGGTATTGTTTGCTCAAACAGACAAATGCATATACCTCTTCCAACTTTGTTGGCAGCAATAAAAAAAAAAATTGCTCTTAGTAAAAATGAAAAAAATCATAGGTTTACTTTTGTTTCTCTAAAAAAACAGAAAAAGTTTGGAGTGTAATAATATTCTTCAGACTTGGCTGTTATTATGTCAACACACGAATCAATTATTTTGTCTCCATTTCTTGAACGATCCGTAGAGACCCAATTGTTGTTTCTGCAACAATTGTGGGTTTTTACGTAGGCTGGAGTGCTAGCATGATGCACCAAGATGGACAGTCTTACAGGGCTGAAGAACTCCATCTTCCCTGACATCTACTCGTAGCTGGTGGGAGAAGTGGATTCATGCCTTCCCCGATGACATTAGTCTCCGCTTCATGTTTGGACTCTGTTTTCAGATTCTGTTCCTTGTGCTGTTAACCATTTGGCCACCTATACCTTCTAACACAATTTTTGTAAATATCTATACATATATACAGTCATAGGGTTCCATGATAACATAGTGACAATTAACAAGCTAGTCTCATTAACCATTAGTAAGTTTTATTCTCACTGGGTGCCACACTATTGAAACCCTGTGTCACACCAAGCTAAATGTTGACATTTTTGTGATATATTTGCCTGCTTCTTCAAATATATATAGGAAAAGCAAAATTGTTTATTCCATTTTGTTGTTCTCATTTACAGTATCACCCATAAACGAGCATATTTCGACCACAAATAGTTGATTTTCTTCTAAACCAAATGTAGCAAGATTCTATTTCTGATGGAACATTACACAATCAAAATGTTTATTATCAAACATTATTTTTGTCTAAACTCTACAGCATCGAAAATCCTTTGCAAAAAATATTTTTTCACCATGTTATACTGATTTTTGGATGGCAACATATTTGTGTTTTCGGCAATAGTTTCATTGTTGTTGAGTTTTGTCTTAAGTAATACCTGATAATACCTGTTTTGATTGTGTGATGTTCCACTAGAAATAATAAAATCCTGTTATGTTTAGTATTGAAGAAAATTGAATTGTTCTTCTATGTATCAGTCTTGAGAATCATAAATGCTCTCTCATGTTCATAATATGGATAGTTTATAAATAAAATTGAATGATCTTAGCCTCTAACACGTGTTCTGACAACCATTGTTATTATCTCCCTTAGTTTTCCACTCTTTTATTTAGAGGTAGGAGGTTTAGTATTCACCTCCCTAAATATATGGCTGACACATTCTCAGAATTTTGGATCATTAGCGTCGAATGAAAAATTTACAGCTCTTTTTTATCAATTCTCTTTACTCCTTTTTTATATTTCCTATTATAAAATGATCACCTCGTAAAATGGTACTTTTTGTTTTTTTAATGTAGTAAAAAAAAATGTTGAAATCCTTGTGCATTATTAAAATAATAAGCTATCTTGTGTGATTTTATCTATTTTAGAAACTGTGTAGCAAAACTGCCATCGTAGGTTTCTTCAGTTTTTAAGCTTGGCTGGCTGGCTGTGTATATATGATGCATACAGGCAGCACAAATGGAGATAGAATGCTGAATATTTGAACATTTACTCCTTATCATGTCTAGGAAATAGGGTCTTATTTATTTTTTGAAAATTCTTCCCCTAAATAGGTTTATAGTGGGAAGATTAATTTCCGAGTTAATCTTTGATTAATCCCTTGGTTTGTGTCTGGCAGCATTCATGCTTATTTTTCGAAAATTAAGACTCATTTAGTGATCACTGGCTAACAAAAGGTGAGAAAAGTAACTTATTCATTGATCACCCTTTTTTCACAATCTTTAATTGATCACCCCCAACATAGCATGCTGCCTAAAGATGTTGGTTATGTGATGGTTTCTATTGATTGACTATCAGGACCTGTTTTTTGGGGGTGTTTTTTGTTTTTCTTTTCATCCAATTCACTGGTCTGACGTCTGTGAATTGCAGAGTTTTCCTTGACATGGAATGATGCTATTACTCATCGCAGGTGTGAAGGGAAAACTGAATCGGATCTTTTATCTGAATCGGTGAAATCTGTTCAATAGCCAATCATTTTTTTTTTTATTAGTTGCAATATCTAGCTTGATGTTTGAGAGATTTTTTTTTTTCTATCAAAAAAGAAATCCTTAAATTCCTTGGTTAGTTTCATGCCTTCTCCTGTTTAGCCGTTGCAAATGAAATGTCATTTCATCATCATCATCAGTCTTTTATCGTCTGTCATCGGACACAGACCATCCTCTGGATTCGCCTGATCTCTCTATCATGGGCATCTCCGAGCCAATACTTCCTGAACTTGTCAAGTTCATCTCTCCATCTAGTATTCTGCCAGCCTCTGTTTTACATGTAATCCATGGGGATCCATGTTGTGATCCAAGATGTCCTTCGGTTGTCGGCCATTCTTGCAACATGACCAGCCCATGACCATTTTTTTTCTAAGGAATTCTATGATTTCTCAAACTCCTGTTTTCTTCATGATACATTGTGCTGTCTTGCAATCTCTCCATATGATGTTGAACATGATTCTTTCATGTGTACGTTGTACGCTTCTCAGTTTACATGTCAGTTTCTTGTTTTGGTTCCATGTTTCAACTCCATAGGTGACTACCGGGAGGATGTAGATGGTTACACTAGTGGAGTGTTTGCATAGACAGCTCTGATATTGGACCATAATGCAACTAGGGAGGAAAATTCACA
Organism: Thysanoteuthis rhombus; assembly: GCA_963457665.1. Taxonomy (NCBI): domain Eukaryota; kingdom Metazoa; phylum Mollusca; class Cephalopoda; order Oegopsida; family Thysanoteuthidae; genus Thysanoteuthis; species Thysanoteuthis major. The sequence continues at coordinate 32,787,630 of OY735218.1, forward strand.
AATGAGGAAAGAACTATGCAAGCACTTGTTAAAATGAGTATCTAGATGCAGTTGATGCACCATCTCTGCACAACCGCTATGTACACGTCCATTATTCAGCCTCTCTCTAGGTTAGTTCAATTAGAGTCTTTCAGATAACAATAACCAGCTGATGGCATTGGGCAAAGGATATGAAAAATTGGAACAATATTCATTGTCATAAATCTGCATCCATTGTTATGAATTCATTGTTGTATTATTGAAATCATCATTATAAACAATTTCACATTATAAAAAAATTAATATGAAATTTATTTTTAATTTTTTTTGGAATTTCAAGTCAATTTTAAATGGTGTCTGGCAGCATTCACACTTATTCTAAATACAATAACCCTTTGATAGCATTATCTGTGATTAATGAGCGGCTTTTTCTGTATTTTTGAAGTCATTACCTAAATGGAAACAATCTCTAAATCTTTGTTGTGGTCCATGTAATTTTTACAAGCTTCCATTATCTATCCATATAAAAGGCATACATGCAAATTAGTGCGTCTAATTGGTTGTCTGTTTTGTCCAATTTCTGTTATTCCCTAGAACTTGTAATGTATTGGTCCATGTGAAGTAGATAAACACAGCTCACAAAAACTTCAAGTGTTGTAATAAAATGAGATAGGCTGTTACCATTACAATGAAGAATATGTTGAAGAAAAGCTCATCATTTGAAACTAAAATGAAAGAAAAGAGTTGGTATGTGTTTATTTTGCAATTAAACAAGTTGTATTTTTGATGAGATAAGTTTCTTCCTATGACTTTTTTTTATATTGCACAATATCGATGGCTGTTTTCTTACAGATCATTTTGTCTTGAGACTTTATATCCGATCACCCTTTAAAACAGCTCAAGTTGAGACTTTATAGAATCCTTGAATCATTGAGAATGAATTAGTTTAGGCTCCTTACTGTCAATCCATACATAAATAACACAGGCCTTTTTTTTTTCTCCAAGGTATATACTAGTATTAATATAATTCCATATTTCACTGTGTAATATCTGTATTTTTTTTTCCAGAAATTTTGAGCTAAATTATCCCTGCAGGTATTATCCATAGAAACATAATTATTACAAATATTTGTATAGATAATTGCACACTCATATATGATAATGCATTTTTCATTTGAAATTGAAGCTCAATCTATGGTAGCAAATTATTCATGGTGAAATATGGTAATTAAGCAAAGAATGGAGTGTAATGAGCTTCAGTAGTTTTTATTTTTTAATTATTATGATTTTAAAATAATGTAAGTTATTATCCATCTTTGTTTATATTTAGATTAGTTGGAACCTTTTTATAAGTGACACTTAGTTATATATAAGGTTGCACAGGAGCTTATTTACTTATCTCTGTTAGTGCAAATAAATATAAACTAATCAATCGGCAAGTAAGTTTTGTAATCAGCTGATAAATCATGTCTGATTAAGGAGAGTAAGTAACCCTAACAATCAGCCTACTAACCTAGATTTAATGGTGCTTTCCTCTCCGTACGTTGTTGTCGCTGTCGTCGTCTCTGTTATTTTGGTGATTGGAGAGGAAGCCTTCCCTGCTTTGATGCCAGCTCATTTATTCTATCATTCTGACCGATCTTTCTACCTTCTCTCTATCTCTGTCTGTCTGTGCGTCAGCCGTAACTGGCATCGAATTTCTTGTCTTTCAGAGGAATAAAATTTTAAGATTTACAACCTCGGATTCTGACTATGCACGTTGCTCCCAAGATTTTCCTGTTTCCAAATTCTTCTCGTAAATGCTAGCCTCAGGTGCAGAAATTTCTAATGCTCACAATGTTGGCCCTTATTTCATTCGTCTCTTTCCATTAATGTGAGCTTTGGGAAATATTTTTGTCTTGGGTATAAGCTGAATATTTTTCTTATGCGAGTGATTCATTGTGTAGAATAAATCTCCAGTACTGATTGATATTAGCAAATTCTATATATGAATCAAATACTACCCGAATATACTGCCATTGTGTAAAATAAGTCTCCAATACTGATTAGTATTACGCAATTCTATACATTCATCAAATACCAACCATATATATATATATATATATATATATATATATATATATAACTTTGTTACTACCTTTTTGGACAGTTCTTGAACTATTTCAGTGTCATGAACCCCTGTATCTTTTATCCCTGAAACTAATTCACCAATATCTCTATATTTTTGATTGTTGTTTGTTTTTTTTTCCCCTTGTTTTCTCTTGTGTATGATTTTATACTGGATTCTTTCTTAATCATGAACTTGTCTGGTCTCTCCTAAAAGATTATATCTCCATAAATTTGGGAAGTATCCCAACACTTCGGAATTAAAATCAACATATCAAATTTGATCATAATACTAAATGCATTTATAGAAAGTACCCTTCTTCGGTAACCTCAATAACTCAAGTCCCTGATGGACAAAAGCATTTGAAAAACATGTGTAATCATTGCATTACAAACATAATGCTTGTTAAAAATAAGGCAAAAGAATGTGAAACTCGTCAATAAGTTACCTATGTTAAACATGATAGGAGCCTCGATTACAATTTATTTACTGAGTTTGTATAATAATGGAAGTCTTGAAACAAAGTTTTTATTCTTGATCTAAAATTCCCTAATGTTTGTATATTCCGGACATAATAGGGTAAATGATTCCAAAGCCTTGGTGCTATACAACTGAAACTCCTGCGCCCATGAGTCGTGTTCATGAAGACAAGTTCTAAGGTCTAATCATCTAAATTTCAGTTGTTGATCATTTCCACCTCCTTTAGCATTGAAAAGCAATTAGAGCCTACTTGTCACTCAAATAGCTGAGGCTTTTCTCAAGTATGTTGAAAAAATATAGATATCTAAATAAATCGAGTCGTTCACCCCAAAATGATTTGATTCGCCCTTGGGTGAATCACTCACCAGTTTAAGAATCACCGTCTCAAGATACTGTGATATAGGTTATTATATGACTGTGCATTTCAAGTTCTATTTGCCACTGTAAAGACATCTTATAACTCTTCGTGATTTGAAATTTAAATTTGCTGTGAAAAGAATTAGATAATTTTCAATGAATAATTTTCCCTAAAAAAAAGGTAACAAAATAAGATTAAAGTTTCAACTAATCTGAAATTGATGAATTAAAAAAAACTGTTTCAAGTTTGTGCGCGTGTGTGTACCAACCCCCAATTCTACATTCTCTCTGAAAGTACCTCAGTTAGCTTTCTCATGGTTGGATGTGGGGAAGTTATCATGCTTGAGGGGTTGATATGTAAAAATGTGAAATTAATTCACAAAAAATATCACAACCTAATTATTTTTTCTGTTAAAAAAAACAGAAAACGAAGCCCTCTCTCTGTTATTCAAGATTAACCTATTTAGGTGCTTAATGCCAGAATTAAAATGTACCAGTCAACTTTTAAGAGATATATGGGACATATATATATATACCCCAGTAATCATACAAACCTTGGGATATATATGTCCCAGGCGTCTAGCAAAGGTTAATATCAATTATTCTAAGTGGAAGCATAAGCTTTACAGGGTAACTTTTCTTATACATATACAGTTGAAATTGTTATTCATTTATTGCAAACATTAAAAACTTGAACTTTTTATTTTGCCTTTTTGTACTGCAAATCAGAAGTTTTCTGCTTTTTATTGAGGAGACATTTGCTAGAAATTTTGACATGTATTACTGGAGACATGATTTTGGGTTAAAATTACTTTTTAGTATTTAGAACTATAATCACTACCAATAATATATATATATATCAATAATATGCTTATACTGTCAATGGCATATATATATATATATATATATATATATATATATATATATATATACATGCATGCATGCACACAAAGTAACTTATTGTAATCATTTTGGAACAGTCTTTTTCATAACAAGGCTGGCTGATAATAATAAGCAAAGGATATGAAATATGGAACAATTAACATTCATTATCATAAATTAATACTGTTAAATTCATTATCGTAAACAACTTATATGAAAAATGAATTTATTATAAAAAACTGATTTAAAAGGTGTCGGTACATCAATATGTTCACAACCTAATGGTGAAAGAAAAACATTTATTTTACCCTACAAATATTTATGCATTTTGAACGTAATCTCTTTCCTTGTCCATGCACTTAATTTAGTAGTGAATAATAATCTCAGAGATGGCAAATAACTGCTAATAACTACATGGACTTATTGATCCTTCTTCAAACACACACACACGCACATATATATATATATATATATATATATATATATATATATATATAGTGGAGGTGCAAGGTGGCATGATAACTATCAGCAAACCCATCTGGAATGCAGATAGAGGCTGTTTCTGTCCAGCTAGCACTAAGGCCTTTGAGAAATGCAAGAATCCACATCTCACTGTAACTCTGTCTCATTGCCAGATATTTTGGCAAAATGTCTCATCACTGGCATGCCATGATGGTTGGATGCAGAAGATTTGGTCTGCGAGCATATGCGCAAACCACTCTCCCATTGCTAGCTCATAGTGGCTGGGGAAACGTAACTTCAATAGTCAACCCTGATGTAATTCTAAATATGTATAGTCGTGTACCATGCGTTTTTGTGTCGGTCATGCTGTACTGTACTGTATTATATATTAATCAATTTTTATTCCTCTAAATGACTCTCCTAGATATAAATACTGATGATGAGAACAGTGGTTCTCAACCTTTTTATCATTACGACCCCCTTTAGTAAACGGATCTTGTTTTCACAATATTACCTCCCTCACATCATATTATTAGTTTGGTTGGAATAGATACTGCAAATCTGTGGAAAAAAAAAGAAGAAAATACTGTTATGTTCATCATGATATTATGCAAACACTTGTTGAGAGAATTCCCAAAATAATTATAGGAGAAATAAAAATAATAATAGATATTTTTACTTTTATTGTGCAGGCTCTCGCCCATTCTCAAAATTACTCATTCCCCTCTAGGGTGGCATACCCCCTAGTTGAGATTCAGTGGATTAGAGTAATAGCGATTAAACACTGGAGGTTTCAGCATATTTCATTTTGTTTTGTCACAAAACAAATGATTAGTTGGTTCAAAGCAATTATTCATAGTATGACCTGTATGCCAAGACTGCATGACTTTGGATAGATAATTATGAACAAAGATAGGTATGAAGAGCCCGAGATGAATGATAGGTATGAAGAGCCCAAGATAGATAGGCATCTTTCTATCTCAGTTCCTAGCTATGAAGAGCCTGAGATATATACCTACCTACCTACCTTTCTACCTATCTTTCTTCATAGCTAAGAAGAGCTTGATCGAAAGATAGGTATGAACATACTGAGATATCAAGGTTGGCTCGGAAATATAGCCTTTATCCTTTTCTGATTTTTTGTGTATACTTATATATATATATCGATCTCGCTTGAGCAGAACACATCAGGACTTCGAACTTATGTCCCTATAAGTAGCCATTCCTTTGAAAAGGATTTGGTTGAACATGACAAAATATTATATACATTTGATTCTGTTCTTTCACAATTGGTCTTACCAAGTTGATATTTCTTTGAACCATCGTTCCCTTTAACCACTCTCCACTGTATACTAAGATCTACTTAGTCTCGGATAGAGAAGATTGCTTTGCCGAATGGTGAGGGCTTTTCTGCCTTGAAAATCAGCTTCTAAAATTCCGACCGGTGCCAAAGTGGGAAATGTACAACTGACTAAGCTACCAAGCAAGAGTTAGATATTTACAAAGCTTAGCTGAGGTTATTGTATGGCCAAAATGGATTGAATGGTTGCTTGGAAGACTATGTTATATCAGTGGGGAGAGCCTGGCAGCTTGCCTTGAAAATTAACTACTGAAATTCTGACTTATTACCTGGGATTAGACTCTGATCACTTGCACAGGTGGAAAATACATTATCAAATCATCCACCAATCATGTCAGGTGCCAAACCCCCCAGGCCCCCAATCACTTGCTATACTTCTGTCTGCACTGTATATCCATTTAAGGATTCTGTTGTAAGTAATACTTCTGAAAGGCCAATTCTGTCCATATTGAGACTCGGTTCTCTGTCTGCTTCCTGGCTTTGTGTATTATCCACCAGTACCAGAGGTCAGTGTTCAAGCCCAGGTAAAAGGCTATGATTTTTTATGATAATTTTTTTTTTAGGCAGACAGACCCTACCTCCCCACGCACTCTCACTTTTGGGAAACTAGAGCAACATGATCTTCTTAACTCCATTTGGCCTTATGCCACAGTAAATTAAGCTTAGTGAATATTTGATATATACGTATATAGTGGAGAATTATATTTCCACAGTCATTTGTGACCTTCCCCAATCACTTGCCGGAATAGTGAACACTATATTAACGCTTATAACATGCTACTACTGTGAGCAGGCAATGTTTCCAGCTCATACTGAAAGCAATAACTGAACTGTTACGCATAAGACTGGTTTTAACACTGTTGCTGGGTTTAGTTTATTCACGTATTCTGACATTTATATGTATCCGGACTTGGTCCAGCCCTAACCAGTCATAGTAGAAACTTGAAATTTTGCACACTCATTCACCACAATGATTCAGGGAAATATTTTTGTTTTTTCTTGAATTGCCCTCTAAATAGGATTTTGGAGGGGGGAGCAATTATTCTGTAAGTTTATGCTAAATTGATCCTTTATTTATTTATTTATTTTTTTTTTAAATTTAAGGTTTTTTTGTGATCACTGCCCATCAAAATGCAGATGTAACTTATTCATTGATCATCCCTTTTTCCAATTTTTAATTGATCACCCCTCAACATAGAATGCTGCCAAAAGATGTTGGTCATGTGACTGTTTCTGTTGAGCAGTTAAACAGACCTGTTGTTTTTAATTCTTTGATCAGTATTTTTTCATCTTAATTTCTGTTGCTTTTTATCCCTATTCCTAGACTATCATTCTACAGCTGTTTGTAAACAACTTCAATAGTAAATAAAGAATGACTCGAATTTGCATCATTTTCCCTTAGTTCACTTGTTTAAACATGACAGCTGCCTTACTA
>OY735218.1:32799691-32894691 GCA_963457665.1 Thysanoteuthis rhombus
GAATGCTAAGATAACTTCTTAAATCAGTTGTCAGTCTGCTGAACAATGAGAATTATTATTATAACTAGCAACCTCATCTTTTTAGGATGAAGTTTCAGCCTCTTTAGCCTTCATTGTATTTTCTGGGGCTTTCAAGTTAATATTCCATGAAATAATTTATTAACCTTATCCTCTTTGTCTTATTCAGTATACTCCAGCCGATCTGTTTTCGAGCCTTCCTCGTATTGTCTAAACTTCTGAGATGGAGTTTGCGCTTAAGAGTTGTTTTAGTGAATACTGAATTTTTTTAGGAAAATGTATCAAGTATTTTAATGTGTTTTGAATGAATATGACCTTCATTTCTTCAGGAAATATTTCATTTTTTTAGAAAAATTAAGTTGAGAAGCACAAAATATTGTTTAAAAACAAGAGCTTGGGGATCATCTTTGTTGAACACTTTCAGCTAACCTTAACCATCTACTGTTTCCAGTAATTATTTTTTTTATTTTCAGATATGATTTTAATTTTTTTTGCTATAACTTTTTAAATATCTGTTTTTAGACATCTATTCAAAACTTATTTTCACCCTGCAAAATGAAGGTCATATTCAATCAAAACACATGAGAAAAATACAGTTTCCTACACAAATACATGACTCAACTAAACCTCTTTATCAAGTCATTAATTATTCTATGAATTATTATCTATTATCCTTATCCTAGTTGTTTTTATAACAAGATTTAAGCCACTTCTTCATCTTCCTAGTATTTTCTGGAGTTCTGTGATTTATATTGTCATTATTCTATGGCCCACATTGACTAGTATCCTCATTTTTATTGTTTTTACTACGATGTTTTGAATACTGTGCTCTCAAGCCATCTTCATTTTATGTACTTTTCAGGTGGAATATTATCATTATTCTGTGAATAATTTGGACATGTATTCTCACCTTTTATTATTTTAATTACCGCAGTTGGATAGAACTAGTGTTTAGTCTCGCTGGTGCTGCCATAAGATATAAGTAAATTATTGTGGTCTCTAAAAAGGAGTGTGAGCCAGCTGTATTGCTTTATTTTTGTATCTCCTTCTCCAATGGTTGAGGTCCCGAATTACCTACCCGTCATATAGTACAACAACAGTGTTGGCAAAATACTGGTCACATACTGTTGCACATTTCTCAATATTGTGTTTCAAATTGAATTCTGATAAAATAAATTATTAATTACTGCCCGGAATTTGAGACCTCAGTCATTTGAGTATTGGATGCGGAATATAACCCAATACTGCTTGCGCAGAAGGAGGGACCGCACTTCTTTTTAGGAATCATGCCACTTGAAACTAATACTCTTCCTACCCATTGGTTTCCATTTGGATGTATGCAGAAATATATATGTCTGTCTATACACATGTAATTCATTTGATAAGAAAAATAATATGATTAGTAAATGTATAATACAGAGTGCATGTGTATGTATATACACATAGAAACATGTATATCTATCTATCTCTTATCTCTCTCTCTATCTATCTCTCTCTCTATATATATATATACATACTTGTGTGTGTATGTATATATACACACTTATACTTGTGTGTAAATATATATATATATATATATATACTTGTGTGTGTATGCATATATACACACTTATACTTGTGTGTATATATATATATATATATATATATATGTGTGTGTATCTATTTACATACACACTTGTGTATTTTCATATATACTTGTGTGTGTGTTTATATGGATATGTACTTGTGTTTATATATACATACATATAGATACACACAACACTTGTATATACTTGTGTGTATCTATTTATATATATATATATATATATATATATATATATACATACACTTATGTGTTTATATATATAACTTATGCGTATATCTATATGTATATGTATTTACTCGTGTGTGTCTATATATACTTGTATGTTCTTGTGTGTGTGTGTATATATATATATATACTAGTGTGCGTATATCTATCTATGTAATTTTGCTTGTATACATGTATTTGTCTACGAACAAAAAAACGTGTGTGCATATACATTTGAATCACAGAAAAACATTCGTACATGAGAACTCACATCAGCGTGTTCACATGTATTCAAAAAAACACACAAACGTGTGTGTATGTTTACACACACAAAAACCCAGTATTCACTTCAGTGGACGTAGAAACGAGTGTATTCGCATGCAAAAAGAGCTGTATTTATAGGCGTATGTGTCGTCTTCGGTTTAAGGTGGGGGTGGCCAAGGGCTTGATTTGCCCGAAATTTTACACTATTCAGGGAGGGAAGCATTCACCACCCCTGACTAGTACGCCGATGCTTGTAGGGATAAATGCATACAAAAGTGTGTGTGTGTGTACATACGTAAATGCGTATATACGCACATGTATATGCAGGCATGAAACGAATAGTATTAGCACACAAAAAGGCAGTGTTTGTGTATGTATATATGCACACAGTGTGAGTGCGTGTGTACAAATTTCTTATTAAAAAACAAAGTGGGTACTTGCAGTTAGAACCTGTAGTGATATTTTCCTCATCTCTAAATAATTACATGCCCTTATCCCATATTCAATGTTACATTCAGTGGTACCATTTTTTTTTCTTTTTACTTCCAATTCGGGTGGGAGTGACTTGAGTTAATTGCAACTCGAAAATAGTGCGTGGTGGGTGAGTGGGGTCTTTTTCTTCTGTTGGTCCCGTTTGAACCTGTGTTAAAACGAGCAGAATCTGAGGGATAACTATTCCAGCAATTAATCTGACATGACATTCCTTTCCACCCCGACTTGGGCATTCTCGTATTTTGGGTTTTTTTTTCTTCTTCATGTTCTTTCTCTCGCAAAGATTTATTTCATGTGCCCCGTAATTTAAAGCCTCTAATATTACCATTTTATAAAACTTCATTTGACACAGTGTAGGGAAGGTGGTCCTGAGTATGAGATTTTGCACACTCGATGTGAAAAACGGCGCACAAATGAAAAGAAATAGAGAAGAGAAAAAACAGCAAATGCATGAATTATATTGTTATTGTTTTGAATGAATTAAATTGTTTTTATTTACGCGCCATCTTCTCACATCGAGTGTACGAGGGTGTGAAACTTTACACTCGTGACTACCTTCCATACTTTGTACTCTTCATTTTGTGCAAGTATACCAAATAAATATTCACCTCCTAAAAAAAATATTTCGTGCAAGTAATTTGCTCCTCAAGTAGAAGTGCGGTCCCTTAATTTTCGCATCACATACCCCAATTACTGTGGCCCCGAATTACCCGACCCTATCCTGTTCATAGCGAATATGTGGGTGATATTTTCTCCGTATATTGTTGCACAATTCTCAATGGTATGTTATGCAATGAATTGTATAAAAATGATATAACAGTAATTGCTTGGTGTGCATTTTGTTTATAACGCCAGAAAATGTTTTAAAATCTACCAACAAAATGAACAGAGTTGCTTTTTCTCTGTTTCCCTATCTGTAACAATGAACTCTTCCACTCGAAGCTTGTAATTCTGCTGATGAAGATATCTCTTATCTTCTATTCCACTGAAACGAGTTGGGCAGTTTCCTTTCTATAAGAAATAATCCCTTAGAAATTAAAATATATCCGTGAAAGTTTTCACAGGGAATCAACTAGTAAATGAATAATTACACTCCTTGTAAAACGAGACCCACCAGTCATTGGGGGTGTGGAATGCAAAAATAAAGCTTTACTACTATTCCTGTAAAAGAAACCATACTCCCTTTTTTGGGACCACACTACTTGTACCGAATATTTATTTTATTTCGTATATATTCAACAACTTACGTTTTATTTATAGGGAGCTTTTTAACAAGTACGTGTCAGCCAAATGAACTCTGTCATCAACAACTTTCTCTAACTTTGAGTTGGGCAAAACACGATAACATCGGGAGCCTATGACCAAACAAATGCTTCCAGTTCATGCAAGTCGAATAAACATTTGGGAAAGTGCCAAACAGAATAAATATCCTGTTTTTCTTCAAGAACATGTCGCACCCTTGGCTCCTCCTCCTTTAAGTACTTCTTCTTTTAATACCAGAAGTGACATTTTGGGCCCGCTTTTTATCGCCTGAACTTTGTTTTTTGGGGGTTTTTTTTCTTCTTCAATCTTTTACAAGTTTATAACTTGAAAACTTAAGGATTGCCAATCGGGCGAAGACCAGAATGGAGCAACCTCTCTCATCTTTCGCCTAACTAACGTTCCTAACTTGTTAGAAAACGGTCAAATGATGTTATCACTCAAACTGTCTACATAGGTTTATTCAGTTTTGTTGGGTTTTTTTTCAAGTTGGCTTGGCTGGTATGATTTGCTATGTATGTATCGCGCATAAAGGCTGCACAAATGGAGCTAGAGGGCTGAAAATATAAAAGATTTACCCCTTATTATATATAGAAAAATACTTTTGTTTTATTGCTTTTTTTTGTGTGAAAATATACCCCCCCCCCCCGAAATGTTACAGTGTGAGATTCATTTTTTATGCACCATTTAATTTTTAAAATTTTTTCTTCCTAATTGGACTTGGTAAAATGTGAGAAAATCAAATCATTCATCGATCAATACTTTATTCCAATTGTTTAATTGATCACCACCAAGACGGCATGCAGTCAAAAGACTTTTGTCACGTGACATTTTCTATTAGGTGACTAACTGGACCGGTTTTGTTATTTTGTTTTATTTAGAAGTCTTCCGCGTGTTTATAACAGTAAATCTAGAAGATTACGAATCAGGTTAAAACCAGAATGAGGCAATCTCTCTATCTTTCCCCAAATTAACTTTCCTAATTTTTTTTTCTCACGTTAGTCCCAACCAGAAATGGAAATTGGTTTTTGGAACTAGGTGTATCTGGGATTTATGCCTAGGGATCACGCAGGGGGAGGGGGTCCATCTGGGATGAGCTAAGTGAACTTGTGCAGCTGGGGGTCCTGGGTACCATAAGTCCCCAAGGTTAATTTTTCTCTTCTTTTTCCCCCCCAAATATGGTCAGTTTCGGGGCCGTTCTGAGGCCATATAACCAATACTGGAATTATGAAATAGGTATACGCCGTGCCCCTGCGTATACCCCCGACATTTCCACCATTGGTCCCAACCATGGAAACGGAATCCCTATTCGTTAGTCACCCCCTCCCTATTAAAATTTTCATAAACAGTGGGAATTGATTTGTTACGTTTATTTCGTTAACCCCCCCCCACACACACACACACACAACGACTAAAATTGACCTGATTAATTGTAATTGATAAGTCAAGTGTACTTGATCTTGTCGAGATAATATCTTCGGCTTTAACTTAACAATAATATCAACATTACTATTATCTCGTTTAAAAATTCATATCATTTCTCCCTCGTCATGTCATCGATTCATTCCATTCAAGAAATTGATTCCGGGGAAAAATGATATATTAAATGATAATAATGAGTCCTGGCCTCTAAATTGGCAACTTTATGAGTTGGTATGCAGGTGCTGACACGGGGGAGGGGTCCAGGAGATCTGCGCCCCCTACACACACATACACCGCTCGGGCTAAACGCAATATGATTTTTTTTTAAATATCGAGATAAAGAAATTTTATTAATTAAAAAAAAATAAACCCCAAATAATTCCAAGTAACCATAAATCGATCATAAAAACAAAAATATATTATATCCATTGTCTAATTTGACAAATGGAGGTAAAAATAAATTTGCCCCCACCCTCAAAATTCTGGATCTGCCCCTGATATGAGTTGGGGAATGTCATGTGAATTAATATCCTTTCCTTGTTTTTGTGCCGTTTTGAAACTTATTTCTTGAAATGAAATAATTCTAGGTGAATTACATTCGTTTCTCTATTTATTTCAATGAGTATTTAAGAATCTAGTCTCTTATAAGATAGAATTTTTTCTAATCTTGGTGGTGGGTGCGGCTTACGGAATGAACTTGACTTATCGGTTTCTTTTATGAAGATTTTGGTCTGGGACAAAAAAGAAGCAGCGAACTATCTTTCATCATTGTTTTGGAAGGTTGTTTACAAATTTAGGAACAAGAAATTTGATAAACAAATCATGACTTTAAGGAAGGAAGACCTTCTCACTTGACTGATTTTTATCCATTTTTTTTTTTTTTAATTTTTGATTCGATGTGAAAAATATTTATTCTGAAGAATCTATCATTTATTTTTCTTATTCGTACTTTATGCCGTACCAAGTATTATTTACATATTATTCATCATTATATATTTGAGACTTTTAATACATTCATTTAATATTGACATCTCACATGTTGAAAAATTTTAATTTTACTCTATTCATTTATCGATTTGATAGATTGCTAAATTCCGGTCGGTTTCGTATTTCGCTGAAATATTTTTTTCAAATCCAACATTTTGAATAACTCCAAAATTTAAATTCCTTGACGAAATAGAAATCAAATGATGGTCATTATTTAATCCTGTTTTATCGACAGCTATTTTTTGCTCATGAATATTTTACTCTGCAAATTGATTAGGAGTTACTTCATGAGGCGCTGTTGTTGAATGATACCACAGTTATCCATCTATCCATCTATCTATCTATCTATCTATCTATCTATCTATCTATCTATCTATCTATCTATCTATCTATCTATCTGTATATCTGTATGTCTGTGTTAGAAGTGTCTTTTTGTCTGTCACGCAATAGAAACCACCTAAACATGGGCACAGCCCCACCAATTTTGACATGTGAACTCAATGGACCTAGTAGAGGTTTTGAAATTAGAGAAATCGGAGAAAAAAATTGTGAGGTGTGCGTTCGCGCTCATGATTAACTGATATCCATCTATCTCTATATAATACTAAAAGTCCACTTCGCCTAACCAAATTTTGCATGTATATTCAATGGACCCACGGGAAGGTTTTAAAGTAATAAGTTTCAGGGGAAAAATTTTTTTTCATTTTTCTATCCTCCCAGATATCTAAATCAACTATAATCCAAGAATTCGCGATCACTATGATTTTTTTTCAATTCAGGTATGATTCAATAAATACATAATTCAAAATGATTTCTTATCTTAGATAAAACAAGAAAAATAATATAGATTTTTATCTGGTAAAAAAAATCAAGCTACCCGTAGGAATTAGGTGAGTTTTCAGCTAGTTTAGCTGGGAATTCCTCTTGGAATTAAAAACTCGATTTCTTGGACTTTTCCCAAAAACGATTCACAGGAATTGTGCGATTTTTCTTAGTAATAGGAAAGGTCGAATTTAACATTGATGGGGCCCAGTTTCTTGGAGGTCGTTCTATAACTGTATTTCGCTATTTTCATACAAATCAAAAGAAAATGAAATATTCATAAATTTATTATGTTTAATTCAACGTGAAGTCCTCTATGAATCAATAATCTGTGTCTATATAACATAATAAATCCTCAAACACTGAAAAACATGGGATTTTATTTTTTAAATGTAAGACATTTTTGATGGGGGGGTTTTGAGCAGCTGCAACATTTGCACTGCCTTAAGTACGACCCTGGTAAAAAGAACAAAATATTCTGTACGTAAATTATACAAAGGATTTTTTGTTTTCTTTGTTGTTTCGTGTGGGGATATTTCGGAGAGTGTGGGTGGGGGCTCCCAAGTTGCACATTTTTTTTTTATTTAATTAAAAAAAAATAAAACAAAATAAAAACACGTTTTTACTCATTCGTGTTTTGTCAAAATCAGTTTTGTTTCAATTTCGAAGACGAATTAATTATCCATTTCTTTCGGGATTGAAACGAAAATTATTATTTTCTTTAATAGTTTCCCTCGTTTTTACAGAATCTCCGTCAATTCAACTTGCCTCCTGATCGCAAATAAAATAATATTCTTGCAGTGATTTCGATAGTCATGGAAAAATGAAGATAAAGAGATTTTGATTGTCACCGAAAGGGTTCGATTTCATTAGAATCTTGATAAGTAAATATATTTTTACTAAAATATATATTTTCATAATTTATCCTTACATAACTGTTATTTTTTCATTGTTAGTTCATTCTAAATATTTAACATACATCTAATAAAAATGTTTTTAAAAGAATTCAGGACATAGTCCGAAAATGAAACGTTGTCATTTTTAAGATATCATCCATTGTAAAACTTCTTTTCCACAGCAAAAATATACATAAGCAAGAAAATAAAATCTTGAGAAAAAGACTTCAACTATCTATAGTCACGACGATAATTGTTAACAAATATTTACTAAGCTGTGCCTAGTACGGCACAAGGCCAATGGTTATTGTTAATCGAGAGATGGTAGTGTGAAAACAGTATTTATCATCGCATTAATTTTTTGATTTTAGCAGTTTAATCTTCAATAGATAGAAGGTAATTCGTTTTTACTGTGTGAATTCTTTTGGGTCTTTTCCAGTATTTCCTTACACCGCTAAAACGTTTTGGTCGGAGGTGACAAATTAATTAAGCTTTTCGGATAACCTTATTTCTTAGCGTCCCCCGCCTACTAAATTTTTCATAGTCAGCGTGGATTTCTAAGTTTATTTCATCTTATCGAGATGATGACATGGGTTCAGGGTTTTCGTTTTCGTTGTGGGGACTACCGAGAAAGACCCAATATTTTTTCACTTATATTCAGTTTATTCTGTTCTTTTAAATGCTCAAATTTTAAAAGATATCCAAATTAAATTTGAGAGTTCGATAATTATGCTTAATGTAATCGAACCTTTCCATAAAGAAGTGAAACATTTAAAGCGAATTCTTTTTTTTTGTTTACGAAAAATCATGCAACCAATTCTTGGAACTTCTATTATGTAAACGAAATCATTTTCCAGTTTCAAGTATTGGAAACACGATTCTGATGATATCAAATTTATTCGTATTTTTCCCCTTTAATTTCAATTCTGATTTTTTTCATTGGAAATATTTAAGAAATTATATCCTTAGAACGGTAATAGTTTTTTTTAAATATGTATTTTTGTTAACCAAATTATTTCAAATTCACGTTGAATTTGCTACGGTGAGGTAAATATGTGCCCGGAAAGTCACATAAGTCATAATATTGGCTCGGAAAAAAGTCACAACTTTATGTAATATTGTAATATGACACACACACACACACACGTATATATATATATATATATATATATATATATATATATATATATATATATATATATATATGAGAGAGAGAGACATATATGAACTGGCACTCCCATATTATATACATATGTATGGGTTAGGGTTTGTTTTATAACCTTACTTTTTCTAAAGGTATCGGATAAAACTTGATTTCTTTCGCAAATAATGGCATATATAATTTTTGTTTTTAGTGTGTATACGAATTGTTAGTTGAAAAATGTCTTAAAATATAATTTATTTTATTATTCTACATTAAATATGACTTTTAACGTCAACATTTACTTTATTAAAATATCATTTATTTCATTAAAAGTATTACTTAATTTATTATTATGTATCAACTGAATTTTTTCCTTGCCAAAGTTGTGGCTTTTTTTTCTAATTAATATTCTTCCCCACCAACAGTATGACGTTTTCCTTCTATATGTATATGAAAATAGAGTGTATACTAATCTATGTTTTTTTTTATCAGAGTTAAATTTGTTTTTAATTTGGTTAAAATGAAAATATTTTATTTCAAACTGTGGTTCGTGGAAGAGAAGAAAATGCCTCTGGGGTGGACCCAGGATTCTGAAGTGGAGAGGTATCAAGATGAAACAAAACTTGTTTTCACAAATAAATTCATGAAAAAGAAAATGAATTCCAAACATTAAAATCAAGTAAATAATGTGTGATCAGGCATTTTTTCTTTTATATTTGAAAGGTATCTATATTAGTGTTAGAATTGGCACAAGAGAAAAATAAAAAAAATATTAATTGAAGAAAATTTTTCCCCGAACCAATGAATTGATAAAAATAATATTAATAAAGACGGAATATGTGTAATATATTAGATAAAAAGAAAAAAAAATTGCTTTTGAGGTTTACTTGGGATTATTATGATTACTCAAGATTATTCAGGTAATTTTATGTGTAGAATTTCTTCATCAAGGTATTATTTTTTTTTCAATTAGCGCCCTACCCACGCAGGGGAAGGGAGAGGAGTTCGGATCCCATCGACCCCTGAATCCGCACCTGATTATTGAGATGCACAATGAAGACACTTGTGTCAAAGGTTGAATCTCATTTGAAGTAAATTTTCCAAAACGAAAACCGATTATCTTTTGAGTGTTCATGGAAGTTCTACACCGATTGCAAAGAATTTCTTCTCTCACAAAATCATGATTATTCTAAGAGTGCCAAAATTTTTACTCACCAAATTTTGTCTATTTCAACCCCCTGTTCCCCCCCCCCAAAAAAAAAACAAATTGTTCAGAGGGGAAAACATAACCCTCGTTATCCAACTCCACATTGGCCAGAACTTGAGATGTTGAACAACTAGGTGATAGATGATTAGAATTCGGGGAAATGCGTTTTTATTTCCTCCATAATATTCCCTGCTGAGATAAGGTGTGTATGTGTTAAGGGGGAATATCATATACCACCGGGTACAGTGTTTTGTTTTGCTTTTTGAATCTTTCCTCAAGGAACATAATGTGGCACACTGAAATGAATATCTTATTTTTCTTCTATACTGTCGTTGGTAAATTAACCTCTTACAACTGGTACTCGTAATAGTGTTCTTGACTGAAATTTAATGTACTTAAAGTAAGGTTCCCTTTCTCTTACACTTGACCTTATGTCGATACTAGAGATATATAGTACTCCTATTCTATCGAAAATCTCGGTATATATGAAATAGATATTTTGATGAGTTCTTACTTTACCAACTACAAAAATGAAATAAATTAGACAAAAGCATTTTAATAATCATCAACGAATCGTTTAAGTCAGCATTCTCATATACAAACACCTTATCCACTTATTCTCTCCTTTGAAGAGTTACACATTACAAAAGGGACTAACTTACACTTGGCATATACATATATATATATATATATATATATATATATATATATATATATATATAACCATAATTATCCTTTTTGTCAAGAATATTATCAGGCGTAAACCTTTTTAATCTCCAATATATTATTTTTCTCAACCTTTGTCATTTTCTTTTAATCAATCGTTTCATATTTGAAGAATTCTGTTTTAAAAATTTTCTCTAAACCTAAAAACAAACGAGTTCAGTGTGTAGATTGTCACACTGTTCTCTGTATCTTTCTGTACTTCTCAGAAACGCTGTCATTAGATTTTCTTATCAGAAATAAGATTTCTGATATGTATAAATATATACGTATTTTCTCAATTGGTGGAAAAAAAACCCAGAAAGCTTATGAAAACAAATTTTATCTGCTCAATATTTAACACAGTAAATAGAACTAATATATATATATGTGTGTGTGTGTATGTCTTAAAAAAAAGAATTGCAGGGACATGTATCCGATGAATGTAAACATTTCGTGCCTCTTGCATTCATCAGCAATCGGCAGTGTGTTGTTTCCTGTCGTTACATTTACGGGGGTACTTGTCCTTGTATTTCTTTATATATTTATATATATATATATATATATATATATATAAAATAATAAATTTTTAATCTCAAGTATTAAAACGGGAATGAATCACAAATAGGTAATTTTTCCAAAATATTACTTTTTGATATTTAGTTAATGTTAAACTATTTTATTCAGGACAATGCAACCTTTAGGTGAGAATTGTAATTTACTAGTTATGGTATGTACAAAAAAAAAAACGACAAAAAATATTGATATATTTGGATTTCTATGCGATGATTTTTCTTTAAAAAATGAACTATAACTTGATGCCGTTATACATTTGATTAAATATCTACACATGTTTCTGTGAAGTTCAAGCCGTTTCTTCACATTCTCTAACTTACGTCAAAACTTAATTTTTAAAAAGTTCATTATCGTAAAGCTGTTAAAAGTTAAAAGAATGTTTACGCATTATCACTTCAATATGAGGTTTCATCAAAAAGTTGCTGAACTCGTATCAGTAGAATAGTCCATTGTTTCTAATGGGGGGGTGATTATTTTTATCAGCTAAATCAAATTTAATCCTACTCTTATCATGTATTACTGACAGAGAAACAAACAGAAAGTCACACTGTTCATTACACAGATTATCTACTTTAAATCTGACATAACGTGTTTAAGCTGACAATATTTCAACTTGTACATTTTAGATGATTTTCATGTAGTTTTGACATGGAAAAACAGTAAATCCTTCCAGCACTTTAAAATGTTATTTCCAATTTAATTTTTTTGTAGTTTATCATTTCAATGAAAACAGTTTAATCTTAAGTGCGTTTTAAGCAGACGATTTGAAAAAATATCCGAATAAAAACTAAAAAAACGAAATAACTGAATTAATTTTTCATAAATTAAAACATAGCTTAAAACACGTTCGCAATTCTCATTGTTTCTACAATTTGTGAATTTTACATTAAAATAATTGTTGATAGTAAAACATAAATGTTTAATATGAAGAATATAGATAATTTTTTTCAGTTTTATTATGTATTTCTGAAGAGCAATGCTTTCCTTCGGGGTTTTAGATATTTCTGTTATTACATAGGAACTTAGTAATTACAACAGACATATTTTTAACTTAATTATCTGATTGGTTTAATTTATTTTTAGTTCCAATATATTTCGAGCGTTTTTTGTTGCAGGTTTATTATAAGAAGAATTCTTTTCGGAAACCTGGCATTTTCTTCCTCTATGGTATTCATCTTTCTATGTTTGGTCTATGGAAATATTTTCGTTAAAATTCCAAGCACTTCGTTGTCTTAATACTTTTCTACATTTTCCTTTTCATTCCTAATTTTTCCTCTCTTTCTTTCCTTCCTACCTTTCTTCCTTTTTTTTTTTTTACTCTTTCTGCCCTTCTTTCTTCATTCGTTGTCTATTTTCCTTCTGTCTATCTTCCCTTCTTTCTTTCTGTCGATTTTTCCTTCTTTCGGTCTACCCCCCCCCCCTTTTTTTTCTCTCTCTATTTTTCCTTCTTTCTGCCCTTTCTTCATTTTTTTTCTTTCATTTCCCCTTTTCTGTGTTACTTTTCTTCCCTTCTTTCCTTTCCTTCTCATATTACAATATATTTCCCTTGCTCCACGACTATCTTCGATATTATTAGATTTATACTTAAAGACTTTCTTCTTCATTCACCTTCTTTTCTTTTCTTCTTCTCTTCATTTTTTCTTCAGTAATCTATTAAGGTAATCAGAAAAATATGGCGAAAAAAAAAAAATTGGTATAATAATAATAAAAAAAAAAGTCCCCCTCCCGACCCAAAAATAATGAAAAAAAAAAGTTCACTTCCCTATCAACCCTTTTGTCGTGTCGAAACAGATGATGTGAATTTGGGTCTGAAAAACTAATCATTCCTCAAATTTTTAAAGGGAACGAAACGTTTGCTTCGCCTTAGAATAGCAGCCAGCATCACCGTTTATGATGGTGATTCATCTGGCTGCGAGCGACATTTAATAGAGTGTCTCTGTCCTTAGTTGCTCAGCAGAGCAACCCGGTGTTACCCCTTCTTCATCGCACACAGCTTCTTCGTCGTCTTCTTTGCCTCGCTGGATAATCAAGTTGGTTCTCTCCTGATTTTATTTTTCACTATTTCTCTTCCCTTCACAGCAAATACGTTCATTCTTCTCTGGTTTAGGAACAGAGAAAGCAAGCAAGCCAGCCAGCCAGCCAGCCAGCAAGCAACTATCTATCTCAGAAAATACAATGTATATTTAAATATCTCTGGTATTAAATGTCTTACCGAAATAAATAGACAAACGAATCAATAAGATGAGGGCAATAATAATATATACCGTATTTCGCCATTTATAACCCACCTTAAAAATATATATATACTCAGCTAAGAATAATCCAGGTGCGTCGTATCTACTGAAACAATTGTTATATATATCTTTATACATAACTATATACACAGGATAATGCATTTTTCATTCGAAATTGAAGCTCATTCCAGGAGCAGATTATCTATGGTAGAGGATTATACGTGGCGAAATACGGTGTGTAAATTTTTAGATAAGATCGGAGTATTATTAATGCTATTGTTTGGTCAATGCAAAGGTTATTATCCCGATGAGATAAAATCGATTTTAGGCATCAATTTTCACTGGTTATTAAAATCTTGGTTGGGATCAACGACAAAGAACCCTTATCTTAATAGGGAGTGGAATATATATATATATATATATATATATATATATATATATATATATATATATATATATAATCATTCTCCGTGAAGAAAAAAAATCACGGAAATACAGGTTTCTCTGCTACCCGAAAGTAGAACGTTCCTATAAAAGCATCTGGTTGGACGTAAAGGGGTATAGAAGAAAGAGGAAAAGGGTGTGCGCTGGCTCTATGACGGTTCGCTGCAAAATAAAAGCTGAAAACTACTTTTACTTTTTGCCCTTGTCCCCTGCAGAAAAAAAACCCGTAAAAGTAACGTAAGGCGAACTTTCGGAAACCGGGGACTATCTGTATCTGAATTCTATTAGTTGTTTTTTTTTTGTTTGTTTGTTTTTTTGTGTTTTTTTTTGTTTGTTTTTTGGGGTTTTTTTTTGTTTGTTTGTCCATTTTCTAAAACAAACAAAAAACAATTACTGTGGTGGAGCGCAAAGTTTTAAGTGGTGGGTAGGATATATTTTTTATCAGCACAATGATTACCTCCACGTGGAAGAGTCCATGGTTACGGATGGAGAGACCTGGCAAATCACAATGATCATTTTATCAGGAGATATGAATAATTCATCGCCCTTACTGTAACCTGTTTGGTGGATTAAATAATTACGTGTTCTCTACCAGTGCAAGAGGTCGATGGAAAATAAAAAAATGGAAGCTGGTGTTGCAAGTCCATTTCCCTGACCAGTTGGTTAGTTCGTATATAGTTCGGTCCTTATTCCAGAAAAAAAAATGGTCTTCCGCCTGACTAAGCTTATTGGATATCAGAGCTTGCTTCGTGGATTGGATAACAACACTTGTACAGGTATCCCTCCCCACCCTCCATTATTATGCAGGTGTTAGGGTCCAAGAAAGCCAACTACGTTATGAACGAGCGGCGATAAAATTTAGTCATTTTGGAGCTAAATTAATTGTCCAGGGTCCTCCATTCACCCTAGATTTACCGCGAACTGAACTGCGTTTTAACCGACCACATTGTAACGGAAGAGGCCTGTAGTCGTGCCTGGATAAGAGCCATAAATTCGGATGCTGATTTTCTAAGCAGAGAAGCCCTAATTTGGAAGTTAAGCGCGAATCGATCCCCCTATCCCTATCTTCATTTGCCTGTACTATAGAAATGAATTCGAAAGAGACTCAACGCCGTAGGGAAGTGGCCACAAAGTGTCTAATGAGTTTGATCTTCACTATATGCGCCCTCTTGAGGACTTGTTCCGAACTAAGTTAACTAATTCGAGCGTATAGTGACTTCGATTCACATTTAGTCTGGCACAGGGCCACGATAGTGGGGTTCTAAGTAAGGCTTAGTAAATAACCATTAGAATGACGGGTTAGATAGTTTCATGTTTCCTAAAGGCGAATTTTACTACGTTCTTTCACCAATGATTTAATCAGAACAAGAAAACCAAACCTTAACGCAATCTAATCAAAGGAAGGATGAAATGTAGAATTAAAACCCCTTTAATCACTTAGAAAGAATATTTTGAAGAAATAGTATCACTAGATTATTAAAATAAGCTTTTATCTGAACAAGATTTGTGTGAATAAATAAATGACTACCGATGTAGATAAAAAAATGAATCTTTCGGATGGATCAAATTTGAGTCCCCGAAAACGTTATTCTGCTGGATGAGTCGATTAATGAACCTGCTTGGTGGCTGAGATGGTTACGTATTTCCGACTAGTGACAAAGGAGTGTTCGAGCCCAGGTAAAATACCTGGATGTCAAATGATCATAGTCTTTACAAGGTAGTCTCTCCCCACTTTGGAAATTGATACGACCTTATCTTCCTACCCTTCTATCGTCCTATACGCATTGAATTAAGACAAGATTGATATCAATCATTTTATCAAGATTGTAAATTAACTTGTTTGTGACGGGTTATTTTTCAATGTTTTCTGGCTCCATCAAAATTTAATTATAAAACTACAGAAGAAGTCGCTTATTGTGGTCACTTGGAAACCATTTTTTTTGCTTTTTTTATTTTTGATAGAAATAACCAATTGATAACATTAATCGAAGGATATATACACAGAGAAAGCTGTTTATTGTGATCACTTCAAATAAAATGATTTTAGTAACAGTATCTGTTAGGTGACATTATCCATCATTATACTAAGCGGTTTTCTTTGAATTCCCTCTCCTATATTCGTAAATAAATCCATCCTCTTCCAGATATAATAAAAATCCTGGTCGCTGCAGGGTTAAATTCCAATCCAACTTCTGTTAAGGCTGAAAATGATTACTTCAACATTTGCATTGTATATATCATGAATAAAAATCAAATATAATTTTTGGGTGTAAATGTATTCATCTTAATGAACTAAGCCAATCTCGATCTATATTGTGAAACGTGAATCGGGCTTGCCAGTTTAGCTCAGTCAGTAGGACAGCCTCGTGCCAATCAGTTGGTCGTGAGTTCATATCACGGTCGGAAAATGTGAAGTTTACATGTCGATTTATACCCTTTGCTGAGGACTTGTTCTTGTTATGACAAAAAAATGATGTCATGTCTAGTTTTTTAAGTTTTACAATAGCGATGTAATTTTGTACTCCGTCACGGTAAGGGACGTAACTCATCTCTGATGAAGTTGAGGGAGAATTCAATGTTCTGATGATGTAATAAAATGCTGAATGAAGAGTAATAAAAACAAAAAAAAAAGTAATATAAATTTGTTTGCGGTCAACAGAAAACTATTCACCAAGCCTACAGCAAAGCAATTACGTATATAAAAATGTAATACGTATTCAGATATTTCGTCTAAGTCGTTCTTTTTTTTTTTTTTTTTTTTTTGTCGGCACAGGTAAAATAGTAAATAAATAAAATGGTAGCTTCATTTCATTGTGAACTCTCTCCAACGTCACATGATGTCAGTTTTCAGGACTCTGTGTGTGTGTGTGTGTGTGTGTGTGTTTGGGAAGGGGGGGGGAGAATCTGTCAGATTTTTTTACGGTTTTAACCTTCCTTCCAAAGTTGTATTATAAAAGTACACAAATAAAGATTACATGCGTCAACCAGAAAAATGTAATAAATTGTTTTACCTAGACTTGTTTCAGTGTGTGTGTGTGTGACAAATTAAAGATTTAGTAAGCTTTTCCTCTTCTTTTTCTTCTTCTTCTCCTTCTTTTTTCTCCCCCTCCCTCCGTCCCTCCCGCTTGCCTTCACCCCCCCCCCTAACAACGACATAGCTTGTTCTGGACAATTATTTATTATATACAAATGTAGATGGCGGTAGGGGGGGGGGAGATAGGGTCGGGGAAGGTGGGTAGGGGAGGGGGCAATGAAAACGGAGAAGGTGGTGGTGTCATGTCGTTTTTGATCGAATTCTTGGCTCGAGGCTAGTAGTACAATTGAAAGGGGTCCACGTTGACCTAGTTGAAACGTTGCACGTTCTCCTCGTATATGTTTGTGCCTGCGTGAGTGTGTGTGTGTGTGTGTGTGTGTGTGTGTTTGTGTGTGTGTGTAGGATGGGGGGTCTCTCTGTTCTCTCCCAGGGGCGACTGGCAGAGGGTGATGGACTTCTATACGATGAAAAGGAGGAGGCGGGCGCTGGCGAAAAACTCTTGGATATTGTTGGTTCTTCTGCTTGACGGTTCCTGTCAATAGGCGACTTGAGAAGACGCGGCGCTCGAGAGAGAGAGAGAGAAAAAGGTGGGGGCTTCAAACATACTACAGATGGCCGAATGGAAGAGACGTTGCTATGGAATACTGACCCCTAGCAACCATCGTTGAGAGATGCCAATATTTGATGGGTGGATAGCCGTGTGCGTCTAATGTACCGTTAAGTCTGTGAAATATTGCGTGAGTGTATCCCTGTTCAGGAACCAAGAGTCATATATATATATATATATATATATATATATATATATGTGCTACTGTAAAATGATAGAAAAAGCGGTAATTTCATGAAATCCTCTTTTTCATAATCAATGTAGTAATGGTTAATAATCTGGTGGTGCTTACAATTGCTACTATAATGTATTCGATCTCTATATAAAGAGAGACAAACACACACACGCATATATATATATATATATATATATATATATATATATATATATATATATATACGCACAGACATTCACACACACACATATATATCTATATATGTATACACACACACATATATATATACATCTATATATGTACACACACACACACACACACACACACATATATATATATATATATATATATATATATATATAATATATATATATATATATATATATATATATATATATATATATATATATATATATATATATATATATATACTAGCCAGGTTGCCCAGAGGAAAAACTTCAAATATAACAACACAGGAAAGCAAATGATATTTGATAAAGGTTTCATGAAATTCAATAACGGGGTGTTGTGCACTCTACCCAGGTCGGACCTGCATACAATGCCAGACAGACATGCGCGCACCCTCGGATAGCCCGTCCAAAAACCTTTAAAAGTTCATTTTTCTCGAAACTAAGGATTCATGATCTCAGTTTTGGAATTTGATAGTTCGCACACCATCGGATTTAATCATTTTTTTTTTGTTGTGCTTAGAATAGGGTTAAGGTTTTTGCTACAAGAAAAACATGTTTTATTGTCGAGTTAGGGTTAGATTCCTTAAAATATATTGCCCAACTGACATAAACACTTAGAGAAAGAGAAATACACCTTTGCAGATTTCCTACGATGAGCGGAAAGTAAGGGTCCAGTTTTAGGTTTTTAAATTAAAAAAACAAAGAATTATTGTTACATTGTAAAGTGAGAGAGATGCTCGGAATAAATGCGATGTCGTGGTGGTAAGGACAATTTGAAATGATTGGGTTTGTGAATATGACTTGCTAAGCTGAATTTCGGATAGAAAAGACCAGCGCCTTCCTTATGTACCTACCTATTTTCTGTGGTATTTCTGCTCAAATATCAATGAAAATGAATGAAAACAGCATATTACTCATTAGTATTTGAACAAGCTCAAGATCTGTTTTATTGCTTACGTTTGCAGGGGCCTTTAATATCTTGGACCGAGAGGATCCAAATTGAATTATTTGTTCTGCAACTCTTCCAAATAGCAATATGAGTTCGCCTTTCCTATCTCCTTGATAGATTCTGAACAAGATTTTAGAAGGATGGGAAAAAAAAAAAAACTTTTTTAAACAAACTTCATAAACTTGAATCAAATTCAACAATTTAATTCTATTAAAAAATGATCTCAAGAAATTTGGCTTTCAGATTCTAAGAACTTGACTAAATGCATGCCTTCTATTGATTGATTGCAAAAATGTGGTTCTTGTGTAAAGTCCATGTTTTTGAACCTCAAAACTAAGTAATTAGAAGCAAAGTGTCTGTTCGAATACTTATGACAGATGCTATATATATATATATATATATATATATATATATATATATATATATATATAAACACTTTCACACCGAATTCTCATCTCTTCTATTCTTGGTCTATTCGTTTTTTCTAACGCGAGTTATGTATTGAGGAATGGACGTATTTGGTCCGACAGAATGAATTATAAATTGCGTTGTATTATATAGAAACTTATTTGCGATGATCATCCGTCTTTACACGGTTGATATATCGCTCTCCCTACACAACATATATATGCTCTATACATCGACGGTCAAGACGACACTTGAAGCAACCAGAAACACCCGAAATTTGGGTCGTCTTATAGGTCAGATACAAAAACTGAGCTAGAACCATGGAATTCAGACGGTAATTGGAGTCTCGTTTTTTTCTGAAGGTCACCTTATCCTCCGAAATATACGGTATATCGTATACGTCGCCATTTTAAGCATAGATCTCTCTCCCCTAATAGCTCTTATTTGTCTGTTTATATCTTATAAACTTGATACTCTGCCTTACGTTGGAGAATCGACCTATCCGGCGAATATTGGACTAAATTTGAATTTACACCTCGGTTCTTTGGGGTCGGCTTATACGCTAGTATACACGGTATGTAAATTGCTAAAAAGAACTTCCAGTTGAATACCTTCAATAGGAAGTGGTTATGTGTGTCGGGGACAAATAAACCCGACGTTCTAAGCTTCCTCATCGTCAACTGAGATGTTTTTCTTCCCTCAATTCAACTTGTCACACTCGTCATTCATTTTTGGTTTTGTTTATTTTTGTTAACATTTTTTTCTCTCCGTATAATCGTTTCCCCGAAATATTCCGTCAGCATAAGGAAAGAATGACTCGCTCAACAACGTTATATTCTCGCAAGATGTTTTGGGAGAAAAGAAAGAAAAAAAACTGAAATAATATTTAAAAAAATATTATTATACACCTTGAAAAAGTAGATCGTATTTTTAAATGATTTTGTTGCTTGGAATTCATAAAATAAAAATAGAGGCGGGGGAATAATAGGAGAAAGTTAAGTTTCTCTCACCCCCGCCTTCTGCTCAGCCTGTCCCCCCTGCCCCACCCTTACATTGCCCTGCAACTCGTAAAGGAATTAGTCAGTGTTATTATGCGTGAGTAAGGCTTCATAAATTGAATGCGACTTGTGTTAGGAATTTGAAGGCATATGTTAAAACCAGAACAGTGTATGAGTATGGGCAAAAAAAAAAAAAAAAAAAAATTGACGGTGGGGTAGGGGAGTCACACGCATTTATTTACTTTGCTTCACACACCAATATTCATTTATTTGAAAATGTTTTCATGCCTTCGATAGACCTTTTTGTTGACGTGACACACATTCTCAAAGATACGAGAGTGGATCAATAAGTCCATAGCCTGGTACGTAGTTCTCAGCTGAATTTTTTTTTCTACCTAGAATGTTCGCTGCGGGAGACTGAGATTCAAAACTGAATTAAGTGCGTTGACAAGGAAGCAGATTGTGCTGAAAAATAGGTAGTTGTTACATAAAATGAATGCTTTTTTTCATCATTAAACTGGGAAAGTATTGTCGTACCCACATAAATGTCTACAAACCATGGATGTGAATGTTTCCCTAGCTATCCGAAAGTAGTGTTAGTAAGAGGTCTTTCGTAAGCCGAGAAGGTGTAAAGCGAAGAAGAAAGAGATCGCTATTAATTTACATGAGAAAATTTTGAGCGTCCCCAGACATAAAAAAAATGATGAGGATTGTATTACATGCGGTGGTATCAGAGGTTGCGTCGATGGGAGGAACTGGAGACTTGTTTTGGAAAAAAAAAAGACATAAGAAAGGGAGAGCGTATGCGATGCCTCTATAATAAAGTGGCGTAAAACCGACTTTTCGAAAATAAGCAACTACCTGTATTTGAATTCTCCTGTACGTTCTTTTTTTTTTTAGTAAGGAAACTAAAATAAACTCTGGTAGTGTCATGCTCCAATGCCATTATTAAAAACACACTTACATGTTAAATATTGTATGACACTTTAATTTTCCTGAGGATTTTCGTTGCGCAATGAAAATCCTGAGGAAAATAAAAGTGTCATACTGACTTCAACATGTTTGTGTGTTTTTAATAAGGGTGTCGGAGCATGAAAGTACCGAATTATAATTTGGCATATAACACACTGGATCATTTAAAATCTTTGGTTAGAAAAGTCAGCAATCAAAATTTAGAAAAAAAAAAAAAAAAAAAAAAACAACGAAAAAAACCCAATTCGTTTCAGCGGAAGAGTTCATTGTTTGGATAGTGAGTAGGAGATTTTTTTTTAATCAGCAAACTAGTCACTTTCAAGTGGAAGAGTCCATGGTTACAGACAGGGAACCGAGAAAGTCATACTGTTCGTTATGTGAGTAGATTCTTGTCAGACGAAAGAATGTATGCTCAGGAATGCGTACATTGCGTGTGTGTGAGAGAGAGAGTGTGCGTGTGTGTATTTACAGGCTGTACAAAACATTGACAATTTCTTCATTGCAGCTCTGGATATTACATAAAAGTTAATTAAATGTTTTCCTAATAAATAATAAATGTTATAATCATAGTTCCCTCTAAGTTGTGTGCGTGCACGTGCACGCGCACAAATATTGCAACCAGCGCAGAAACGAAGTTGATGCGCGCACGAAAGGTTTCATATTCTGTTGATGGTTTACTAAGATTGCACTGAGAAGATATTGATTCATCAACGTCGAATTCAAAAGAACGCTCATACTTTTGTCACAAGAAAAAAAATGCTCAACATAAGATATTTACGCCCACTGACTTTAAAAAAAATAAGGTGAACACTGGAAATTTTTGAACGGAAAACATTTAATGTTTATGATAAAATGACACTCAATCCGTAGAGCTTTATTCCGAAATATGCTCAAGGCCAAAATGTTTGAGCACTCGGTTAGGATTGAAATCACTCTATTAGCAATGGTTTGACAGACTTTATTGCTCACCATTGTTCTTTGGAAAATATCCTTGTGTTTGTTAATGGCAGAAATGGTTTGTTAATCAAGTTAACCAATCTCTTTCCTAAGCATACTATTGTTGTCTACATGTTCAACCGTTACGCCTTCTGGCTACTATTAATTTTCATCATACCTTTCACCCTTTCTCTTCTTCTTCTCGATCCACCCTTGCAATGTAATGAACTAGGGTAGTAATGAAAAAGGGTGCTTATGCTTGAATGGGAACGAAAAGCCTCAACCTCCACTATAACAGCAATATTGACGACAGAAATAATCAATAATAACAACATAGATATTAGTGTCATTTGTCTTTTTATGTTATTAGTTGAGAGAAGTGCATTCCATAGATAATATGTTTTCAATAAAATTAAGTACTTTAATTGCATAAATATATGTGCGAGACTACTGATGATGTCTCAGTTGTCAACACCCGTGGAATTTCTACGGGCTACGTTAGTACGAAATGAAAATGAGAAAAGTTCAGAATGAAAAGCATTCGATGTTTAAATGATGTACCAGACGTGAAGAATGAGAAGGGTTGGTCATGGGTAATGCGACGGTCATACAGAACACGAGCTCATTCATGATGTCTCGCTACCAACTGAGTAACCCCATGAGAGAGTGTCTGTTCACACATGCTCAGTAAAGCTCCTGGGTTGATTTTCTAACATATTCAACTGAAGGTCTTGTTAGTGTACTCAATATAAATTTTACTCGTGGTCGAAATGAAAGCAAAGCAAGTCATCTGATCATGTGATTTCATCACACATCAGGATTACATGGTTATGAAAACATTTATAAAGCTATTAGCTAACCACAGCAAGGGTCAAGGAGATTTTACTTGGGTCCAGTTGCCCTTCTGTGTGGTCGGGGTCGTCAGACAAAATCGGTTCCTTATTTGAATGAAGAAGAAACCTCATCCCATGTCCAAGCTCTTACTCTGTCTCCTACATCCAAATAAAGCAAAAAATCCTCACAACAACGATAGAGATCCGAGTTGTATTTCGACATCCCTAACATCACGACGGAAGATCGCGAGCCTTTCGAAAAAAAAAAAAAATGTTTATTACATGATCGTTGTTTTCATGTATTTTTCTTTTCGTTTTGATGTTCTCGGCACGAGGCCCTAATGAAAACGAATGTTTCATCACTTCCACGATTCCTTATATGTTCTGGTTTTAATAGGCAAACAGACTGGTAAAAAAACATCTGCCCATTTGTCTTCCCGTGCGTAAGCATATGAAATTTTCCCATTGTTTCCCATTGACAGAATAAAGGAAAGAACAATACTCTTACTAAACACTAACCACTTTTTTATGTGTTCTTTACGCGAAAAGTTTATACAGCTGAACCCTGATTATTTCTGGAGGCAGACCCTTTCTACGTACAAGCGGGAAATATATCAAACTGCCCGGAAAAAACATTGTTTTTAATTTTTTTTCAATTCTCAATATTGATTTTTTAGCACTTTTTGGCACTTACGAACACAGCAAAAATATATTCAGAATATTACCATCAAAATCATAATTTAATAGAGAATTTTTTTTAAATTATGAAAATATGGCCAGCTGTGAAGGTGGTACTGAAAGTAGATTGTAAGGTTTCACACCCTCGCTCACTCGATTTTACAAACAGTGAACAAATAAAAAGAAATGGGAGAATTGGTGAAAAATCTTTAAGTGGAATAGATTTTTGAAAAATCCTGTAGTTAGCAGATGCATAATAAAACATGAAAGGGGAGAGTTTAAAATTTAGCTTTTCAAGATAAATCCTTAAATTCCACTCATCAGGGAATGAGCAGTTAGAAAATATTTCAACATGCCTGTTTGTCGTTTAAAACGATATTTTACGAAGTTGTTCAGATTATTTATACATTGTATAACTGAAACATTTTTTGACTGTCATCTTTTAATGAGACTGTCAGCCGAAAGAAGTTTTTTTAAGGATTTATTCTTAAAGACAGATTAGATTTGGAAAATTGCCGGCCTTATACTGTGCATTCGCTGGTTACGGGAATTTCGAAATTTTGGACCAATAGAAGACTTCATTAATTTTTATATTTCCTTTCATTTGTTCGCCGTTTGTGACATCGAATGAGCGAGGCCGTAGAATTTTACAATCTGCAATCAGGACTGCTTTTTCTTCATTGTATCGAAAAGGCATTGCTTTCAACAGACACTTGAATATCTTTGCGTTTTTGTACATCCATTGCTCAGAGCGCACCCATGATACAAAGCGCCATACGCCAATGTCAGGTCTAGTAAATACGCTCTCTTTCAATTTAGCTTCACGGAAACCAAGAAACCTTTGACACAAATACATAAACAGTTTCCGTGTTTATAGTTGGGGTTAAAAATTTTATCCGAACGTTTCAGAGTCAGGGTCGGCCCTACATACAAGATATCGAAATTTGAACATGTAATGTCAGTGGTAGTTTTCATTGTGATCTTCTTCCTGGGGAGCTGAAACAGAACATTTGGAGCGTTTCTCGAAGAGGTAAGTGCCGAGTGGTACAGAAGTCGACCATATGTCACATTTCCCTTCCGTGGAGGGGTGATTGAATACTGGTAAGTGCCTCGAATAAATACTTAAGCTAAAGCTTAAGTCACACTACGATCCGATAAAATTATCGCCGATTGAACCGTATGTTGAACTTAGCTTGGTTTTCGTGAAGTGTCGGCAATTAGTATTTTTATTCGCAGATATAGACTTTTAATACTCCTGTGGCTACTACTCGTTTCGCTGGAGAAAAATTTGGCTTCAAATGAAGATTACATATAATTAAAGTAATTAAAAAGATACTTATAATTTAATCAAAATTTAATTCAACTAATTCAAAACAAGGATACCTACATCAAAAATTTTTTTTCTTACAAAAATGTGCTTAAGAGAGTTGAATATTGGAAAATAAATAGAAAAAGAAACTCATCACAAATAATTTTTGGTACTTTCAAACACCTTTTTACGCCCTTTCGTAAAACCTATTTTTTTAAATAAACTAACGCAAACTTTTCCTCTTCGTGTACCCATTCGTCAAACAATATTTTAGATATACTAAACGTACAATTAGTTAGTGACATAAATGCAAAGCAGACGATAAATGTTAATACTGAACTATTCATTTGCAATTTCCCAATTCAATGTTGACTTTTATCGTAACTTTCAATGAT
This sequence comes from Thysanoteuthis rhombus, assembly GCA_963457665.1. Classification (NCBI taxonomy): domain Eukaryota; kingdom Metazoa; phylum Mollusca; class Cephalopoda; order Oegopsida; family Thysanoteuthidae; genus Thysanoteuthis; species Thysanoteuthis major. Next base: position 32,825,434 of record OY735218.1, read on the forward strand.
CGAAAAGACATCAATATGTCATGGTTTTACATACAAGAATGGTATAAAAACAACTAATTTTTCCTGAAAATTATGTGGAAATAAGCATTATTAACCAATACGGTATTCAATTTAGCAATGAAGCTGTAAAACTATTGAATAGATTACCGGAATGCTATCAACAGACGTAAATGAATTTAAAAAGAATTGCATTTATCAAGCCATCGCTAAAGCTAGTTTTTATTGACTTAGATAGTGTGTGAATATTATTATTTGATGTGTGCTTCCATGTACAAATTGTATACTTTTTTCACAGCAAAATAAATGTTTCAAAGTTTCTCGTTGTAATACAGAAAGGTCGCCATTTTCATTTTATTTTTATTTAATCGAAAGGAAGAATACTTTTTCCATATCTGACTCGATGATAAGATATAGAACTGGTCTTATAGCTACAGTTAGATCGCAGGTAGGTTTTAAGGTCGTAAGAAAACGTAGAAATTGAATCGCCGATTGGACTCGAAGAATCGGTGATCTGACGAAATCCAATCGGCGACCGATCGTAAGTGCAAACTAAACTTAGCTTTACTGTAGCATAGGCAGGTGTAATGGCTGAGCCGAGTAAGACTGCGGCAACGTTTTGTTTCTTTGAAAGAAGAAATAATTTGGGCCCTTATGTTGACTATGGCTTCAACTCTTCCTGCGTTGGCTCCACATATTCCATTACTCCTATTCCTGACCCTTTCTTGGGTTGCAAGATCCTGCGCAATGGGTCACAAGTTCACAATCAATGAATATAGAGTAAGTGAGTGAGGTAGAGTTTCGTGGCCTAGTTCATTAAATTTCTGCAGGGTAATTCGTGCGATACGCGAGCTTTTTTTACTTTTTATTCGGGATCTTTCACGTGACAAATCGACCTTCTTTTGCGTTCCAGTTTGAATGGTCTGCGTTTAGCTCCTCTGCAATCGCCTGAGTTGTTTTGCATGGATCTGCTTCAGTAATGACCCTCAATTGGATGTGGTCAATAACTGAAGAACGTTCACATCTTCAAGGCTCTTATCTCCATTTCGAAATTTTCGGAGCTAATGTTCAACTGCACCTTCGTTGACGGCCCTTTGGCCAAACACTCAGTTGATACTTCGAGCAGTTTCCGCTGCTTTACCTACTATTTTCAACTCATGAAACAAAATTGCACGAATTTTCATTTTTTCCATTTTTGATTTGACAGCTTCTAATAAACCAGAATATATAGTGAAAAGAAGCCTATCAGCTTGAATAGAGCTATATTCACTCCTTAAAGTGGTATAATTTATGGACATAGTTAAATAGAAATTTATTCCAAAAATAAGCAGCAGAGTTTGAAATAACAAAAGCTACAATTGCACCAATCTAATGATTAAGATTTGAAATATGGATGATAAATTATGGAAATGGAATTTTTTTTCTTTTTTGTTTTAGTGTTCTTGGATGTTTATTTTAAAATTGTTCCTGAAATTCCAAAAATTAGGAATTTCATAATTTAAAAAAAAAAACATTAAAACTGCCAAAATCTCACAAACGTGGGTGCGTCTCGTGTATTTGAATTTTTTTTCATTGTAACTGGAGCATACTCTTGATGCACCTGTTCAAACTTTTACAAATTCACCTCTGATTGGTTAAAAAACAGATCGGCTAGAGCCAATAAAAGTTCATGTCTTATGTAAGCTCAATAATAACGGCCGGTGCAACTTAAAACGTTTAAAACGCTGCGCAAGCAACACTTTTCTCTCTCTAATTTATATCTGATCCATGTTAAGCCCCTGGAATAAAAATAAAGGCTAGGCGGCCGGTCTCTCGCACGTTGACTTCTTCAAGTAATCGAAACTTAATCAAATGCCCAATTCAAACACAATAGATTCATCGGATAGACCGATCTGTGAGTACCATAATTTTTTTTTCAAGGGTTCTCCCGTATATCCAAATCTACTGGTTCACATTTTTTCGTGAAACACGTAGACAGTGAACGAATTTTTAAAAATCATTAATCCGGGCTTCAAATTGAGTGTACAAGATGCACAAAGATTGTTGTTACCCTTGGGTTTTTTCTGATGTTATTTCATTTGATACAGAGGCGGCAAACACTCCGGGAGGCGTTGCTTTTTTTGAAAGAGGGAGTATCAAAATGCCTCATAAAACTGTAACGTCGTTTTTTTTAGCTTTTCAGAATGATGATTAGCGTAATCCCTAAGCAGTGCTTAGTTGTCGTTATTTTTCAAAGAATAAAACCTGTTCCAAGTTTGTGGGTGAAACATGAATACATCTAATAACCTTATGGCCAAACTTCTGGAATTGTTGAGTTTTGACTTTTTTTTTTTGTTTATCAAAACAATGACAACGGTCTCATCGAAAACCAATGACGCCATACACGGATAAGAGTTAACACAGAAAATGATGACGAATCCACTCTCTCAACTCAGATCGACTTATCTTGTAACAGGAACAAAATGAATTGAAATGGGGTACGTATTTTCTGAATAACATTGTATGGATATATGAATTCCGTTCTGTTTATCTTTTAGATCTTAACGAAGCAAAGGTGTTTGACTCAGCGTAGTCAAGCTCGTTATTACCTTTGTTATCAAAGGTTTATCGAAATAAATCATGATTCAGTTAGACGTGACCAAAATACATCTGTTAACTTTTTTATGTATGTACGTATGAATGCATCTGTGTGTGTATCATACTGGTAAGAAAATTATGTATCATATTACGTTTCTGTATATGCAAAATGAGAGCGCCGGAGCTGAGCATTCGTACATGATCTGTGTCAGTGGGTAGCGAGGTTATTGTATAAAATCAAACTAGGTCGCGATCTTAAAAGTTTGAAGAACCCTTAACTAGACAGAGAGGCGACAAGCACTCGAAGTGGCGTCACTCACTTTTGAAAGAGGAAGTATCAAAATCCAAATAAAATGTCAAAAGCTTAAAGGAGAGCCCTGAAATCATGATCTGGTCTTCTGTTGTGATATTACGACTCCCCCTAGATGATCTCGATTTTCAGCTTGGAGGAAAAGACCGGCTTATATTTCAACTGATAGCGGCAGTGAAAGCTTTTTAAAAAAAGATTAAGACTTTTTTTTTCTGGAGTCAGCTGTCGAAAGAGGAAATGTCACTTTCCTACCTGTACAGTGCATATCTCTCAACGCAAACATGTTGAGTTATGAGAAAGTATGGCAAGCAAATCGACTTGTTGAAAGTAAGAATTTGACGGAAGACTTACCGTATTTTCTTTCAGTATAACACGAAAAATGACGAACCCAAATCTGAGTATACTCGGATCTTCGCAGAAAAAGTTTCACACGTTACTAAAATTAGACCCATTTGATGACAGCGGTGTTGCAAACCCGGTACCTCACCGAGAAACATACTCAAGTAAAGATGGAATGAATTAAAAGAAAAGATTCCTGCAGTCGGTGAAGGTAATTTTAAAAATTAATTTGAGCTTCAAATTGTACGAAGATTAGTACCCTTTTTTACGTTATTTTATTTGTTGGTATTATAATGATTACTGATATAACAGTATACAACTTGAAAATAGTGAGCATTTATTGTATTACAGGAGTACACAAATTTGGAACTTCGATGTAGGGGTACGCTTGAGACTTTCGAACTAGAGTGCCAAATCGAGTATCGGTGTTATACAAGAGGCAACAATGCTATACTTGCTTTTCACCTTAAAGTCTGGTACTCGTATCATTCAAGAATCGTTTTATACACGGACGAAATGTGGTATTATGTCTAATGAAGAAGAGGTTCGTTTCACAAAACGAAGCACTGCAAAAGCCCACAAGATTCCCGCAGAAGCCCGGACAGAGGAGAGTACAAAAAAAAAATCAACGGTAGAGTGAGTCATTTTTCACGTCTCGTGCTGTGTTTTGGCAAAACATCTCATCATTCAAGTCTGTCAGTCTCCCCCCCCCCATCTCCAGTTCAGGTTTGACCTCTTGGGATTCCTACCTTTTCCCCAAAGAGATTTCAGCCTGCGTGGAAGATAAGGAGAACGCCCCGAACCATGCGATTACGATCCCCAAAGAGGACTTCACAATCTTTTTTTCAAAGTGCAAGAGAAGTTGGGATAAGTGTGTCACGGTGAGTATTTGGAATGAAGCAAGACACGCTCGTCCAAAGTGGGCTGTTGAACCACCGTAGCCATCAAAGGTGGCGAAGGGTTTTATCCTTTTTTTTTATGTGTGTATGTGTCTGTGTTTGTTAATATGGCAATACCGTTTTGTCTGCAGACTTGAAAATTGGCATCAGTGCTCCACTACGTCCCCTCTAAAAATGTTCTATTGATTTTTTCAAAAAAGGCGTTTTTGACTTTATGGGGGCCTTATTCTGACAGATATTTTAATAGCATCATGATTTTCCAGAATTTAGATATTTCTAGGTGTTTGTTTGTTTTGTTTTTTTTTTACTCTATTTTAGACGTTTTTCCCGTGGAAAATTCCTGTGATGTCATAAATAGAATTAATTCAGATCATATTTATCCTTCGATGGAATTCATTTTTTTTTTTTACATGACTTCAAATTTTGATGCCACGGTTGTTCAATTATTGACTGTGGTGTGACTGGATATTTTTCTGACATACTCGTGTACGTGAACAAATCTTCTCTGTCACGGACATAGAATAGAGCAAGCAGCGTTCTTTTCCGACTGACAAATATTCAAAGAATGTTTTTTAAAGTTCACTTACTTCCCGGAATACGACAAGCTTGTGGCTGGAAAGAAATGTAACATTACTGATGGAATTTGAAGGTGAGAAGCAATGCACCCCCCCCCTTCAAATTCACTATGATTTGTATTTTTTGAAATAGTGTAATACTCCCAAAGTGTGCGCGCGGCTCCCCCGGGCGCTGCGGGATATTAGAAGAGAGTAATGATTCCAGGCAACTGTAATTCAATACGCTAATGTACTGTCACAACAATGATAAACGATGTCTAATTGGCAAATTGTTAATAATTGTATTCACCCAGTGTTGAACTTCACCGTTTTAACACTAGATGACGCTTGGTCGATGAACGAGGCTTACATTTTGGATTGGATTGTTCTCGAACTATGTCGAAGATTATCGGTATATTATTGTTGCATATCAAAAAACCGAAAATTATTCACAGCTTCATTAAAGATTGAATCTACTGATGGTGTGATCAAACTATCAAATGTCTAAATAGATTATTTATGATTCATTATTTTTACCTAACCTAACCTAACCACCTGAACGTGAATACAGTTGTCGATAAAAAGTCAAGAAAAGTAATTAAATGAATTAATATTCGAACTTTTTTTTTTGAAAATCCAATCTCTTCTCTCTATATTTGAGATGTTAAGGCTACGTTTCGACCGAATCATTCTATGGCTTTCTCCAGGTGCCATATGTAATAAACGTAATGAAAGAGAGTTTCCTTTATCGGTTATAACTTTAACGTTTAAATTTTCTATTTGATGCTGTTGTTTTTTTTTTCTTGTTTGCTCTGCACCACCACAGAAAAGGACCGATAAAAGAGACTCTCCTTCCATCATACGGTTATCAAAAATTACACCTGAAGAGCCGAAACGTTGTGCTTACATCAAAGACTGGAAGAAGAGATTGGACGGTTCAAGAATATACGAACGTAAATTCATTTGTTCTGTATTTTCTGACTTACGGCACTAAGAAAAATTCTCAATTTGTAAGGTTTAAAATGTTTGTAATTTTGCTGGGAAATCTCCTCTCTTAGTTTGATCCGCGATCATTGTGACCGTGGCTGCCTTTGAATTGTGCAGGCCTGCTGTACAGGAAGAGAATAGGAGACTATTGCGGTTCCATTTGATAGTGCACCGCTAGGTACTGCTTCAGATGAGTAATCACTATAGCGAGCAAAATACGAAGCTACGGTGGTGCCATATATCAGTACAGGTAGTAATTACTTCAGTGCATAGTGCAATACATTTATAAGGCTAGGGACCGAAAGTAAATTATTTAAAGATATACAGTGATGTGTACATGGTTAATAACAGTGCTCATGACCCTATTAAGATGAAGACTCCGAGATATAATATTGTTCATTGTATTGTAGCTTATTCATCATTCAATGACAGCGTACTTGCAGATTCCCAGAAACAGAACTTAGAGAGGATTTTGTAAACAGCGTTTTATTTCCCTTGCATCCTTAAACAAAACTTAAAATAAACAAGCCTGGAAATCAGACCATAGATGTGCTTGTTCGATCTTATGGATTGCTACCCCGGAAGGCTATCAAATGAGACTGATCTGTGAATACAACCTGCTAAAGTAATTTTAGACATGTGTAGAAGGAGGGGAGAAACGAGAGGTCGTGGATGTGTTTCGGTATGTGAGCGTGTCAGTCAGTCGATCAGTCAGTCGGTGAGGGTCCTCGGTACTACAAATGCTCACGCATCTAAAGAATGTTTTCGGTTGAAAAAACAACATTTTTTTGTTTTTTGTTTCACAGGTTGAATCTCACTAATCCAAGATTCACTACTCCGACAGCTTCGTTAGTCCGGAACGGTGATTTGGATCTGGAATTCATGAAACAAAAAAAAAAAAAAAATGGCGGGAAATCGACACCTGACGAAAAAAAGGAAACTTCTTCAAACATATTTCTCATAAGAAATTCTCCGACTAGTCATAATGATTAGAATTGAATTTTTGACGTGTTTATTCAATAAATCGTAATGTGATATCATAGGCCACATGACTAGTATTCCAATAAAACCAATAGTAATAAGTTCGTACTCTCAACCTTACATGGAGAGATCACAAGACAGCACAGTATATAAGGAAGAAAACGGGAGTCCGTGACATCAAAGAAACTATCAAAAAACTCAAATGATAATGGACAGGCCATGTTGCAAGAATGAAAGACAACCGATGGACATCACATCTCACAACATGGATCCCCAGGGATCACATAAGAAACCAAGGCCGACAGAACACAAGATGGAGAGATGAACTTGGCAGTTTCAGAAAATACTGGCTCCGCGATCCCCATGATAGGGAATTGTGGCGAATCCTGGGGAAGGTCTATGTCCAACGACGGACGTTAAAAGACTGATGATGATGATGATGATGATGACTGCGTTTACTTGTAAAGTGGTTTGAGTCTGACGGGAAATCGGTTGGCTTCAAACTGTTCACGTTTTATTAAGATGATAAGGTTTGATTGATATTTTAGGATCAACTATAATGATATACTACGTGTCTCTATTTTTTGTCTGTAACATCCCGAACCCATTAGACAATTGGAGAAATATTTCAAGACGTTTACAGCATCCATGATACTGAGGCATAATTTAAGTGACAGATAAAAGGAAAAGGTTGATCGGAACGTACATCAGTATGCAAGTTTTCTTGATTGACAATTAAAATTTTTTTGTTCATTACTTTTTGTTCTGTACAGTTGGTGTGCCGCGTAAGTCAATAAACTTGTTAATGTGCCGTCATACTATAAAGTTTGAGTTTTAATTGTGTTCCGGGCAAATCGCGTTGGATACTCCGGTTCTCGCAGTTAAGCATTGTCGAGCATAGTTAGTGCCTAGATGTGTGACAATCTTGAAACCCAGGTGTCGTAAGCAGCTGACGGTCATGTAGAGAGTCTCCTGTGGCAATCCCGTTAATCTTCCTTAGCAAGGGACTGATCTCTTCACTATGCAATCTAAAGGTCACCTCCCCTTACCCCCGAACCTTCTGGCTGCGAGCGACAAGAAATGAAGGAATGTTTTAATTTTGTATATGCAGTTATTTATGACGGGAGTGGTATACTAATATAAGAAATAAAACAGTCACTTCGTTAACGTTTTCGTGGTTTAAATTCTTTTTTTTTCTTATTGGAGGTTTTGGCATCAAATTGAACTTCAACGGAATGTTTGGGCGGACGAAATGTTGAAAACTTTGCAATAAATATGTATTCTGTGAAAGTTTCGTTATTACAAAAACATGTCAAAAATTTAGTACTTCCCAAGGTCACTAATTGGGATTTCCTCCAAGGGGGTGACGGGAGATGGGCGTTAAAATCGTGCCTGAAAGAGGGAAATGAGAGAGAAAGCAAGATAATCAGGAACTTCTTGAATTGGTCAACTCAGCGGTCTTGAAATTTGGCTGGACTTATATACACGCGTGTTTATATAAATATATGATTAAGAAATGAATATATGAACCAACAGTAATTATATAATATTATTCAAAACTCAATTTAGAATAAGCTCCTGAAATTACATGGAGAATACATATATAATGGAAATATATAACGAATACATAATTGAAATAGCCCCCCGTTATTACACGATGTGTCACTTGGCCAAGACATCGTTAATAGAATAAACAATTAAAGAAAATGATGCTGTTGCAGGGATCGAACCAGTAACCGATAGGTTGCTGCTTAAACGTAGCGTCACTCTTTCCATCGGCAATTCTGTGATCAAGATGAAAACATAGGGACGAGGCAGTTATTTGGGCCTTTGCCTTTTCACCAGACTGTTTAGCTCAATGTAAAGAGCGATGCTGCGTTGAAGCGACAACCTATCGATCGCAGGTTTAATTCCTTTAGTTATTTTTTTCGATTTATGCTGTCTAGGCGAAGTAACACATTCTCCGTGTAATAACAGGAGGTCATTTCAATTATATATAGATCATATATTTTCATTATATATATAGACACATGTATATATTTACATATAAGCGTGAATATAGATATACAAATTATTCACAGTTGCATATATATTCATACACTTGCATATGTAAATATATAATCCAAATCAGGAATACAATGTAATACAATATCCGATGTGTGATGGATTTATCTCCTAAAGTTCTCAATACATTCAACATTAAACATTAAGTTGATTTAGAGTAGAGCTTACTTACTCCATAATATATATATGTATATATCCCATATCCTTCTTCCACCACCGACTTCCCGTATCGATTCGCTTACCGTCATGTCAATAGTTTGCTCATTGAAATATTTCATTGACGTGTGGATGCGTGTGGCGTGGAATGGCAGGAAGTTTGTTTATGTTTGAGAACTTGTAGTATAGAGAAGTAACAGAAATAGTTTTTTTGGATTGAAATATTTCATTAAAACGTGGCAGGGAATGACAGTGAGTGGCAGGGTTGAAACGCACCGCCTCTTTTTGACTGCCGTAGAGCAGTATGTAAATTGAGATCGCGATAATGTCACTGAAAAGGAAAATGTCATTTTAGATTTATCCGAAGAATAAATGCTTATCATCGCCATAACACTTACTGTTCTTTTTCATTTGCTACGATTTAAATGAATAAAAAAGTCCATTTTTATTCATTTGCCCATAAAAGGATTTCAAAGAAAAATGTCCCTGATCCGACATGATTTTCCATTTGAATCTAAACTCTTTCATTTCCCTAAAATAATTAAGTTTCGTTGCGGCAAATATTAGCTGGTCTTACTTCCGGTAAAAAAAAAACGGGAAACGAAGAGAAAATTCAATAAAATATTCACGTCAAGGTTGAAGGAATTTCAGAGTTTTAAAATCGTAAGAAAGGAACGATGACAATCTATTAAACATCCAAAGTGAGTGCCTATTGTTGTAGCAAAATATGGTGTAAGTAAAAAAATAAATAATGAGCCAATTTCCAAATATTTTCCTACAGAAAAGACTCAAAGAAGAATGCATTATGTCATACATGATCTTCCATTAATATTTAAACGTATCCATTTTCAAACAAAACGAAATTTCACCGTGGCGAAAAATAAAAATTTACCCGTCACGTACGGCGATCGTATTAGAAACCGTCAACCAAAACTGTCACCAAATCTGTCAACATAAGTTTCTTCAGTTTTAAGCAGTTGATGTATGTATGTACGTATGTATGTATAAATGAATATGTTGCGCATACAGGCTGCATTAACGGAGCTAGAAGACTGATAATTTAAACATTTACTCCTTCTTATGTCTGGAAAAACGAAATAGTGGAGTGTTCAGTTTACAATGCAAGTTCATGCTAGATTTGTCCGTTGGCTCACGCTTGTTTTCATTTCAATTCAGACTTTTCTCTGATAAATACCCATCAAAAGGCGAGACAAGTAATTTATTCATTGAGTATCTCTTTTCCCAATTTTCTAATTGATCGCCCCTAACACTGCATGCTGCCGAAAGACGGTTTCTATTGCGCGACTAATCAGACCTTTCGTTATGCCTATCGTAATACAGATTGTACCATAATTGACCGACGCTGTGTGGTCCAGCAACTCCTATGGTCCGGCTTATTTTGAATCTGCCGCCATTATTTTCTGCGAGTTTTCGATTCAGTATCAAATCCCGGTTTGAACAGTAATTTGGCGTAATTTAGACTCGTTAAACCCAAGATGTAAAACATCCAATTGCAGGTGGAAACCGAACTGAAAAAAAACTCTAAATCTGAGAACATACGACGTTTATTTTAATACTAAATTAAACACGAATTCATTTTCTTTCTGAATCTAATAAATCATTTTTGATACAACCAATTTAAAAGCATAATCATCGAGTGAAGAAATCATTCTTAATTTACAGTATATAAATTATATTAGAAAATGCACCGTTCGATTTTCAAGAGAAAGAATTCCTTAAAGTTTCTTAAGGGATTATTTTTGTCTATCACCGGCCTCGAAAATTAGAAAAAAAAAATGATTCAAGACGAATGACTTTTTTTTTAGTCGTTAGACCCCATGTAACGGTACCACATAATAAACTGAACAACGTGAAAGGCATGAGAGCGATTTCACTTATTTACCTCTCAACAAGTGCAAATATGATATAAGCCTTAATGTGGTGGTCCAGAGTGTGTTAAGACAAAAACTGCACTGTCACAAGATTCTGCTGCATGCATCAGGGCGTGCCACTGAACCTACTTCGTTAGTGCAATGAAAAGGTGCTGACAGGGATGAATTTTGCATCGAAATATTTATTAAGATTTTGGCAGGGAGTGACACAATGCACAATCCTTCGTGATATAAGTAAATGTTACAGGGGGGCATAAGGAGCCAAGCCCCCCACTCTCAAGCCCCTGATATTCACCTTTAAATAATATGTATATCTATATTCACACATGTACATACATGTATATTCTGACCTACACGAACACGTACACATATTCTTTTTTGTTGTCTATTGGGTTACACATACTCACGCATATACCCAAATGCATATGCATGTACGTACGAGCAATAACTTATTGTCTATACGGTCAAGAGGCACATGCACAAATACATACACACTCTATTGCTGTCAATACAGTCTGTATACAAATGTACACACAAATCCACATGAACATACTTACATAAATGATATATTTTCGTCAATAAGGTCTTATCATACACACACACGCACACAGATACACGAATGCACACCTAGAAGAAAAATTCAGACACGATCCTTTGCTGTCTATACGGTCTTAACACACACATGCACACACACACACGCACACATACACACTTACACACAGTCACACACACACACACACACACTGATACACAAATGCACGCTTAGACAAAAACGCAGACACAATCCTTTGCGGTCTATACGATCTGGACACACGCGCATGCGCGTAGAAATACTCACGCGATATTTATAAGCTAATTCCAAACCATTAACTCTTTCAAATCTTATTGTTTTCTGGTATACCTGACGACCTATCGACGCTCGTCGAGGAAATAAATGAAAGGTATTCAACAAACCAACACTGGAAAGTATTTTACAAATCACAAAATCAAGTTGAATAAGCAATAAACCTTGTCGAAACCTGAGCGCCTTTGTTGTTTATTCAAATGGAGACCATCCAGCAACCAACCATCTGTCAAAGAGCGATGTCACCAAAAAGGAAAGAAGAAAAAAACAAAAAAAAAACGAAGGATCCGTTTTCTGTAAGGAACCAATCTGTTGAACGTTGAATGGAAAAAAATCTGTTTTCAATATTCGCTAGAGGAGAAAAATTCAAACAACTCCGTTAATGACAAGAAAAATAAAATCGGATTTCTGGTGTTTACAGTTATTTACTACGCTTAGCTTAGTCTTAGTGCGAGGTTTCAAGTTGCTCACAATACCCACTGTTCCTGAGCGGTCACCCATCTAAAGTTCATTGGGTTCACGGCTTCCTAACTTCAGTGATCGAGGGATAGCTGAAGAAGGAGGGGGTACCAGTGATTTCAAATCAGCCCCTGGACTCCTAATGGAGAGGAACCCCGATTAGCTTTGCAAATAGTAGTTCACCTACTGCATTTCTACTAGCATTATACAATTCTGCGTTGCCTAGGATCCTGTGCTCGAGGGAAGCCCTCCGAAAATCTTCCATGTTGAGCCAAGCCATTCAAAAAATAACAAATCTAACAATGTTGCAGGGGGCCTCTCAACGAGCCACCGTATCCGGACTCCTAATCTCCAATTCCAACCTTGTATGAATTGATGCTTTCAGCGTTAATTGACCACGAGAATTCACTGAGCTTACCTGACTTAGGCATAAGGATTCAAGCCGCATACAGTACCTTGTGTTTTTAAGTTGTCAACCAAATAATTACTGATCAGGCCAATCGCTGCTCAACTTTGATCGGAGATCAGACAGGAACTGGTGCTTGTAGCAGTTATATGAGAACTGTTTAAACTATTTTAACGATTGCTGACGGCTATTTGTTTATCCATTTTCTGGATCCAAGATCTTCATAGGTGAGGACAAAAACTCTTATTACACATGTAAGTTTTTTTTTTCATCCAATTTTTAACTTTTGGTATTAAAGCCAAGATAGAAAGCGGAGGTTGAGGTTTAATTTAAAAAAATGTTTATCAGACATTTTTTCAAAGATTAATATATGATCAGTTAGGATTATTCGTACTTTCTTTTAAAAAATGTCCTATGTAGATATTGAGAAAAATCAAATTGCGCTGTGCCCGAGCAAAGGAGGTCGGTACTCTCTCAACTACCCTTGGATCCACGTCTTTAGGCATTTATTCGTCATGAGACGTCATGCAAGTGACTTTCCTCTCTGGGCAGAATGTATCAGTCAGTTGTATTGTCTACAAGTTAGAGAAGAGTCATCAACGTACCAACTTCGTTCGGAAAATCTAATCTCTTCTGTCCATCTATATTGTTGACACAACGTTTCGGCTGATTCACTCTACGGTCTTCTTCGGGTATAAAATGCAAAAAAAGTGTCTTTTATCAGTCTTCTTCCCCGGTGGTGCAAAGCAAAAAAATATGCATCAAACAGCAAAATTAAACGTTAACCGCAACACCTGTGAATCAGTTATTCTATTTTTATTACTAATAAACTCAGTTTCATTATTATCATCAATATTATTTGCATTTTACACCTGAAGAAGGTCGTAGAGTGAATCGGCCGAAACGTTTTGTCAGCAATAAAGATGTGAAGAAAGAGATTAGATTACCCGAACAAGAGTCGGTTTGTATCAGTTGATAGAATAGATTAAAAATCCCAGTGCCTTGATTTGAGAAGATCTTGTTTAGTTTTGGGTTCTTTACATCAATGATTTGAGATTCGAGAATCTTTTTTTTTGTTCTAGTTAACCTGGAATTGTATGCACAGATTATTGGGTTATACTAGCGGGAGAAACACCAGTATCTAACAGAACACATCTTTTGGAAATTAACCGTACACACATACGTATATGTATAGTGTAAAAGCCAGTCAAGAAGAGTCCTTTTAAGCTAGGAAGAATGTGACTTACCCAGTCTGAGTGAGTCGCCAACCTGTTTGTCATTGTCAAGCGAGTCGATGACATATTTTATGAGATGAGTGAATTCTTTACTTCATTAACAAATAATCTAACATCGTTTTTGACTTTCTGTTACATTTAATGTCTACTTGACTGTTTGATCGTTTTAATGGCTTCAATACCTCAATTTTGCTATCAAATGATTAAAAAACAGAACAAAAATACAAAGCTTTACTGAAGGAGAGTGGGTGGCATAGTAGGAATGCCAGATAAAAAGAGTCGTTTTCGGCTAGGAATATATATATATATATATATATATATATATATATATATATATATATATATATATATATATATATACACACACACACACACACACATATATATATATATATATATGTATATACTGATAAATTGAGATTGAATGGAAAGTGTGTTAGGGAAGTTAGGATTTTTCTATCTAGATCAAAGGAAACGAAATGATTAATAAAATGTCCGGACCACAAAAAAAGAAAAGGAAAAAAACAAAAACAAAAAAAAACGACCCCCCCCCCCGAAAAAAAAACCCAAAAACAAACTACAGCAATTGTAAAATTATCCAGGAAATTTTCATATTGTCCTGTTTTTCAACGTTGACGGAAATCCAGAGTCTCAAGAATGGTAAATATTATTCTTAGGAAAGAATGCCAATTTCTTGCTTTGGAGATACTTTCTATTTCATTTACCAAAGAAAATAAAAAAATAAATAAATAAATAAAATCTGTAAATTCACGTCTTTATTTTTGTTTCTTTCCTTGGCCATTATATAGCTTTTAACTTCTTTGTTCCATCCCACGATTTTCCATCTTGATATTTACGTTTGGTTTTTTTAATTCTTTTTTTCAAATTCCTCTTTTGTAAACAACTGTTTATATATTTCCATTGTGTATGTGAGCAATTGTGTATGTGAGCAGTTGTGTGTATATGTGTGTGTGTCTGTGTGTGTGTGTGTGCATGCATGTGCGTGCGTGTGTGTGTGAGCGCGTGCGTGTGTGTATATGCTTGTATGTTTTGGCGGCATGTAAACATTTCTGACTCAACACTCTCGCAAAAAAATGTTTCTGTTTTAAATGAGACTAGTAAAAATTACTGCTGTTTTAGGCGCACTTTTTTTTTTTTTTTTTCAATTTAGTATTCTTCTGCCTCTTAAGTGCGGATTATAATAACGGCCAAGTATCCATCATCTTGTAGAGCCAAGTCACCATACGACTCACAAGGGCTTGTTCTCTTTCCGGAAATAACTAGGAAAATAGCGGTGGTGCTTATATAACCTAACAGTTATTGTACAGCGAATAACCACAAAAATTGTGCACTTTATGGAAAAAGCATAGAATTTCTAACATAGTACATACCATAAGATTTATTTTCAGTTGTGAAAGGAAGTCTGATTTGACCTACGTGGACCGTTAGAGCTCAACTCCAATTTGGCCGCTAGTTAATCAGGATTGATATTCAAATGTGCTTTATCTTATTAACCAAACTGCACGGAAAACATTTAAGTTGTCATTTCTGACCAATTTGAGTATTAGACCCGATGGACTGGCGGCTATCTGGATTCGAACTCTAAGGGTCCTCAGAGGTCAAATTTAACTTCCCTCCGCATTTGAAAATAATCCTTATCGTATGTACTAATAATGTTAGAAATGTCATGCTTTTTTCATTTAGTGCATAATTTGTTATATGAGAGATCATTCGTTGTACAATTACCTTTATTTTCATAGACATTTATAACTATCACGATTTATGCAAATAGATTACGGCTTAATCGATGAAGAGTACTACTCCCAATAGTTGAGAGGCCATGATTTAGAATGCTGATTTCCAGAGACGGACTGGATCTCGTCACTTTAAAAGTTCACTCAACAGATTCCTCCAACAATGATTTCCTCTATGTGGCCATGAGCCGGTCTAAGTTAAGCTTATAATTAATTTCAATAGAAGTCAAAACAGAAATAAAAAAGTACTGTAAACGCAAGTCATATTTTCCATTGTTTAAGATGCTTCATTTTACTTTTTCAAAATCCTACATGGTTACGCCTTTTGAAATCTGATAGTCTCTTAATTGGGTGCCTAAAAAAAAGTCGTGAACTTAAAACAATTTTAAAGTTTTTAACAATAGGCCAGGGGTTTCGAAACTTAGGGTCCATCGAATAACGCTCGGGGATTTGAAGCTGGCAAGGCGAATCTTGCGGCATAGAAACAATATCTTCCATTTCAGAGCTATCAATATATTGGAATTCGAATAAATTCAAGTAAATATGATTTTTAAAGTTGGGAGAATTGCTTTTTCTTGTAATCCATTAATTATTATAAGATCTAAAGGCTAAGAATAGGGGTGTGCCAGAATCTTTCCTTTAAGGGCGGGTTACATGAGTATTCACAGTTTCGGAACTACTGCAATAGGCCAAACATCTGTGGGTGTGGGGCTCGCTGTAGGGGCAATGGTTACAGGCTAGTTTCACAAACAGTTAGTAGTAAGTGAGTTCGATCCTTACCGTGTACATCACACCCGTGACGTCCGTACTAAACTTAGTAAATAACCTAAGCACCTCGTGGCAAAGCAACAGTTATGAACGTGGTCTTGCAGACCATTAATGCTGTAGCGAGTACGATCCTCAATGGTATCCTTCACTTGTTACTGATTAACAGTGAAAATGCTCCATGTCAGAGATCAGATAATTTGATAGTAGCCACGTCTTGATTCTTACTAAACGCTAATAACTCCAACGGTCGGAGGGTATTCGAACGTTCAGAACATTCTGATGAAAAATCAACCATAAAATGAATAAATGACTAATAAAAACATTGATTGTGGCAAATCTGGTAATTCATTAATAGAAACTGTCACATGACGAATGTTGTTTGACAGCATGCTATGTTGGGGGTGATCGATGAAAAATTGAAAAAAGGTTGATAAATGAATAAGTTACTTCTCCCATATTCTGTTCTTAGGCATCACTAAAAAATCCGAATTTTCGTAAAACAAAACAAAAACAAAACAAGTGTAAACGGACACAAACTGAGGGATTAATTTAGCATAAATTTACATTGCGAATTTAAACCTCACTTAAAAAGTTTTAGTGGGTGAATAAAAAATTTTTTTCTAGGTATGATAAAGGGTAGATGTTCAAATATTCAGACCTCTAACCCCCTTAGTGCGGCCTGTGCGTGCGATACATAAAACTGAAGGAATTTATGTTGTCTTCAGAGGACAATTTTGATTTCTAATACTAGATCTCATAACGAGTTTTTGCCTGGTCATCAAAGAAACACGTGTTCTATCGTTATTCTGATGGAATACTCCGCCCTCTCTCTTTGATTCCAGTCCCTTGTTGATTCCTTCCTTTAGGGGGTCTCATTGAGATCATTGCTTGCTCGAATCAATCGCTTGGTTTTCTAGATAAATGACCCCTTTTCAATCCCAGCATATACATAACATCACCTTTTCCGAGCCCTTGGTACAGTTAATGGTAAACCATTTCGCTTCCCCGCTTGGTATATTGCATTCCAAGTTGTAAAGTATCCACCTTTCATCGACGATACAAATGCATTAAAAAAAATTATACGGTCTAGTAGGATTTTTCTGTTATTGCAGAATTCACTCATCAAAGCAACTAACATAACTAGGCTGGTGTAAATGGTTTGGATATTTTGCGCGTCGTATAACGTTGTTTCTTGATTTGATCGCTACTAATCCCAACTGGTCCACCAGACCATTAATCATGGTTTAGCGTGAAATCTCTTGAGAAAAATTCGCAAATCACTTCTGACGCGTTCAATCACTCATAGCATGTTCTTCATGAATTGCTCGAACCCTTTTTCTACACTTTACATTTCTTTAAATAAAAGAGGATAACACGCAGAAAATATTGCTTTTTTTCATCTGCGATATTAGAATAAGTCAAGGAAAATACGCTTATTTTGATGTGGCATATCTCGGTGCATAAGGTAACTTTCAGATAAGACAAGTCCCAAATATCTGTCTAAATTTGATTGGTTTTACCTCATATTGGTGGTATAAGACAACAAACAAAACAACCACACCATACCTAACAATTGATTCGGTGATTTATCAATACAATGAATTAAAGGAGATAGTTTTATTTCTTAAGGCTCTTCCGTACATGTTGATTGCTTGATGTCTTTTGGTAATACAAAATACATACGAGTTTTTTTTTTGAAAAAATCTATCGGCGTTTTAGAAACTCTATATTTCTGGATTGTTAAAACACTATTTGTTCAACCTTAAAAAGCGTTTATTAGTTCAAAAGAATTTGATCGATTAAACGGCTGAAACATTTTGACGATAACAACGAGGATGAGGAGACGAACCAATGACTATATTGTGTGCCGCGTTGCTTGATCTTCTTGTTTTTGAGAGATGTAGATGGAGAGACCACAAGACAGCTCAATACATCCGGGATAAGACAGGAATCAGAGACATCATAGAGTCCATTAAAAAAAAAAAAAACTCAAATGGTATTAGGCTGGTCATGTTGCAAGAATGGCAGACAACCGATGGACATCGTGACTCACGACATGGATCCCCAGAGATCGCATGCACAACCGAGGTCGGCAGAGTACTTGATTGGGAGATGAGCTTGACAAATTCAGAAAATACTGGCTCCGCGACGCCCATGACAGAGAAGTGTGGTGAATCATCGGGAAAGTCTGCGTCCAACGACGGACGTTAAGAGAACGCTGATGATGATGATGATGATGATGATGATGATGATGCAAGGGTGTCTGCTGTTTTTATTGCGGGAGGGTGCAACAGGATACGTTCCAGGGTGGAGGTAAAAAAAAACATATTCCGGATTGGGGATGCAGAAGGATTTATTCCAGGAGAGGGACAAAAAGATATATTGAAGAGTGGAACATAACGACATATTGAGATTTTTTGTTGTCTGGCACAGAGGTAGGGAGTTCCCAAACTGCAACATGTCTAAAGCTGGTACTGTTCATAGTGACCCACTGATTTTTGGACCTCAGAAGGCCTGATTCATGAGGGAGGACAGATGCCCTGTTTGCTCCCCCCGTCCCCTTCAAACGCGAACGCCCATGCTTATATGGTCAATACGAAAATGACTATCTTGGGCGGCTGAATACTCAGAGAGAAAATGCGCTTAGATGAGGTGGGGGGGGGATTGCTGACGACATTCGACAACCTACAACAGAGGGAGAAAGACCTCAAATGAAAGTCCTCGTACATTGGACCGGCCCTCAGGGGACGCAGCTGGATTTTTAAGGGTCCCTAGCAACCACTTGTGACTGCGCTCTGTCTCTCTCTGTCTCTTTCTCTCTTACTCTTTCTGCCTCCCACTCTCTCTCACTTTCGGTAGCAGAAAATCTAATTAGGTTTTATCTTCTGTGCTTAATCCGACAAGATTAGACCGGCAAAAATCGCAACACACGGCACAAATTTTATGCACGCGAAAAAGCAGGGATAATTCCGGGTTATGTTTCATGTACGTGCGATTTCAATGATAAATTCATACTATCTATCACACACACACACACACACACATATATATACATATATATATATATTCAAGTGAGCCTGCATGTATTCCTGTTACACTGATCAAGAAATCGAGCCATTTTTTGATACCTTCCATAAGATATATAGCAAAATTTTATTATTTACTCTTAATGACCTTCTGGCCTTTTGGCTGGGTATCAGTCGTGACTCCTCTTCGGATGAGACACAACATAAAGTAAAGCGTGCCTCGTTCATCTCTCATTGCAGTAGGGGAAGGAGGGTGAGGTCATGGGTTGTCCTGACGCTTTTGTTGCGCTAGACATCGGGCCTGAGCAATTTTTTGTCTTTGTCTCTCACGTGAGCGAGTCGAGACCACGCATTGAACCGACTTTGTGAAATATTTGTCCCTGGTGAGAAAGCGAATGAATTAATACGAGGATCGGGCGAGACAGAACGATTAAAGTGAGTCCAGTCTCGATGATTCCAACTCCGGTGCAGTATCTCTCCATTGCACTAAAAGGGTGGTGGTATGGGGCGTCTTGTCATCTTGGTGGCACTGGTCAGGGGGGACTGGGCAAATTTTTGTCTTTGCTCACTCGTAGGGGTATGGGCCCCATGCATCACATTTTGCCTCTGTGGGTGGGTGAGACAAATTAATAATACATAGTCCATCTTCCCTCTTCCTTGTTTTAAATCCATAGTTCGGATGAAGGAAATCATCCGAATTTTTAATAAAAGACCATTTATTATATCATCTTGATCTTCCACTATATTCTCTGTGATACAAAAATTGGGATCAGTTCCGCCCCATAAAACAAGCCTACGAGGGTTCTTACCTCTAGATGGGAGATTGTTGCCTCAGTGTAACCGGGGGTGTATGTGAGGGGGAGGTGATACGAGCAGACACATCTAATTAGTTGGATCGGCTGAAACAGATGGTCGTGTCAGAAGGGTTATTGTTGTACAAAAGGGGGATTCGGCGGCGTTGTTCGAGTTAGCTTTCAACGTGTCCTCCCGATAGGATTTGAGAAACGGAACCATCATAAAAAGGACTCTCAGTTCTCAGTCGCGAATTTCGTGGCAGGAAGAGGAAGGCGTGGAACTGCCGGGATTTCTTAAATAATAAGTCACATGAAGGATATATATATATATATATATATATATATATATATATATATATATATATATATATATATATATATATATATATATATACACACACACACACACACATATATATGAACAGACTTCGTATGTGTAGTCTGTTCATATCTCTCTATATATAATAATCAGATTATATATGTGTGAGTATGTGTGTATTATATACTCGAACAAACATTATATATGTAGTCTGTTCATATCCTCAAATATATGACCAGACTATACATATATTTATATATATTTGTGTGTGTGTGTGTGGAAGGAGGGAGAGAGTGTGTGAGAGAGATAGAAATGAACAACTTGAACAAACTGAGATATATGAAAAGACTGACAAACATAGATTAAAATAGATTATTATACACATGAAAATATAAATAAATGAATAAATGAATATAAATATATATGCATAAATATATAAATATACACACACACACACACATATATATATAATTATGAATTGCATTATATCATATTTACGTTGCTTAGGCCAAATGATACATCCATCGTGTAATAACGGAAGATCATTTCGATTGAGAGTTTCAATATAATATAACGCAATTAATAATCATTCTGTCGGATCACGTATCCATTTCTTAATAACATATACATATACACACACGCATAGATAGATAGATAGATAGATAGATAGATAGAGAGAGAGAGAGAGAGAGAATCCCTTAGTTACGACAGGTTTCTTCCCCAACCAATAGATTCATTATTAGATGAGTAAATAACAAATGTTTTATCAAAATCCGATGATTAATTGATTTAAAAAAATCTGGATGCGTTTCTCCAAGCAATATTCTAATGCAATTTATTTACATCACAGCGTTTACAGTGTAAGCAACTTTTCAAAGACAAAAATATCTCCAGTTTCATACATTAGACACAAATACATTTATATCTAAATTTTCTTCAATCGTCTTTCTTACGAATGGCACAAAGATTATTACGATAAAATTAACATGTTACAAGTTTCAGGTGTTTTTATCAACACGCGTCTCCTTGTTTTCACTCATGAGTGGATTTGCCTATTGACGCTCTCATACTTTGGAAGGTGCCAGGCATTCAGATATAAAAGCTAACCTGGCTTATTCAAGGGATATGATAATAGGCCTCCTCCGTCATAGCGTGGTTCGTTATAGCACAGTTTACGTTATAATGCAGATAGATGGTTGACCCCGAAATATTAATCTAGCTCAATATTAGCCAGATTTAGCACCATTTAGTTAAATTGATCGATGTTTGATCACAACGAAGCTAGCTTTCTTTGACCCCAACATCCGTGTTATATTGGGGGACGCTTGTATTAAGCAACTGTTAATCATAATAAGGGTTGGAACCCCTTGAATTATGTACGAAGCGTCCAAGCATCCATTTTCTTTACACCAATATAACATAACGTTCATAAGTGCAGTTGGTCGTAATAACGGGTCACATTTGTACACACAGAGAATTTCATGGTATTTCATTATGTAGGCTCTGCAGGTCGAACCAAGGAGCCCTAAGCTGAATTTGATTTGGGATCCCCAACCGTCAACTGGCTTTTGGGGTCGCCTGATAGTCACAGGCCCCCAAGCAGTCGTTCAGTTCACTTGTACCCCCAGGACAACTGTTGTCCTTATCTAGTTTCATTTCTTGAATACTACGTTTTTGCATAAAGTTCTGACCAGCAAACAACAGAGTAGCTTTTAACAAGGTCTTCGTAGGGTCGTGTGGAGACAAACTTGATCAGCGGAATCTTTTCAGCAGGACGAGAAAAAATGACGGAATAGAGATTTGAGAAGTTTAAATCTTCGATGAAGACTGTTTATCAGAGACGAAAAGGGGTTTTGGGAACTAAGTATACGGTAAGATTGGATTTGGGGAACTAGGTATACGACAATGTCTCCTTTAGTCACTGGACATCACGACTCTCAATGTGGACCCCTGCAGATCATATCTGAAGCTTTGGCTGGCAAAAATAAGATGGCCTAACGAATTAGACAATTTAAGAAAGTATTGACTCCACGACGTCCATGATAGAGAAGTGTGGGGAATCTTGGGGAATATCTATGTCCAACGACGGAAGCTAAAAAACTGATGATGATGAATCTACCAGAAACTGACTATGGAGAAGTAGGTATACGCCGTACACCCGCGGACATCCCCCTGCCTAACACCCGTCCCTGCCGTTTACATTTTGTTTTGCATTCTTTCTTCAGAGAAGGATGTTTGAATGCACTATGCAACAACCCCCTTTTTTGTCTAACGCAGGAAATTGACAAAAAAAAAGCAAATTAAAAAAATAAAAACAAACGTCTGGTTAGTCACTCAATAGAAACTGTCACATGATCAACTTCTGTTGGCAGCATTCCGTTCTGAGGTTGATCAATTAAAAAGGGACTGATCAACTGATACATCACTTGTTTGTAGGGTAGTGATCTCTTAAAAGCATAAATTTTCCGAAATCAAGCGTGAATGCTTCCGGGCACAAACTAAGGGATCCGTTTAGCATAGATTTACATTGCAAATTGATCCCCAACCCACACACGCTAAAAACCCATTTTGGAAGTGAATTTTCAATAAACATACAGTAAAGAGAACTTTTCATAAATGTTCATCCCTCTAGCTCTACTGGTGCGAATTGTACGCACGACACATAGCTAGCCAGCCAGTCATACAGACAGACGGACTCTCTTAGAAACTAAGTGAAACCTATATTGACAGTTTTGGCGACAGCTTTGGTTGGCGGTTTCCAATAGATAAATAAATAAATAAATAAATATATGAAAGGTCTTAAATTGCTTTTTTCACTTCCCCGTAGCAAAAAGCCGAGAAGGTAAAGTAAACAAAAGACGTAAGCGTTGTAAATAGCAAATATTTCAACAGGCATTAACATTCGACGGGGCATGTCGTCAGTCCCGGTGAAGGAGGAGGTGCCCTCGCTCGCGGTAATTGGGCACTTCCAAATGGAATCTACGTGAAAGTGGCCAACAACAAGCAAGGTTTTGAAAACTGGCCACGTTCCTTTCGCAATAGAAAAAACAAACAAGCACGCACACGCACACACACATATACATACAAATACACATACACACACCTATGCGCATGTATATGAAAAAAGGTGTTTCTTGGGAAGAAATTAGGTAAAAAATATCCCAAGTCAAAACAAACTTATGTATAGACGTTTAATGCCGTAAACTTAGACTTGAGACGGAGGAGACTTTCTTGTATTGCGCATGTTACAGTAAGATTGTGAAACCGGTAATTTCCTGAAATCCCTAGGGATATTGTGAAATTCAGTATTATGGTTCAGTCTTCGCAGTTCATACACAGAAATCTTAGGTAATAAAGAACAGATTTCGGGCTCTTTCAAACAGTTGTGATCAGTACTTTTTATATAAGCAAATTATCGTTTGAAGAGTACTGCTCATAGGTATTTCAACAATCACGAATCTGTTTTCATTGCCTTAAATCGTAGGCGCAATTAAGGATTTTCAGCAGAGAAGATCCAAATTAACCATGTTGGCAATACTTTTATGTAGCAATGTGAGTTTGCTTTTTCAATCTCCTTGATAAAACGATAGAAAAATTGCTTTTTTTTTTCTTTTAACAATTTAATCCTTAAAAAAAAAATTCCAGAGATTGAGCATTCAGAATCAAAAGACGTGACAAGTACATTCATGGGCATGCCGTATTTTTTAATCCACTTTTGACGGGTACCATGTTCGTGAATATATGTAATCGTATCGGGAGGACACGTTGAAAGCCATGGGCGAACATGCCTTGTTATGCTGACTGCAAAATAATTTGGTTCCTCTTGCGTAATGTTACTGTTTTTAACTCTGAAAACCCAGCGAATTGTTGCAAAATGTCTGTTTACTCAAATACTTGACGCGTACTGCATTTATATATGTAGAGAGTCTCTTAATTCACCAAGTCTCGTAAAGTTGGGACATTTGATAAGTTCTTTTCTGTATAAAATAGGATTATCAGAAAAAATGAAAATGAAAAAAAAAAAAAATGATTATTGTGGTTCTTTATGCAAAGTGTCTCAATATAAAGTCGGGGTTTCAGGAATATCAGATAATATCTCATAAAATGATCAATGCGATTTTCTTGGTTCTCTGTTAGAAACAATAGATGGAGACTCTTGGAGACAAGAATTTTGTTGATGAAAATACTGCTCATCCACGGTTTGAAGACACTTCGAGTGAAACGAATTCAGTATGCTTCTTTTCTGAAATAAAATTTATAGAAGTCAAAATATATCTGTTAATTTTTCACGGGGATTATCCAATCATATGGAAAACATAACAGATCAGGATAGTCGTATAGCAATGATTAGCAAGCTGATTTTTCGGGCTATTTTTAGCGGGTTTGATCCTCATCGGATATCTCATTATTGATAGTCTCATACTGAACTGCTATATTGATAGATAATATGGAAAAAAAAAACGGATCAAGACGCACGTCCTATAGATATGATCAACAACCTAATCTTGCTGGCCGTTGTTAGTGGATTCGACCTCATTTGATCTCTCAGTATCGATGGTGTGTTACCAACTTTAATTCAATCTAGTCATATAATTAAGAATGATCCTTTTGTTTTTCTATCCATAACAATGAACTCTTCCATTTAAACAATTTTGATGATGCAGAGGTGCCGTTATAACAAATTTACTGCTAAAACGCATGGATAAAAAGATACGACATGCAAATAAAAAAAAAAGTACGGCATGCAATTTCTAATTTTCTCAGGGAAGGCATAATACCTATTGATTCTTGTGAAAACATAAAAACAAACGTACCGTTACACCGAGTGTGTCATTAAATTGTGCCGTTAAAACGAGAGTTTTCTGTATGTATGAACACATGCACACAAATAGATTAAAAAACCATAGTCACAAATTCTGTTTGTTTTTACGTTTTACTCTCTTTCTCTCTCTTTGAGGCTGATGGAAGAGAGGTTGTGAATGAAGCCTATGAATGAAACTTATGCGAGTAAGAAAGATGATTAAAAAAAAACTCCAAGATAATAATCTAACCATAGATAATATAAAAATTCCGTCATTTTTGACGGGTACTATGTTCGTGAATATATATATATATATATATATATATATATATATGCGACTGATGCTGGTCTATATAAAAGCTGTCAGTGTCACCTTGAATGATGAAGATATCAACAAAGGATTCCTCATTAAGGTTTACGAAGCGCAACGAAGCCTGTAAACGCATCAAATGAGTTGATAGGAATTGGAAGTCCAGGTTAGAATGATTATTCATGTCAAACGCAAGCAAAGGCACCTCATCAAAAGTGACCCGAAGTTTCAACGATGAAGCAACATCAAACGGCCAGGGCGCCCGGCTGGGTGAGCGACCAATTACAATAGGCTGGCCTTTCACCCTCCAATGATCGATGCTCACCACAACTTCAGATGGATATAGTAGAAAATGGAAGGTTGGAAAGCAAGCGCGGGAAAAACAAGATTCGGTAAAACGCCGCCCAATTTTCTGCACGACACGTGTTGCTGAATTCCATGGCTGCTGATAATTGGTAAACAATCCTCGAATTTAGCCTAGTCTGGCAAGAGGCCGCGACTGCTTTTTTGAATTTTATAAATAGGAATTTAATACGAAACACATTAATTGTAAATTTCGAATATGGAAAATGAAATGTTGAATAGAGTTATAGAGGTATCGAACAACAGCCTTAAACAGCCTTAAAAAATCAATGTTCTGATGTTGAACAAAAAATAGGCTGACAGACCGGCGGGCAGTCAGAGTAAAAATAGACTCACGTGTTAGTGGACTTTCAGGCTGAAATGAGCGGGCGTGCTGGCATACACACAAAGGATAACCAGCAGTACGACATTAGATGTGAATATCTAGGGAGGAAGGGACACAAGTCCAGCACGATATCTGGACCCACTGGAACCTCCCAGTGGATCTACAATATATATATATATATATATATATATATATATATATATATATATATATATACTGAGGGAAAAGTAATCAACGCAGAAAGGTCATGTAGAAAATCATACCAAAGAGTGGGTCGGAAATGCCCAAATTGACCTTTTTTTGAAAATCTCAAAATTGAACGAACCCTGAAATGACCTTCAGAGGTCAACAGAGGCTATCCTATGTTCATGCTGAGCCCAAGTTACCTATGGTACACAAATCTAGAGCCCTCAGAGTGCAGCCGTCTCCGTGTGATATATATATATATATATATATATATATATATATATATATATATATATATATATATATATATATGGTACAGATTAGGCTTGCACTATAGCATAATGTAATAATATATTAATAATATAAAGCAACTTCTGATATGTGATGGATTTATATCATAGAGTGCTCGATACATTCAACTTTATACTAAGAAAGTTAAGTTGTTTTAGAGTAGAGCTGGAAATAAATAGTAGAAAGTGGATTCGCTACACGAACTAGCTCATCGAGGCCCGGAGAGGGCAGAAACATGAGCTAGTTTGTGTATGAAATCCACATTCTACTATATATATATATATATATATATATATATATATATATATATATATATATATATATATATATATATATATATATATATATTACTGAGGGTCGTAATGAATTTAGTAAGAATATTTTCCCGTGTTTCTGTAGAGTTTGAATGGCCTTACTTATTTTAAGACTTAATAAATCATTTCTTCAAGTCAGCTAATAGAGTAAATTAATGTCTACGTCATATCAGTGTGGATTAAAAAAGAATGATGACTGAACTCGTTTCAGTGGGATAGGCCACTGTTTCAAATGGTGAGGAGGACAGAGAGGCAAACATAAAAAGCCAAACTTTTCATTTTCATTTTTTTAGAAAAAAGAAAGATTTTATCAAGTTGCTCAAACAGTAGTCATAACAATTATTAACGCAGTGGGTGGCTAGGTCACTCCTTGGGTAAACCACTCCGTTATAAATAATAAGGTAAAGCATCTACCTCTTAAATTACACTCCCGGGAAAGTCCCAGTTTCTGTTGCAAGTGTCAGCTTAGTGATTCTTGTAAATCTCACGTCTGTTAAGACCAGGACTTCAGAGCCACACGTTTTTGTGACCCCGCCCCCTCACCAAACGGGATGCAAATCAACCGAAGCCTATAACTACTGTTTCAAGCAGTAATAACGCAGAAAGTTGCTACTGCCATTGTCAACCTTGATAAGAACCAGCGCACTGACGCTCATGGCCGCTAAAATGTTTTCTAAGTTGAAGGTGTACCTATTGACCTATTTAATCAGGTCGACCTGTTCACTCCTGTTTTTTGCAATACAATTAACCACCACTTGACCACCACGCTTACGTCATTTCCTTGTTCACTTATACAGGCACCTCTTAAGAGCGTAAATAAGACTTTGGACGGAAATATTTTACAAGCCTATGAATGTACTTGTCAAAGTGAGCATAACGTGGAAATATTTCGCAGTGTTTAAAATTTCCACCGACACAGCCAGCAGGAAAACAAAACGAATAAAACAGAAAAAAAAGAACAAAACAAAAAACGAACTACATTTGATCGTCATTACCACCCCTACATCATAGCCACGGAAACATATTCTTTTATGATCTGCAAAGGGAATTATTTGAATAATTTGACTCATAAGAACAATTCCACCTGCCATTGCTACAATGCAATAAGTCTTTTCCTCACACTCTTCTGCGAAAGGCTGAGAAGATTTGCATTTAATATATATATATATATATATATATATATATATATATATATATATATATATATGTACACACACACACACACACACACACACACACACATATATATATATATATATATATATATATATATATATATATATATATATATATATATATATATATATATATATATTGTGTCATGTTTCTGCCCTGTTTGGGCTTTTTCGCCTGAAGAAGCCAAAACGGGGCAGAAACAGAAACATGTTTATTTAGCGAATCCTTCCACCATTATATTCTTGGCTCTACTCTAAATGAACTAAATGATTTATGCCCTTCATGAAAAAAAAACATTATACATCGGATACTGTATTATACTGTATCATATTGCATTCCTGATTTGTATTGTGTGGTATATATATATATATGTATATATATATATAATGATTAATAATTGAGTCATCCACAGACAGCTATTTCGTTGTATTATAGCTCTACAGTGTGGCTTTAAACTATCCATTATCCCATCCAGTACCTCGAGGTAGGATCGAAACTTCTGCTTCAGCATTTTATAATTCCTGATTTTATAATTCCTGATGTCTTCCTGATTTGTATCATCTAATCTCAAGTAGCCATAAAGAAAGGGTCCAGTTCTGTAGTGTAATTATGTAGAAAATTGAACTACCATTTTAAGACATGACGAAGCAGACAGAAACTTCTCTTATCGGGACATTTTCAGCTATGAATGAGCACTCAATGAAATAAATCAATCACATATCAGACATTGCTTTACATTATATCATATTGCAAACCTGATTTGTACTATGTGTACTGTATATAAATGTATCTTTCAATATATATATCTTTCAACACGACGGTTATGAATCAAGAAATGGACAT
This sequence comes from Thysanoteuthis rhombus, assembly GCA_963457665.1. Taxonomy (NCBI): domain Eukaryota; kingdom Metazoa; phylum Mollusca; class Cephalopoda; order Oegopsida; family Thysanoteuthidae; genus Thysanoteuthis; species Thysanoteuthis major. The sequence goes on from OY735218.1 coordinate 32,854,404, forward strand.
ATGTGATCCGAAAGAATGAGTCATAAATTGTGTTATATCATGTAGAAACTTATTTGAAATGATCTCCCATAATTACACGGTTAATATATCATTCACTTTAGACAACGTAAATAGAATAAACAATGAGAGAAAATGGGACCGCTGCAGGAAACGAACCTGCCACCGATAGAGTGGGTGATTCATCGTAGCGATGCTCTTACAATTGAGCAAAACAGGTGCTAGTAATGCTAAGGCCCAAATATCTGTTTTCACACCAGATACCTCGTTTGTTCTCGGCCTATTCGCTTCATCTAACGCAACAGTCATGCATTAAGAAATGGATATATATGATCCGACAGAATGAATCATAAATTATGCAATATTATGTAGAAAACCGATTTGAAATGATCTCCCGTCATTTCATGGTTAATGTATAAGGCAACTTGGACGACGTAGAAAGAATAAATAATTAAAGAAAATGGGGATGCTGCAGGAATCGAACCTGCCTCCAATAGGGTAGCTGCTTCAATCATTTCAATTAAGAGTTTCAATATGATATACCGCAATTTATCATTTATCCATATATATATATATATATATATATATATATATATATATAGAGAGAGAGAGAGAGAGAGAGAGAGAGAGAGAGAGAAAGAGAGAGAGAGGGGAAGAGATTATAGAGCTTTACAAAAATTCATGTCATTTCAGTCAATTATTTCTCAAAACCTGGTTATGTAATTTCTGTAATCTTATCCAGTGATTTTTATGTGTTACACAGAATTTGAAATTATGATACTATGTGCAAATCTTTCTTGCTGGGACCATCAGTTGTTTACCATGTAACCGTTTTGGAGATTTAAAAACAAAACAGTTATATTGACATGGCTGCCCCAGAAGTGTTCATCAAACACCATCTCCCCTTCAGCAATGACTTTAATATATTGCTAATATCATACTATATGTAGTTTATTTTATATAGGGCAATATTATTATGTATTGTATATGAATATTATTTTATACCACACATCATTTAATATTTTTGAAACACAGAGCTTACTTACGTGAGTTACCTGAACAAAACATATTTGACGATGCTGGATCAATGAGTATACCAACAGACGTGACTCAATTTATATTTTTATCATAATGGATAATGATATCCGACAAGATACGAATTTAATCGCAATTTGGAAAAATCTTTTAAATGGTAATTTTTTGAAACAAAATAGTTTATCAATTGGTAACAACAACAGAATAGACAGGTTGGCATTCCTTGTAGTTGTTATTCTCTGTCGCTTAAAGGTGTGCTACATCGATATTTAGGCAATGATATCTGAATCAAAGGTTAATTACCTTCTTTTGAAGATGAAACCTCACAAACTGTAGTAGTACTGAGGGGTAAACTCTGGAAACCTTACCAGAGTTAGCCCTCTAAAACCCCGTGATCGCAACTACTGGTAAATGATGAATATTATCAGAACACCTATGAATGATGCATTGTATATTGATATGATATTATTTGCTGCCAATTGCAGTGCAAACAGAAACTTTATCATCTCGAACTCAGAGTGTTAAGAAAATGCTCATTTTTCCATTTTTGTAACGTATATAAAAGTCGTAAATATTCGACAGTACCGGAAGCGAATACTTTATTTAGCAGAAGGTATTGGGATGCGTTATTAACTTTGTGGTTTTGTTCCACAGGGTTGGGACCGGAATAGGGCTTGGATGTCTTTCTAATTGGAGTCACATGGTCCCTGAATGCTCTCCATTCGATTGACTCCTGATTTCGATTGAGTAGATGTAAGTGCATTGACACAGCTCAGGTGGTAGGGCTGTTGAACAATTTCAATGTTTTTTAGCACGAACGGTTTGTGACTTGGTTAAACAGACCTCGTATCAGACTTTCTCTGTCTCACTCTGTCTCTCTCTCTCTCTTGGTGGTTCTCGTTGCCTGACGAGGCGGGCTCCTTGGAGGTCGCTCACTGCACACTCGCTGCAGCAAGAAATAAATGCAAGAGGGGTGGTGGCTGATTCTTTTTTTTTTTTTTTTTGGATATAAAGACTTTCGACGCAAAACTTACTGAATCATGATGTTCTCGAGGTAAAATACCGACATGAATATTTATGGGCTTATCCTGTGTAATTTATGGTGATTGATAATGATCGGAAAGGGAGAGAACTGCTGCCGGAAAGAGGGATTATATTTTCATCCCTGAGCACATAAATGAAATTATCCATGAAGAAAAATGGTTTCTTGTGCCGTATGAACTCGAGAATAAGTCGAGACTCAAATTTCGAAACAAATGATTTGGAATAATGGTTTCCGTTGATTGAAATCCATGCACGGTGGGAATGAGAACTTCTCAGCTTCAGACATGGAAAATAAAAAAACAGTTACTGTCAATAACCGTAGCGTATTTGAAGAGAAGATGGATGATTTTGAATCGCCTCCCGGGCCCCCAATGGAGCCTGTCCCCCCCTCCCTGCATGCTTTACGAATAGTAGTTCACCTGGTGCATTTTTACAAACATTATACAATAACAAATCTCTCTTAATGTTGGAGGGTGTCCCTTAAGGAACCAAGTCACCTGGACCTTCAAGTCTATGGCCAAGCCCCTGTAAACAACACATGTATATGAGAAGGTCTGTGTGTGGGTGAGCATCTCTGCACACACACACGCACACATACACACACATCTATCTATGTATTTCTCTCTCTCTTTCTCTCTCTCTCTCTCTCTCTCTATATATATATATATATATATATAGATAGATAGATAGATAGATAGATAAATATATGTATATATATATATACACACATATCGTACATTTATTCATCTCTGTGTGCGTGTGCGTTAATGTATGCTGGCGTGTGTATGTGTGTGTACATACGCACGTGCGTGTGTTTAGACGGGAATGACTTGCGTATAAAATAGATAATCAAAGGTACAATTTTAGATTATTACGATAGCTTAAAAAAGAAAGAATAATTAAATTTCAGGTGAACATCGTTAATGTTTTTTTTCCAGAAAGGATCGGGCACAGAGTCAGCCAATGAGAAAATATTCTGCACCCTGCGAAATCATAAAAAAAATTCGGACTACGGTGAGAACCAAACATTCAAGAAATGGGAAAAAAATCTGTTTCTCAAGTTCGCTTCATGAACAATTGGCATGAACCTGACATATTAAAAAATGATGAAGAAAAAATCAGAATTAATAAGAAAACAAAAAAAAAACCCTCTGAATATAGGCACGATGCAGGGTGCCTGGCGAAGGTTAGAATTATTAATGAATGAATGGTCGAAAGTGACACAATTCGAATAAACAGTTAGGGAGGCCTGCGTATATATGTATATTCGGTTCTTCATAAATGTAATATCTATTCAAATCAAGTGTGTATAAAATGTGTGCTTTTAGGCGCCTCGGTGAATTTTCATTTTTTCGTATGGGTGCTCAGATGTGCCACTATCCCGAGATCTGTCCGCATGGAAGAGGACATTTTTGTCTGTTTGCTTTGATACAAGCAGATCGCTAAAAGCTCACAAAATTATACATGGTTTACTGCGCATATTTGAAAATATCTATCGATCTATCTATCAATTGATTGACCAATCAATCAACACATACACACGCATACACACAAGCGCGTATACACATGAACACGAGCGTGTACAGAGCAAGCCATTATTATTAAGTCGTAAGTCCGATCGTCACTGGATGCCTCACACCTGCGGCCTTGTGTCAAAGTCAAGAAAATATAAAAAATAAAAACACACATGTACACACTTGCACGTGCGCACACACATGCATACACACACACGCACATATATATGTGCATGTACACACTTGCACATGCGCACACACATGCATACACACACACGCACACATATATATGCATGTATGCAAAGGTTAATCAATAAGCCTGTAGCCCTATGTTGGAAACAATTATTTTTTGTTGAAAGAATCTCGATTCAGTGGTGATATTAACCACGAATGTCAAACATTATATAGTGAAACTTTCTGATCAAAATTCTGTTAAAAACCTCGTGACAGGTTACGGACCTATTGGTCCACCATCGTATATACCTGTGTGCATGAATGCATCAATCAACTGTTGCTGGTGTTTCGTTAGATGGAGAACTGTTCTCCTTTCAGTCTGTAGACCTAGTTTAAGGCCCAAAAGTTGGAAAAAAAAAGTGAAAAATCATTAAATGCTGTCTCCATCCGCGGATGGTGGAACCAGACACCGCAAATACTAAACATGATAATTAAAAAACCATTTCAATTCTTTCACAAAACATAATTTCTTTTTGGACTCATTGTTTATTTTTAGGTTCCTTGTCATGTTGTCATGCAGTTGCCCGGAAGAAAAAAAAAAAGATTCCCCGATCTGCAACGGACCCATAGAAGGGCAGGAGCAGAAGAGTATTTCCATCCTATTGTTCAAGGAATTATTATCCCCATCTTTTTGTTTTCATTATTACACTAATCCCCGTGGAAAAAAAATTCACAGAGTGTATTTGAATCATTGTGAAAGAGTCTATTGTTTCAAATGGTGAGTTAGAGATATTTTTATCAGCTAAATTGTTGCCTTCAAATGGAAAGGTCCATTCTTACGGGCAGAGGGAAAGAAACAAAAATTACTGTAGATTTCGACCTTCAGTCTATGCAGATTTATTCTGAGATTAAGTGCAGTTATTATTCCATCAATTGTCCGTGATATATTTGGGATTAAAGGAGATCTTTTGGAGTGCACCGTTGGAATTGAAAACTTTGTTCAGAGAATCTTCCAGTTACCATTCACCCAGACTTGAATTTTAGGTTGAATGATGGTTGAGAGTTAAGGATCGGTGCCACACTGTCCCGTGTTACAAAGACGGAGACTGGTTTTTCCAAGTGATCTTCAGTGATAAAAACAAGTTTAAGTAGATTAGCGATTGGGTTCATGCCTCCTTCGATATAAAGCGGTTCGTTATAGCATAGTTTGTGTTATAACATAGGTGGATGATTGACCTCAAAATATGAATGAACACCCAAAATAGTTAGATTTAGCTTCGATATAGATAAATTGATCGTGGGTCGGTTATAGCACGATTGGATTTCTTGGATCCCAACACACGCGTTATAACGGGGACGCCTGCACAAAAGAAGCGTACAATAGATGCATTGGTCGATCTCATTTTGTGCTGTAATGAATTGACACTATTGTCGCAGTTTTCGAAGTGATTTTCATCAAACTCCACCAATCGAAATTGCACAGTGATTAATTTTTCTTATTCCATACTCTGAGAGCAACGTCCTTGAAAGTTATCTAGGCCTAATATTTTTCAAGCTTTTCACTTTCTTACAATTTCATTTCATTATTTGATGAATATTCCTCTATTTGTTTAAACATGTCCGTTTGTTTTATCTGGGTAGCCCGAATTTTTTCCCAGAGTGATCTCGGCTCGCACAATTTCAGAAAAAAAAAAAAACGATTCCGATGGTCGAAAATGTCAGCCGAAAACAATCGACAAATCCCAGGGGAAATGTTAGTGGATAAAAATTAAAGTAAATTTGGTCAGAGAATAGCTAGCCCCTTCCCCACCACCACCGAAAAAAAAGTTTAAGCGTAGAAGGTTGAGGTCTTAAAACGATTATTTCGGTTAAAACGTTTTGGTATACATTGGAAGGGATAAAATATCTGATTAATCCTCAACTTAGAGTTGATTAGAAAACTTCTCTCCGCAGATACGAGCAAAACAGTTTTGAGAATTGCACTACTACTACTACTACTACTACTACTACTACTACTACTACTACTACTACTACCCAAATAATAATAATAATAATAATAAGTAAACAAATGGGATTCAACCATGTGGAAAAGTGGTATCAGCACAAGCCAGGGGCAGTTTTGGAGAATGACAACCACAAACTACTGTGGGACTTTGACATCCAAACTGACTACCTCATCCAGGCAAGAAGACCGGACTTAGGAATAGTAGACAAAAAAAGGAAGGCCTGCCAAACAGTAGACGTTGCTGTACCTGCAGACCATAGAGTAAAAAAGAAGGAGGGTGAAAAAAGGGAAAAATACCAGGACCTAGCAAGGGAGTTAAGGAAAATGTGGAACATGAAAACCAGGGTAGTACCGGTCATAGTGGGCGCACTAGGAACTGTCTCCAAAACGCTGAGGGAGAGACTGGAGGAGATCGGGATTAGGGGGAGGATAGAGACCGTACAGACCACAGCACTACTGGGAACTGCACGGATACTGAGGAAGGTGCTAGAGATATAAGTACTGCAACGAATCGTAGCTCTGTCATGATATGCGAAAGAGAGAGGAGACGTTAGCTGAAGACCTGAGGAGACTTATTGTCACTCAGCCTTCAGCGATAACCACTGGGCAACCGGTGTGAAACTGTAAATCGTAGAATTACTGCGACCTATGAGTACTAGGAGAGGAGGGCTGGAGACTTGAGGAGACTTGCTGTCACTCAAACTCCAGCGGTTACCACCAGGCAACTGGTGTGAGATTCCAAATAATAATAATAATAATAATAATGATAATAATAATAATAATAATAATAATAATAATAATAATAACTATTATTAGACTATGTGGACCACAGCACTACTAGGGACTGCACGAATACTGAGGAAAGTGCTAGAAATTTGAGATCTGCGACCCCAGCTGTTAGCAGTGGCTTAACAGAGGAGGAATAAAAAGAAGGAAAGAAACCCAAACACACACACACACACACACACACACACACACACACACACACACACACACACACACACACACACACAAAAAAAAAAAAAAAAAATGGTGGTGGAGGTACGAACCACAGCACCGCTGTGATAGATGAGGGAGGTATGAGAGGAGGGCTAATGACCTGAGGAGACTTACTGGCAGCCGGCGTGAATCTGAAAACCACATCACTGCAGTGGACTGTGAGAGTGTGGAGAGGATGACTGGAGACCTGAGGAGACTTGCTGTCACTCAGCTTCCAGCTGTGACCACCAGGCAACTGGTGTGAAAATTATTATTGTTATAATAATAATAATAATAATAATAATAATAATAATAATAATAATAATGATGATGATGATGATGATGATTCATAAATGAACACGTGAAAACATACATTCAAATAACATCTAGAACCCTTCGCCATCTCTGATGGCTTCGGTGGTTCAATGATGATAGTATTTTTGTACTCCATCTGAGCTATCTTCCCATATTTGTTCATTGTATGATTGTTTCATCTCTATCTCAACATTGTCTATATTTATTATTTTAATTTGCCATGTCTATCTTGACTTGAATGTAATTTGTTTTTATGATATTGGTTCAGTTGTTCAAATGTCCTCGGCGCAAACATGTCTATGTCATCAGCAATTTGTTTCCCCCCTGAAACAGGGCTGATTCTAAAGCAAATTTTATTATTATTATTATTATTATTATTATTATTATTATTATTATTATTATTATTGGGTGAAGTATTGTAACATATTATTTTTATCAAATTTGAATAGTTTGTCTTTACCTTGATCTAAATTGAACTGATAGTAGTGTAAAGAAAACTAGAAGTTAACATTAAGTTAAAAACTAGTCAAATTTGATGAATATAAAGCGTTGTTTTGACTCTTTTTTTTCTCGTTCTGGAGTTCTCTGGTCCTATATATGTGCCTTTACTACAAGTTGTGCCATTAAAAGCCAGAATTGCATATCTACTTCGTGTCGTCCTCAGGTCCTCAGGTCCTCAGACGTCCTCTCAACTGCGGATGACAATTCTTCCTCTTCCTTTCATTTTTTCATAAAGTCTATCAACATTATCCTTAGGATGCAAGGCTTTGTGCATGAACATCAATTTCCTTTCTCTTTGATTCTAATTTCTCAGCTTTTTACTTGTCCAGTTTGGGAAAAGTACCGAATATCTCACAATTGATGTTGACCACTGATCCCTTAAAGCTCCAAAAAGGAATAAGACAAGGTGATACCAGCTCACCCAAAACTCCTCACAGTCTGGCTCGAGATGATCTTCAGAAAAACTAGACTGGGAAAATGAAGGAATCAAAATAGACAGCTAATATCTGAGCAACCTCACGTTTGCAGACGACATCGCTCTTTTTGCAGAGAACCTACACGACCTCCAACTAATGCTGGACGAACTAAATAAAGAAGGCAAGAAAGTCGGCCTACACATGAACTTCAGCAAAACAATGTTCATATGCAACAATCACAACGGAAGTTAGAACACAACGATCAAAATCGAAGACCTGAAACTGGAGAAAGTAGACCACTACATCTGCCTAGATCAACGAATTTCCATGAGACCCTCAAAAGGAGAAGAAATCAAGCGAAGAATCACTCTATGATGGCTAGCCTTTGACAGAACAAGCTCAACCTTCAAAAACCAGATGATCCCAATAATCCTAAAAAGAAGGGTATCAAAATAATGCATTCTCCCGAGAGTCACTTATTTAACTGAAACATGTAACCTAACCAAGAGACTTGCCTTCAAACTGAGAAGCATGCAACGTGCACATGAAGGAATCATGCTCAACTTCACATGGAGAGATCACAAGACAGCACAGTACATCAGGGAGAAAACAGGAGTCTGAAACATCATTGAGTCCACCTGAAAACTCAAATGACAATGGGCAAGTCATGTTGCAAGAATGGCAGACAACCGATGGACATCGCGACTCACAACGCAGATACCCACAGATCACGTGTGCAACCGAGGCCGGTAGAATACAAGATAGAGAGACGAATTAGAAAAATTCAGAAAGTATTGTTTCTGCAACACCCACGATAAAGAGGTGTAGCGAATCTTGGGGAAGGTCTATTTCCAACGTCGGACATTAAAAGACTGATAATGATCTATTCCTTTGAACATAATATTTTCATTGTTTAGTACACTAGTATTGGCGATAATAGTATCTGATTAAACTTGTATGGCCGGAAAATCCAACAGCCAAAACGTAGTGGTCTGAAAAACAAACATGAAATAAAGTCAATGCTTCATCTCAAAATTCAAGATGACTTGAAGAAGTCCGAAGAACCTATCGACCGTAGGATAGTGGAAAAGTCCATTGTTACAAATGTTGAGTAGGAGATCATTCTAACAGCAAAATTGTTACCCTTTTGTGGAAGAGTTCATTGTAAAAGGGTAGATAAACAAACATCACCCTTTTCGTTATTTTTTCATTGATAAACCAGCATAATGCCCGTAAAAAATGAAGGGATCATTTGTGTGTAGATCGGGGGTATTACCTAGGATCAGAGTATTTGTGTGTTCTATCTCTACGAATTGCGCCCGGGACCTATGTCCAGAATCAAAGTATCGCCCCTTGGCACTGTTACTAGGATCAGAGCGTAACATCTGAACACTCTGAAGAAAAACAAAGAAAACGAATTGGAAATTAACACTCTTCATTATGTAGGTATATTGATAGATTTTACGAGTAAAGACTTGACGTTTAGGCTTTTGACTGATAATTTTCAAGAGAAAAACTATTGTCAAACTCGAGACTAAGTTGAAGTTAACTTTGCTTTTCTCCAGGAACAAAAACAACACTAAACAAATATATAACATTGAAACTATTCGCGTATCCAACCAAACTTACAAGTAAAATGAACATTTCCTTATCGGTGATTTGAAACAAAAACCAGGAGGTTGGTAAGTGGCTTGCTTACAAGCTGAGCTAAACTGACGAGGCCAATATGCTTACGAATTTATCTATCGTATATGGGACACAAAAGTTACTGCAATCATCTATAGTAGGAATAGAAATAGGAGTGGAGTTTGACCCTGCAACAGCCAAGCTTTTTCAACCTCTAGAGGCAAAATTGGGTGATTATATTAAAAATGTGATCATTCAATCGTATCATCCCGATCTAGGATTCACCGATTGTGTTTTCCAGTGTTCGAGAATGATTTACTGACCGAGTCGAATGAATACGACCTGGCTGACCTACAAGACGAAATGACGAAAAACTTGAAAAAAATTTGCTATGCAATTAATGAAGATCGTCGCCGGACCATCAATGTGCAGTGACAGAAATGGGGGGGGGGTTTACAGCATATAGTATTTTTTTTTTTTTCATTTTTTTTTCTTCTCTTCAATAATCTCTAAAATCTACTCATGGAAACATTGTCGTTTAATTAACTAGCTTCCAAAATCAATCTCCTTTATTGTTGATTAGATATATTGGGTACCTGTGAATATTAACCGAAGATTTGAAAGTGAAACGCGTTTTAGCGAAATTTGCACCTTGTTTACTCACAGAGGAAAAAAAAAACAAAAAAAAAACAACAACAGCAACAACAACAACAACAACAAAAAACTGACAAAACAAAAAAAAAACAAAAAAAAACGCATTCATTTGAATGTGTGCTCCATCCTGAAAACGATTCCGATTATTTTGGGTACCCTCCTCGTATTTATTTCAAGGTGATTTCTGAACTGGTATTTTTTTTTTTCTGGAGACAAGTTCTTTCAACCTCTCAAGGCAAAACTGGGCGATTACATTAACAATGCGTTCGTTCAATCGTATCGTTCCGAATAGGAATTCGACGGTTCCTGGTTTCAACGTTGGAGAGTGAATTACTTGTTCAAGTCGAACGAATCTTTGTCTTTACACCGCTTCACTGACTTCCATTGTTGTTTTCCGCTTCACTTCCCGTTTTTTTATTTTCAGGGTGATCTCGGCTCGCACGATTTCAGAAAACGATTCCGATGGTCGAAAATGTCAGCCGAGAACAATCGACAGATCCCAGGGGAAATGTCAGTGGGTAACAATTAAAATGAATTTAGTCAGAGAATAGTCCCCCCCCCCATGCACACAAACACCGCCACCACTGGAAAAAAAATTTTAAGCGCAAAATGTTGAGGTCTTCAGCGATTATTTCCGTTAAAATGTTTTGGTATATATAGGAGGTTGATAAGATATCTGATTTGTCAATAACTGAAAGTACGTGGGAAATGATTTAAACTCACCGTAGATACATGTACAATAGTTTTGAGAATTGTACTATAACTACTACTTCTACGACTACTGCTACTACTACTGCCAGTACAAAAAAAAATGGAAAAAAAGATGTTGACGACGACGGTGATGATGATGATGAAATTGATGATGATGTCTCATAAATAAACACACGAATACACACATATAAAAAAAATATAGAAGTGAGAGTATATCTCCGAATTGAATTATGGACGTCTGTCGTAGAATGATGGTTAGCTATTTAACCAACCAGTCCATTGCTTATGTAGTGAGTTCAATTCTCATTGGGGCCCTTTTTTTTCTTAATCCTTTAACGTTGTTAGGCTCATTTTTCTAAATATTTGGAACATTCAAAACAAACTTCCATTTAAACATGAACAACCGATTCCCTTTTTTTGGATAAACTTTATTATAACATTTATTCTTCTTAAAAAAAAAAAAAATAGTTTACCCGGGTCGTCAAAAATGACGGTATATATGAAATATATGGATTGCATCTTATATTTGTAGATAATGGAGAACTGCATTGCAACAAACTTAGAATATGATATTTTGTTGACTGCAAATTATTTTTTGTTACTATATATATATATATATATATATATATATATATATATATATATATATATATATATATATATATATATATATATATACACGCAGTTTTGTGGTACAAATCAGGCTAGTAGTATAACATATATAATAATATATCAATTATATAAAGCCACTTCTGAAATGTAATGGATTTATTTCATAGAGTGCTCCATAAATACAACTTTTTAATCATGAAGTTAAGTTGTTTTAGAGTAGAGCTGGAAATAAATAGTAGAATGTGGATTCGCTACACAAACTAGCTCATGTTTCTGTCCTCTTCGGGCCTCATCAGGCGAATATATATATATATATATATATATATATATATATATATATATATATATATATATATATATATATATATATATACATATATATATATATATATATATATATATATATATAGAGAGAGAGAGAGAGAGAGAGAGAGAGAGAGAGGGATAGAGATAGAGAGATAGATATATAGATATAGTTATTCTTAAAATCAACGATTTTATTACAGCACTAGAACATGGAATTCTACCTCCACGTGATCATAGCGTGACAAAAACACATAGCTAATTATTAAATGTGTAGATTTTCAGGTAATAAACACAACTGCTAGTGTGTATACATTTTTGGGTGAATCTCTGTGTGTACTTTTAAATGCGGTAAAATGTCAGTTTCACGCTTTATGAAAAAAAAAAAAAAGGCTATTTCACGAAAATTAATTTCTTTAATTAATTTTCAGCTTATTGATTTGTGTACCGTCTGCTTTCCCCGGTGGCAATCTTGTCGTCTGCAAATCAGCAAAAACTTGCCTTTTTCAAAAATGGCGTTCCTTCCATTTGAATTCAACTTCCCATCAAATCGGATTCTACCCCTCCATGTTGGTTGGGTTTATTTCACATACGAAGACAGCAGATAACTGCAGAGCTCCCCCAATTTGACAAAAATTAAATCAATTGCTTTGCAGAAACACACGAAAATTTTTATTATTACAGTTAATTTTCCTTGCTTGTTACCTTTTCATCGCCTTTCAGAATATTTTTCCTCCGCTCTAACCGCGAGCTGTGCCAGCCGGAATACTAGTGAATGCGTACGAATAATTTGGGCAATATTCCGCTTGCTGCCATTTTAGGATGTTTATTTTCGCGATTAATTCCCAGAAGATATTTTGGTGTAACTTCCGTTCTGAAAACTGTCAATTCCTCCCCGGGGGTAATTTATTAATTTAATTTTTTAAATAATTTATTTCTTTTGATATTTTCTGTGGTTTTTCTAGTTTTTTTTTATGGTGTAAGGATGTTGGATTTTTTCGTTCCTCTAAGTCGTTAAGTTTTCACTCCATCCTTTAAGTGCAAATTATTTGAAAAAGAAAATGTACCAGTCAAAAATTTGCCGACTTCCCTGCACCGAATACTCACTTAGCTTCCGAGCAAAGCAAAGCAAAGCAAATTATCCTGTTGTGCTGCACGACACATGGATTTTTGTCTCCATTTTTTTAATGATCTATGGAAACCCAGTCATTATACGTAGCAATCGTCAATTTTTACAGGGCCGGGTTGCTAGCCCGATGTACAAGATATACTGCCTTATAGAGGCTGAAGGACTCCAACTGCCCTGTTATTTAGTTATGATTGGGAAAGGAGTGCGAAGGAGTTGATTCATGTCTTTCCCAAGGGCATTAGTGCGAAGTGGACATAGGCAGCCACGGAAGAAACTCGAACTTGGATCATCGATTCCATTTTCGGTTCATGTTACTTTAAGCATCGTAAAATGGAGATAATGGTAATCCTTTGTCGTACAGGTGTAAAATATGGTAGACGACAACAGTGTACAGAGGCTCCCAAAAGTATTACTATTTAACGTACTGATCAGATATAACCCAAATGATGGAGTTAAAAGCTACCCGTTTGTTCTTTATCGGAGTATTGTGCGTCATGGATTCGTTTAGGTTCGATGGAAACAATGCATCTGGCTTGCCTAAACGTCGCTATGATTTCTCTTTGAGGTGCATTCAGAGATTTACGACGGCTTTGGTGTCTGATAAAGAACAAATCAAGAGCTTTTAACTTCTTTATTGTGTTTATACCTGATCCATAAGTGGTAGAGTTATAATTTGTTAAAGCCTTCGTGTACACTGCTTGCCATATTTCACACCCATTAAAACCAAGGATCACCGTCGCCAACAATTCACGACGCTTGAAGTAACACGAACCTCGTTCTCCGTGCTTGTAACCGTTACGCCACTACTCTTCTTCTTAACACACGCACGAACGCAAACTCCCATCTGGGGTTCGATCTCTGTTCGCTGATTCATCGTTTGAGACGTTAACCACTAGGCCACCTGCATCCCCGAATAGACGCGTGAGGTGTGGAGATAATTGCGGTAGCCAGAGGGAGAATGAGGCTGGCGGCCGGGAGAATGATTCTGGCAAGTAGGTTGGCCGCTACAAAATTGACAGCGACTTTTACCTGTTCTGAGCAATGATTTCGGAATCCACTCGAAGACAAACGGGTTGGAGGAGGTCTAAAATGCCGCTGGCTTAGGGTCACCACCCGGTCACCTCTGATCAATCCACTCGAATGGCCAACTAACCTTGACAAAGTCCACGTCGGCTCTCATCAAGATTGTCTGTTCAGGATTAGCTTAATTATCCCTGGTTTCTCTTGAAACTTATTCCTTATTCCTTTTTAACCTTCCGCGGTGCACTCTTTTAGCTATGAAACGGTAACTAAAATAAATCTTGCCTAATTTGCCACGAAATTGCTTTGATTCGACTCATATTTTCTTTTCTTTGGCCAAATTTAATTGCTCGGAGTTTAGGGATAAAGAAAGCGCGTCTAGCTATTCACCTTTTGACCTCTCTTTAATTTCGTCTTCCATTTTGTGTTTTTTTTTCTACTCGAATCACAATTGTTTATCTTACTTCGCATTATTCCCTTGAATTATCTTCAATTTTTCTCGTCGTCGTCGTCTCTCTCTCACCCTGTCTCTGTCTCTCTCAACAATTTTAATATTACATCTTTTTCTTTCCTTTTGTAATAACTTGTCCCCTACAATTTTTTTTTCTTCTGTTCGTTTCTTTCTTGCTAGATCTTTCTTTGGACGTTTTCGATAATTGTAAGACACCGTATATTTGACCGTCTCTGAGTTTCCAATTAAAAAAAATCTTCGCTACCTTTCGATTACTCGCAAATGATATTTCGTGGAACAATTTTAGTAACTCTCCCAAGATGGTGTCCATTAACAAAACGATGGCGGATAACTTTTAATTTCTGTCTTCCTTTTTTCTTTCGTCTTCGCTTTTCCTCAAAAAAAGGCGTCCATTGGAAATTTCAGTCATTTAGCGTTTTAGACTAGCAATTAAAATAATCGCTCCGCCAGTTTAGAAACACCAGCCAATGTAGGTTACCATTAAAGCAAGCTGATGAATTATGTATTAATTATGTGCCTTGTTTGAAAAGACTAACCTACTTCTGTTCGAGAATAAAAAGCTGAGCAAGCTTCAGAATATACTTAGCTGAAAAAAAAGGTGTATATATCTTTGTTAGGAATTTATTGCCTCGTTTATTAAAGACAAAAATTGTAGCCAGCTTCGGGACGTAAATAGTTAGGTATTTCACCCTGTATAATCCGCGTTTTCTAAGAAAATTTTGAGCTGAAAAATCCAGGTGCATATTATCTATAGAAACAATTGTTTATACATAAATTGTTTACACAGAATGAAGCATTTTTCATTCGACATTTTAGTTCAATCGGGGTTAAGCATTATCTATGGTAGCCCATTATACGCAGTGAATTATGGTGGTAAGGTATTTCACACCAGTGCATGAATTAAGTATTGAAATTCAGCTTAGAGTCAAAATTTCGAATACCGATTCCTGTAGACGGGCTAGTCCTCCCTACATAGAAGATTGGCGCAACACACTCTTCCTATCTCTAATTCTCCCCTGCTTGATTTTGTTCAGCATTGGAATAAGCTTAGTAAACATAAAGAAGCCAGGATCTTGAATGCTGATTTTCAAGACAGGCACCCCCCTCACTTGAAGGCTTGGCATTACACTTAGTCTGGTATAAGGCCACAATAATTATACGCAATGTGAGGTTCTATATCGATAAAATAGACAAGAGCCGATGAAACTAGCCTGTTTTCCATCACTCTACTGCAGGTGCCCTTCTACTAAGTTTAGCTTCGTCTGACTCAGAGTCACCATAGCTGAGCATCTCGTGAGCATCAAACTCCCTTCCCTAACAGATGAACTAGCGAGGCTAGTTTATTACAGGCCTCTCTCGTTATAATGCGAGTGTTGGGGTCCAAGAGAGCCAATACCACGTTATAGACAAGACACGATAAATCTAGCTAATTTAGAGCTAGATCAATGTTTTTTTTTATCCACTCGTGTTATAACGCACACCACACTCTAACAAAGCACGTTATAACGGGAGAAACCCTCATGTGTCATTCTACACCAGTCACCCCTGTACTAAGCTTTGCGTCCCCCTAGAGTAACATTGAGGGTTTTCTGTGGAATACGAGATGTCCTGATACCGGATCGCAAGAAGGGGTTGGCCCGTGAGGGTCAAACTCCCTTCTCTAGAGAATGACCTAGTGGTACTAGCTTATTAAGCATCATTTTACACCAAGCACCCCTTTACTAAGCCCAGTGTACAAGTAGAGTAACAAGATGGTCTGGTATGGAAACACAAAAGTGTAAAATTTTGAGCAATGTTTCTGCTGCTCGCGTTGTTGATTTCGTTGCAATTGTTGATCCATAGTTGCTAACCAGGTATTCCGTATTTATGTTTCAGAATTGGCTCAACCCAGTATGTAATGATGGAAAACAAGGAGAACCATGATCATGACGATCATCATTTTTTTCATCATTCGTGGTTAGACATAGACCTTCTCCATGATTCGCCACACTATTCTCTCGTTGGCGTCGCAGAGCCAATATTTTCTGACTCTCTCACTATCTCGTATTCTGCCGGCCTCGTGATGTCCATCGGTTATCAGCCATTCTAGCAACATGTTCCTACGATGTCTCAGGCATCCGTTTTTTTTTCTCCCGAAATATATTGTGCTATCTTCTGGTCTCTCCAGGTGATGTCAAGCATGATTCACTCATGTCCACATTGTATGATTCTCAGTTTGTAGGTCTGTCTCTTGGCTAGGTTCCATGTTTCAGCTCCATAGATGACTATCAGCAGGATGCTTTGGTTGTATACTCTTCTTTTTAGGAATGATAGCCTGGCTCTATTCCGACTGAAGATGATTATTGAAACTTTTGTATGGTATACATAATTGAAAGAAAAAATTAAATGTATTTATCTATTAGGATGAAATGAGCCCATGTGTATCTGTGATATAAAATTTGAAAGTATGCAATACTTGTATGATTAACCCAGTCGGTTAAACCGGGTCTATCAGTCTTTTAGGTCGTGATTTCAAATCAGGATAGGTGAATGTTGAAATTTGGTGAGGCTTGTTCTTGCTCGTCTCACGGTTGAAAAATAAGTCAACATTACATTTGAGTTTGACAAAAATAAGAAAAGGCTTCTGCTCACTTAATGTTGGAACTAATATTGTTGTCATTCAATACAGGCAGATTTTTAAAAAATGATTCTATTATTACATTTAAGCAATTTAAAACTGTATTTATTCCATATAATACCGTGGAAAGAATTTGTAAATAACTTACGTACATAACAATTATTTTAATGTTAAAATTTAACATTAAAATGAACATAATTTTGATGTAGATCTTAAACGTTATTACTTTGAATTCTATTGTTTTCTTACGGAATTTTCATTTTAACCACATGAGGCTATACACACACACACACATACATACATACATATATATATATATATGTATATATATATATATATGTATATATATATATATGTATATATATATATATATATATATGTATATATATATATATGTATATATATATATGTATATATATATATATATATATGTATATATATATATATATATGTATATATATATATATATATATATATATATATATATATATATATATATATATATATATATATATATATGTTTTTTTAGCTGTGTGCTTGATTGCCGTTTTGACCAAATGAAAATCCACTACCTCATGTAATCAGCACACCCTTATTGAGCCTCAATTTAGAATGAAAAATTCCGTGTCCCATGTATACAATTATGTGTACAAATATGTATAACAATTATGTATCCATAATACACAGCTGTTTTGTTTTTTTTTCAATCAAAATTCTCCGAAAAAAACGTGCGTGTTATACATGGTGAAATAAGGTAAAAAAAACGTAATTTTAATTTTGCATGTTGTTTACGTCCCTAATATTGTCATCTCATTCATTGATACGCGAGGATCATGATTTATGAGCGATTAAGTTTAAAAACATTACTAGGGATTCTGTGTGGCCAGGTACCGGTAGGGATTCACAGGGATTGCACAGTGAGTTACCGCACTGGGTGACGCCGATCCCAATGGCGCCTCTGCCCCAACCCGACATTTTTTTTTTTTTTTTCGGTATTTTTCTTTCGCTCATGCGTATTTAGTCACCCGAAAAGAAGAAGAAAAAAATAACTCTTCCTAAAAGAATATAAAGAACTTTTGTCTGTAGTGTTTTCGGTTAGGACTCACTCTCTGTCTCTGTCTCTGTCTCTCTCTGTCTCTGTCTCTCTGTCTCTCTGTCTCTCTCTCTGTCTCTCTCTCTCTCTCTCTATCATGGGGAAGGATTTCCTGTTTTTAATCACGTAACCGGGACAATACGAGGAGTAGGGAGTAATTAGTCAATAGAATAGCTCTGTTTTCGGCTAGTCCTTCACGGAGGCACAGCACCAGTGACCGGACCGGCCCTTGGCAGGACGGACGTTGGAAGAGGAATAAGATAATGAAAATGTAATTTCTCGAGAAAGGGTTTCCTGTAGTTGTTCTTCGAAGTCACTTATTCAACTGTTAATTCGACAGTCACGTGACCGGGCCTGATTGACCGGAGGGAAGGGACCACATCTTAAAAATACCAAGAAACCAATTATCGCAAATGATGAATATGCCGGCTTCGAGCTACGATTAGGGAGATTCGATTTTCCTCCTGTTTTTGTCCCCCCCCCTTCCCTGCTCTCCCCTGCAATTCCTTTTCACTAATAGACGGTAAAAACACTCGTGTCCACATTCCGTGCAGAGGAGGGAGAGGAAAAAAAAAGTTTTTTTCTTGCGTCACGTACCCAATTTCTTTTTTATTTTCATTTCAATTTATTTTATCCCAGTTATTTGCATTTATTCGTATTCTTTCTCTCTTTTTGAAGTCATTTAAACGTTTATACAGATCACCCCCCTCCTATTCATCTATCTATCTATCTATCTCATTCTGACCATATCATATCATATCATATCTATTTATCTGTCTGTCTATTCATATCTATCTATCCATCTATCTCAGTCTGATCATATCTATCTATCTATCTATCTATTCATATCTATCCATCTATCTCAGTCTGATCATATCTATCTATCTATATATATATATGTATATATATATATATATATATACATGTATATATATATATATATATATATATATATATATATATATATATATATAACTCTCTGTTTGATCATTTATATCTATCAATTTACTCATAACTCGCAATCTATTTATATCTATCGATCCATCTATCTCAGTCTGTTCACATCTATCTATCTATCTATCTATCTATCTATCTATCTATCAGAGTTTGATCATATCTATCTATCTCTAATCATATTCATCTATCTAACACTGTTCATATCTAAACATCTGCGTTCATTGAGATATGTTTTCATTTTCATCATAGACAGAGAGTTATAACTCTACTTGTAGATCAGCATCGTCTGGCTCACGGTCACAATGGTAGGGCGTTTAAGAGTGGTCAAACCGGCGTGCTTCAAACACACACACATACACATACACAAACACACACACACACACACACACACACACATATATATATATATATATATATATATATATATATATATATATATATATATATATATATATATACTTTGAGTTTCTATCTGTATTTGTGAGATTGGGAATTATCATTATCATATACTGATATAATACCAATTCGAAATGTACTCATCTTTGTTGTATAGAGTAACTACGTTTCGGCTGTAGTAACCCCCAGCCTTCTTCGGGAACCAGTCATATTCGGTAACGTTCTTGGAATTTCGAACCGAACCCATCATTCAATCCACGACGTTAGACTGTTCTCCTGACGCCATCCATTGTTGGGATACCTCTCACTTATTTCTGCAATCATTTCGTTCGGACAAATCGACTTGGATAAATGGGTTTTCGTAAGATCGCTGCAGTTAAGCAAAAAGGAGCTTGGTCAGTACCTAGATGGGTAAAAAATACCCAGAGATCCGCCAATGCCAAAGAGTCGTAAGCCAACATAGTAGGGAAAGGTCCATCATTCTATCCCCATCTTACAACCTGGGTATGTGCAATGTCCAAGATGGTAAATCCAACCGAAGACAGAAAAGTCTGGAACGGCAAAGAAGACGGAAAATTCGATTTCGAGTTGCACGCGAGAGGACATACCAAGATGCGTGAAAAAGGTGGTGACCAGACAACTTGGAAGATGTACGGGACTCTGCTTGGTATTACACCACAGTCAGTCACAGTAGACGTCTACTGTGTCATCCTACATTGTGATGAAGATGAGTTTGGGGGATTTATGAATACAGTAAAGCAGTATCTAGGGTTTATGTGGGGTTTCCTCGTTGGGGTGTGGTCCCACAAACTATACTAAACCCAGCCGTGGTTCTGGGTTAGTAAAAGAAGGCAACAAAACGGAATTTCGTTTATATGTTTTATATAGAATATTGATTATCAATATCTCTGGAGACGGGAAATGACTATTCGTAGTTGAAAAGAGAGGAGGCCGATGATTATCTAAGTCAAAATGACGACTGGTCTCTCATATCACGAACGGTCTACTGAATGGTAGCAGCGGTTGACGGTTACTAAGGGCAGACGGCTGACACGAGAGAGAGCTAGCAACGAGTCTCTTCTCCAAACCCAAATTTTACTCTGACTGCTTGTTACGAAAATACTTCCTATTTAAGTCCTTGGTATCGACACTGTATCTCTTGCAACCGACTTCCCTTATCTCTCCCTCTCCTGCCATCTCGACCTTTCCGGAAAAACTTAAAACATTGACCCTCATTCATCTCGCGACGCAGGTCTGTTCAATATCATAAATTAGTCTCCCCCTCTCCCCAGGACTCTGCAAATAACTTTTCTTTCATAAGCTTTTACTCTCTCTCTCTAGACCTCAAACACTGACCCTTATATCTGGCTTTGTTTTCAAACCCAGGATTTGACAGATGACACTAGATTGAAAAAGTACAGATAACTCAACTTCCCATGACATGGTCATCGAATCGGGAACAAAACCTTTTTCTAAAAGCATTTGTTTTTGCAACCCAGGCCTTGACAGATGACACCAGATTGAAAAGGCACAGGTGACCCAACTTCCTATGACATCTCGAAAAACACATTACCCCCTTTAACACAGATAACTCCTTTTGTAATAACAATAGTAATTACTGGTAATAACCATAGTAATTTTTAGTAACAGCCATAGTAATTTTCGTAATTTTCAGGACACGGGGGGACTCCTGGCCCCCTAGTGTCACATTTATACCTAGGGATTGCTGAGGGGGTTTTCGGGGATGAGCGAGGTGAACCTGTGCAGCTGGAGGTTTTAGGTCACTGTAAGTCAACGTGGGTATATATTTTCTTTTCGAAAATATGGCCAATATCGGGGGCGTTCTTGAGACTATAAAATATACATTGGAATTAAGGAGTATGTATACGTCATGCCCCCACGTACCGCCTTTGCACCACGGATCCTTAGCCGAAAGGTGTGGTACTTGAAAAAGGGAAGATTTTGTAATGTGTATTAAGTAGCGTATGGGAACTCTTTGGTTGATGTGGGATCGATTTGCCCAAAATTTTACAGGGTTTTTTCCGAATTACCCTGCTTTGCTCGAAATCATATCGCTGTTTTATCCGAATGGGTTAGAGTCGCCCCCGTACGCTTAGGGTAATGCCGTTCCTAAACACCACCCAATTAATCCATTTTTTTTTCAGCTATGGACTGTCAAATATGAAATGAACCATTCCAATCCTTCTTCTCCTCGACTCAATATAAACGTGAAAGCGAAACATTTGTTCGGAAAAGTCATGGACCATCTCGAGTGTAATAAATCTCTGAAATGATTTATTTACCGGTCGACCTCGACTCAGAATAAATGAGGAAACGATGACTTGTTTGGAAAACCTCTTTTGGGACATTTACGGAGCGGTCTTTCTCTTTCTGCTTCATGTCCAACGGAACGCGACGAGAAACGAAAGAAATTTCGGATGACGAAGAACTACGCGAAATAACAATTCCTCGTTTGCACCTAGCGTGTACGTATTTATTTACCTCACCATGAGTCCGGAATGTGACTGAGTCGAGATTAATGTGAAAGGCCCACTCATGAGTGGCAATAACAAAGATTGTCCAGTCCACGCCAAGAGTATTACGAAGGTACAAGGGTGATCTGCGATGGAAATACCGTAAGGCTGGGTTTTGAGAACAAGGTATATGGTAAGGCTAGGTTTTGAGAACCAGTTAGACGGCAAGGCTGGGTTTTGAGGACTTGGTACATGGTAAGGCTTGGTTTGAGACTTAGGTATATGGTAAGGCTAGGTTTTGAGAACCAGTTAGACGGCGAGACTAGGTTTTGACAACTAGGTATATGGTAAGGCTAAGTTTTGAGAACCAGTTAGACGGTGAGACTAGGTTTTGACAACTAGATATATGGTAAAGCTAGATTTTGGGAACTAGATACACTTTGTGGCTGGGTTTTGAGAACTAGGCATACGGTTATGTCTCCATTGGTAGACAATGGACATACAAAAAAAATCTGAAATTTGAGACATAAGTAAACACTGCATCTCGGCGTACCTCCCCATCCATTTCCGTCACTGCCTGCGACCCTCGGAATGGGGATGTGATGCCCCAGGACTACTGATCCCCTGCCTCAAGATTGGGCATCATCATCATCATCATCAGTCTTTCAACATCTGTCGCTGGACATAGACCTTCCCCAGGCTTCGCCACAATTCTCTATCATGGGATCCATGTTTTGAGACGTGATGTCCATTGATTGTCTTTCATTCTTGCAACATGGCCTGCCCATTGCTATTTGAGTTTTTTTTATTGGGTGTAGTACGGTTTTGGGGGCCACAGAATGAATCCTTAACCGAACCTACACAGCATCTAACTTATTGAGGGAGAAGTTAGTCATCGCCTCTCTCTTAATGTCAAGCATGGGAGAAAGTTGTTACTCATTTCCCAAGATGTTTATGATATTTTTATTCGATGGAATGTTTTGCATTTCTTGAAATATCCCCGTACTTCCCTGCAGCGTCAGTTGAAGCCCAGGTAAAAAGTTCGGATTTTCAAGGTGGGCAGGTAATTCCTGCCCAGTTGGCAGACTAGAGCAATACAACCTTCCTTCTCTAATTTCTCTCCATCTTACGCTAATATGTATATACATGGTCTTCCCAGGAACCCTCACGGATACCCCATGCACACGCTTAAAGTGCGAAGTCGGACAAAACACCCTTCCAGAAAGTATCCAGCCATTTTGAATAAGTCGAGAACCGGTTTCACAGCCTTGACGTAACTTAACAATTGGTAAGAAGGGACCTTACTGCACATCCATAAACAGATACTCTCCTGCGGGGTAACTCAGTCATGAGTAATACATCATTGCATACAGTGTGGCTGTCCCATTTACAGTGACTGAAACTGGATGTTCTCCCATTTTTTTTTAATGGGGGAGGCAAATCATCGCAACAACTAGGTCTGACAGTTTCCCTCACACTTCAGATTTAGCTCACTGTGACTTCATGAACTTCAGTAAAACAAAAGTCATGTGCAACAATCACATCGAGAATAAGGACATACCTATCAAAATCAAAGATGCAAAACTTGGGGAAGTAGACCACTACATCCACTTGGGACAGTGAATCTCTATGAAATCCACAAAAGAAGAAGGAATCAAGCGAAGAATCACATTAGGATGGCAAGCTTTCGGCAGAGCCAGCTCAACCTTCAAAAACAAGACGATCCAATTAACCCTAAAAAGAAAGAGTATAGAACCAATGCATCCTCCCAATAGTCACTTATAGAGCTGAAACATGGAACCTAACCAAGAGACAGATCCCCAAATTGAGAACCATGCAACGTGCATGTGTAAAAATTATGCTGGGCCTCATATGGAGAGAGCACAAGACAGCACAGTACATCCGGAAAAAGACAGGCGTCAGGGGCATCATAGAATCCATTAAAAATCTCAAATGGCAGTGGGCTGGTCACGTTGCAAGAGCGAAAGACAACCTATGGACATCACGACTCACAACATGGATCTCCAGAGCTCACATACGAAACCGAGGCCGACAAAAAAACAAGATGGAGAGATGAACTAGACCAATTCAGAAAATACTGGCTCCGCGACGCCCATGATAGAGAAATGTGGCAGATCCTGGGGAAGGTCAATGTCCAACGACGGATTCTAAGACTGATGATGATGATGATGATGATGATGACGACTTTTCCGAAATCTAAAATCAACGTTGAAAGGGAATAGATTTCAGACCTAGGACGAGATTAAGGAAAATATGATGAGGCAACTGATGGTGATCCCAAAAGAAGACTTCACAGATTGTTTTGAAAAGTGGAAAGGGTGCTGGTGTGTGTGTATGCGGTCCGCTATTTTTTTAGCTAAATCTAGCAGTTAGGGAGCTAGATTAATATTTTAGGGTCCACCATTCACCCGTGTCATAACACGGACCGCGCTACAACCAACCGCGTTATAACCATATTTTTGATTCAACAGCCGAAGAAGGAGAGATCAGATAAAATAAGAAATAGATGAAGAGAGTCAGTAAAGTAAACATCTGGAAACAAGTTGTTGTGCTTTTTTTTCAGTGTATGCTTTTTCTTTCCTGTTTCTTTTTTGAATAGGCACGTGTGTTTGTCTATCTGATTTGGTACTTTTTTTTTTGGAAGCCAGAAGAGTCTCTCCCTATGCGTGGTTGTTGAGGGGCGGGGGCAGGGGGCCTCTGTGAATATTTGTATATAGGTGTTTACTTACGTGTCTGTGTGTATACATTAACTGACTTTATCGTGTCGTAAACTCAGCGGGGGACCCGTCAGTCACGGTTGTTGACCGATTTCGAAGTCATAAATAAATCAGTTTTATTGCTCAGATGACTTTTTCGTGCTGAACAGACGTTGTTTTATGGCTTCCCCAACTGCAGCTCTTCAAATTTTTTTTTCCTGGTTGCCGAGCGGTATTTATTTGACCACAGTAAATTTAGGGTACGTCGAATAATTCGGTTACCGCCTTCTTTTGGGTAGATCAAACCCCTTCCCGTTGTGAAACCATTTGTCACTGGGTCTTGATTAGGTACGAACTGCCAGCGACCACCTAGAAAGTATGGATTCCTCGCGATGAGTGTGTGCGGGATGGGGGTGACTTTATTAAACAAGGTGGGGGTTCGCTAAGAAAATAAAGCAAAAACTTGGGGACGAGTAATATGTGTTTTGTAAATCTATTGAAGATAGTTACGTCAGAAATAGAACGACAGAATCGAGGCTATTATAATACAATGAGGCGTAACCATACAGGAATTCTTTGGTTGAGGATTAAGAGGCAAAAGGCTTAATCTGTCCGAAAATTTACACGGTTTTGCCTGAATAACACTTAATTGCACGACATTTTACATTGCTTTGCGACCTGCCCCGTTTCCTGGTTCGTACGGGAATGGAGGCTCGGTACAGGCTGTTTTTTTTTATCCCTGCCACTGCCTGCCACTTCTTGATGTTTCTAGTTCTCAAAAAAAACACGTAGCCATTTTCTGTCACAAATTCTATCGACTAGACATAGTAGCATTAAGAAATGGCAATGATAGTTCTTTTTTTGCATCGAAATATTTCATTAACAAGTGGCAAGACATGGCAGGGAGTGGCAGGGATAAAATAGTTCTGGGTATTGTACTTTTTTATGTACGCCAGGTACGTTAATTCTGAGGGAAGCATTTTAGGAGTAAAAAAAATATTTTCCTTGTATATTTTAGTGTGCCTTGAATGAGTACGACGTTCATTACATCCGGAAATTTTTTCATTGTTGAGAAAAATTAACCCTCCAAGTTTTTAGGGCAGGTGAGATTTACAATGTAAACATAATGCTAAATAGTCGCTTTCCTTAGAATTAGCTTGCCTGGCGGGCCAAGCGAACTCGGCGTACACAAAAAGCACGACCTAAGTAGCGTAACGCTGTTTTATTCTCACGGGGGCGGGGGGAGCTCCACTATTGAAGCCCTGTGTCAGACTAAGCTCAGCTCGGTGAATAACTCCGTATACACATTTTTGTGAAATACGTACCAGTGTCTTTAAATATAGAGGGAAAGGAAATGTGGTAATTATTTTATCAAGTCGGTCTCATATTGAATAGATCTTATTAATGGTTAGTGTCACTTATCAGCGTGGAAAATGAAATCAACAAACCGAGGTGAAATTCCAACAGAGGCTGCTTGTGTTCACTTAGCACTTATACACTAGGGACTGGCATGAATCCACTTCTCCTTGCGCCCTGTCCCGTCGCTAGTTATCTTGACAAAATCTCTGGCGTGCCATAATGTTTAACGAAGGAGAGGGTCGGTGTGTGGGCACTCTGGCAAACTACTCTCCCATAACTATGTTACCGACTTGGCAGTAGAAAAGCTGTTAAATTCATTACCGGCTACTATTCCCCCCCCCCCCACTTTTTTTTTCAAAAATCGAACTTTATTCAAAATCAGAAGTCATGACAGCTTGGTTTATTTAAAAGAGAAAAATGTTAATGTCGTTGAATTCACGGCTCCGGTAAATTTAAGAAATAAGGGAAGCTAACCCAACTTAGTTTACTAAAGAACAGATTGCTTGCTCAGTCAACCTATCACGGCTGAAAACATGTTAACATCATAAAAAGACCCCCAACCGCAAACCTATTTTTCTCCAAAACTGACCCCACTACCATTATGGTCGAATTTGATAAATGTGGTCTTTTTAAAAAGCATTTGTCCAATAACCTTTTGGTTTGACCATTTTTAAAATTTTGACCACTTTAGATCTGTTGCAATAGTATTTTTTAAAATGAATCCCTATTTTTGTATGTATTGCATAATCATTATTTCACCATCATCTTACTGCATTATCTATTGTTTTACCTTCAACTCATTTACAATGTTTACATCGTAAATACACCCTACAGACGCTAATTTTGACGCTGTTGAGAGTTAGAATTTTTTTCTTTACTAAGTGTAATTTTTTCATTAATTCCGTCTATAAAGTATAGAAAATGATTATGATTCCCTTTATGATTTGCTTTTGTAATCAGAATATTGATATTTTGTAATTTACTTTTTTGCCTCAGAGAGCTTGGAGAAGGTTCTTGAAGGTTGCAACGCCTTATATCGAGCTTCGAAAAATAGGTCCCGCACATCTTAGCAGATACTGCCACAGACTACCGTCCGATGCAAGGATCAAGGCCGGTGTCTTCGTCAGACCACAGATGAAGAAGATCTTGGAGTGAAAGGAATTCTCTAAAAAGTTGGAAGGAGAAAGCAGCTTGGTGTAGCCTTTTCACTTTGGTTCGAGGCTTCTAGGACAATCTTCAGCCCCCAAACTAAGTGGGATCGGTTGAGACGATAGTTAAAAACTACGGTAAAATTTTCTATACTTTTTACACACGAACAATTAGCCAATGACACTCACTACCCAGGAACGAAAGTTGCGATGCACGGTGTAAGGCTGAACTGGAGATTTGCTTTCTGTCTCTCGCACGACCGTCCGAAATCTCATATCAAATACACGAAAATTTATTTGAATTTGATTTTAAAATGTCTTCATAGCAGTATTACATATAGTTACAACGAGAATAGATCGAAAAATAAATGAGATACTACCTTTTTTTTTTTTTTTGAAACAGACACCTTTCCTTAGGTTACAGAATTCTAATTGATAGAAGAAGTCTAATATGTTCCCGAAGAATCTTTTCAAAAACGTTTTCGGTGTTTAATGGTAAAGCAAAACTTGACCGTTTTATTCCATCAAAACTTAACTCAGGCGTAGGATGAAATCTCCGATGACAAAACCCCAACACTGGAAGTTTGAAAAAATGGCCAAAACCCCATTTTTGTTGTTGTTGCCAGGTAGTGGTTGTATGGTTTTTTAATTTGTTTTTTTTTTTTTACAAAAGCTTATAGTTTAGGTATGAACTTCTGAAACTTTATTTTGATGCATCCAAAAATTGAAAAAGATAATGATACAATATACAGTTGTTACTGCTCATTTCCTTTATACTGTACTGACCAATAATCTTCTAATAACGTTTCTACTTTTTTAACAACTATTCTTAGTTTATTTCTTTTATTCAGTACTGACTTTTATTCTTCGTATAACGTTTCTCCCTTATTTTACGACTATCCTTTGTTAATTACTTTTATACCAATCCAACTCTTATTTTATAAATAACGTTCCTAGTTTTTTAATAACTAATGGTTGTTTATTTCTTTAATACTGTACTGACTCTTATTCTCCAAATAACTTTTCTTCCCTTCAACGACCATTTGTTGCTTATTTCCTTTAAATTGTCGTGACTTATTCTTCGGATAACAATTCTACTTTCTTAACGACCATTGATTGTATATTTCTTTTATGCTGTACTGACTTTCATTCTTCAAATAACGTTTCTATATTTTTAACGACTATCCTTGTTTATTTTTTCTGTATAAATCTGACTTTTATTTTTCAAATAACTTTTTTAATGACTATTGGTTGTTTATTTCTTTTGTACCGTACTAACTTTTACTCTTCTAATAACGCTTTAAACGACTATCACTAATTCATAGCTTTTATACTGTACCTACTTTTATTCTTTAAATAACTTTTCTATATTTTAACGTCTATTGGTCGATTATTACTTTCATACTGTACTGACTTTTGTTCTAAGAATAACTTTACCTTTTTAACGACTATCGGTTATCTATTCATTTTATACTGTACTGACTTTCACTCTTCAAATAACGCTTCTATATCTTAACGTCTATTGGTTGATTATTCTTTTGATATTCAACTGAATTTCTTTCTTCGAAGAACGTTTCTGTATTCTTAACAACTATTGTTTATTTCTTTCATACTGTACTGACTTTCATTCTTCGAATAACATTTCTCCTTTTTTTACGTCTATTGGTTGTATAATTCTTTTACACAGTACTGACTTCTAATCGAATAACATTTCTATATTTTTTAACAAGTATTGGTTGCTTATTTCTTTTATACCTCGAATAACTTATGTATTTTTTTAACGACTATTGGTTGTTTATTCATTTAGTGTATACTGTACTGACCTTTATTCTTCGAATAAAGTTTCTACTTTTTTTGGCAACGATTGGTTGTTTATTTCTTCTATTCTGTACTGACTTTAATTTGAATAACGCTTCTGCTTTTTAACGACCATTGGTTGTTTATATCACACTTTATTGACCTTTATTCTTCGAATAACGTTTCAACTTTTAACGTTATTCTTTGAATAACGTTTCTTCTCCTTTCATCGACCGTCCCTAGTTTATTGCTTTTATACTGTACAGACCTTTTTCTTTGGATGAAGTTTTCTCCATTTTAACGTTTATTGGTTGGTTATTTCTTTCGTACTGTACTGATTATTATTCTTTGAATAACGTTTCTACCCTTTTTAACGACTGCCCCTAGTTGATTGCTTTTATACTCTACAGACCTTTTTCTTTGGATAATGTTTCTATATTTCAACGTCTATTGGTTGATTATTTCTTCAATTCTGTACTGACTTATATTCGTCGAATAACATTTCTACTTTTTTAACGACGATTGGTTGTTTTTTCCTTCTGTACTGTTCTGTTCTGACTTTTATTCTTTGAATAACTTTTCTACTTTATTTAACAACTATTTATTGTTTTCTCATTTTATACTCTACTGACTTTTATTCTTCAAATAATGTTTCTAGTTTTTTAACGATTACTGTTTGTTTATTTCTTTTATGCTATTGTGGTTTTTATTCTTTGAATAACGTTTCTACTATTTTAATGTCTATCCCTAGTCTATTTCTTTTATACGAACCTCCCCTTTTTTTTAGGTAACGTTTTTACTTTTTTTAACGACTATTGGTCGCTTATTCTTTTTTACTGTACTGACTTGTACTTTTTTAACGACGATTGGTTGTTTTTTCTTCTCTACTGTACTGACTTCTATTCTTCGAATAACTTTCCTACTTTTTTTACGACTATTGGTTATTCATTTCTTTTTTACTGTGCTGACTTTTCGAATATCGTTCCTACTTTTTACGATTTTTGGTTGTTTATATCTTCAATTCTGTATTGATTTATATTCTTAGAACAACCCTGCTATTTTTTAACCACTATTCCAAGTGCATTCCTTTTTAATGTACTGAATTTCATCCTTTGAGTAACGTTTCTACTTTTTAATGGCTATTCATAGTTGATTTTTTTTTCAATACTCAACTGACCTTTTATACTCCGAATAACGTTTCTTTCTTTTAACGACTATTCATAGTTTATTCTTTCATACTCAATTGACCTTCATTATTCGAATAACGTTTGTACTTTTAAACTTCTATTTGTAGATTTCCTCTCATACAACACCGTCTTTTTCTCTTAGAATAACGTTTCTACTTTTTTTAACGACTATTTTTTGTTCATTCCTTTCATACGACATTTATATCGAGAGTCTTCCTAAAATCAACCAATTATCGGAAATTAATAAAACGTTTCAGTACTTATTCATTTATGAATGGTTTCCTTCACGAAAAGAGTATATTGTGAGAAAGAAGTCGCCGAAACATTAGGACAATACACTGCCCACATTTTTTTTGATTAGATGAAATCTCTAAAGTTGTCGTCTGTTTTTATGTGTTGTTATATTTTCTCATTTGAGTTATTTTTCCACGGGCAATACCGGTTGTCCTGCAAAAAAATCTTTCCTTGGAACTATCCTTGAAAATTTACCTGACTTCATAGTGGTCGAATATTCCATTGCTTATAGGCTGATATCCGATTATAGGGAGAGACATTTACGTGGAGAAATCGGGGATGCGTTTTGGAAACCAGAACATCTTTGAACCTGGAAAATACAATTTTTAATTATTAATTTTCAACCTAACCTGTAACGGCGGTAGTATCATTATCTTAAATTTTCTTTTTACTAGCATTGTCTACTATTACAAATATTTTGTCTGAAGCTTATTCTTTAATCCCGATCGGTGGCGTTAATCTATGGCCTTCGACTAACGGTTTGAGTAATTGCGATGAGAAGCAACTAAAATTAAGACTATTAAAAAAACTTGTAAAAAAAAAAAAAATAAATAAAGGCGGTGGCATTGGTTATCATTCCGTCAGTTTTCTCATCAAGCAACACGTTTTCTCATCTTGTACTGTTTTTTTATGAAGCATGGCCAAATATCATAATTTTTTCCTCTATTATTTCTAAATTCTTTTTGCTTTTCGTCGCAATTATTCTGATTGTCAGTCTAGGACTATCAGTAAATGACAATGAGAAGAACTCGTTATCACACTCAGTAATTGAACAGCAGTAGAGTCGAAATTTTCAATCATGTAAAATAAATCATTCAAAAAATAAACATGGTCAGAATAAGTTATATTATGACATCATTGGCGTTTTCCACTGTAAAACATCTTAAAAATATAGAAACATCGAGATTCTGGAGAATCTAGATTTCATTCATTGATAAACTCATCAAAATAGGGCTCCAAAAGGGTCAAAATAGTTTTTTTTACCCCCAAAATCAAAAATACCATTTTTAGAGGGGGGTAAGTTGTGAAGTCAAATCAATTTTCAAATCTGTGGACAAAACGGTATGGCCAAGAGTGCCAAAACACAAAAACACAAACATAAAAAAAGGATAGAACTCTGCGCCATCTTTCTTGGCTACGGTTGTTCAAAACTCGTTTCGTTTTCCATCTTTCGCTCACTAACTATACCTCTTTAAAAAAAAAATATCACTTTCTTTTTCTTCCTGGCTACCCCGACTCACCCTCACTTTCTTTTCCATTGAAGCAGACGACCATTTTGTTGGCTGAAAAATGGTGTACGGTTTGTTTCGGATGTAATTGGTGAGGTGGCTTAAATGAGCGTCTCTTCTCTGGTTACTAAACTTGATGGAGAATGATTTGCTTGCTTTCGCCCGGGACATATGTGTAAACATACGGCGCTATGGGCGATCGCTGTAACGGCTGGAGCAGTGCTATTGTAATGAGAAAGGTGTGTTTACATGGTCCCCAACCTCTTTGTTCTCGTATTCGTTACCCACTCGTGGGGACGTCTCTTTCGTTTTTTTTCTTTTGCTTTTTTTTATTCATCCTGGCCCCCTCTTTCTCTCTCTCTCTCTCTTCGGGGGCCCCTGTTCTTTATTTTCCCTATTTGTGTTTTCTTTGTGGTTCTTCACAAAGTCTCTTATGTTAAGTTTGACCTACCATTTTGCTTGAACATCACCCTCCCTATACACACATCGTGCTCATGGTTAACGAGGGAGGCGTGGCTGTACACGGTCGCCCAGGATCCGCCGAGCGAGCCTGTCAGTTACAGAACAAGCCTTGACATCCGTGCGGTAAGGGAGAAAGCAGACGAGGAGAAGGGGGCCCCGAAAGAAAGAAAAAAAGGAGAATTTGAAGAGAAAGGGAAAGAAAATCAGACAAGAAAAAAATATTGTTATAAGAAAGGTGGAATTAACGGCAAAAGAGGGGGGTTGTTAGTCTTATTTTGCCATTAAAGGTTTAGGGTTAAAGTTTTGGCTATGAAAAAAGCGAAGAAGATTCTTCTTGTACACACGTTGTAGGGGAAAAAAGTCGCCGGGAAAAAAGTCGCCGGGAAAAAAGCCAGGAGAGAAGTGTCACAGAAAAGAAAAAAAAGGCACACAGAAAAACGAATGGGGGGAAAAAGTCACAGTAAAAAAAACTCACAAGAAAATTGGCAGCTTATATTAATTATTTTAATACTATAGATTGAATAAAAAGGACGTACCCACAACTTGGGTGTTGCTCGTTGGGGGGGGGGACCTCATTTATTTATTATTCTATTACTAATTACCTAGTTAAGGGAGATGGGCAGAATTTTCGAACAAAAAGCAAAAAAAGTTTTTTCTAGACATAAGGAGTAAATAATTACGGCATGCATGATAGATAGATAGATTGCCAACCAACCAGTCAGACCCACTCAAAAACTGCAGAAACCTATGTTGAAAGTTTTGGTGACAGTTTTAATTGACACCCTCTAATTAACGGACACATTAAGACATACGGACACGCACTTATACATTGAATTTTAACGCATATATATATATATATATATATATATATATATATATATATATATATATTTAATGCCACAATAGTGTCCGCCTCCTTTCAAAGTGACATGTGACAGATTTTCCTGGCATCCATAGCAGCAGCAGTTGAGTGTAATCCTTGACCTGACCAATTCGGAGGGGTGGATTCATGCCTTTTTTAATAGGCATTAATGCAACATGAACTCTAACTACCTTAGGTGGAATTTGAAATTGGTTTAACAATTCCATATTTCGTGCTATCAACTATTAAGCCAGCTCCACACCGATTATCTTGAAATCAGCATTCGAAATCCTGGCTTTTATCTGGATTCGAATACAGACCGCAAGCAGCGATGGGAAATACTCAACTACCAATATTTACCGTGCTTTGTTTAGTAAATCTCATATGACCAAGTTGGTGGAGAATGAAGATTGTGTTGCGCCCGTCATTATTCGGTCTATATTATCTTTGTTGGCGCACTCACACTCTTTAGGGACAGGATCATGCCCAAACATAATTCACTTACTGAGTATCACGTTGGATTAATGTGAAACTTCGTTCAGACCTTCGGGTGAACGTTCTTCCTACTACCCCTCTTCCTCACCCTCCTCCACGCGTCGTTGAACTTATGGTTCTTGTTGAACGAATATCTTTGACCAAAAGCAACCCTATCATCGCGAGTCTGTGTCAGACTACGTCTAAGTAAGCTTCATCAGTGCTCTTGCCTTAGGGTGATGGTTAATAAGCCTTGTAGGTAATTCAACTGCGTAAGGATTTCAGCCCTCGTCGGGAACTCAACTCGTCGTCCTTGTGCTAGACTTGACGAATCTTAGTTTTTATTGATAAACCTTTTCTTAAAATGAAACCCTCCAACATAAACGCATCTCTATTTATAGATATAGGACATATTTGGTCCGACAGAATGAATCATTAATTGCGTCATATCATATAGAAAATTATATGAAATGATTTCACGTCGTTTCACGGTTAATATATCATTCAATTTAGACATTGTAAATAGAATTAAAAAATTGAAGAAAATGGGGCTGTTCGAGGAATCGAACCTGCACCGATAGGTAACCGCTTCAACGTAGCACTGTACATACCATTGTGCAAAACAGCCCGCTGAGTATAAACGAGATGAGAATTCGGGTTGAAAGCAGTTATGTGGCCTTTGCATTATCGCACAGTGGTAAGTGCATCTATTTACGTTGTTTAAATTGAATGATATATTAACCATGTAACGACAGAAATCATTTCAAAGAGGTTTCTGTATAATATAACGTAATTTATGATTCATATAGATGTAGATGTATGTTACCACCTTGCTGTTCAGTTCAATGGAAAGAGCGACACCTTGTTAAAGTGGCTACAATATCGGTCACAGGTTCGATTTTCTTAAATTGCTTATTCTATTCATGCTGCCTAAGCCAAATGATACATTCCCTGCGTATTGACAGGGGATCATCTCAAATAGAGTTACGAAAATACAATTTTTTTTACACACACACACACACAAACACACACACTCTATCTATCTATCTATCTATCTATCTATCTATCTATATATATATATATATATATATATATATATATATATATATATATATATATGTGTGTGTGTGTGTGTGTATAAATAAGCCTGGCTACACTAATGTTCAACTCCTTAGCTTCAGTTAAATCTAAAAGATAAACAAAACAATATTATTTCTAAACCACGTGTCTCGATTCAACTACTAACTTTATTAGTAATTCTTGTAAATGGGGTTTGCAAACTTTAACAAACAAGTCAACCTCAGTTGAAAGAGCGAATTCGTCATCAGTTTTGGTGTACATGACGTCACTGTTTCTTTTTTTTTTTTGGTGAGGTCATTATCATTGTTGTGACACGAAAATAAAGTCAAAACTCAAATAGTAGAAGTTTGACTATAATTAACGAAGTGCGTATGTTGTCTATCACGCTGGGGTATGTAACTGACGTAGTATAAAGAATTTTATTCTTATTATGTTGTAAAAATGCCAAATTTGAAGAATAATGAAAAATATAAAGAAATACGAACAAAAAATAGAATATAAAAACCGTGGGAAGTCAACTAAACACTAGTCTCCAAGCTCATTGCATGGCAAATCTTCATTATTTACCAATATAAAATGCGATGTATTTCATATATGCCGTGATATTTGACGGTACAGCTGAACCGAGTACGTAGATATTTCCTATCAGAGATATCCACGCAGCATCTCTTCCCTTCAGAAATCTAATTTCCAAAAAGAACGATGATACAGTATGTCAATAATCCGTGTTCGTTTCCCTGTGCCGTTGTTTCATTTGACGAGCAACGGTTTTCTCGATCTGGTGGACAAATTACTCCAGATGTGGGTCTTCTCCGAAGCCAACGACATCAGCTCTATCCAATTATGCGATCGTCATGGTCGTATATTAATTACATGAAAAATGCAGAAGCCTCAGTTGAATTCAATTGAAACAAAAATAGATGAAACTCCCCTCTCTCTCTTAGAAACAGCCCCGGGAAATTTTCCTTTGAAATATGTACTCGCTGGGATGAGGAAATTGAAAAGTTATCGCTTTAAACATCAACATCATTACTAATACTACTCGTACTACAAGACTCATTTTTAGTTGCTTTTCATTGCAACTAACTCAGGTCGTCAATCTACGGTACCGATTAAGCAGTGCAGATCGAAAATAAAGGATGATCTCTTGGCGTGATTCGAATTTGCGTCGCTTTTGCCTCAGTGAAGCCTGGTTAGATGTACCGGTTGCCTTGCTCGACCGCGCAACGAGAATGGTTGGCTGAAGATGAAATCTAACCATAAAACCCATACTTTACAATGGAACGTTCCCTTCAGGGCGCAAGCCTGGGCGAAGCGCATGGGGATCCTGGAAGGCCCAATCGTCAGGATCCTCCACTCGTCCTTGCTGATGTAGTGGAAAGCAGAGAGCGATGCAGAAAGCTGCCGAAAAAAAACCCCATGAAATTAAGCGTCAAGCCGTCTTGAATGGGCCCGACTACCTGGTTTGGAGTCAGAGTTTTCCTTCTCCTAGACTGGTCACCTTCTAAAGTCTATTGATCCCAATCTGCTTAGTTATTTTACCCACAGCTGGGTACGAGAGAGAGATTGATTCATGCCTTTCCCCACTGTGAAGTGAACATAACCAACTCCGACCAGAGTTAGAATTCTAGTCGTCGATTACATGGTCTGCGCCGTTACCAACTACGCCCATCACACCTCAATTCTGGCGTCATAATGTTATTGTTTTCACACTAGTAGTATTAGCACTGCCACGGATCCAGAGAGGTGAAATCCAGAGCGTCAGGACCCCTCCCCTCAATGTTCGGGCAGAGTAAAATTATTTTCTTTTTAATATCCGTCTCATAATCGATAATTTTTCTATTTATTGGTTCTCCAGTAGGTTTTTTTGGTTAATTGATTTACTTAATAATCGATTCTGGTTTTAAAAAGCTAAGAGTACAAAAATACCAGATCATTAATTACTTACTTGTTTCTGATGTTAGAAATCCGGGGTGGCCCTTAACGAACGCGGTCAATCCTCCCTAATCTTCGTTCGTGGAGCCAAGCCATAATTTGTAAAACGAATTTTTTCCACTTGGACCCCACACCCGCTCAAAATCCTGGATCTGTCCCTGTAGTAGCTGCAATATTATCTTTATGTTATTTTTGTAAGTACTTTAAAGTCTGTAATCAGATCCAAATTTTTTTTCGTCCGCTTGCAGCTTTTTCTTCTTCTTTTTCTGAATTAACGCAAAAATTATTTGTTCTTGAGTCGCTAATAACAAAATCAAGGCTTTTAGTAATTCAATCTTTCCAGATTCAATCCTCATATTGCAATTAATTAAATCTATTAATTAATTAAATAATTCTATCAATTATGTGTTCCAATATGAACAATATGTTCCCGGAGGCTGCTGCCATCAGCAATGTTGACTTGCAGGCCTTTCTCAGTGTAGTGAGCTCGATCCTTACTAGGGACCTTTCCACGATTCCCCTGTTCCAGACTAAAACAAGTTTTGTTGACTTCTGTTTTGCTACGGAAAAACTTCCCTCGGTTCATTAACTAAAAATCATTTTTGTCAAGCTGAAGTTGGCATCGTTTATTTATATATATATATATATATATATATATATATATATATATTACTCCGTAAGAAGAACAACAACAATCCTCGCCGAATTCAGATTGAACTTCTCACGGTTTGCGTATCACGTCACTTCAAACCAAACCTATGTATACAATGAAGATTTTCTTACCACGATTCGAAATCACGACTACGTGACTCAAAGGCGACTCTCTTACTAACTGAGCTAAACTAGCGAGTCTTATATATAATTATACATACAATAGTCGGAGTGATCAAGTTTGATTGGAATAGGGCTAAGAATGAAGTTTGATTCTGCAGCAGCCAGGCTTGTTTATTTTATTTCGACGTCAAAACGTTCATCGTTTTGTTATGATATCTTCACTTAGTTAATGTTTCCCTCAGAGCACATATGGGCAACTATAGGCCCGCGGGCCAGGTTTGGATTAGACATTAATTCAAAACCTTATATGATTTTCCTCAGAAAGTCTATTTATGATTTGTGTAGTAAGATAACTATTGTTATGATGTTTTATAACCGATTTAAATGTTATGTAATTGCCGTAATTGAGAGTCAACATGGCGTACGTAAATCTTACATTCTCGAAATGAATATGAGGCCTGTATAAAGATGTCTTATGTGGCCCGCTAGACTATAAAGGTTACCCATGCCTGTTTTATGGGGAAAACGTGGGAGGCTGTGGTTTCGCCAGTCAGTGTATGCAATGATTGTATTATAAAGAAAAACACAGCTTGCGTCACAATTTGCCTTTATCGGGTGGCAAATAAATAACGACAGAGCCTGAGGAAAAAAAAAGAGACCACCCACTCGATACAGATTGGATATCTGCAGGCGGCCAAAGAATGCATCGACCGAAACCTTGAAGCAACACACACACACATACACACGCACACACACACACACACACACACACACACACACACACAAATAAACAAACAAAAAACAGCAACAAAAGGAAATGATGCTCTGAATTTTTTAGATGAAGTATTATTATTATTATTATTATTTCTATCATTATTCGGACTTATCAGGTTCAATTCCAGTGTGAGAGGATAATAATTCGAAATACTACCGCTGCTAAGAGGGGAGTGCGGTCTATATACCCCCGTCGGTTAAATAAAGGGTTCGGTTCGTTACTTCCCCCACACCTATCAGATGATACCTGATGAAGGCCGTAGAGTACAACGGCCGAAACGTTGTATGAAAATGAAAGATGAGGATAGTCCGAATAATAATAGAAATAAAAGAAAATGATATCAGTTGTCCGAACAAATCTTAAAAGGATTCTAACTCATTTCAAAATTACAGAAAGGAGAAAAGACATTTTTGTTTTGCATTCTCTTCTGCGACCTTTTCTTTGTTTAAGAACCAATCACCATCATTATTATACGAATTAACCATAATCTCAATACTTTCGTTTGAGTCTATTTCTTCAAGTAAACCTGTTTTATGGGGAAAACGTAAAAGATTCCATGAACATGAACTGGAAAGATATGAAGTCCTGCTAATAAAATGCAAAATATGCCTAGAAAACGATTGTATTTCCATTGTAGTGTTATCCAAGGATTTATCGCCGCCTCTATTCCGGTCTACCTGGCTAAATTTGGTATGACTGCATCAGAAAGGAGTCAAAATTCTAAAAAAAATTCCTACTGCATCTGCATGGATCTTGCATTCTCACATTGAAAATGACAGAAAACCAACTAATTCTACTGATATTGTGAGGTATTGCTTGGGTGCCATTAGTGGTAATAATGATTAAGCCTCAATACCATGTCTGATTCCAGGATGATCATCTAATGAGAGTTCTGTCGGGAGTGCCACAGGCGTGGTTTCGCCAGTATGTGCATGCAATTATTGTATCTACATCAACCGATAAAAGTCTTATTTCATTGCTATGAATTAATATTAATAAGCATCGTGACTTTTGGCAGAACATAATGATGGAAATAACTAGGTTTTTGGATAGATTAGTAGGTAGGAATGGCCACCCGGCTTGCGTTAGGCCTGCTCAGACACCCGGAAAAATGCATCATGAAGTGAATTTTCTATCCGATTTGGTTGTTGGCACAAGTGCGAATGCAGATAACTAGAGACTGAGCAAAGATCTCGGCGGGGGTGATAGGCAGAGACGGCACCGGCAACACGTGTAGTCACCCACAGCGCCAATCAGTAGAGGGCGCCTGTTTTGTGTCCGAAACTGTAAGTTTTACAAGATATAAACGGAGAAATGGGAGAATAAATGAATAATACAATAAAAACAATCAAAATAAGAAAATTTTAAGATGTGGTCCGATTTAGGGGTAATATCTATCAGTCGAATCTCTTCTATTGTGACGAAAGTAAGAGACGTAGAGGAGATTTTCATGACCGAAATAAGCTCATTTATTCAATGCACTGCAATTTAAATTATTTATATATATTATCAATCAGTATAGTGTAATACCCTATATATATTCCCATATATTCATCTTCCGGTGGTTAAACATTAGTAAACCGGTCTGGTGGGCCACTCAAAAAAAACTGTTACGTGAGGATGCTGTGGTAAGGGCGGTAAATGAAAAAATTGGGAAAATTGGAGCGAGCAACGATTAAGTTACTTCTTTCACCTTTTGTTAGATCTCTAAAAAGTCGGAATTTTAAAAAGAAAAAAATAAATACTTGGCACAAACTAAGGGACCAATTTAGTTGGAACTTACATGGTAAATTGAACCCCACCTCTAAAAAATCTTTAAAAGGCAGCGAAGATCACAAGGGACTCTAAGGCTGATTCGGAATTGGTAGACTTTTGAGATATAATGAAAAGGCGGGATGGTACCATTCTTGGAGGTTAAGCTTGACGTTTTCGAATCCAGGAGGTCCCAACATGAAAACGGAAAATTCTTGTTCTCATTCTATACGTCTATCTTTCGGGACAATTTTCAACTTTTTTTCCAATTTGATCGTTTTACCGGGGGCAATAATTGAAGGATTTTAATAAATCACTTTTTCCGTTCAGGAATTAAAATTTAGCCGTTCCCTTTTAGCCCGTTAGCTATACAATAAAAAAAATAACCTCTAACCACACT
>OY735218.1:32899691-32927191 GCA_963457665.1 Thysanoteuthis rhombus
GTAAGCGTATGCATTTGTGTGTGTGTGCGTCTTTGTTTGTATGTGTGTGTATGTCTGTGAGTGTTTCTATTTTCTGCCACTGTGCGTGCAAACATAGACGGTGGGTGTAAAAAAAAAAGGTACAGTGATGGAAGACCGAGGAGGCTCGGCTGTGGGGGCAGGGGCGGGGGGAGCGGCAAGTTTTTAATTAGACGTTTTTTGAATGTCAGTGCGACTCGGAAGTGGTATTTGACTTGCGGGTACAACTTGGCGTCTCATGACACGCAGCTGAGGCCTCAGACGGCCGTTGACATCCGGCGACACCTCCTGGCTCCTTCAGAACGGGGCAGGGGGGGGGGGGTTCGAGGAAAAACTGATGTTCACTTCAAATAATAAGGATTTTTTAAAATAAATATAATAAACTAGTTTACTCATGACACAAAAAAAAAACAAGTAACGACTGTGTTCGAATAATTTTGAAATCGGACTGTACTTTAGAAAATCTCAGTAATATCATCCTGGTCTGCATTTTCGGGCTCATGTTCAATCAGAGTGGACCCACCAGAGGCGTAGCTGGAGATTTCGGGGGCGCAGGGTCTTGTCTCTTCCTCGAGCATTCAGTGCAATGGTTCCCTACCGAGTGCCTGCGGACCTCAGAGAGTCCTTAAAGCTGTTTCTGAGAGTTCGTGGTCAGAGCTTTCAAAAGCATAGCAACGGATATAAAACGAAAATTATTACAGGTAATAACGAAACTAGAGATTTGAGGGGCCTGGCGAGGTGGGGTTTATCTTCTAGTCCCCCTCCAAGATTTAGAGAGATTTATTATTGTATAATGAAAGTACAAATGTAGTAGGAGAATTACTATTCATAAAGCTTAAATAAATACCAATTCCAAGTCGCACTGACATAAACCTGCTGCTAGCACCCACAGGTGAGCCTCCTCTTGGGACCTGGGGACGCTTTTGCAATCAATAAATAGATAAGGACCGGGATCTAGTCTCAGTGGATGAAAATGTTCCCAAACTATATTCAGGGAGTTGCTTCGTTTCGAAAAGAGGATTTTCGGTTTCATTTCTGGACACCGTACTCGATGCAAAATGTGTCAAATTCAGGACAGATCAGTCTGATTCTGGTAAAACTGCGGAAAGTTTCGAGCAAAACCTTTTGGCCACCCTATA
This sequence comes from Thysanoteuthis rhombus, assembly GCA_963457665.1. Lineage (NCBI taxonomy): Eukaryota > Metazoa > Mollusca > Cephalopoda > Oegopsida > Thysanoteuthidae > Thysanoteuthis > Thysanoteuthis major. The sequence continues at coordinate 32,900,849 of OY735218.1, forward strand.
GAAAGAGTTCTAACATGCCTAAGCTTTACTGTACGTATCACCACCACCACCACCACCACCACCACCACCACCACCACCATCATCATCATCATCATCATCATCATCATCATCATCATCATCATCATCAGTCTTTTAACGTCCTTCGTTGGACATAGACCTTCCCCAGGATTCGCCGCACTTCTCTATCATGGGCGTCGCGGAGCCAGTACTTATAATTAGCATTAAAAAGAGAGAAACTAATTTGGCCAAGAACGCAAACCTTTCGCAAAGTGCTGTGTATACCTGAGTATGAAATCTGTGCACTGTGGGAAGGACTAAGAGCAACTGCTGTCCTCAGAGAATAAAGATATTCACCAGTTCCTACCGGTTAATAATAGAGACCTGAGACATGCACAAATTTGTAGAGGTTAGTTATGAAAATTAACTAATTTTAGTGAAGCTTTAGGTCGACCTATACATGGGTATTAATTTCATTAAGTTAAAAAAACTGTGTACGATGGGAAGGGACTGGAGTAACTGGTTACTTCAGCCCAGCAACAAATGTTCTCCAGTTCTACCAGTAAAAGGCAGAGGTGTACGTAACAATTAGCAATGAAACGTTGTGCTGTGCCCTTCAGCGGAGCACGCTGCCAAGTTGCAACAGGCCAACTTAGCGTACAACATATAAGTCAATGGTTCTTGACCTGGGGTGCATGCACCCCGAAGTGGTACGTAGGGCAATTCTAGTGCGTGTGTGGAGGAGTGGTGCGATAAGAGGGTGGCAAACATTTTTTGTTGTTGTTGTTTTATTGCTGATGCATACAACTTTTATTCTTTCCTCTGAAGAACCATTTAGCAGCTGGCATATTGAATCATTTGCACCGGTTTGGTTAAGTTAGTCGCTTTGATGCTGGAATCTACTTTAGTGGACTTACTGACATTTATTTTGACTAAAATACCGCTAGGACATGCTAGCTTAATCAGTGCAACCGATTTCACCCAAGAACATAGTCAACTAAATTGAGAAGTCAGGGATTACAACTAGTAAAATCATGAATTTAAACAACTAGTAAGATACCAGCTAAATTGTTTTGTTAGTTATATCTTGATACATTCTCTTAATTTTGACATCTGATAAACTTTAACAGTTAGTCATTTACCCTTTTTAATATTGACTTTTACTGATTCTAACTTTTTTTAATTCAATTTTTTTTTGTCTTAAGATTAAGGGTAGTGACAATGATTTTGAAATACCTGAGGAGATGCCAACCCCGGAAAAAAAGAACTGTTGGTCAATGTGGAAAATTCATATTATTTACGGAAATGATTAAAGCTTTCTCTATTCATTTCACATTTAATATTCTAATCCACGTGGAGATGATATTGTTTACGCTGATACAAGATGCCCCAGCAGCTGTTGAGCAGTGAAGGCAAGCTTTTTTTTTGCTTGGAGTGTCAAAATCTCAATTTTTCTAATAATCTTCTTATCGGAGTGTCAGTTACACGTATACTTAGGGTTTTAGTTTTTAGTTAATGCTTATAGATAAGCGGCCTACTTTTCTAATACATTTATGGAACCAGGAGTTTAATAAAAATATAACTAGAAATTTACAAATACACTTATAAAACTAGGATAATAAAATTAAATAAAAAAATGTTTTTAAAAGTCTATCACGTGTCACAAAAAAACAAAAAACAACAACCCCTAACTGCAGCGTGTCACTGCTGACAAGTAGGTAATAGGTTCGCTATCCCTGTTGTGGAGTTTTGGCACTGTTGTCAGGGCAGACCCACTGCCTCATCATGCCAAACCTCTAAGGTCGGCAAATGAAAGGTGATTTGGTAGCACAATTCGTTGTTCATGACCCTTAAAAATTGGAGTTCACCTATACATGAGATATATTATAAATGAATGATTTCTTGCCCCTGAATCAAGGATTGGGTTATACATGAAGCATGTTATAAATGAATAATTTCTTGGTTCCATTACAAGAGTCGATCTATACATAATGTATGTAATAAATTAATGATTTTCCGAGTCCTGAACCGAAGGTCAACGTATATATTAGGCATACAATAAATGAAAGATTTTTCGGCTCTAAATTAGGGGTCGTAAACTTTTGGCTGGGGAGGGGACTGGATTAGAAATGCTTTTATCTCTCGTAGGCCAAAGCGAATAAAAAATGGATCAATTATCATACAAAGCCATGGAAATAGATTTTTAAAAAATATTACGTCAGTGTTTTTTCATCAGGAGATTGTACCTACATGAACTTCCATGTACTATAAAACAAGGGGGAACAATGAAATTCTTTGTTTGTGATTTAAATTCTGTGTATAATAATAGAAAAGCGATGATACCACATGTTGAATTGGCTATAACACTTTGATTCGTTTGAGGCCACTGCAAAAATGAGATTTTTGCTCAATTTTGCAATACTGGATTTTATTGTTCGCTAACCGAAGGTACAAGGGAAAAGATTGTATGCAATGTCATATATTCAATAAAGTTGGCAGACCGGATGAAATGAGGCTGCGAGTCGGATCCGACCGGCGGGCTGTAGTTTGCCGATCCCTGCTCTAAATCAAGGATCGACTTATACACGAGAGATATCATAAAGGGAAAATTTATTGTCCCAAAGCAAGAGTCGACTTGTACACGCGGCATATAATAAAAGACCGATTTTTGGCTGCAAATGAAGTATCTGTATATACACGAGATATATCGTGAATGAAAGGTTGAATGAAACGGAAAAACGAGTAAATGCATATATCTACCCAACTCCGTTGGACGTAGTAAATATCATTTTTGATTATCTTGTGACAGCCATCATGTCAACATCATCCCCATCGTCGTCATCATCATCATCATCATCAGTCTTTTAACGTCCGTCGTTGGACATAAACCTTCCCCAAGATTCGCCACACCCCTCTATCGTAAGCGTCGCAGAGCCAGTATTTTCTCAATTTGTTTAGTTCATCTCTCCATCTTATATTCTGTCGGCCTCGGTTTCTCATGCGATCTCTGGGGATCCATGTTGTGAGACGTGATGTTCATCAGTTGTCTGTCATTCTTGCAGCATAGCCTGCCCATTGCCGTTTAAGTTTTCTGATAGATTCTATGATGTCACGGACTCCCGTTTTCTTCCTGATATACTGTGCTGTCTTGTGATCTCTCTATGTGAGGTTGAGCATGATTCTCTCACGCATGCGTTGCATGCTTCTCAGTTTGTGAGTTTGTCTCTTGGTTAGGTTCCGTGTTTCAGCCCCACAAGTGGCTATTTAGAGGATGCATTGGTTGTATACTTTTCTTTTTAGGATTATTGGGATCGTCAGATTTTTGAAAGTTGAGTTCGCTCTGCCGAAGGGTTGCCATCCTAAGGTGATTCTTCGCTTGATCTCTTCCTCTTTTGTGGGTTTCATAAAGATTCGTTGTCCTAGGTAGATGTAGTGGTCTACCTTCCTCAGTTTTGCATCTTCAATTTTGACAGTTATGTTCTCATTCTCAATGTGATCGTAGCACATGATTTTTGTTTCACGGAAGTTCATATGTTGGCCAACCCTTTTGCTTTCAGCGTATATTAAAAAATGTGAAAATCATCGAATTTTCCATCATTGATTCTACCATCGAAAATCGCTGAAAATAAGTAAAATGTTCGCCATATTATGCTTTTTTTTAAATTTCAAAGGAGTTTTAAATGCGACGTAAGCCCTCCAAAATGATTAGTGCAATTCATGAAGAAGGTACTGCGAGTGATCGATTATGTCAAAAGTGGTTAGATTCGTACCTGAAATCTCTTGCTGAATAATGCTGCACGGTCGGGTAGACAAGCCGAGGGTGACAGCGATCAAATCAAGACTTTGGTTCAAAATAATCAATGACAGCATGTTCAAAATAGGTCTGGTTAGTCACTCAATAAAAACAGTCAGTTTTTGCAGCATGTCGTGTTTGGGCTGATCAGTTGAAAAATTGGAAAAAGAAGTGATTCATGAATAAGTAACTTCTATGCCTTTTGTTAGGCAGTTACCACTAAAATAAAAAAAATCTGAATTAAAAACAAAACGGGTACGAAGACAACCGGACGCAAGCTGAGGGGGTAATTTAGCATAAACTTACATTGCAAATTGTACTCCCAGCAAAAAACGTTTTTCTTGGTTTCCAAAATTTTCCACTAAAAGGTTTCATTGGGAAATTTCGGAAACCAAGAAAAACGTTTTGTTTTTGTAGACCTGATCAAGAGTAAATGTTTAAATATTCAGCCCTCTAACTCCATTATTGCAGCCTGTACACTCGATACATACGTGACATAGATAGCCAACCAGGCCAACTTGAAAACTGAAGAAACCTATGTTGACTGTTTTGGTTGACAGTTTTGGTTGATGTTTCCTAGCTAAGACACTCCAGTAAATTCTCCAATGAAAAAAAATATTTCAGAGTTATTCATCCTGAAGTCTATTACAAAGTTTCATGCACCCCTGATTAAATCTCCTAATGTTTTTAATAATTTCTTTCTTGGTATCCATCATAACGAGTTTTCATACGTAATTCATTTTGTACCATCAGTAAAAATTAACTCATTTTTTCTAGTCCACGTGAGGTTAGCAAATAACAGTCTTCAAATTTAAAATTAGATTTTTAGAATAAAGTTTCCTCATTGTACAAGTTTACCACAAAAAATCATCCATTTAAGGATAGAATAATTAAAACTTCTTAATAAATTAAGTCATTTATCCTTCGTGTTTTATTCACGTTTCATGTTTCATTAATCCTCCATTCACACCAAATGTTCCATTGGCAACCAAAGCTATTTCATTCGCAACCAATGCTATTTCATTTACAACCAATGCAATTTCATTTACAACCAATCCTTTCTCATTCACAACCAATGCTATTTAATTTACAACCAATGCTATTTTATTCACTACCAATGCTATTTCATTCACAACCAATGCTATTTTATTCACAACCAATGCTATTTTATTCACAATCGATGCCATTTCATTCACAACCAATGCAATTTAATTCACAATCAATGCTATTTCATTCACAACCAATCCTATTTCATTCACAACCAATCCTATTTCATTCACAACCAATGCTATTTCACTCACTCTTGGGTGAATCTCGTACCAGTTTAAGAAGCTCTTCTTTTGAAAAACGAAAATGTTTATCTCTAACTTCCTATCTTTTCACATCAGTTACCCTTGTTGCAGTCTGGCACGGGACACTATCCTACATAGAAATTCTTATCTGCATAAATGGTAGTTGATGTGACTTCAAGACAGCTAAGTACCTCTTTGAATTTATAGTATCTTTTGATGGCATACTGTTCAGCGTGTAAAAACAGATTCAGGATCATATCGAGCTCTGGAAACATATGTTCCTTCGGTTTTTAAGTTGGTTTAGCTTGCTGGCTGGCTATGCAAACATCATGCGTACAAGCCTTACCAGTGGAGCTAGGGGGCTGAAAATTCCAACATTTATTTATCATATCCAGAGAAACGATCGAATAGGTTTTAAGTCGATGCATTTCAATGTGCAATGTAGGTTTATGCTGAATTGGTCCCTTAGTTTCGGCTGCTTTCACGATTGTTTTTTTTTTTTTTTTAATTCAAACTATTTTTCAAGTTATCACTTCCCAACAAAAGGTGAGAGAAGTAACTTATTCATTGATCACCCCATTTTCTTTTTTTTAAATTCATTCATCTCCCCTAACACGGTATGCTGCCACGAAATGTTGGTCATGTGACGGTTTCTATTGGCCGACTAAGCAGACCTGTTCTTTCTTTCTCTTTTTACTCAGTGTGATTTGGTGACGAACTTGAAGCAGTGTCAAGTAATAAACAAGTTTTAAAAAAATACTCATTCCGTCGGCAAAATCTACTACTACTACTACTGTCAACTCATACTGAAAACACTGATTCTTGTTCGATCACTGAAGTTAAGCAACGTCGAGCCTGGTCATTACTTCGATGGTTGACTGCTTGAGAACACTAGTTATTGTAAGCATGTGCTACCAACACGTACACGTCTAGGCCCCCACACTAAAACGACTGTGTGTCGTATTCTGCTCTGACGAAAAGGTAGTTAAATACTTAATACTACTAAACTATTAACTTCCACTACTAATTATAACACTAATATTAATACTAATAATCCACACAGATGATAATTATTAACGTGCATTTGTTGTACGTCACGCTTACGTATTTAGTGACGTCTGGTGACGAAATTTGAGAACAGAATTTTGCATCACGTATAACTTGTTGAATTGTATCTTTATTTAATTTCAAAAACTTTTAGATTGGTTCAATGATCAGGAAATATTGACTGCAAACTGGAAAATGCTGCGCAACATAAAGTTTATGATATTTTATAAGGACAATGCTATAACAATATTACTTAATCATTGCCGTCATTTTTAACGACAACGAGCGAACTACTACTACTACTACTACTACTACTACTACTACTACTACTATTACTACTACTACTACTACTACTACTAATAATAATAATAAAATTATGGATTATAGTGGAGCCTTGCTGTCACTTGATCTCCAGACATAGTCACCAGTTACTCCTGGCGTGAAAACTCAAAGAGTACTGATAACAATCTTAATCAAGAAATCGGTGTCTATTAATTTTTGATCTGATATACAGTTTCGTTCGAGACGAGTCGGGCAGACCAAGTTTGTCATTGTCGGCTGAGTGTACCACGTGACCAGTGTCACAGCTGAACAGGTGAACACCGCTGCAATTAGTGTCATAAAACACCCCTACAGACACCCTCACCTGCCAAAATTTTATTTATTTATTTATTTATTTATTTATTTATATAGCAAGCCACAAACGGCCAACCTACTTAATTGTCTACCAACTTTTTTTTTCTTTTTCGTCACAAGCCAATTGTTAAATATCTTATTCCGTTTTTGTGACGAGAGCCTCTTGTCATATTGTCCATTTTGAAGTGTAGGAGGATCAACAATTGGGACGTGGTTGGGTAGGGCTTCGAAGATTCCAGAGCCGAACAGAAGCAGACAAAAGTATTCGGATTTTCAAAAAAAAAAAAAAAAAAAAATCTTCAGTGCGCATGTGTGACAACCGTATTTCCTGCGAGTACAATTCAGAAGGCGGGCGTGTTTCTTGGAATGTTCATTATTTGTTGTGTGACCACAAATTAAGGAATAGTAAAAATGGATTCTACCCTCAAAATAAAGACGATCAAATATTTGAGAAACATCTGACACTCAAGCCGCGGCGTCCCTCCTCACCCCGAAATTTCAGGCGAAACAGTGTGAAAATTCAGGCGACACAGTGTAATTCGGGCAAATCCGTGTAAATATTCGGCCGAATCAAGCCCTTTGCGCCCCTCCCTTAATCGAGGAGATCCCGTACGCTCATTCACCCAAGTACATCAACTTACGCTGGTACATACAAAACCAGACAAACGTGCCTCTAAATACCTTATACAGTAGGAATTTTGAATAATTTGTCTCCTATAGAAGATGCTATATCGAACAAGGTGAAAATGAAAGTAAATAAATCGTGATTTTGAATTCGAAGTATTGATATAATCCTTGAGCTGTTAAAATTTTCAATGATTTCTTTTCATTGCAAAGTCTTGGGTTGACTTTGTTTTCGGAGCGTAACAAGAACAAGAATGATCCTCGCCAAAATGAGGATTTTGGAAAGATATGCAAAATTCACATTACTCTGTCGTTATTTGAACTCGTGACCAAGCTGATTGCTCGGAGGCTGTCTTACTGATGATCTAAATAGACAAGTCTTATATCTTAACAAAGAATCATCATACATCATACGGGCATATTTCATTCTAATGAATAAATACATCTTTACAATACTTATACAATATATATTTGTAATTTCTTATTTGTTATATATATATGCAATACAAAAAATCTGGAATAGAAGTGGGGACATAGTCTGGCACTGCCGCACACAAACTTGTTCGAACTAAATATATTATCTAAATGCTAAACAAATGTATTATTGCGATTCTTTGTACACAGCATCTTCTGATACACGTACTTTACATTAAACTTGATAAAGTACTAATTTAAATTGTTTATATACTACTTCGCATAATTAGTCGCTTAATCATGCCAAACTTCTATATTTTTGTCACGTCCCCATCAACTGGGATCATGTAGAAACACACACACACATGTACATAGATACGCTTCAAATCCAAATTCTTATCTCGTTTATTCTCGGTCTATTCGCGTCTTTCAACATGACAGTTAAGTATTAAGAAATAGAAACTGCCGCGTTGAAAGAAGTGAATAGAGATGAGAATTTGGGTTGAAAGCAGTTATATATATATATATATATATATATATATATATATATATATATATATATATATATATATATATATATTATTGAGTCATCCCCAGACAGCTGTTTCGTTGTATTACAACTCTTCAGTGTGACTATAGACTATCCATTATTCACTCTTGTACCACGAGGTAGGATCGAGACCTTCGCTTCACACCCAGAGGCCAGCATTTTACCTCTGCCCTACGCAGATCTGAACGGTTAGTATATAGAATTTAAGCAATATATTCTACTTACGCATAATTCCTCATCCACCAGAGTGCTCTATTCCAAAGTTAGAAAAGCATTGCATAAGCTCATAATGAATGGGTTACTTCACTTGAAGAGTACTCAACCCTGAATAAGGATGCGTTAATTATATATATATATATATATATATATATATATATATATATATATATATATATATATATATATATATATATTCTCAAAACCTTTTAGATTAAAACCTCCCCTAGATGTATTGAGTATACATGCCAAATTTGGTTGTGCTGGCCAATGTTTAATAGGTGCACTATAACAAACAGTGTTTTATACAATATGTACTGTATAAAACATATATATATATATATATATATATATATATATATATATATATATATATATATATATATATATATATATATATATATATATAATATACACATATATATAAATATATATATATATATATATATATATGAATATATATATATATATATATATATATATATATATATATATATATATAGAGAGAGAGAGAGAGAGAGAGAGAGAGAGAGAGATAAATATATATATATATATATAGTCTTCAGCATAATGCTAAAAAACTTTTACTTTCCACAACAAATATTTCCTTTTGAACACAATCAACTTCCTTGTCGATGTACTTCAGTATTGAATATCAGTCACATAGACATGGGCGTCTCCTGGGTGGGTGGTAAATGCCACGTTTAACCCCCACCTCCAGATCAGACCTTTTCACCGATGGCAGGGGGGGGGGGCTGATAGTTTGAACCTTGTATTCAATAAAGGATAATGGTGCAGTACAATGTAATATGTAACCTTAACTCGATATTCCCATATGAAAAGAGGGAACTATTACTTGCTGGTGTCAACCTGGGGTCAGGTCATGCATCTCATTCAATGGTCACCATTTGACATGTAGATCATACTGTGCGTCATACTTGCTTGCACTACAAATGGCGGTAGGATTGCCCTTCGTGTAACTGGGTTGCATATATTAAAATATATTCCGAAAAAGAACAAAAACTATTGCACCCGTTCCTGAAAATATATGCGCCCCCAGGTTATAGGCTTTTGCCCCAACCCAGGAGAATTTGCCGCAGACACCATGCGGACATTATGCTGAAAAATTCAGATCAAAATTCAGCTAATAACAAAGTATCAAGTCACGGACTTATCGATTCATTCTCGTATCGACTTATGTAATTAGCCAAATGATTGGCTATATTTTCTGTCTGTAACATTAGTTATTCGTAAAGGGAAATAACTTTTAAATGCTTATCAAAGAGTAGACGTCTTTATTCCTTTGTTTATATTTTGAGAACATCTAAGAAATCCACGTTCATCCTGGTACTGTGAAATAACAGAATTAAGTACTGTAGTCCTGTTTGAAGACATTGGTAAAGTAGTACATACATATATATATATATATATATATATATATATATATATATATATATATATATATATATATATATATATATATATATATATGTATATATATATATATATATATATTATATATATATATATATATATATATATATGCAAAATTATTTAAATACTTTGGTCCTTTTTGAAGGCACCAAGTTTATCGATGCCCTCAAATGTATATACATTCATATAAATTATTAAGAAAGGGATATATAATCCGACAGAAATAATTATAAATGGGTTATATTACTTCGAAACTCTATGTAAGATAAACTCCTGTTATTACACAGCGAATGTATCATTTGGCCTCTAAAGTATAAATAGAATAAACAATTAAAGAAAATTAAAGAAAATGGGGCTGATCCAGGAATAGAACCTATTCTATTCCTGCATCAGCACCATTTTCTTCATTTGTTTATTCTATTCACACTGTCTTGGCCAAGTGATACATTCACCGTGTAATAACGGGAGATCATTTCAAATAAAGTTCAAAGTAATACAACGTGTACATATATGTTACCCTATTGATAAGTACGTTAGAACATCGCACACACACACACACACACACATATATATATATATATATATATATATATATATATATATATATATATATATATGTGTGTGTGTGTGTGTGTGTATATTACTGTTCTCTTCCTCTTCTCTTCATCGATTCATCCTTTCACTCTCCCCCTCTCTATCTTTTTCTATCTCTCTCTCTCATACGCCCACTTCCACTCTCTTATTCGTTGAGTCAATGACTTTCTAAGCCCCAGGCCCTGACACGTCAACTCGTTTCCTCGAATTTAATTCCCTACTTTTAATTTATGATTGATTGGCCTTTTACAATAAAAGTCCATTAGGTAAAGCATATCACTCAAAAGTCCGATGATCCATTGTTTATTGTCGTTAAGCCCAATTAATCACATTTTTCATCGAAGTTGGCGCCAATTAACAAGTAATTACTGATCAGAATCACTGAACGGCTTTCGAGACGAGAACACTTCTTCCGGGTGGTCGTCGATTAACCCATTAATGCTTGATTTTTGAAAAATATATCCAACTTTTTGTACTTAAACAGAAATAGATAGATGTCATAAATAATCTTTGACTTAGTGATCGAGATGAGTTCTGGGAATTAAGTATAGCTTGGTTTTAGCTGATCTTGTAATCACACGCATTTTCTTATATTCTCGCACACATCGAAGGAAAATTCTCACACATTTTATAAAAAAAACGTGTTGGATTCATATATCTCAAATGGGTTGGGATTTCTGATGAAAATCTTATCTGAGACGAGAGAGGTTAGTTTTTAATCCGTTTTCAGCGACATTTGAATGTATCTGTATTTATTCGGTATATTTTTATTAAAGAAGTTTAGAGCTTTCACGATTTCAAAAAATCACATATAAAACCTTTTAAATTGACTTCTAGACAATAGTTGATTTTAGTTTCTGATTTTTCCTGAAACGCAATTTTGACCAATCAAGGATACATCATTTTCAACGTTTTCTAGAGGAGCATACCCAAAGAATCTCCAAGAAGGCCCCCTCCTTTTTTTTGAGAGAGAGAGAGAGAGAGAGAGAGAGAGAGAGAGAGAGAGAGAGAGAGAGAGAGAGAGAGAGAGAGTGTGTACGCGATAATCTCTCTTTCTTGGAAATTGAGAAGTAGGTATATGCTGTACCCCCGCTCATTTCCATTCTTGACTTGGACTGATTTTCTGAGCCATTTTTGTGTATCTAAGCGTATTTCGTATTAACTAAATATAATAGATCGGACAGTTATAAGGTACAGTTGTGTAACATTTTAAATTAGATATAATCTGAATGGAAGCTAATTTGATTCTAACATGATGGCATCTTCAAAAACACCTACGATCTAGTGTAGTGTGGGCAGTGATGGATTCATCCAACATTGAAAAGTCGGGTATAGGGACAGAATGAAAGAGCTCTCAATAAAAAGTGAACTCACTACACTCGCAATGGTGAAAAGAGATTGAAATGTCTTGATCAAATGTTGAACGAATCAAAAAAGATTGGAAAATTTGAATTGGGACCAAAGGCGACAACGCATTGCTATCCCGTCACATGAACTGATACATGTAGGGGGGATCTTAAAACCATGAAAATCAGCAATCAGATTTACACTTGAGTCACGTGATTCAAACTTTACTAGGACAAAATAACTACTCAATCAGAAATTCTTCCATGTCTAGAATAGAGAAAACTCTAGGCGTAACAGCATTCTGGCACAAGGCCACACTACATCCGGTAAGTATTGAGCTCACTACATTAGTATGAAACTGCAAGTATTTGATTTTACCAGCATACAGAATTTACGTTTGTTTTATAAGATATCATCGGTCATATAGCTCAAAGTTCCAATTCAAAGTTGAAATGAAAAATCTTTTGCCATATTAAGAGAAAATGAAAGCAAGGGTAGTGCTTATGTAACCTGTCAATCAAAAACGCTTCAGTTGAAAGTTACATGAACAATGTCACCTGAGACTTCGCTCAGCATTGAAAATATACTTTCAACATCGGCGTAAAAAGAACATTCCAGATTTTACAACGTTTCCATATGGTACAGTCTTGATTGGTTCCTCACATCCCACAAGAGGAACGTTTTGGGCTTAGTCAGTATAGGTATATGTAAGTCAATTCGTCCAATTATAGTTAGTGGATCGAAAGTTTTTAACTTCATAGAAATATTACATGGACTGCAGAAATCAATGGACGACAATCCATCGGGGATGGTAGTTTCATGTTTCATGCAGTGAGAGTCGGCATTTGGGCCCATATAGGTAATTAGCCCGGGGCAATTGAGGGCAGAGCCAGACGGGAGTGCCCTAGGCTTGTGAAACTGAACCGGAGCCCTAAAGATATGCCACTCATCCTCCTTAGACTCTTGAGTCGAAAACCGTAAGAACTAGTGAAAGACGGTTAAGAAAACTAACTATAAGAGTCTGTGAAACACTTCAATGTTATATTTGTTGAACTCTTTCATCGAATGTCTTCTCAATTATTGAGGTCACCTACACCTTGTATTGAAACCAGACCAATTCAGCTTGAAGACATTTGAACCAACTTTGCTTACATCCTTTCCGTGGATCTTGGAACCCAACGTGAGGGTCGAAGGAGTCTGAGCGGGACTAGGACTTGGTCACACGGGCGAATTTTGTCTGCGATATGAGCTAGCTAACCATCGCACCACCGTAGGTGCCCCTTTTTATGTAGGACTCTCTGTATAGAACTAACATCAGTAATCATGGTCAACAAGATTAGCTTGTTAACCAGCACTTGACGCCAAATGGTTGCAACTGATTTAAATTTCGTTTATCGTGGCGATTTCGTTGACTGCAAAAGAAATTAATTCATTTCATGATACTCCGTTATGAATCTTGTTCCATACGAGAAGAGGCTTATATTACAAGTTTTAAAGCAACTTTTACTTTATTATATATATATATATATATATATATATATATATATATATATATATATATATATATATATATATATATATGGACTATCTGCATAAAACTATGAGATATATCTGTAGACTCTATTCCATATATTTGCATAATGCAACATGGAATATGACTGAACTCTATTACATATATCTACATGGAGTGATATGGGATATAACTGTAAACTTTACCACATATATCTACGCGAAAGGATATGAGATATAACAATACATTTTATCATATATATCTACATAAAGAGGATATACCTGTGAGCTCAGCCATATCTATCTACATGAAATGATATGGAATATAATTGTAGGACTCTTTCGGATATATCTACATCAAACGATATGAAATATAACTATAGACACCATAGCATTTATTTATCCACATAGAATGCTATGGTATATAACTGTATATCATATCACGTTCATCAGCTGAAACTATTAAGAATATTATTGTATGCTATATCATATTTATTGATATAAAACGAGATACTACACAACTGTAGGGTCTATCATATATATTCTACATTGAGCGATATGGGACATGACTGTAGCCTCTATAACGTGTACATACATGGAGCGGTACGGGATATGAGTGTGTAGAGTCTCTACATAGCGCAAAATCAACATGGGACATGTTTATACATTTTCCAACATAGTCAGAAAAAAAAAGATTCTTTCTCGCGTACATAAATACGAAAAACGTTCTCTAGTGCGTCAATACGTCCTGTTGCAAATAGAACTTTCATGAACGTCACTGTATCCCCACCCAAACAGCTCTCCCCCACACACCCACCAACAGACGAGCACGTACCCCACAACTACCCGACCTTCCACTATGTCAAGGCAGCCATTAATTCCATTAAATAAGGTGGCAGCGGTGGCTAACGAAACTCGATCCGTACAATATTTTCTGCGCCTACCCCGTTCCCCCCCACTGCCTTGCCCCTGTCTGCACCTACCCTGTCCCCACCCTGCCGCTGGCCTGCCAGTCTGGGCTGTGCTAGACTCGCATGTGTTCATTAAATAACTTGCCATTAATTATAAGCCTTGCAATGCGTTCCTGATTTTCTACTTCTCATTAAAATGGATTTAAGTAAATCTTTCCCAGCCGTCGAGAAACGCTTTCCGTTCCCCAGTTTCCCGCCATTTTTGGTGACAAAGTGTCAGCCATTGTTTTGGGCACGATATACTTACTTACTTAACAATTTACTTACATACCATTTCCCAATTGCTATTTATTACCCCGCCTCCACCCTCGTCAATTCCATCCCCCCACTACCGACGTCCATACAAAAACATACGACATAGATATATAATGATGCCTGTATGAAGTCAGTCCGAAAAGTATCCAGACATCTCGAAATACCTCGTGTATTGGTCTCGCAGCCTCAATGTAACTTGGCAACCAATCAGAAGGGACCTTACTGAGCAAGCATGAACAGACTGCTCTCCCGTGTAGTTATCAAGTCGGCGGTGAGACGCCATTGAATGAGCTTGTGCACTGTGTGACAGCTAAATTCACAATAACGCTCAGTCATTCTCCCATTCTCGCGTACTACTTTTTTTTTAATTTGGGAAACATAGCATCGCCTAGATACGGCAAAGTACGGGCCAGATTTGGCCACCTGCAACTTCTTGCTTTTCCCGAAGAAATCTTAAACCGCGGCGAGATTAAGGAGAAGCAATGAGGCAGCTGGGATAAGTGTGCGAGGTCTCAATGGGAGTGCCTTGAAGGAATGTTAAGCGTCTTAGCTCGAGGTAATATTAATTGTTGGCGCATAATTGTTGCACTCATAATGTTGAATTGTATTTGTTTTTCTGACTTACACTTCACCCAAAGAGCGAGGTTTTGATCGAGAGACAAGTGTTTGGAGCTGAACTCTATCCCTCAGCCACCACCCAAAATATCTCTCAGATCATAGACATGGAGGTATAAACAAACCATAAACAGGTTGAAGACCAAAGAAAAAAAGATATCAAGATTTCACCAGAGAGCTGATGAATCCTAGAGGTGAGATTCGAGGAAAAGTAGATTAGTGGTAGGGCTGAGACTCTCCAGTCCAGACTATGACAATACTTGGGTGCTCAATAATTCTGAAGAAGACGCAGCGAATTTCAAGAGACTTGTTGTCATTTGATCTTCTGCGACAACCACTAGACACCCGGTGCAAAATTGGCAAAATAGATTTGACAAGAGAAGTGAAAAATAGGGGTGCACGTGTGCAGCTGGAAGAGCTGGACATCCCAGGGAAAACTATTTATGAGATCGCTGTATATATGCCCAAGGAGATTACCCCGATGTAGACCTTTGGGAACTAGATGTTAGGGTAAGAATAACTTGTCAAATTCCCCGAAACTTTTGCTAGCGTCTCAAGTACCTTGATTAATATTTTTTAAAAATGATTCATGAAAGACAAGTTTTTATATCCTGGGATGAAGCGATGGCAATACGAATAATACAAGGTGGTCACAAAGTTTTGCACCAGTTTTAAATTTCAGTATCCGAATACAATACAAAATCATCGTACGGGTCTCTACTACTTTCCGAAAGACTGCTATTTTTTCGCTTTTACAAAAAAAAAAAAAAAGGCTAAAAGAGAGAGTACAGGGACAGCACACATTCTCTTCCTCCCTTTCACACACCTAAGTTTCCTGTTTCTCCCACTACCGGAACATTTAACGACTCAGCCTAATATTCCATCATCAAGCATGTTTCAGGAACGCTCAAAATTATCTTTCGATACAAATTATAATACTTGCAACTTCGCTTTACGCCATTTCGGCTCACAAACTGTTTATGCAGGTACGCTCTACTTTTGGATAGCTTGGGAAACATATATATCAAAAGGCATCTCATCGTCGTAAAATGGTTTTTAAGCCTGACTTGGATTAATACTACTGAGTAGTAAGTTTATCCTTTCCTGGCACTCCACATTTGTGGCCTTGTGTCAGATTAAGCTAAGCTGAGCAAATATCATCACCTGCCACAGATTATTGTACGGTAGTGATGGCAAACCTTTTAAGCACGGTTTCAAAATTTTATTTTTTGAATAACCCTCTTATTAGAATGTCTTATATATATGCTTGTATATATGTATCAAGTGGATGCTCTTATATAAATGCCCTATTTTTCTAATATAATTTTGAAGCTAGGAGTTTAATAAAATGCAACTTGAAATAACAAAATATACTTGTAAAACTTGCATAATACAATGAAATAAAAAAGAAGTTTTCATCATGTTCCATAGAGTGTCATAGGTATGCTGTCACTGCTACAGGGAGTGTGATTCTCACTGGGTGCCCCACAATTGTAACCTTCGTCCAGGTTAATCTTGACTGAATGAGCATCCTAATCGCCAACTCCAAGAAGGAGTTATTAGCAAGTTCGAGCAATTATTGACAATTATCGAGGTGCCCGTGGCATAACCGTTAACAGTGCAGATAATGGAATTGGCAAACCGAGTTCAAAGACACTGATTCCCTTGGGGAAGGCATGGATCCATGCACCCTCCGGCTAGAGCTAAATAACAAGACAGACTGTGCTCTCTAGCTTTGGGTGGCAACCTGTCTAAGAGGTACACAACTCTGATTCTAAACCGTACTGGGGCACAGAGCCCACTTAGGGCAGTTTGATGCCAATTTTGACGTCCTTTTGGTATCTCCTGCAACCAAGCAGATGCCGAACGTATCGCTCCGTTTTCCTTTGCCCTGTGCCATCGAGACCAAGAAGAGGATTTTGCTGGTTTTGGATTCCAAAAATACGCTCCGCCCTGGTTTGCACCCTGGAGAGATCACTTCAGTGACGTTTCTTTGGCTACGAAAACAGCTGGCAGTCTTCTAACCTCGCAAACCATTACAGCAGTACTGAGTTTGCTCCTCACTGGAAGTCCCACAGCAAAGTATGCTTAGTAAAGTACAGATTATGTTTTGCTAACGTCTTTTTTTTCTTTTTTTTTTTTTGTCCCGAGAAAGTTCCCACAATCATTTCAAAATGACAAAGAACTACACTCGTGTGAATGTTTGGTGTTGTTTTTCTTAATGTGGAGATTAGGGTTTCTTATCAGACCTCGTTGGGTATTTTTATTTTATTTCATTCATCTACTTGTTTTATAAAGGCTCCATCAACAAAATGACAAGTAGGGCGTAATGAAACCTGGCAGCTCATCTAAAAATTCTAAACCCTCCGTTCCCTGTGGAATTCTCAGCCTCCTCTCGATTACGCTGTTGTCAGTGCAGGCCGGTAATCTACCCGATTCTTCGTGGAAATACCCGATTATTATCGCACTTCCTAACCTTTCTCCCCACCCACCCCCGCCTACAAAAAAGAGCTGTTGATAGTTTCTCAACTTAGCTTAGTCTGGTACAAGATCAAAGAAAGAGAATGAGGAAAAGGGAAGATTGTGTTGCGGCAACGTAGAAATTAGAGAGTACGTGCGCCGATTTCATTAGATCGTTTCCTGTACAGCAATGTTGAGCGAGCTAGTTTCGTATCCCATTACTAGGGTATTGAGTTACTTCCTCACTGGGTGCTCCATACTGGTATGTTGCCATGGAGCAATAGATAGCAAGCTAGTCTCGCTCACTATTACTGCCGTAGTGAGTCTTACCCTCACTGGAGGTGGGGGCACGGGACTAGTTTCTCATCTATAGGAAGACGAGGTATTTACTAAACGCAGTCCGGCACAAGGTCATAACTTTGTTTTTTTAGGTTGGTGGTTGAAGTTACAGGAGACTGAGTCGTAGAAAAGGAAGGAAGAGGGTACTAGGTGCCTCTATAACTGCCTGCTGCAGAACAAACACTAAACATTTTATTCGTTTTGCAGCATTTTTTCGTAAAAGAGAAAAAGTAGCGTAAAGCGTACTTTCGGAAAGCGGGAATATCTTTAATTATTAAAATTATAGTATCATATGTATTGAAATATATGTATATATATATATATATATATATATATATATATATATATACACGAGAACAATGATGAAATATACAAGAAACGTTTATATATGTATCAATGCATTAAATGGATCTCAGTTTAAAAAGTGCTCAATGCCATTTGTAGAACTTTTATAAAATGAGTAAAGATTTTTTAATGGCTCATTACATTTTGTTTTTACTTGAAAAAATATTTTAGAATGAGATTTATTTTCATTTGAGAATCTTTTTCGACCGGAACATAATGTACAGTCTGTAATGAGCCATTGAAAAAAATCTTCATTCATTATATATGTTTAAGAAATGGACATATTTGGTGGTACAAGATGAATTATAAATTGCGTTATATTTTATAGAAATTTAATATATCACTCAAATTAGACAACGCAAACAGGATAAAAAATCAAAGGGATGCTGTGCTGCAGGAATCGAACCTGCAACCATTCTGTCGGGCCAAATATGTATATATTTCTTAAGTACATATTGTCACGTTGTAAGAGACGAAAAAGACCAAGAATGAACGAGATGAGAATTTTGGTTGAAAGCAGTTATTAGGCCTTTGTATTACTGTTTAGCTCAGTGGTAAGAGCATCGCTACATTGAAGCAGCTACCCTATCGGTGGCAGGTTCGTTTCCTGAAGCAGCCTCATTTTCTTCAATTGCTTATTCTATTTATGCCATCTAGATTAAGTGATATATTAACCGTATAACGACGGGAGATCATTTCAAATAAGATTACATGTCTATATTCATAACCAACTTCTGCTTATGCAAAAGTTATTTTCATAGTCAATAGTAGGTTAGATTAATATATCAAATGTTTGGGATGACATCATAAAGGGTGTGAAAGGTATGGACTTGATGCCTTTAGCCAATAGGGATGGTAGGGAGGGTAGAGATGAAAACGGGACGACCTTGCAAGTATCTAGTTGATAAAAAGTGATTTCTTTGAGTCGGAGCCCAAAATCTTTCTCAAAAATTTTCTCAACAAATTCTCAGCTACTTTTCCCAAGATTCAGTTTTATTATAGAGACATGCCAGGGTCACCCCTAACCATTACACCATTAGTTGTTAACGTCATTATTCTAACTATTTACTCATTCATTTACGTAGGTCTGCTAATGACTATTTAGAATTCAGTATTGCTATTTGGATTTCTCTTATGCAGACGATATTTTCAGAACCAGTGGTAGGTTAGATGAAATTATAAAGTGTTTACGATGACAGCATGAAAAATGAAAGAGGTAGGGAGTTGGAGATATTGTCAGAAAATTGAAGAAAAAAACACCAGCTATATTTGAAATTTTACCAACTGAAAATGCTAATAGCAACACTAAATCTGCACTAACCTCGAAAGTATATCACCTATCCCCATAGTTGTCAAGATCGAAGACATTTTTTCCTGAGGTGTGACTTGGACCTGGGCTCAAATCTGTCCAAACTGATAGTCCATCGGTTTACTTCCGCAAGGGCGTAGCAGACCTCTGCATTTAAGGGACATCTGCTTCTTTTGGAGTATCCAGGATCTGCACTTGAAATTACAGATAGCACTACTGTCCTGAGGATCTGTGCCTAAAGGTGCAGCTGTCCTGCTCAAAATTAAAGACAGCCTTACTGTCCGATTCACCTTCGCAGGGATGGTAAAACCCAGCTCAGGCATCTACGTCCCCTGGTTCTTCCATAGGTCAGCCATACTGTCAGAATATTCTCGCAAAGGGACGGTAGACCCCCGTAGCTAGCTCAAACATTTGTCAGGAGAATGTCACTCCTGTTAAACCTACAACCGAAGGGGCCTTGTTCCAATTCGTGCCACCTTGATTTAAAGGGTTGGATCAGCCCCTGCGCATTGACGTACTTCACATTAAAACTCCATCGAACAGGCTGGTGGATTATTCATCGAACAGGCCACGCTGTCTATGGTCCCACTGCTTTGAAAAACCCTTAAAAAAATCTTCGTTCGCGGAGTCAAGCTATATATATATATATATATATATATATATATATATATATATATATATAATATGAACCGTAGTGAGACAGACTCAGGAGTATATATACTCGGGAGTATCTATCTATCTCTCTCTCTCTCTCTCTCTCTCTCTCTCTCTCTCTCTCTCTATATATATATATATATATATATATATATATATATATATATATATATATATAACGCTGAATCTGTGAAAGTGCCTAATTTTACACAAAATGAACTAATATGTAGTTTCAATTTGATCAAGAGTTCATTTGATCAAAACTAGGGTATAAAACAACTATTTTTCCCCAATCAAAAGTTTGTAAAAAAAACAACATATTTTTTAATTTGATCAAAGGTTTATTTAAAAATTTAAAAAAAGGATATGAAACAGCTTTTTTACGATCTAAAATTCACGTAATCAAAGTGAAATCAAAATATTTTTTTACAAAAAATAAGAAAATCGTGCCAATTAGGCAATTTCTCAGATTCTGGGTAAAATATAAATTGGTTTATAGGTTATACATTAAGCCTCTACCGTGGTGCGTTGCACAGAAATCTCACCTCGCTGAACAATTCACTATTGTAATATGTTCGACTCTAAACAGTCTCCCCACCACCAGACCCGGTATTTTTTTTCACCCGGCCACCTACATACAAGTGCAAATGTGATACAAGGGGGAGTTTAACATGGAACCAAACATATGGGTGTTGAGAGTGGCACATATGTGTGTCTCGCAGACATCCTGATAGTGCAATAGGAAAGTGCTGTCTGGGAGACGAATCTCCAGGGACTAAGTACACTTCATTTGGGTCTGGAGATTGATCTTAGTATTTATACACCTTCCTATGTGGGAAATTGTGGCATAACGGCTGCTTAATGTGGGGGTTCCACTACCCGAGTGTGTGGGCAAAAGCGACAGCAAAAAAATGCCCAGTTCCTGCAGCCCGTGTCACAAAAGCACCGGGGCGACCCCCAACCGCCTATTTTTTTTATAATTTTGAGGTGCTGTCCTGAGACTGTAATTTCCAGGGCCAGATTCACTCGATTAATGTTTAGCTCGAAGACTAATGTAAAATGTAAAAGTGAAAAAAGCCCTATTTATTTGCCTCTAACTCAGACTCATTGGAACCTGTACACTGGTTGATTCAAAGTGTATCTGATTCATACAGTCTAATGCAAAAAAAAGTCCTCACCATCTTCGTTGTCTGGAGGCCACATAACTGGCTCTAGGCGGGACAGTCTGGCTTTTGAATACCCTGTCCACCGTGCCAGATCAAGCCAAACGTTTATCCTTCACCCCCCGCCGTTGAGGTCAGACTAAAAACTAATGTAAATTATTCCAGATATACACAAAACAGTGGGAAGTGAAAGCTATGAAACAACTGATGTATTTTATTATATATAGTTGTCAACGTTGCTGATAAGCCTCAGTATACTGATCACGTCGTCTACACGTCTGAGGGGGTCAGTGTGCCGTAGTCCCTTCTTTCAGTCTGCAATATTCTCCTTTTAAAAAATTCGAATGTGGCCACCCAACACTAATGATAAAACACTAGTCAGACAGACCTTTGGATAGTGCTGTGAGTTCGATTCTCACGGTTTCCCGTAATGCAGGGGCTCTCTACCAGATCATTATAAGCTTGGAAAATATCTGTGTAATTTAAGGACGACAGCTTTCCTTTTTCTCTTGTCTAACCCAGGTAAGAAGATATGAACATCGTATATCCCTCCCACTCCAATTCAGAAGAATCCCACGTCGAACAGGTTCGGGCCACCCGACCGATGTTTGAAGACGGAGACAAGTTGACAGGTACAGAAAACACTTCATTATTACCACAGCCTTCCATCGATATGTATTTGAATGAAGCTTCTTGTCTGGCTTTGCTTAATAACACATTAGAGCGCCAAGAAAGTGAGGGTTGACTTGAAAGGGAAAGTGAAAAAAAAAAAAAAAATTAGGCAGCCCGGGTGGGGTTAAACGAAGTGAAAAAGGGGCCAAAGGAAAAGTAGGGGAACGGGTCTATTCTCGTATTTCAAAACATGAGAACATATAACCTAGCGAGTAATCATGTTGCCACGTCTACAAACTCTGGAACATCCTCCCCTGACTCCGATTCACACAGCCCCCCCCCCCATCCTAGGCCTTGCCCTCAATAATCAGCAGTAGCCTCCCCCACCTGTTGTCCGGTAGCAGTGTCTGTTACTTTGACTTGACCACCAGTCCCGAGCATACTCGTCTGACAAACCCGTATTTAGTAGTCAATTAGGAGAAGGGGGGTGCTGAATAAGAAGATGCGAGTCTCAGGGTTGGTTCGTCGCCACATTGTCACAGGGTCAAAGGTCAAGGTATTTAGAAGGAAGCCAACGCCTTGACAACCTTCATGACACGCCCCTGCCACTTTTTCCTCTACCAATTACGCAGATCACGAGGAAGAGGAGAGTATTTCGTTTTCTGTAGTTCCCATGATTCTACGAATTATTCAGACGGGTATCCTTGTCTTTGTTGTTTTTTTTATCTCAACACTTTGGCCCACAAGTTCCTTTGTGTTCTTTCGTATTGTCTGAAGCTCTTGGATGAAACGCTGTCTTCATTTCATGAATTATTTAGATTAGTACCCTCGTATTTGTTGCTAGAACCTTCATCAAAGCACCTTCATCAATCTTCACCCGACCTCTCTTGTATAGTCTGAAGCTCTCTGAGAAAACTTTGTCTTTCTTCCATACATTATTTCGATTATTCTCCTGATATTTGTTGTTTTTATAACCGCACTTACGCCAAAATGTTCCTTCGTCTTTCCTGAACTGTCAGAAGCTCTTAGATGAATCATTGTCTTTATTTCATAACTGATTTAGACTAGTATCCTTATCTTTGTTCTTTTCATCGCAGCATTTTGGCCAAGGTGTTCTCTGGCCTTTTCCAGATGTATGATTGCCACTGAAGTCCAATGTTTTGTCTCAGCAAGAACAGCAGAGATCTATGAACGGAGGCAACATACACTTAGGAGGGCTCGGAGAACCTATCGAACGAAACGTTGTCGTAAAAACAACGAAGAACACGGTAACCTTTAAAGATGTATTACACACACACACATACACATACAAGAACAAAACAGAAAGAGTATACAATGTGCTACCCTAAAGGTTCGAAGAATTTAAACAAATTGTTCAGTTCATTCGTCAAGGTACCTGCGTTTTCCCGAGTCTCACTGGATATTCAGAAAATTTAAAAAAAATTTTCATTTTCATTCTTTCCGTGGGGAAAGTATTTTGAGCCGAGGTGCACAGAAAGTATTTAGGATCGGACTCACTACACAGAAGATTGTTGACCATTACCCCACGACCAGACACCCATAAGAATTTACTCAACGCAGCTTAAGTGTTAAATACTCCGTGAGGATCGATTGGACTACAGCACAAAAGGTTTGCAGGATTATCTCGCTGACCTTTACCGCACTGGCAGGCACCATAGGTTCACAGGCACAATGGAAAAGGTGTTGGATATCCTGTGAGGATCAAGTTCGAAATTGTAGTACTGGCATTCGAGTATAGCTAGTAAACAATTACGCTATGACATGACACCATAAGTACTCTCCCCAGTTCAGTCTGGCACAAGGTTAAAAATATTGGGCCCCCAGTAAAGATCGTGCTTAATACAGTAATAGGTCTGCTGAACTATATCATTGACTATTTACCAACATTCAGACCCCAGACGCCTCATAGACTCAAGGCTGCATGTTTTGGACACCTAGTGAGGATCAAACTTACTACTGTAGTAATGGTCTGCAAGATTAACATGTTAATGATTGCCACGGCGCACACTTTGGGAATCACTATCCTACTGCACATTTTTTATATATAGAAACGATCTATGAAATGAGTTGAAAATCTGAACTGCGTAAAGGGTTCTGTAGATGTACTGTATGGAGAAATTATGTGCGGTCTCGTGAGAATGAGGGCTACCCGGAAAGTATTCAGCCAGCCATTCTGAATATCTCCAGAACCGGTAGCACGACCTTGTTGAGATTTAGCAACCAATCAGAAGGGACCTTACTGCGCATGCATGAACAGACACAATGATCGAGTCAGTTTGTGTACTGTGTGACCATTACATAATGAAAGATCCTGTCCATTCCTCGTATCTCGATCAGGATCTTTTTTCTGCAAAGCATCGTATCACCCAGCTCTAACATCATCATCATCATCATCATCATCATCATCATCAACAATCTTTCAACGTCCGTCGTTGGACATAGACCTTCCCCAGGATTCGCCACAATTATTTATCATGGGCGTCACAGGGTCAGTATTTCCTGAATTTGTCTAGTTCATCTCTCCATCTTGTGTTCTGTCGTCCTCAGTTTCTCACGTGATCTCTGGAGATCTATGTTGCGAGACGTGTTATCCATCGGTTGTCTTTCATTCTTGCATCATGGTCAGCCCATTGCCATTTTAGTTTTTTCAATAGTTTCTATGATGTCATGGACTCCCGTTGACAGCCCCTCTATAATTCCGATTTGACACCATGCGACTTCTGTCTTTTCTAAAAGAGATTTCGGACCGTGGACGAGATTAAGAAGAATACAAAATGTCAACGTTTAAATTTACTGTCTTCTAGATCGACTGGTGCAGACCGTGCGCGCGATACACGCATACGAGGCAAAAACAGCCAGACCAGCTTAAAAACTGAAGAAACCCATGTTGACAGTTGGGGCGACGGTTTTGGTTGAGGGTTTCTAATTATGTTACCCGTGCGACGAGAAAAATTGAGGAGATGAAGTCTGCTTCTTGTACCGGTCAGATCATGTGTCTTTAGTTCGTTATTAACGTGCCCTGGAAACAGAATACCATTTTCGACAGAATTTGAAACAAGTAATTGAAGAAGATTAAGAGTGATAGTGAAATACACACACGCAAACGAAAAAAAAAAAAAAAAAGAAAAAGGAGAAAAAAAAGGCCAAATTGGCACAGGGGACGATTTGTTCCTTATTTAAGGCTTTTTGGCAGGGGCCTGAAATGAAAGGTTGAGGAAGCACGGTGGGGTGGGGGGAGAAGTGTATGTAGAAGGTGTCAAAAGAAGCGGGACTTCGTAAGTAAGGAAAAACGACGTTAGCCCGCTAACTAGATTGGGGGAAGAGGAGGTGAGGAAGGGGGTGAAGGAGGGTGGTAGTTTTTTTAGGGCGTGAATTTCACACTGAATATCTAATGAATAACAGATAAATGGAAGAAGAAGAAAAAGAAAGAGAAGAAGAAGAAGGAGAAGAAGAAGAAGAAGGATGAGAAGAAGGTGAAAAAAGGGATGGAATTTTAGAAGTAGTTGTTGTAGAAGAAGAAGAAGAAGAAGAAGAAGAAGAAAGAGGAAGAGAAGAAGAAGAAGAAGAAGAAGAAGAAGGAAGAGAAGAAAGAGGAAGAGATGAAGGAGGAGAAGGATATGAAATATCAGAAGTAGTAGTAGTTGTAGAAGAAGAAGGAAGAGAAGAAAGAGGAAAAGAAGAAGGAAGGGAAGAACCAGGAAGAGGAGAAGGAGAAAAAGGAGATGGAATATTAGGAGTAGAAGTAGTAGTAGTTGTAGAAGAAGAAGAAGAAGAAGAAGAAGAAGAAGAAGAAGAAGAAGGAGAAGAGGTAGATAAAGAAAATGAAGGAAATATATTTTGGCAGGCTGAGTGAGGCTGTATCGCACAGTTATCTCGACGCAACTTGGAGTGAAGTGTCACTTACCAGTCGCGCCGGTATTACGGTTGCCCGAGGCAGTAGTGTAAGGGTGAAAGTTTTTTTTTGCTCTCCAGAAAAGATGAATAATCTGAAAAGAAAGTATGGGGAGCAAATAACAAAGAAGAAAGTTCTACTTATCAAAGCCCATGGCAAATTGCAACCTCTTTTTCTGGTCAGTACCCTACTCATTAGGGAATCAAATGAGGGACGTCAGATCAGTGATTCTGAACGTGGGGTGTGCGCCCCTC
>OY735218.1:32932191-33262191 GCA_963457665.1 Thysanoteuthis rhombus
ATAATAATAATAATAATAATAAATGAATAAATGAATTTATAAGTGAAAAAACGGTTGCCTAAGATAGAAATCAACCTCACTGTCAATTTTCTTCTTCTTCTTCTTTGATTTGCAGCTTGCTTGCATTTTTCTTTTTTTCTTCTTTCCTTTTTTACCCATAATACGCCTTCTTCTTTTTCATCTTCTTATTCTTCTTCTTCTGAACCTATCCCTGTTCTTCCTCTTTGCCTCCTTCCTCTTTCTTTTTTTTTCTTTCTCTCCCTTCTTCATAGAACCTTTCTTTCTCTGTTTTTCTTGTACACAAAACAGTCGATGTATGACACAAACGAAATTGCCTGCAAAAGAAGCAGGCCTCTGACATTGGCATATGGTGCAGGCATCAACGCCTCGAACATATGTTCACATCCGATAAACGTTGTAATATCGGCGAAATACTCGAATCCATGGCCGCAGCAGTTGTTTGTAAAATCGTTGACACTAGGTCCTGTCGTCTTCAACGGCTAAAAGAGGAATGACTTTTACATCGTTGAATGATAGTTGCTTCGACTAAGAAGTCATTTTCTCTATTATTGTTTTGTAATTCGGTACGTGTCAGGCGGGCATCAATAATAAACCTGCAATCCTATGTAAACTTCTAGCTTGGACCACGTAAGTCCCCATCATATTCACACACAGATTGATGGCATTGCAATGGGGTCACCTCTTGGCCCTACCTCTTCTAATTACTACACGTCCCATTTAGAAAACTAAACCTTGAAGAATTTAGCCAAACCCCCGATTTATATTTGCTATTTTCATATTTGGTAAACATAAGTGAAAGGAAGATTTCGAAAGTGACTTATTATGTCCTAAACTTACCTACAAACTTGATACCAACCTTCTTCCTTGACGTATTTATAGACTCCAATAGTTATAAACTTTTGATACCTCTTTATATAAATAACCAACAAATTAAAATTCTTGCCTCTTTAACTACAATAGTGAATGTCCTTATAGGTATACGACAGCTGTCAGAAAAAGATAGATTAACGGAGCCAAACTAATTTCCTCTTCTCTCTTCATACACCATTTTACAAAGAATTAATTAACATTAAACTAGTATTCATTAATTATGGATTTCCTAATTGAACAGCGCCATACGTCCCCGAATCAATCGACATATTATACAAAATCAAAATATCCCTTATTAATGAAAAAAGCAACAAAAACACATTAATTTAACAGGAATGGGTGTTTCTCAATATATTTTATCATAGATGATACACTGGTCTGCCGACTTTGCCACCGATCGCGTGACCTAAAAATGAATCTCTAAAAATGACACCGTTTTCAACGACACACACTGAGATGTGAAATATATAATTTTCCTTAATGTTCTTGATAGAGTCAAAGACAGCACTAACTTGAACTAACGGACAATTTTAACAAATACTCGTTACTATGCACAAAAACAGGAGAAGTTCACAAAAAATTGATCAAACAATCCTTGTCAGTCGTCTTTATTAAAACCAGTTTGATTGAAACGTTGTTTACTATATATATATATATATATATGTGTGTGTGTGTGTGTGCATGTGTGTTAGTGAATATGAGTATGTGTGTGTGTGTGTGCTTGCGTGTTACGTCAATCGAATCAGTGAAATTATCCTATTGCCAAAATTTCAATTATTTTCAAGAAAAAAAAAGTTTGTGGTTTTGATTTGATCAAAAGTTCATTTGATCAAAACAAGAATATAAAACAACTAGTTGTTACAATCAAAAGTAAATACGTGTTTTTGAATATTTTTGTTTTCGGAAAATGAATAAATATCTAGTTTTGAAAGTTTATTTAATCAGAAAAAGATATAAAACGACTACGATGCAAAGTTTATCTCATCAAAGTGAAGTCAATCTTTCCTTTTGCAAAAAATAAGTAAAATTCGCTATTTAAGCAATTTCACCGATCTGTGTTATCACGCCCACATCCATATCTATCTATCTATCTATCTATATATATATATATATATATATATATATATATGTATATATATATATAACAGCTTGATTTCTGCATAACTTGATTTGAGATGCTTTTGCTCCAATTTTGCTAATAGAATAACATCAAGTCATGGCTTTAAATTTGAACCTGCAACATTTAGCCCAAGGTCTCCCGTTTCTCCCTGTCGATTTACGCTGTTCAGACGTTCGTTTTGCAACGGTTACAACTTTGATACGAGCCAGTCATTCGATAGTGATCGCACCCCGCTGCAGCGACGTGAATTTCATTCGGGACTGAGCAACGCAAGTTCAGTTATGTTCCCGCGCGCCAGATGACGCCCCGATCGATCCTGCGTGGCGCCAATATCTCCTCTTTCGGCGCTCTTCGATCTAACATCAGGTTCGCTCTACCGTTCACTTCCAGATTCTAGATCCTCTGACGTCATTATACCAAATGCCCTCTCCCCTACTTGACGCCCAGTTCAATCGAGAGAGTGAACCGAACGATGCAAAAGTCAACGGGTGTGACAAGCTTCTTAGTACTCATCTGCGTATTAGTGCGTCTTCATGTCTGGCTGAGGTCATTTGCATTTTTGTCTTCTAAAATCTTCGTTAGTCCCGTCATTAAATCCTCTCACAGGTGCAGTTTGATTTTTAAAAAAATGTATTATATTTTCTATTGGTGGAGAGTCATTTTCATTACGACAGTTGTTCGAACTATTGTTGCACTTGTTCTTTGCACAGAGATACATCGCAAATAATGTTGCTATAAAAGCACTCTGCAAATAATGTTACTATAGAAAAACATTGTAAATATACCATATATAATTTTGAGGAGAGTCATTGCCGTTGCCAAAATTGCTGGGACTATAGAACTCTTTCAATGATTACATAAATACAAATAGCAAATCATGTTACTATAGAAATATATTGCAAAAATATCGTTATAGAGATACATTGTAAATATACCTTCTATAATTAATCTAGTGCCATCATCATTGCAAAAGTTTATTGGGTTGAACTCATTCTTTGTAAATTACTTTCGCTGTGAAAGGCATTGCAAAAATACCTTCTATAATTTTGGAAATAGTCACTATCATTCCAAAAGTTGTTCAGACTATTAAGAAAATTGTTTTTTAAATGATCTTAGTATAGAAATATATCACAAATAATTCTGATGTTTAAATACATTTTATATATAACTTGTATAAATTTGAGAAGAGTCGTTATCATTGCAAATTTTGTTCGGATAACTCAATTCATTCTTTGTGAATGATTTCAGTGTAGCAAAAGATTAGAAAAGAAAATGTCACCATAAAATTCATTGTAAATATACCTTCTGTAATTTGAGAAAAGTCATAATCATCTCAAGAGTTGTTCGAACCAGTGAACTCATTTTTCTTCACGATTTTAGTACAGGAATACCCTGCAAATGTTTATAGTGTAGAAATGAATCATAGATATACCTCCTTTAATTTCGAAAAGATTCCCAATCATTCCAATTGTTGTCTGGACTATTGAATTCATTTTTTCTGTTGCTTTTAGGCTAAGAAAATTGAATGAAGCGGCATACATTCACACAGCTTCTTTTTTTTGCTTAAACCTTTATTCATATAAATTCATAGCAACTTTACTTGTGCATAAAATCATTTTCTCTTGTTTTTTTTTATGATCTGACGCCACTTTTCAGCTAAATTGTATATTCAATCATGAAACGACGATTCCTGCTTTGATTCGATGAAATTTCCGACGGGTTTTTCGATACCTCGATACCGTTGACAGCGCTGACCAAACACGACGTCTTACATAAATTGAAACAAGTGATTGTTTGTATGTGACAGGTTTGGAGAATACACCGTACCTCATCCTGACTCCATGACCGTTTGGTGTATCGCATTAGCGATTTCAGGACGAATGTCTCCATGCAGTAAAAATCCTCGTTCGTTTTTTTTTTTTGCACAGAAAAATCTCTCCTGTTTTTAATGCATCATTCAAACGAGCCAATAGCTCACTGTAGCGTAGTGCAGTAACTACTTGCCCAGGTTCCAGCAATTTGAGATAAAGAATTCCTTTTGCAACCAACCAAGCACAGAGAGGAACTCCCCCTCCCAAATAGATTTCGTTTAGGTTGACGTTCGTTATTAATCCATTTTTCATTGCCAGTGACTATCCAGGGTCGTAACAAGGAAAAATGTTTGTTATGGGGGTAGTGAGGAGAGCGAAGGATAACCAAATGTGTACGGGGGCTGGGGATATTTAACCTGATGCTGATGGGGGTTCGAATTCCTTAGCATCTCAGGGCCCGAATTCCCTGCATTTTAGCCGTCTCAGGTGATAAAATATATCATTTCCAGGAGTCTAATACTGGCATAAAAGCATATATTAATCTGGTTTTCAGATAAAATCTCAGAAATTCTGCAATTTTTGCGTAATTCAGACGCAATAATAATTGCATAATTCATTTTAAAATTGTTCTTCCTTTCATATTTTATTTCATTGCTATGTTCCTTTTTTATCTGAAACATTTTTGGGGCACGCATTGCAACACTTCTATTTCGTCGAAAGTCGTCTTTTTCCCGTTTTCACTAAGAAGAGAAAGACAAGTATTCAGGTATACTTTTAAGATTTCCTGAAAATTGTGCAAAACATGATGTTGCATGTCTTTAGATGCTTTCCCTAAGAAACCAAGATTTGAACTGAGGGAAAAGACCAGCTTATCATAGAATTGTAGTCGGTTAAGCGAAGCAGAATAATTTAATGGATGGCAGTTTAAAGCACGAATTATGTGATTAGTTAGTAATTAGTTCACCGACTGGATATTTCTGTTCTGTTGGATTTTTCAGCGACAAGCCATGACGGATTAACCCTGTTTCCTTGATACTATTTAGCAATGCAGTTCGACAAAAATATAAGTTATTGTGTGTTATAAGAACACATCAGTAACATAAATAGTTGAATAAGAGCAATACATGGAAAATAGTCATGTGGCCCAAGTACACATCATGATTTTTTACTTTGAACATTAAACGCATATATAACGACTTTCAAGAATCCAAAGAGAAACATTTTCGGTCTGTTTTTTTTTCTATGGGGTGAACGGCTCCAGTCACCTAATGGTTCTGACCTGCTGGACGCATCTGCGGTGCCAATGCCGACGAGGATTTAGCGAGGCGTGGTATGGCTCTTCGTGAGGAATGACAAGCCACGTCAAGCTTGCTTTAAAAACTTGTTCTGTGATCAAGTCAAGCACGCTCTCCGCAACACGTTGTTATTTTTGGTCAGCCAGAACCCCACCCTAACTTTACTTGCTGTCAAACCTGCCGTCTGTGTTGAGGCAAGTAAACAACCTGCCTCTTCGTGTAGTCGGAGGTGGTCAGATAAAATGAGATAGAGAGGACTTTCTCTCTTTTTTTTTTGTCAGCACGAGAAGAAACTTTATTCTTTGTTCAACCTCTCTTTCTCTTCATTCTGTTTTATAGCTAGGAATAAAGCGAGATCTCCTTACCATAACCGAAGCAAATTCAGTTGTATTTTCTACATTTTACCACCAGACTAGAAAATCATTCGCCAGAGAAAATAGACGATCACAAGCAGATATCAAACCCCATTATATCACACTATTTTTCAAACTTGAGTTTCAGATCTTGTTTAAGAAGGCTACCGAAGGAAATCACAAGAATATAAGTAGTGAATGTTTATTTGAGTGGGAGAGGTGATTAGGGAAAAGAAAGGAATGCGATAGATAGAGGTAGAATATCAAAAGACGGTAAGAGTGTACTTGAGAGAGAGAGAGAGGTGGGTTGATTAAGGAATGAGAGAGGAGGATCGAAAAAAGTAAACGATTGAAGGAGGGATGGGATCTGTAAAAGAGAGAGTTGTTTGGGGAGAGAGAGTGAGAGAGAGAGAGAGAGAGAGATGGAATGGAGAATATTGAAAGGGGGAGTTATTGTGATTTGAGAAGGACAGATGATTACGGAAAGAGAGGGAATGAAAGAAAAGGGGTTAGAAAACGGTATCTATCTAAATGTTAGAGAGAGTGATTGAATTCTTATAAATGTAGATAATTGAAGAATAGAGATGAAAAACAACTCCACCGTCGTGTGTGTGTGTGTGTGTGTGTGTGTGTGAATAATGAACTATCGAATGTTCTTTGGCCAATGGACATGAAAGTATACCCGGGGGACATCCGAACGTAATGACCATTGCAGGGACCAACAGAGGCTTGCAACTGCTCGCGGCCACTTCTCCCTGGAATTGTTCAGATTTGAACTCGACCTCATCTTGTTCGGCTCTCAACAGCTTGGCGCCGATGGCCACCATTCGCCATAATATCTTGGCGTCACATCAAAGCACTGACACTTCGATTCTAACAGGTATTTTTTTTTCTTCATTCGCGACTTAAGAAAAAGAACGCTTCTTAGGCACATCTCTCACATGGATACAGGCCCCTTTACGGCAATTCTATCTAATTTTGGAGTCTCCAACAAAGAAAGCCATTCCTGTGGAAGATTTCAAAATGGAAGATTTAAAAAAAATATATATGGCACAAGGCCAATGCTGGAGAAGAGGTTTGGGTTGGTTATAAATTATATCCCTGATCTTTTGTCGTCTAATCAACTATTGATCCCTTGACTACAAGAAATCGTTCAACAATCTCCTTCTCTTCATTCATTCACACACACACACACATACACGAAAACCAATACACATATATAAACACACGTAAAAAGAACTATGAGTATATACATTTATCTTATCCAATCACCTTGGCCCAGTGATTGCGTGCTCATGGGTTCAATCCATGGCCGAGTCATACTAATGTTTTAAAAAATGATTATCAACGACTTACTGCAAAGCGCCCAGAATAAAAAGTAATATTGAAGAAGCCTGGATAGGGATGGGCTCTGTCAGGCTATCTCACCCTAGACACACGTAATATGTGTGCTCTTACGACATGGTACAGGGGACGAAACTCCTGAATTGAGTTTTGGGGCTGTACGGACTAAGGATACATTTCTCCCCGAATGTAGTTCACGAATCATGATCCACAAGACAGTTTATCTTGTTGACCATTACTTACGTGTTTAATCTTCATGGGGTATCAGGTTATTATGGCGTTGTGACAGACGAAAATGAATTAAATGAACTTTTGGTGATACCGTGTGGATAGACAGAATGGCAGACAGGCGAAAGGCAGACAGAAAGAAAGACGAAAAGGAGGGAAGATGGAAAGACGCGTAGGTAGAGGTGAAAAAAACAGCTGAATTTGAACCCGTCCTCACCTGCCTGTCAGTGAGTAAACTGTCCGCTACTTTACGGGGTTAAAATCATTGTGTATGTGACAAAAGAGTGGACCTAATTTTTGCATGGGTATTTCCTTTTCGTCTACTCAAAACGAATTTGAATAATTGTTTGAGTGTCCATTTGTTTCCGACACTGACACATTCGAATGAGGTGAAGCGGGCGAGCTTGTACGTTGGGAGGGGGCAGCCGAGAGAGAGAGGAACAGACAGACAGACAGACAGACAGAGACGGAGACAGAGATAGACAGACAGACAATGAATAGAGAATGAAAGAGATACAAAAAGAGAGAGTGAGAGAGAGAGACGATAAATAGAGGATGATCGAAACACAAAAAGAGATAGATGCAGAAGAGAGAGAGAGAGAGAGAGAGAGAGAGAGAGAGAGAGAGAGAGAGAGAGAGAGAGAGAGTTGGAGAATTATGGAGGTCTACTAGACAAAGTGTAGAAAAGAAAGAAAGAAGAAAAGACAGAAAACGGCAGAGGAGGAAAGTGGAAGGAAGTAAGAACGAAAGAAAGAAAGTGAGAAAAAGTCAAGAACGAGAAAGAAAGAAAGAAAGAAAGAAAGAAAGAAAGAAAGAAGGAAAGAAAGATAGGGATAAATTAAGAAAGAAGGAAAGAAAGAAAGAAAGAAAGAAAAAAAGACATCCTCAATGAGAAGGAAAGGAGACAGAGAAAAACCGTAGGAGGCGACCAAAAAGAAAAAAAAAAAGTGGAAAGAAAGTAAGAGTGAAAAAAAAAAAAAAGGAAGAAATGGAAAAAAATAACTGAAAGGCAGATTGAAGAAGACAGGAAAAAGAATGAAAAAAAAAGAAAGGAACTGGATAAGGACAGGGGAGAAGGCAGGAAAAAAAGGAAAGAAGAAGAAAAAAAAGAAGAAAGAAAAGAAAGACTCCCTCCCCAGAGAGGAGGAAGAGGCAGTGAGTAAATTAATCGTACACTAGATGACATCCCTGTGTTAAATAGCCAATAAAGGTCGCACTTGTCGTGAAGTGCGATCAACTTGTCACTGAGCGTCGCTTCTAGAGTTTCATTGTTGTAAATACAGTAGTCAAAAATCCAGGTATAGAATGATCCTCTCGACAACAATATGGGTAGAACATCATTAAAACTCTTACAAAGTACACAATTTGTAAAGCCGATGCTTAGACAAGCTAGTCAGTCGGCCAATTAGAAAAGAAAGCTTGATTCTCAATGGGTGCTCTACTCCGAAGGCCCTGTGCCTGATTGAAGTGAGTTTAATACAGGCGTCTCCCGTTATAATCTGGGTGTTGGAGTCCAAGTAAGCCAACCGCGTTATAACCGAACTGTGATCAATTTAGCTATGTTGAAGCTAAATCTAGCTATTTTGGAGCCAGATTGATATCTAGGGGTCTACCATCCATCCGCGTTTAACTGCAAACCACACTAAAACGAACTACATTATAACTGGGGAGGCTTGTATTCATTATCTGATTATCGTATGTTCAGGAACACGAGACGGGCTTTTGATTCTCCAATCCCCCAACAAAAAAAAAAACAAACAAACAAACAAAAAAACAACAACAAAACAATCAAACAAACTATACAAATATCACACTGCGTCGAATGCGCTGGTATTATGACTAGGGGGCTGTCAAGTGAAGCTCGATACAGAAAGTTATTGGGCTTGGATTAGTTGGATCAAATGTAGAATCCAGTCCCCCAAAATGGTTCAATTCAAAAAAGCGTAAATTTTCAGATAACACCGTAATCAAATTTCAATTTGAATAAATCAAAACAAGGACGGAACGTAGAATTCAGACCCTCTCAACAGTATGAAAGAATACTGTGAATAGATATAAAGTAAAATATTGTTGCTTTGTTTAGACTAAATTAAATTGTAATTACGGTGTAATCTAAAAAATTGACTCTTTTGACTTCAATCATAGTTAGGATCCGCGGAATTGCAGTCGGTGGAAGTCCCCAAAATACCTTTAAAAATAATTTGTATCATTGTCTGTCATATACATTATTAACTATTGTCGTTCAGTCTTACACAAAACCACACTTAGTAATCATATTCACTATATCCCCCACTATCGCAGCTAGACTAAACCAGACTTTGTAAATATCTTTGGGGGCCTGCCGTAGAGTGTTGGTTAGCAAACTATTTTCGTAAACTGTTGCTAGCTATTTTAAACCTGGTGGGGACTTTGTGCCAAACTTACCTAATCTCCGAACAATAAAAAAGAATACATTTTGTGCGATTACACATACGCCCGCGCACGGGCACACACAAATAGAACACACTATCAAAGGCCGATAAAACTAGCCCGTTAACTATTATTGGGCAGCAGACACTAAAGTTAGTCCCTACTAAGCTAACCCTGGCCTGGTATGTGTTTTATTGTTGGGCGCCCAGCGAGGAAGATACACACACCACAAGACATTATCTATCTATCTATCTATCTATCTATCTATCTTGGGCGCCCACGGTGTGTGTGTGCGTGTGTGTGTGTGTGTGTGTGTGTGTTAGTGTGTGAAGGGAGACAATTTGTCCCTCTACCCTAAAGCAATCCCTCTCAGGTAGGGCAAGGGAGGTTGGAAAGTTTGAACCATATAGTCAATAAAAATAATGGTTCAGCATAAGTGTTTTATGTAACCTCAACTCAGTATTCCCATGTAAAAGGATGATAATATTAGTCGCTGGCAACGGGTTGTTGTTAAGATATACACCAAATTTATCTTTTCATTTATCTATCTATCTTGCTAGCTAACTGGCTACGTACTTATGTATTCATTAAGCTTAGATTTGTCCTACACAGGGCCAATTTCGTAGTTAGTGTTGACACATGAACCCAGCAAATACAGAGACCCAGCCCCACTTCATAGAAGACAATTGGAAGCGATTTTAAGAGCAACACACAATCGGTTGTTAGTAGTACCTACATTTCCTGTCACACAGCGGGAATCTTATCGTATGTACATATCACAATTATGGGCGTCCACTGGCATTTTCCAGGGAGGGACAAAAGGATACATTTCTCTGGGGAGGGGAATGATACATTTGGAATACATCTTAGCTTCACCCCCGTTACCAACGGATAGTAATATAGCAGTAACATCTTCTTATAAGCTAACACTAAGTTAATGTTATATAATGCAATTCTACTGCAACATAAACCTCTATTGACTGTATGGTTCCAACTTCCAATCTCCTCGCCCTAGCTTAGAAGGCCTGATCCTGAATGTAGGGTCAGACCCCGCCCCGTTGCCCCTCAGTGGACACCCACGATCACGACCTTATCTTTTAAGATGCTTTTAAATTTTGTCTCGAGTACAATCATCGCTCTTAATGACTATCAACGGATGCAGCAAAAGCAAGGACACTTGAGTTTCATCTGCCACGGGGGTTTCGAATGACACAAGAATACTCAACAAGCCCATAGCTTCTCTATTTGTCATCTCCCGCCAACTTCAGCAGTCGTATGTGGTCCAAATGTTCAGGAAAAACCACCAGAATCTCACCCTCGAGCAGAGAACGCCCTTTTGTAAAGTGGATAACCCCATTGTTAAGAAAGTATGAAGGAATTGTTTCAAGAGCTGGGTCTATTCATTATTTTTATTTTTCAGTAAACAGACGACATTTTTTTAGAGACTCCCACCACACATTACTTCCGCCCAGGGCTGGGAAGAACTGGTAAAAAACCCAGGGCAAATAGAAAATGTAGGCCCCATTTCTAACTGCGCATGAGTATTTTTCTAAATACATACAATTCATGTATGCATATGTACATGTACATAGAATGAACATGGTGTACTCACAAGTGATAAAACTATAAAAAACAAAAACGGTTTGCCCTCTTGTAATACCTCGGAGTAAGGCCCCTTCAAAATGGATCCATGCAAACTGACCCC
Organism: Thysanoteuthis rhombus; assembly: GCA_963457665.1. Taxonomy (NCBI): domain Eukaryota; kingdom Metazoa; phylum Mollusca; class Cephalopoda; order Oegopsida; family Thysanoteuthidae; genus Thysanoteuthis; species Thysanoteuthis major. The sequence goes on from OY735218.1 coordinate 32,943,348, forward strand.
CTGCTTCCCCCCCTTTGCCTGGGCCTGCTTCTGCTGCCCAATTGTGAGATTGATTTGGTGATTAGAACAACTAGTCCTCCACCAATGATATCTGAGGTTTTATTCTGAAAGAGATTCACTCGCTTCCCTACGAGGGAAAAATACGTCACAAGATCGGGTTTAACGTGGGTTTCCGGCACGCGTATATGTGGGCAAGGAGGAACATTGATCAGTTCCCGCGACCGGTGTCACAAAGACGTCAGGGCTACTCCCTCCTATCCCCTTATAGAGCAACAGGGGAAGTGATGCCCTGGTTTGGAGTCCATAGGACCTGGTTCACCTCGATTAAGAGCTGAGCCCCAAAGTTCGCAAAACAATTGATGATACTCCACTGTGGACATAGCCTTAACACAAATAAATGCACGTCTTTGAGAGAGACAGAGACAGAGAGAGAGAGAGAGAGAGAGAGAGAGAGAGAGAGAAATAGAGGGAATAAGCATAATTGATATCATCATCATCATCATCATCATCATCATTCTCTTAATGTCCGTCGTTGGACATAGACCTTCCCCAGGATTCGCCACATTTCTCAATCATGGGCGTCGCAGAGCCAGTATTTCCTGAATTTGTTTAGTTCATCTCTCCATCTAGTGTTCTGTCGGCCTCGGTTTCTCATGTGATCCCTGGGGATCCATATTGTGAGAAGTGATGTCCATCGGTTGTCTTTCATTCTCACAATATGGCCTGCCCATTGCCATTTAAGTTTTTTAATAGTTTCTATGATGTCACGGACTCCCGTTTTCTTCCTTATATAATGTGCTGTCTTGTGATCTCTCCATGTGAGGTTGAACATGATTCTCTCATGCGCACGTTGCATACATCTCAGACTGTAGGTCTGTCACTTGGTTAGGTTCCATGTTTCAGCTCCATAAGTGACTATCGGGAGAATGCATTGGTTGTATACTCTTCTTTTTTTTTATGTTAATAAGCCCTTCGAATTTCTTCAAATTATTATTAACTTGTGAGTTATCCTTATTACAACTGATTTCTGTGACACTTTATCGCAATTCTCAGATCGCGAAGATAAGGAATTGAAAAAAAAACAAAATAAACAAGTCTTCGTTTGCTTATTTAACTGTCGTAAAATAGCGATCCAAGTTTTGCGACAAAAAGTGACAAAATTTGGATAAGGGAAGGCCAAGTCAAAAATAAACAATGATAAGCAAAGCCTTATAGTACAATAATCTTGATTGTCCATAAATAAATTTATCTTGAAGAAATGTTCCTGATTTCTCGTCAAAATTATTTTTTATTTGAATGTTCATACTCATGGCAGATTGATACTAAAGATTAAAAATGCTATTTTCATACTGTCAGTAACATGTCTGGTTGGTCTCTCGAAAGAAACCGTCACGCGACCAATGCCTTTTCGTAGCATGCCTTGCTTGGGGGGGGGGGGATAATAAATGAAGATATTTGAAAAATGTGTGAGCAACGAAGGAGTTATTACTCTCGTCGTTTATTGGATTTCTAAAAAGTCTGAATTTTCGTAAAAGAAGCATGAACCCAACCGGACACAAACTAAGCCAGCTAGTCAGTCAGCCAGCTTCTCTTAAAAACTGAAGAAACCTATGTTGACGGTTTTGGGTGCAGTTTTGTTTGACGGTTTCTAATAACAACGAATAGGAAACTCCTGGAAGAAATGAAACTATTTAGATCACGAATAGTTGAAACAAATACCGAGAAACGCACTGGAGTATTTTAGAGGATTGTTGTCATTTGCCCCCCCCCGCCCTGCGAAAACGCACTGATACTCCCGGTGTAAAAATGAAAATAATTGTACTTCTTTCACACGTTACGCTTGCAATAATTCCCGACCTTTTTCTCAATTTCCATTTTTTCTCAATTGCAAATTCATTTCTCTTGTAAACTTCTATCTATCATGAATATTATAGCTCCGTTGTATCAGTTCTGCTTGCATTAACTCCTGAATATTTTTGATGCAGAACATACAAATAAAGCGCTGGGTGTTACTCTTTTAAGCGCTTATACTTTCATTCATTATACACTGATTTTTTTTGTTTATGTCATCCTTAATCTTACTATTCAAAACCAATATTATAAGTAATGACCTAATGATTACTTCGAAAAAAATCTGTGAAACTTTTTATCTGATTTCACTAATGAAGGCCAGAGAACACAGCAACCGAAATGTTGTCTCCAAAACGAAAAAAATCTATATCTTTGATACATGCAACTGCAACCACCTCTTTTTCCTATGTTGCGCTGTGAAGTGATAAGAGAGAGAGAGAGAGAGAGAGAGAGAGAGTACATCACCCACTACCACCAGAACGGCAACCGCCCATGGCCACTTTAAGAAGTGGTCTGGGGATGAGAAAGAAAATTTTTTTTTTGTTGTTAAGGAAAACGCAGAATTTAAAAGTTTTTAAAAGTTGAAGCAAACGAAAAGGAGGGAAAGTTGAGAAAACAATTTACACTGCAAACAAATAAGATTAAAAAGAATAATAAATAAATGAATAAGATGACGGGTGAGGAATAAAGCAAACGATAAAGAAGAATTGCAGTGAATGAAAAATGAAATAAATAAATAAAGAAAGAAAGAAAGAAAGAAAGAAAGAAAGAAAGGAAAGAAAAGATTACATCATAGAAAAAAGAAGATAGATGGGTCCACGTGGATCGAGAAACAGATAAATACAAATAGATTATTGAGTTAAATATTTGTTTAAACCGAGGAATTTCCTCGGGCACAGTTAGCGAAGATAATAGACGGAATAATTCACAAAAGTATAAGGGCATGTTTTCGAAAACTTTGAACACATTTCTCCTATCAAACAATATAATTATTTCATAACAACATGATTGTTATTTTTGAGCTTGTAGATCGACGCAAATATTTACAGATGTGACAAAACACTGAATCAGTAAACAAACGTCCACATGTTTTCAACTTTTTAAAGTTGCGACTTTTCCCCAATCAAAAAAACAATAATAGTTATAAGGATAATAATATTGATAACCAGTTCTAATTAAACAACGAACTTTGAGCCTAATTACCTCCCTTTGATGTGTTAGCGAGCAGCGAAAATAAAATGTTTCAAAAGATTGATTGAATTGAGTTAAATTGTTTTTAAAATATGATACTTAATGAAATTGTTCTTAATAAAGAGAAAAATTGAAAGCGTCGTTTAAGGAAAGAGGAGTCGGCGCTGACATCAAAGAAATCGGCAAGTGGTTGATCGTAAACAGGTTTAATGGCGAAAATTACATTGTTTACGTCCTTGGGGGGGAAAAAGAGACAAATACCTTTTCACACATTAGAGAAAGTCACCAATTAATGTCAAATAATGATTGATTGTTTCTTATGAACATTTTCTAGCCTTTGATTTTTTTTTCAAGAAAGGAGGTGCATCTGGCCTAACAGTTAACAACTTGGTGATTGGAATCGGCGAACCAAGTTCAAACTCCGGTTGAGACAGTCAGAGCTTACTTTGAACTAAGGTCTTCGGGAAAGACATGGATCAAGCTATTCCCCTTCCAGCTATGGATAAAGAATAGGACATACTGAACTCTTCAGCCTTGGTCGGAGACCTGTCTAGGGAACGGACGACTCCGACCCTGAACCTTGAAAATTCAACCTTTCATTCAGCGTCGCGAGACACAAGACAACAAATAGTAAGGAACTGGTTACTTATGTGTACAGTTAATAGAGTTCTGGTCAAGCTTCGACGGGGTTAGCAAACCGGAAGTAAATTATGATACATTGCCCAAGTAACTATAAGGAAATAAAAGGGGTGGAGGAAACAACGCAACTGCTGTCTCAAACTCTTCATGATACCCCGGCTACAACTGAAAGATTGAAAAAAATTCCTGTCAGTTTGGGATATTTCCTCCAGATATAAAAAGGTATAATACCCGCTATCACAGTTAGTAAATGAACAACCGTTGCATCAAAACTTGAAGTCATGTAAAAAAAAAAAAATTACATTGAAGAATGGATCTGACCAGAATAAATCCTATTTGTGACATACACTGGCGTTTTCCACTGGAAACATATGTTATTAATAAATCAGTCAAAATGAGCCCCATCCCAAATCTCAAACTTTTTAAAAATGAAAATGAGATAATTTTTTCAGAAAGGATCTAGGGGAGTACTGATCCTAATTTTCAAGTTAGTAGACATACTCACATATAAAAAGGGATAGAACGCTTGACCAACATCAGTGGCAACAGTTGTTGAACTATGGATTACACAAAATATGGTGTTAGATGGAATTAATTTCGTCAAAAAATTCTTATGATATATATATATATATATATATATATATATATATATATATATATATATATATATATATATATATATATATATATATATCGTATGTGTGCTGATCTGTACATAAATGAACCTTTCATTTATATATATATATATATATATATATATATATATATATATATATATTTATAATTGATAACCGAGTCATCCGCAGGCAACTGTTTCGCTGTATTACAACTCTTCCGTATGGCTATAGCCGATCCAATATCCCTTCCAGTACCACGAGGAAGGATCCAAACCTTCGCTTTAGACCTAGAGATTCTACTCCTACCTTACACAGGACTGAACGGTCAGTAAGACCGAATTACATGATATATTTACTTGAGCACAATCTTCCAAAGTTCCAGAGTTGGAAGAGTATATATATATATATATATATATATATATATATATATATATATATATATATATATATATATATATATATATATATCACACAATACAGATCAGGAATGCAATATAATATGATATAATATAATACAGTATCACTTGTATGCTGGTTTTATATTCTGAGGTGCTCGATAAATTCAGCATCAATCATAAAGTTGATTTAGAGTAGAGCTTGAGTTTATGTATCTGCCCTGTTTAGGGCTTCTTTGGGAGAAATCTTCGGAATCTTCGCCTGTAGAAGCCCAAATACAAACGTGTTTGTGTACCGAATCCTTACTCCATTGTATATATACATACATATATATATATATATATATATATATGTATATGCATATAAATATATATATATATATATATATATATATATATATATATATATATATATATATATATATGTATATATATATATATATATATATATATATATATATATATATATATATATATATATATATGTAAGTAAATATATACATATGTTCAAATATATATATATATATGTCGCAAAAGAAAGAGAGAGGGTTTGAGTGGAAAGTATGGCATGCCTGCTTGTTTGTTTCTACTCTCCTGCCAATCGGAATTCTAATCTCGACAAATCTCGGCCACTCAACGAAATGACACCCCAATCTCCTTATCACCTGCCAGCTTTTGTTGGTTTATTCAAAAGGCTCACCGGCCCTCTATTCATGTGTCGCCGTCCCACTTTTTGGTGACCGAGCGGGAAGTGGTGAATGAGAGGTTGGGTGAGGGTGCCGTTAAAACGCCCCTGCGATTTCAAAATTCAGCCATTTTTTCCCCCTTTTACCTGGCAACGAATATATATATATATATATATATATATATATATATATATATATATATATATAGAGAGAGAGAGAGAGAGAGAGAGATGGAGAGAAACTCGGATGTAGAAATCGTCATATTCCACATCTCTGGACGCAGTTGACCTTTCCACTTTACCTCTGTCTCCATGTCATATGCCAACTACGAGTTCTATGCCACGGACTAATTCTCGTACGCTCACCGAAGTGAAGCGACGACGAGCCTGGTCAGTCCAGGAAACCTAGGTGCCGTAATCAATTGGGGGACCCCGTAGAGCGACTATCCAGGCGATCCAGTTAATCCTTCCAAGGAGGATACCGATCTCTACACTGCACTCAATGATCCAGTTTGGAACTTTCTTAATGACCTGGCCTAACATCGACAAGGAATAGATGGACGGAATATATCCGATTAGCCGTGGTGAAATCAAAAAATTTGAATAGGGGAAACAGAGTGTAGGAAGATTGTATTGCGCCAGTTTTCCGGATGGAACTGCTGCCTTGAAAATCAGCATCCGAGATCCTTGTCTTTTTTATTTCGACTCGAACGCCGATCTGTGGTACTACTGTGAAATATGCAACCATTTCAAACACCAGGCAAGCAGCTGCTTACTCAGGCCACAGTGTTAATGCATTTACTATCATTTTTTTCATCAAATCAACAGTCTGATGTTTACTAACATTATTCCAGTGCAGTGCGTGAAGTAGAAGATAGGAAGATTGTGTTGCGCTAATCTTGCCCGTGGGAAAGCATTGCTGGCCGCGAAAATCTGCATTAGAAATTCTTGATTTCCCTTGGGCTCGCACTCCGAATACTGTCCCAGTCGATATTTACAAAGCATAGATTCTTAAGGTTTAAAATAATGTGAAATACATGGTTTTTTTCATCATGAGATTACAGACTTATTGATCTACATACGTGCGTGCGTTTATATATATATATATATATATATATATATATATATGTATATATATATATATATAGAGAGAGAGAGAGAGAGACGGACAGACAGACAGACAGACAGAGGAATAGAGAAAGAAGACATGCCTGTATTGTTTTGAATCCCCGAAAGCGGTCTGCAACAAAACAGATGATGATCCCTATAATATTATCTATCGTGCAACATAAAAATCCAAACTGAAACAACAATAATAAAATTTGACATTCTACGAATAACACAAAATATCTGAACATAGTACATTGATAGGGATTGAAAAGTTACTGACTTACACGACATGACATCGTAGGATTATCCGGAGGACCGTTTGTATTAGAAACTACGAAATCTCTTTAGTAAAAGCCAAGGTGTAAAGTTTTGTGAATATATATATATATATATATATATATATATATATACACACACACACACATATATATATATATATATATATATATATATATATATATATATATATATATATATATGTATATATATATACAGACAGACATTCATACATACATATATGCATCAAGTGATTAAAAATTGATAATTGTTCATTCCTAATGAAAGACTTTCAACGCATTACCCAAATCTTTTAATCAACCACAAAGAATTTCCCGAAAAATCAATTAAATGATTTTTAAAAAATCAGACGAAAACAATGATTGACAAAGAAAAAAAATACTTCACCTTTTCATTCTTTTGGTACAATTGTTTTTCTTGAAAATATGACAAAGAACTCGCAATGAAACATTTCATAAATTGTGACTTTTTTTTTTGTCTGACCATAGATAAAGTTAAACCACAAATTAAGAAATTAAGTCTAGTCTTGCCACTGTCGCCGACCTCATAACAATTTCTTTTAGTGGAAAAAAACACCTTTACAAGTATAGTTCTGGTTATTCATCCATTGGAAACCGTTTTGCAACCAATGTCTTTTGGCAGCATGACATTTTGGTTGGGATGATCAATTAAAAATTTAGAAAAAGGGGTTGATCAATGAACCAGTTACTTCTCTTGCCCTCTGTTGGATAGTGATCACTAAAAAAATCCCCTCCCAAACAAACAAACAAAAAAACAAAATAAGCGTAAACGCTACATATTACAAACCTAAGGGATCATTTTAGCATAAACTTATATTGTGAATTGACTCCCTTCATTAAAAACCTATTTGAGGAGAGAATTTCCGAAGAATTAAATAAAAAGATTTAAAAAAAAAAACAACTACGAGTAAGTATTTGAATTTCCACCCATGAAGCTTCATTGGCATGGCCCGTACGCGTGATACATACACACATAAATAACCAACCAACCAGCCAGCCAGCCAGCCAGCCAGCCTGTGGAACCAATTTGAAACCCGAAGAAACCTATGTTGACAGTTTTGGTGAGAGTTTTGTTAGACTGTCATTCAATTGTAACTGTCACTTGACCAACGTCTTTTGGAAGCATGCTGTGTTGGGAACGATCAATTAAAAATCGGAAAAAAGGGATGATCGATGAATAAGTTGACTAAGAAAGTCCGAATTAAAAAGCAAAAAAAAAAAATTAAAAAAAAAACAAAACAAAACAAGTGTGAATACTACCGGATGCATAATAAAGAGTACCAATTTAGCATGAAATTACATTGCAAATTGAATTCGTCCCTAAAAACATAGTTAGCGGTCGGGCAGTTTTTCTAGACATAATGAAGACTATGTGTTCACATTTTCTGACCTCTTGCTCCATTATCCTTATCTTTGGCTAAGATTGTTGCTTATTACTAGGTGGTTCTTGTGGTCAGTATTCAAGTCCAGGTAAGTAAGCATCTCGAATGCTGATTTTCTCTGCAGGCAAACCACTGCATTGATAGATTTGGCGCAACTCTAATTTCCCACCTCTGAAGTAAATGATGAAATCCAATGCATCAATATGAAAAATACATATACCACTCCAAGTTGGTTGACAGAGGTAAATGATTCCGTGTGTTCAGAAAAGAAGGAATACGCTCAATGAACATTTAGAAAAACATTTTAATGCATTGAGATTACGAACCAAAATTTTGGATGTGCTAAAAACTTTCCACCAAATTTGAGTTCTTACACTTCTATTGTGTGACCACGGGGACGATTTGAAAAAGCTCGGTTCCTGCAGTGAAAGAACCAGAGCTGGTTATTGAGCAGACACCAAGCAGCGCTAACTTATTCGACTCACGTATCTCACACGGAAAAATCAAACGACATATTCTCTGACCGTTTGCGAAGTTGAACCCCAAGGCAGAATTGTTACTCTCTTTCAACGGCGTGTCGACAAGCAGGAAGAAAGTGAAGAAACTTGAATAGCAGTTTCCACCAAACTTATTCAAATCGTTTGTACTAACACGTATTGTATTTCGAATATGTCGGATAACAGAAGCGTAAGAAAATTCTGTGGAAATCTTTCAACGCATCTTTAGTTTCTGCAGTTGAAATTTCAGTATGAAATCTCTATGCAATAAAAACTTATTCTAAATTTCCATTGATCTTATTTATTTGGAGCGTCCAGTACAGTTTATTAATGTAAATAAAGCAGATACAGCTGCAATAATTAAACTAGTACTGTACTGTACTAACAAAGAATTTTCTTTTACTATCGCATTCAATCTGAAAAATTAAACGATTCATCTTTCTCTGTACAATTAATCAGAAAGAACCGGAAGAAGACTTCCAGGATAACTGGTTGTTTCCCAATTAACAGTTGCATCATAAACTTGAGGTGGTCAAGGGGTAACATCATGGTCACTTAAAGTAGAAGGGTTTGTAGATGCTGGACTAAAGCTTCGAGACTCCTAATTCTTGGTTATCTTCTCGAACATATCATCGACCATCAAGTTGTCTTCAGATGACTTCCCTTTTGACTACTCAAACCACGAAAAATTCAAGTACTGTATTCGATCGTAATTTTGTCCGAATTAAAAGAGGTGTCGGGCCATCAGTGGAGTAGTGGTAATAGTAGCAGTAGTAGTCGAAGGGGAACGCTGAAGGACGTTATTGTAAAAATGATAGAAAATCCATCGTTTTGATGAAAGAAATTAACGCAAAGAAAAGAGAAGAGAGAGAGAGAGAGAGAGAGAGAGAGAGAGAGAGAGAGAGAGAGAGAGAGAGAGCATTCAAGAGAATAAGTTATGCGAGAGAGAATGGATAAACAAAGGAATGACGAAGGAGGGTGAGAACGGTACGAAAGAAAGAAGAGAAGAAAAAGGAGAAAGGCAAGTAAGCAAGAAAAATAGAGAAAGAAAGATAAAAGTATTAAGGAGAACCGGGGAGATGAGAAAGAGTAATTGAAAAAAGGTACAAAAAACGAAAAAAAAAAAAAAATGAGAAAGATGAAACGAAGGAATAAAAGAAAAAATAACAACAATGAAACAAAAAGATAGAAAGGAAGAGATGTACAAGAAAGAGGAAAATAGATAAAAGAAAGAGAGGAAGGAAGGGAAAAGGAGACTGGGAAAGGGAAAGGAAGAAAACACGTGAATAAACAGAAGGAAGAAAGGAGGAAAGAAAAATATAGAATGAAAGAAAGAAAGGAAAAATGAAAAAAGAAAGAATAAGGCTGAAAATGGAAAAAAAAGAAAGGAGAAGAATAAACGAAAGAAAGTGACTAAAAGTGCAAAGAGGAGAAAGCAGGAGGATAAACGGAGTAAATACAAAAGGAAAGTAAGAAAGAAAGTAAGAAAGAATGAGAGAATGAAAGAAAACGGAAAATATGAAGAAGTGAAGGAGAGCTAAACGAATGGAGTCGCGAGGAAGAGAAACAGACGATAACACGAACGCTTTCAAATATGGCGAACGAAAGATAAAAAGCCAAAGAGTAAGAAGGAGGTTTTTGTATTCTTTGGGGTGCAATGACAGTGCGTATGTCAAAGGGGAGGCAATAGGATGAAAAGAATTGAAGATGAAAGAAAAGGAAGACACTAAAATGGAAACCGAGTCCTCGAATCCCGAGGATGACGGGAAGGAATAAGTTGGTCGGGTTCCGACGAGCGACTGAGGACACAGTATGTCGCTTCTACCATTATATATATATATATATATATATATATATATATATATATATATATATATATATATATATATATATATATGTATATATATATATATATATATATATATATATATATATATATATATATATATATATATATATATGTATATATATATATATATATATATATATATATATATATATATATATATATATATATATATATATATATATATATGTATATATATATATATATATATATATATATATATATATATGTATATATATATATATATATATTGTATTTCAGCATCCCGATATATCCGTCTATCGTGTTCCGGCAGCATCCCCATATATATATATATATATATATATATATATATATATATATATATATATATATATATACATATATATATATATATATATCGGAACAAATAGAAGATATATATATATATATATATATATATATATATACACATTTTATAAAGATCTGGTTAGTTACTCAGAAGAAACGGTCATGTGACCTACAGCATGTCGTGTTAGGGGTGATCAATCAATAAATTAATAAAAGGGATGATCAACGAATAAGTTACTTCTCTCATCCTATGTTATATCACTAAAAAGTCTGTATTTTCAAATAACAAACGGGCACAAAACATGGACAGATTCAGCATAACCTTGCATTGTAAATTGACCCCTTCCCCAAATAAAAACCTTTTTTGCCGAGAAGAAAAAAAAACTAGACATAATAAGGAGTAAATGCTTAATCTTTCATCCCTCTGGCTCCAACCGAACCACTTGAAAACTGGAGAGACCTATCTTGACAGTTTTCGTCACAGTTTTTGCTGACATTTTCTAATAGAAAAATGTACATATGCATATAGCATATGTATATTTTTTCAAAAAATCTCTATAAGTACATAATATATATGTATATATATATGTAGAGGGAGAAAGATAGATCATCTACATTTATATATCATTTCTTTCTCTCTCTTTCTCTCTCTCTATTTACATATACGCGTGTGCCTGTGTACATGAACGAGCCAGTATATATATATATATATATATATATATACATATATATATATATATATACATATATATATATATGTATATATATATGTGTGTGTGTGTGTGTGTGTGTATTAGTGATTCTCTCATATATAAATGTATATATATATATATATATATATATATATATATATCATTCACATTTATATATCATTCACTTCTCTCTATCTCTTCACTTATATATATATATATACATACATATATTTATGTGCGTGTGTGCGTGTGTGCACAAATGATATATACTTATATATATGTATGTATACATCATTATTATCTATATAATCGTCTGCTGCTGGGTTTCCAAATCTCCTTTGAATACCGATGGCTTTCTCGTCTCTTACCGATGCACTCCTTGTCTCGTGGACTTTCCCGCCGTTTCTCAGTGGAACTAGCATCGTCGCAGATTGATTAACTACTTTCGAGGCCTGACTTCTCGCACGCCGAAAGTCTGCTTATCCTAAGCCAGGCTTTGACGCATTGCAACTTTCTCACAAAAGTACGTACGGTAAAGGGGTAGCTTTTATAAGGGGAAGGATAAGAGACATATTTACCTAAAGATAATAATAACAGATTACTCGTATGTTTGAATGTATAATACACTCAGGTGAGGTTGGTTGTTTTGGATTTACATGTAAGCCTTTTTTCTTAACTGTTTCTTATACATATATACATATATATATATATATATATATATATATATATATATATATATAGAGAGAGAGAGAGAGAGAGAGAGAGGGATATTACCCATGGATGAAAATAGATACATGCATTTCGATCCTGTATACACACATACATATAAGGAACACACACACACATAAACATATATATCTTCAGTGAAGAGTTGTAATACAACAAAACAGCTGTCTGTAAATGACACAATTATTAATTATATATATATATATATATATATATATATATATATATATATAGAGAGAGAGAGAGAGAGAGAGAGAGAGAGGAATATTGAATGAAGATAGACACGTACATTTCTATCCTTTACACTCACATACATATAAGGAACACACGCACGCACACACACACACACACACACACACACATATATACATATATATATATACATATTCACTGAAGAGTTGTAATTCAATGAAGCAGCTGTCTGTAGATGACACAATTATGAATTACATATATATATATATATATGTATATATATATATATATATATATGTGTGTGTGTGTGTATGTGTGTGTGTATAAAGAGAGAGAGAGAGAGAGAAAGAGAGGAATATTACCTAAGAATGAAGATAGATACTTGCATTTCTATCCTTTACCCACACATGCATGTAAGGAACGTACGCCCGCACACACACACACACACACACACATATATATATATATGTATCAATATATATTTAAACGTTTTATATGCAAAAATACGTTCCATGTATACATACCTTACTTATTCCACCATGTATAACCCGCATTTTTTCCAAAAAGTTAAAATATCTAAGGGCGTTTTATCTACGGAAACATAATTGTTAAACATATTCGTACACGTAATACAATAGGTGGGATAATGCATTTTTCATTCGAAATTAAAGCTCTGTAGGAGTGCAGGTTATCTATGGTTGCGGGTTATACATGGTGAATACGGTGTCGTATTTATGCATATACATAAGTAAAAAACATTTTTATAAAAGTTGATATGAATATTTCTATCTAGGTATACGCTAAGGCGATACGAACTCAGCCGTTCTTAAAAACTGCTACTGACTTATGTTGCAGTTTGAAAAAGGGGTAGGTATACACGTACATATGTGAGAAAATATATTGACAAGGATGGATAAATAGGTTCCTAGCCGAATACGTTGTCTTTATCAGATTTTGATCCAAAATTTTCTCTGTATCACGTCTGATCTTTTTGATTAATTTACACCTCTGAATTAAGTGCATTGACAAGAAAAGGAGATGGTATTGAAGAACAAATATTTGTTATCTAAAATAAATGCTTTTTCATCTTGATGCTCCTGATTTATTGATGTACTTATATATATATATATATATATATATATGTATATATAAATAGTAGAATGTGGATTCGCTACACAAACTAGCTCATGTTTCTGCCCTCTTCAGGCCTTTATTTCCAGCTCCATTCTAAAACAACTCAACTTCATGAGTAAAATGTTGTATGTATCGAGCACTCTATGAAATAAATCCATCACCTTTCAGAAGTGGCTTTATATTATTTATATATTATTATATTATGTTATACTGCTAGCCTGATCTGTACCACATATACTGTGCATGTATATGTATATATATATATATATATATATATATATATATATATATGTACATATGCGGCCCTTTATTCCTTCTCTATCGCTCCCCTTATACATACAGCCACACACACATATACACAAACATTTACACACACACACGCGCGCACACACACACACACACACACACACACACATATATATATATATATATATATATATATATATATATATATATATATATATATATATTTATATATATACGTGAGTTTGTGTTGGTGTGTGTTTAGGTAAATGGGAAACAGGTTATATAAAGCTGTTGTTTATATCTATTTGAACTGATAAGATTTAATGGTTTGCAGATAAATCTATCCTTCCATACGTATACAAGCCGCACTTATGCGTCTACTTATATAAAAGCTTAACTTGAAAAATCCGTCTAATATTGGATTTTATGTGCATATTTCCGGGAATATCCGAATGCTTAAACGCACGGCTTTTAACGTTCGCTACAACAGAAGACAGATCTTGGCAAGTGTTCGGGACTAGAGACCACAATTAAAAACCATGATGTCAGAATGATGGTATTCGAGGTAGGCAGTAGACAAATGCTTTGCATTTGGAAGACTTGCGCAACACAGTCTTCCCATCACTGTTATGCAACATTTGTCAAACTTGAGTCAAACTAGACTGACCTTCAAAAATATCGAATTCTCCACGGATATGGAAGACGCACGCATGCATATACACAAACATACACACACACACACACACACACACACACACACACACACACACACACACACACATATATATGGTCAATTTTTCAAAATGAATCATGGATTTTTACACCTCTGACCAGCATTTATATATATATATATATCTATATATATATATATATATATATATATATGTTGTGAAAGATAAAACCGTAATGTATTAACACTTCATTAAAGACACTAGAGCGTCCCAAACATTAATACAACAAAAAATTTAAAAAACCCGTAAAACTTAAAAAACAAAAAACAAACGGAATATATATATATATATATATATATATATATATATATATATATATGTATGTATGTATGTATAAGTGGGCACTGAACTGGCAATCAGACGAGATAACATATTAATGACAATGCAGAAAACGATTCATTGACATGTTAAGCCTTGCAGCTTCCTCAGAGTATTGCATTGTCATTAATATTGTACGCACACAACCATCCACCATATATATATATTGTTTATATCTATTTGAACTGATAAGATTTAATGGTTTGCAGATAAATCTATCCTTCCATACGTATACAGGCCGTACTTATGCGTCTACTTATGTATAATATATATATATATATATATATATATATATATATATATATATATATATATATATATATATATAAATTGTATTTATTCTATTAATCATTAATTATTATTATAGTTAACGTTCCCTTCTTTCAGGTTGTGCACTCTTAATTAGGACACTTGTCCACTAAAAGCTTCTATGCAATGTTCTTCCAACTCTGGAATCGAGCACTCTGATAGATGGGGTATAATGTGTAAGTAAATATATCACTTAATTCAGTCCTACTGACCGTCCAATTCTTACCAGGGTCTGATAATTAATATATATATATATATATATATATATATATATATATATATATATATATATATATATAGCCTTCATGCATTGTTTAATGTTTTTGTTTTGCAGACCATTATTAATGTTGTAAATTCGACCCTCACAATATGCACTATGCTTGTAGCCTTGTGCTATGCCACGCTAAGCTTAGAATATATGTACAGTGCTTGTCATGATTATTGTCACCCTTTAGTTTTCGTATAACCCATTCAATATCCTCATAAATGAATCGAAGTTCACCAAATTTATATCACAAAGATATTTTAATGGGACATTCAAAGTAATTAAACAATTACGTGAGAAAAAAAAAGAAGAAAATATGACTTGGTCAGTCATAAAAACATTCATCCTTGATATTTTGTTGCTCACCCCTTTGCAATGATGTCTACCCCCAAACGTTTCTTATCGTCATCTATAACCTCTATTTCATCCGTCAGCTATTAGTTTCTCCCACTCTTCATCTGCAGTTTGTTCAAGCTCTAGAATGTTCGTAAGATTCTTGCAATGTATAATACGCATTGAGGCCATGACTCCAGATTTTCGCTCTCTCCAATGATTTTCAATCAAATTGAGATGAAGGCGTTTCTGGCCAGTTTAAAACATTCTACTTTCAGTTTTGTTTTCGTTTTCAACCATTTGTGAGTTCAATTTGATGTTTGCTCAAGGTTTTAACGGAGCACCCATGATCTTCACATCAAACTTAGTTTTCTTACACGGGGTAGTATACTTGTGATCTTTTGGTTTCGTGATACCTTTGATACGGTCAAGGCCTCCGGTACCAGAGGCAGCAAAACAACCCCATAAAGTTATGGATCCGTCACCGGGCTTAACTTTTCCTTGCAAGCTTCTTTTAGTCCTCAATGAAGAAATTGCTGCTATGCATTGCCAAAAGGTTCTATTCGGGTGCGATCTGTTTACAGAACATTTGCTGTAAAGGATCGTGGTCTGTCCAGGTAGTCTTTTGCAAAAGTCAGTCATTCCTTTCCTGCATCATAATAAAAAGAAAAACAATAAAAAGATAAATTAGATTTTTACCAGAATATTTAAAAATTAGGGAGAACTATGGACAAATTAGTAACTCAATATCAGACCAAGTTCAGCCTATATGCAAAACTAATTGTAAGGTACCCAGTGAGCATTGACTATTATACTATGGAGTAATCAGTCATACCTTCTTTGTAACCACCGGCTAGTTGGATCGATATAATTATTTACGCAAACTACCCCATCTATCAGATTGCTCAACTCCAGACTCGGAACTGCATTGCTCAACGAAGAGAGTTTTTCAAATCCTCAATACAGTTGATATATATATATATATATATATATATATATATATATATATATATATAAACTTTCTTCGTGCCATCCTTACTTACTGTATTCCCTGCATCACAAGGATTTTTTTTACAACGCAATGGATTTCCTTACTGTGGTCCCAGCAACATTCTGGATACAATATGGCTAGAGTTAAATTTTTGGAAAATCGGGTTAATATGGTGCATATGTTTCTCAATCAAATCCTTTCTGAAGCTGAAAATAAATGTCATTCAATGACTTTTTTTCAGAAATTTATTCATTTCTGAATTTTGTTTTGGGGATTTTAATCTCTCGGGATTGTTGTTTTGGGGATTTCAACCTTTAAGGTTTCTGATCTTCCGTGATTTCAATATACGGGGTTGTGGTACAGTGCTACGCCAGTGTCTGATTTTTCAGAGCTGTTCTCACCTGTCTCGGTCCGTCTGTCGGTTGGTAGATTTGTTTCTCAGCTTTTTGGAATCAGATTTACTTGAAACTAGCAATAAAGGCGTTCCTTGAAGAGATGATTTTCACCTAGAAAAATCTTCTAATCAGAGTCACGTGATCTGGCAATGATGGCGTTTAAACTTTATGTTAAGATCATTTTCTCGGCCGTTTGAAGTCGGATTTATTCGAAACTTGGTAGAAAGGTGTCCCTTGATAAGATGCTTCTTACTTATATAAAAAAAATTTTACACTCAGTGTCAAGTGATCCGACAATAATGGCGTTTGAATTTTATGTTTTGAAATCGATTTTCTAAATCTGTTTGGAACTTGATAGAGAGGTATTTATTCATGGACTGATCGTCACCTAAAAAATATTTCACTCGGGGTCACGTGACCGATCCGATGTCGTTTAAACTTTATAATACAAAAATCGGTTTTCTCAGCCATTTCAAGTCAAATTTATTTGCAACTTGATAGAAAGGTGGTCCTTGTTGATATGCTTTTTACCGAAAATCATCTCCTACTCAGGATCAAATGATCTGGCGATAATGGTGTTCAAACTTTATAGTAGACGCTTCATTGAACTTTTTTTGGTTTTTGTTTAAACAACAAACCTCTAACAGACGAACACTTGAATGCTACATTATGAATGTTTTCTGGTCCAACATTAATTTCATGGAAAACCATTTTTGTCATCGAGCAATAACACAAAGACGACATCATAGTTTCATTCAACTGAATCTTTTTTGATAAGTTGCATTAATAATCTAGTGAGAAACATAGGTTTGTGCTTCATTGAAGATCTTTATATGTCTCTAGTTTAATTATTATAAGAATCGTGCGTGGCTGATATTCATAAATTCTTACAATCCTGATTTTTTTAAATTTCGGATTTTTTAGTAATTAAACATTCTTATCTATTTTTGAAGGACATACAAAGACAACTAACATTGGATTTTGAAGATTCATTTTGGTAAACACTAATTGAAAAAAATGGACTTGTAAGTATCACCAAAGTCACAAATTAACCGATAAAACATGTGGTCCTGAGAAGTATCGTTAGTACATAAAGGGTTTGAGCTTGGAAAAAAAAAATATTTAGTTCCCCCTGCAGTATTACAAAGTACCCTGGGGATGGGTAATTGTATCCCCGTTTAAGAAAAACTGATTCAATTTATCGTTTACCAAATTAAATGAGAGTTGCAAACGATACGAAGTGACTGAAGGCCAGATACGATCTATAACATTCATAAATTCATCGACAAGTGAATTATTTTGAACGTTAAACGAAACAATAACAGCGCGTGAGAACAATCCGATAGGATCTTTCATTCGTAAAAGCTTTTACCAACAAAATGAGGAATTTCCGTCAAGTTAAGTTATCGTCTGTTAAATGAATGGGAAGATCATGCGATAACAGCAAAGAATCAGCGGTTATTGAAGGGCATCAGATGATCTTTGAGTTTCAGAAATTTATTGATATAAATTATCTAGAACAGTGACACTGAACGTGAGGTCCACGTCCCAGTAGGGAGTGATTTTAATGTATTTGGAGGGATGGGTTCCGATTCGGAATTCGGATGTGGAGAACGAAAAGTGTCCCATGGTTCAAAACTAAGTCGTGTCAAGTCTGAACTGATTAATTCCCAACCATGGAATATTATCAATTTCTAATTACACAATTCTAATAATCAATAATACTAAACTCATCAACTTTGTGAAGTTTGAAAGCGATCAGTTAATCGTGTTGCAACTAAGTTTATATCGAATATATATGTATATATTTATATATAAAATTATATCAAGTGCCGTTAAATTAATTTCGACGAAGAATTCGTTTCTTTCAGATATATTTTTCTTCGATTTAAAACCCTAAATATTGGAAAATTCATATATATTATACCTTTTCAGTTCTTAATTTGTTAGGGAAACACCGAATTCTTACGCTGTCAGATGGTTGGAGCACGGACCAAAGGTCAAGAACCACTTTTCGAGAACTTGAAGAAGCGAAGAATCTGCGTAGTTGCATTTTCGAGCTCTATTCTAAAATGTACTCCATTTCGGGAGTACGTTCGTCTTATTGAGCAATTCTTCTATCACTTTTCTCCAAAGAATTTCAAGAATATCTATATCATTTGATCTAAACGCCTTTTCTTTCAAGTTTTGCCGTTGCAAAATTCCGTCACTTCAAGGTATCGTCTGCCAAAAGAAAAACGAGATCACGTGACCAAATCAAAAGATTCTTGGTTGCTGAATGATATTTGACGATCTATGAGTTTCATAGGATCATTGGTACGAATTATCTCAAAGCCAGAGAAGCAAAGAACACACGGAGTTCCCGCGCCACCCGAAAGTAGGGCGTGCCAATGAATCCTCTTCAAGTCGAAATAGCGTTTAGCGAATAATACTTTAGGACAGGTCTTGCTAACGGATGCACCAAATAAATCGAGATAAAGCACAGATGCCGACAGACACAGTCCAAAGCTATGGCGGCTAGAAGTCTTTCATAGAAGTGAAGTGACGTGAAAGGAATTTCCGTAAACCGGGGAATACCTGTAGTATTACTGTTATAAAATCATATTCCGAAAGGATAGTTCATTTCGAGTATTAATCTGCTATTTTCTTCTTATTTAATAACATCCTGGACTAGGTTTTGTTGTTTTGAATGAAAAAAACACGGGGAAAGAATAAAGCATGAGAAAGATTACTATACAGAGATTCATTCAGACTAGTGTTCTCATTTTAATGGTTATAGTAACAATATTTCGGACGTGGTACCCTCCGACCTTCTTCAGATGTCTGCTGTAGTTGTTAACCTTCTGGAGATTTTCAATCGACCCCTTTATCCAATCTACAAAATGTTGCGACAATAACAAAAGAAAAAAAATGATGACAATTGCTACACCAACCTAATTGTATTTGGTTCTTTATGGGATCTTGGAGCTTGGTTTTAATTCTTCGGAAATTAAAAAAAAAAAAGATAATACGAGCGCGGGATGTGTGTTCGTGTTATCCTCGATAATTATCTATCTATCTATCTATCTATCTAACACTAAAGCCATCGTTCATCTATATGTGGCCTCTAAGTACCAGGCCATTGAAATGGTGTATTGTAGCCAGATGTGTTGAAATCATCATCATCATCATCACCACCACCACCACCATCATCATCATCATCATCATTTGTCTTTTTTTTAAATCTGTAGTTGGACATACACCTTCCTCAGGATTCGCCAGACCTCTTTATCGTGGTTGCAGCGGAACCAATACTATCTGAATTCGTCTTTTTAATCTCTCCATCTTATATTACGCATGTGACCTCTGGGGATCTATGTGGTGAGTCGTGATGACCATCGGTTGTCTGCCATTCTTGCTACACGGCCAGCCCATTGCCATTTGAGTTTTCTAATGGTACCCCTGAAAACTGGTTTTGATCTCTTATTTGTTCCAAATACCCCATTTATGCTTCCCGCGTAGGTCTGGTTTTCAGCTAGTAATGATAATTCCGCATTTCAGAAATTCCGACCAAAATTATTCGGGGAAAGAGTTAAAAAAATAGAGTTAAAAAAAAACTTGTTGAGATGATTCGCCTATTTTCCTTGCACCTCTCCAGTCATTATTTAGCAAAATTGTTTCTGGGTCAGTAAATGACAATAGATGTTAACCTTTTATTAAATTTGTCCAGCTTCGCTTAGAAAAACATTCCTTTTCCGCCCCTCCGTGTGAATCGGGAATTGTGCTAATTAAATGAGTTTATGACTGGTTGTGTCAATCGCATAATCACCGAGGACATTTTTTTTTATTGTTTTTGTCTAGGGGGGGGGGGATCATTTCTTTCCTTTCTCTAATTCCATTTTCATTTCCATCAATCAACTTTTCTCTAGAGAAACTAAACCCAATCCGAAATCACCATCACTTCCACGATCGCCAGGAAAAATAAATTCAAAAATCTTTTCCGGGCGTATTTTGTCGAACTCCTGTCGAAATCTGGGGTTGGCTTTGTTTTTTTGTTTTTTACCGTAACAAGAACAAAAATAACAATCCTCACCAAATTTAGGGCAGCTGGAATTAACTTTCCGATACCATAATCTGAAATCAGTATCAATAGATAGGTCGGTTTACCAACTGAGTTAAAATGACAAGTCTTAGATATTATCTTACTGATACACAAGTGTTTATTTCATTTTAATAAATAAGCACATTTATACTAAAGACATGAATTTTACGATTATTTGTTTATTATATATACAATACAAAAGTTGATTACTAATTGGGAAATGTTAATTTTATAAATGTATTTATATATTAGAATAAAATAAATCCTTATATATTTGTAATATTGATTTCTGCAGATATGTAAGACTTGTCAAATTTGCTCAGTCGGTGAGAGAACCGCATACAAATCATTTTGTCTTGATTTCAAATCATCGTAGAGGAATGTTCATTTTACGTATATACGTAAAATGAACATTCCTCTTATTATTTGTGGGTGGTTTATCGAGACAGCACAGACGAACAGTGAAAAGTTTAATCCCCTATATTTGGTTAGTATTGTCCGTATTCTTGTCACAGTTCAAAAACCAAGTCAATTCCAGACAGAAATAATAATTTTCCCAAAATGCATCGAATATCTGTAAAGAATAAAACTTATAAAATAGAAATGAATTTTCCCCAGATTTTCATATACCGTATTTGAATATGTATAATCCACATTTTTCAGAAAGTTTTCAGATGAAAATCTAGTTGTGCGTTACCTATGGAAAAATAATTGATGTACTTATTTCTATTTGTACTTTTTTGTTATACTAGGGATAAAGCATTTTTTATTCTAAATTTAAGCTTAATAAGGTTGGGTGGTGCGGATTGTCTACAGTAATGGATTATTACACGGTGAAATTCTGTACGTTTACACTACCAAACTTTCCTTAAACTTCAATCTAAACTATTTTATTTTACAATCATGTACATGAAAAGTCCTGGTTATATTTGAATTGTCTGTAAATACCATCTATCTATATAACAAACATCGCAACTTTTACTGTTTGTTTCTCTGTTCGTGACAGCGGACTCTTATCACATAAAAGTGACAATTTCGACAATTTTTAAAAATATCTCCTACCCACCAGTTTAAATTGTTCCAATCCAACGAATTCAATTACTTTCTAACAAAACGTCAGCTGAAATTGATAAGACGTTCACATCAACTAAAATGATTTAACTTACACTATTAAGAGCTTTGAAGTGGTAAACTATGATGTCTTGAAGAAGGTAATAGAATGTGAAGAAACCACCCGAACTCCACAGAAACACGGATAGATATCTGATTACAATTGGAGAAATCCAAGTCAGTGTGTAGTCATCGCAACTACTCAACAACTGGACATAGTGTGAAGTTGACATTCGTCAGTTATATTTGTCAGTATGCTTGGCGAAATTGTAGAACGAAGTGACCCTCCCAAATGAGGAAAGAGGGCCAATAAGTGGATAAAATAAATCGTAAGAATAAGAATCGATGATAATTCAAAAGAAGAAGAAATAGCGATCGATTCTAGGAAGAAGAAAAATCAATTAGCAGAGAAGAATGAGGTATTTTCTATATATCTATATTAATTTAGTCAGGCTTGAAAGTTGGAATTGAAAGAAGAGGACTGATTTTTAATTATGATTAATCAATCATGAAACAGTTAAATTATAATGAGTCGTGTGTACCAAAAAATCATGCTAAGTGTATATAATGGAATGCTGTATTACGCTTGGCGGGTCAGAAGCTGGAATTTCAAAATAAGGGCTTTGTTTTGTTAAAGTGTCAGTGAAAGAAAATAAAAACAAATGAATTGTTGTTATGTAACACGCATCGAAAAGGCTAGTTTGGGATACTAAAAGATGACTAGGTTTTCACAAATGATAAAATAATGCCCAGGAATTTCAAATTGTTTGGATTAGGAATGTTTAGTGAGAATTTAGTGATTAACACAAATCGACTGATCAGGTTAAATTATGTGATTCTTAGTTAGGTAGGCATAAATAGGGATTGATTTTCAAAATGGGGCAGAGATCGTCCAGGGCTGCCAACCAGGTTACCTGGGCTTTGCTGTCCCCTCCCTCGTTAGTGTCGATGAAGAGACCCGGCAAGCGTTGAACCCAGTTGCGACGATTAAAAAAAAAAACTTATGGCAATAAGAGTCGAAATCAGAAATCAGAAAACGGAGTGCCACAACTCCCTCGACTGAGAACTCACACAACTCAGTAGCAGTAGGAACAAGAGGAAAAGAAAGAAAGAAAGAAAAAATCATTAGAGAGAGCGAAAGACTAGGAACCTAGAATAGTTTTCAAAATCTATATATCGTTTGAAAGATTCACTCTTTGATTGACGAGTTTAGAAAAAAATTTTTTCATATTCCTTATGCTGTCTTCCCAGAATTACTATCAAATAATGTCGAATAAAAACAGACGTAAAATATATGCCGACCTTTTCTCAATGAAATCGAATGGTTCACCAGTTGTTATCGATAGAAGCCATGGTACAGGGATTTACAGAGCTAACCGACTGACAGGTGAGTTCCACATGAACTTATCACGAACCAGAGTTTACCTCAAACAGAAAAAAGATCCTGATAAATCGACGGAACCACGGCCAAACTGAACCAATAGTGATGAACCAAGAGTGATAAAAGAATTAAACAAGGTTCAAACCAGACAAATTATGGAGAACAACTAGACCAAACTACGGTCAAATTGAACCAAAAGTGACGGAATCAAACCAACTTTATTTGTTTATTTGAAGGGAAAAACAAATTGAGATGGTATACGACATGGAAAAATTAATTTTGAAGCTGGTAGAAGAAAAATTGTCAAATTCTTCAGTTGAATATGTTGGTAGAATATAATAAAAGTTTTTCTGTGCAATTAGTATTCTTAAAGATGGTATCAAAAGTTGGTTTATAGGTAGACTGAGATTGAAACCAACACATTTGATTTAATATTCACATGAGTGAACACTCAATACAAGTGACACGAACAACTTGTCACGTCTGTTATACTTACTGATTCCTCATCGTCAAAAACATTTTTTGGGTACTCTACATGAGTAAGTCCCCTGTTTAAAAAAAAATGATGTGTAATATGAAATAACATCTACATGCAATACATTATAATAATACCCTATATGAAATAACAAACTACATATAGTATGATATGCGCTATATATTACAATCATTGCTGAAAGGGAGGTGGTGTTTGATCAACACTGCTGGGATGCCATTGTAATATGACTGTTACATGGTTAAAAACTGATTATCTCATCTAGAGAAAATGTACACGTAATATCATAATACCTAAGTATTTGTAATACCGCGTTGAAGAAAATTACGTACATTACATAATCAGATATTGGGAAATGAATATATATATATATATATATATATATATATATATATATATATATATATATATATATAAGTGGTATATAAAGTTGAAGTGGAGTTTGACCCTGCAGCAGCCAGTCTTATTCTTAATCAGAACTTTATTTAGTAAGTGCAATGAGATTTGCTTTTTTTTTTTTTACTAGTTTTCATTTCCAGATTATTTTTGTCACTTTTACTCACATTATTCTACAACTGTTAAGTAAGCAGCACTCGAAGTCCCGGGGCAACTCCTTTTTTTCCGATCTGAATCCGGCAGAATAGAATCGAAATGAAGATTAGTCTCTGCCAAGATTTGTTCCTTCATCCCATATTCTTGGAAGCGTGTCTTACCGATCAGGCTACGGAATACAGTTCACAGGAGTCATTAAAATTACACTGTTTCTTGTCCAATTTACTGTGCACCATATTGTTTGTTTACACCTTGCAGTTGTGGACGTAATTTTTTTGGATGAAGAATATACATTACCAATTCCAATTGCTGTTTAAAAATTTTTGTTTCATTTTATAGCAACGCCCGGATCGCTTATAGATTCTATGGCCGTTAGATTGGTACCGTCCGCTGCGGAGGTTACTTCATTATCTCCAATCCGTACTCTTTACACGAGAAGCATCTATAAGAATTAATGTTGCACAGTGGCAATAAATTAGACTGAAAAGAAAGAAGTAGAGCGTGAAGAAAAAAGTGACTGGAAGATGAGGGTAGACGGCAGCGGGCAGGAACCTGTACATTTATAATGGAATGGCTTATCACTTATTAATATAAGGTAATTAGAAACCGTAAATCGAAACTGTCAACGCAGGTTTCTTCAGTTTCAAAGCGATTCTGGCTGACTGGCTGGGTGGTTATGTTTGTGTTACACGTACATGAGGCACCAATGGAGCTAGAGGAATGAAAATTGAAACGTTTACTCCTTATTATGTCTAATTTTTGTTTTTGAATCCGGGAGGTTTTTGTGTGGGGTTCAATTTACTACGTAAGTTTATTCAAGAGTGGTCACTTAGTTTGTGTCCGGATGCGATCACACTTGTTATTTATTTATTTTTTGAAAAATCCGACTTTTTAGTAATCCAACACCAGAGTGAAGTCACTTATTCATTGATCGCCCTTTTGGCAGATTTTTTAATTGATCATCCCTAAAGCAGCATGCTTAGTCAGGGGACGGTTTGCATTGAGTGACAAGCAAGACCCGTGGATATATTTTCCAAACAGAAGTAAATACAGTTTTTTTTTTTTTTAAGGGACAATTCAGCGTAAATTTAAATTGCAAATCGAATCCCCACCACTAAAACTGCATTATGATAAAAAAAATCAACAAACGTTTTTTGTAGACGTAATAAGGAGTAAATGTTCAAATTTTCAGCCCTCTAACTCCATTGGTATGGCCTGTTACAAACATGCTTTGCCGGCCGGCCAACCAGCTGAAACCCGCTTAAAAACTGAAAAAACCTACGTTGACAGTTTTCATGATAGTTTCGGTTGTCGGTTTCTAATATACGGACGGGCTTATTCCCTAACCTTGTGTGTCCCTCAGTCTAAGGGAGTTGACACACTAGTCAGACCACACATACGAGTGTCCCTCACTTCCTCACTGAGTGGCCGTCTCCCTCCTACAACTGCTACTGAATAGCCTTTTTGACTGACACCGACCACACATGTTGTAAATTGGTCCGTTAATAAGCCGACACAATGCTTTTCGGCAGCATGTTGACTGGGGCGATCCCATTGATTGCTTTGGAGTTGGTCACTGCAGAGATAATCTGTCTTGATATTTTACAAGGAGACACAGGGGCTTCACTCGACCATGAGCATCAATGCATTATGCTGATAGTGTAAGTGTCCCAGTAATTAATGTCACATTCAGGATTCTTGTTTCACATTTCTGGCATTTACCGTCATTTGTTTGTTTTTTCCGATTTGACAGATGGCGATGGTTGTATTTTGGTTCCAGTTGTTTTTTTTTACGATGAATAAATGAATTATAAAAATTAACAATTCTTGGTTAGTCACTCAATAGAAATCGTTACGTGTCCAATGTCTTTTGTCGGCATGCCGTGTTGGGGGAGATCAACGGATAAAAAAAATTGGGAAAAAAAGTTTGTAAAATTACTCATCTCGCCTTTTGTTTGGGTGTTGATCACTGAAAAAAAATTTCGAAATTTCGAAAAAAAAAAAAAAAAAGAAAAAAAAAGCAAGCGCGAATTCTGCCAGACACGAACAATGGAGCCAATTTCGCATGAGCTTACATTGTAAATTGAACCATCAACTTGAAATCTGGTGAGTTAGGGGTCATTTTAAAACAAAAAACAAAGAAAAGAACGATTGTTTTATAGACATACCGAGGAGTAAATGTTGAAATATAAAGCTTTTTTGCTCCGCTAGTGCTGTAGATTGATAGATAGCCAGCAAGACTCACTTGAAATCTGAAGAAACGTCTGTTGACAATTTGGGTTGACTGTTCCCAATTTTATACTTGGGAGAAATGATTTGGGTCGTTTTCGACACAAGAAGCATTTTAGTTCGAACATCATCAACCGATATATATATATATATATATATATATATATATATATATATATATATATATATATATATATATATATACATATGGTTCAGATCAGGTTAGCAGTATAGCATAATATAATATAATAATATATGAAAGATATAAAGCAACGTCTGATATGTGATGGATTTATTTTATAGAGTGCCTGATACATTCAACTATATACTATGAAAGTCAAGTTGTTTTAGAATAGAGCTGGAAATAAATAGTAGAATATAGATTTGCTACTAAGACTAGTCCATGTTTCTGCCCTCTCCGGGCCTCATTAGGCGAATGATTCGTTTAATGAGGCCCGGAGAGGGCAGAGACATGAACTAGTTTGTGTAGTGAATCCACATTCCACTATTCATATATATATATATATATATATATATATATATATATATATATATATGTATATATATGTGCGTATATATATATATATATATATATATATATATATATATATATATATATATATATATATATATATATGTGTATATATATGTGCATATATATATATATATATATATATGCATGCACACACATGCATATATATGTGTGTATATATACATATATGTATATATCTATATATACATACACATATATGTTCAGTTTAAAACATAAAAGCATAAAAGAGGAAGGTTTTAACCAGTGTTGCCAGATTCGGCTAGAAGAGAAGATAATCAGAGCTTTATCTCACAGACTTACCCAACACAGGCATTGGAATAGCGCCGAATTTGGAAATTGACCCTGTCTGGTGGCAGAGCTTTAATACTAGCCTCTTCAAAATTCGATGCTATTCCAATGCCTGTGCTGGGTAAGTCACTGAGAAAAGGTTTGGATCATCTCCCCTCATTGCCAAATCTGGCAAAATTGGTTTAAAGCTTGACTTGCCTACACTTTCCTCTCCTCTTCTGTTCAGGAACCGCCCTATTCACAATCAAGCCCACCATTTGGTTCGACATCGTATTGTTCGGGTAGCAAAAAAAAAAAAAAAAGCGTACATTTTGGACGTTGATTCTGTCCGTTGATAACTCTTGCATTCTGACGCATATGTCATTGTTCTTTACACGTTGGTCCAGTAATTCAGAGACTTATTTGAAAGAAGAAGAAAAAAATAGAAAGAAAGCCAGTGACATTGGAGAGCAAGGTGAGACAAGGAAATATTGAAACATCTTGACTGACAGATGCAGTCGGGCGTGAAGAAGACTCTAATGGCTACCTCCCTTGATTTTTAAAGGAGAGGCAATGAAGTCTTCGTCGGGAGAAAGGTGGTGTAGTGGAATGGTGGAGGTGGGTCGAAAGTGAAAGCTCTTATTTTCAATTCAACCCCCATCCCCTTGAATTTAAATGTCAAACTCAAGATGATTTGACACCAATCCAATTGAGGTTCACCTTTTATTGACCTCCCCAAGGTTCGCCAGTCCATTTTAGCTCTGGTTGACGTCCGCCTGATCCCAATCTCGATTAACGCTGGCTGAGATTAGCAAATTTCTTTCCGTTCGTAGATTATCTCCTTGGCATGAAACACAACACACACACACATACACACATTGCACATACACATATACACAGTTATACTCACAAATACACACGTACGCACGCATACGCACACACACACACACATACGCATACACACTCTGATCAAATTAGAAAAGTATATGTACACACATGTACAAATGCATACAAGCACACGAACATTCATATATGAGCACACATGTGCACATAGACTCACCTTTGCGAATGCACACGCATACGCACTCGTGCACATGTGCACATTCACACACACACACACACACACACGATTTTCAAAGTTGTATAACCAGTAGCAACAGTTATAGAATCGCCATGCTTGGAGGATGCTCACTCAGTTGTTTTACTTCACGGCAACAAACCCTAGACATGTCACAAAACAATTTTTATTCGATAGCTGAAAATCATTGCCTCACGAGATGTTCTTTAAAAAGTTAAATCAAATTTAATTGTCAAACTCCTAGAGAGATGACTTTTTTTACAATTTGTCAAACGTGACACAGAGAGAGAGAGAGAGAGAGAGAGGTAAAAAGAAAGAGTGATTCCTTGACACCATGTCGTGTCACCTCGCGTTTCCGAGTTCTCGGTATTTTTTTTTTTTTTGTTAACTTTCTGTTGAGAAAAATATCATTTCTATATAACAACAAGTATATATTCATATCAGTCATTTTTCTTTTCGGTGAAAATTACCTTGCTACTAAGGATGTCGTTAAAACTGCTAATATAATAACAGAACCATTAAACAATGAAAAAAAACACGATATTTCTAAAAATTCGTCAGTAACTTTGGGGTATTCTTCCGATCATGTTATCTATGATTACAAACGAATTACAATTTCACTAGTGTTCCAGTTGCCTAGTGGTCTAGGACGTTCATCTAGATCTTAGTCATTTTGGGGATAGAATCCAACTTGGAACCAAACAACTGCTTTCAACGTCAGTATGTTGCATACTTATGAACGCTATTGGAAAGAAATGAAATGCCATCGGCCATTGGAAAAGCGTTAAGTTACAGTCGGTCAACGTTCGAAACAATTTTGTAGGATATAATAACGGAGCATTTGAAAGGCCCTGTCCCCATGAAAGCTGCAATTATATTACTAATCAACCTAGTGGTTTAATTATTGAAATGGAAAGGCTATTGATAATTTGATTAGGCGATCAAAATCAGCGTAATATGCCTATTAGCCTTACTTTGGAGCAAGTAAAGGCTCGAAGACTTTTCAATGCTTCAAGATCTGCACGTGCAAGTGAAGGTGTTCGTGATAGAGGATTTGATACGGTAACTTTTATTATTTCTGTATTAGTAGGGGTTTCACATTAGCAGTGGTTGGTGGCCTTCACAATAATTAAGTGACAGCAAGTCTCCTCAATGCTCTGAGATTCTTCTCAGTATTTTGGCCAACTTCAGTTGTGCTGTCGTCTGGATAGTGTCGGTTCTTCCCAGAGTAAGCCTTTGGTTTGCCGGAATCATCTGTCACGCTCTTTCTTCCTTGTTCACTATTACCAGATCTGGTGTTCTGTCTTGAAATAGGCAATTCATTCGAATCTCAGGATTCAATGAAATTTTGTTTGTTTGATTCCCTGAGATAGTTTTTTGGTCTATGTATGTACCATTGGTTTGTACGTCGAACTCCAGTCCCTTGCACAGTTCCCAGTGGATTACCCTCAATATACAATGATGTCTATTTTTGTATCATTTCCAGGCTCTCACTCACTATATGGTTAATTGACTCATATTTATCGCCACATAATCAACTCTTGCTATTTCCCTATATCGTGTCTGCCTAAACTTTTATATAGTTAGTTATAACGGAGTTGTTTTGTGTCACTATTGGGAGCAGTTCAGTTTCTCTCTTTGGGTTTTCTCTGTGCAGCCACATCCATTTCATTGGATCTGCTGTGGTTGGGGTTGTCTTTTGAAATGTTCGTGCTGTTGTGTTTCTTCCCATTTCTGGATTCTTGATTTTGCATTTCCTGGTTCTCTAGTCTCTAAAAGAGCAAAAAGAGAAGAAAGAGAAGGTAGAGAGAATGGAAAAGCAAGAAAAGATAAAAAGAAGCAAAAGTTCAATGGGGCGTCCACTATGAAGTTTAAAGGCAATTTTTGACAAATCAGTTTCAGGTAAACTGGCTTGAAACAAATGATAAAATCGATGAACCCCCCTCCCCCCCCAAAAACAAAGTTTAAACGCTGTTTTTAACAGATCATGTAGCCTTAAGTAGGAGATACCTTTTACATAAGAAGGGTCTTACTATGAAACAGCTTTCTATACAGTTTCAAGTAAATCTTACTCGAAACAGCTCAGAAAATCGATTAAAATACAGTTTAAATCCTATTATTGTTAGATTATGTGACCCTGAGTGGAGGATTTTTTTTAGGCAAGCAGCATCTTATCAAGATACACCTTTCTACCAAGTTTCATGTAAATCTGACATGATATGAAGAAAGACGGACCGACGGACAGACAGACGGATCTTTTTATAGGGAGACGAGGACCCCTCTAAAAAGGGTCGAGAGAAAAAAGAGAAAAAGCAGGAAAAGTGAGATAGAACAGAGAGAGAGAGAGAGAGAGAGAGAGAGAGAGAGAGAGAGAGAGAGAGAGAGAGAGGGAGGGAGGTGGATGAAAGTTTCAAAGCTTTTCTTCTTTTCTCATATCATCTTGTCCTTTTAGCCACCAAGTCAAAACTTGAAAACCTCGATAGGAGATATTTAATATATATCATCCTAATACGACTATTATTTCTAAACTGAATTAAGATGCCACCCATGTGTGTGAAGACAAATGTTTTAACAACAGTTTTAGTTAGTCACTCAATAGACTGATCAACGTCTTTTGGCAGAATGCTGTGTTGGATGTGGTCAATTATATCACTAAAAAGTTAGCATTAGAAAAAAAACAAGCTGTTGGACACAAACTATTGGGCCAATTTAGCGTAAATTTACGTTGCAAACTGACATCATCAAAAGCCTATTTGCCGGAGGGTATTTTAAGCAAAGAACCCCCCCCCCAAAAAAACCCCCAAAAAACAAAGCGTCCTTCCCAGACAGGATAGGAGTGAATATTTTATCTTTCAGTTCTTTAGCTCCATAGGAATGGCCCGTAGGCGCATGCTATCTACCCCTTTCGATTTTGTTAAATTGATCCCTATACGACCCCGAATGGTATATTTTATGTATCATGTGATAAAAAAAATACAATACAATTTTACGATAAATTTTTCAAGTGTAATATAAATACACAGGTTCGTCTGGCACAGGTTTTTCGGTATTATCAACAGTATTTTAATTTACCCCTATATTCCATAGATTTTTTAACAACTGTCTTCATCTTTTTCATTCCAGTCGATACGATCTTCAGCCTTCCTGTATTTTCTGAAGTTCCGGAGATTCTCGATTCTCTTCTCTCCATCTTCGTTGTTTTTAGTACACCTCTGTCGATATATTCTTCGTCTTTCTTTATTGTCTAAAGTTCTGAGATTACATTTTATCATTATTCCATTGATTTTAAGAGGAGTATCTGTTACTTGGTTGTTTTAACGCAACATTTTGATCGATATATTCTCCGGCTTCCTGTGTAGTCCGAAGTTCGAAGTTATAGTATTTTTCCTAATTCATGATTTGGTCTGTGATTCCAGTACGAGAAGACGGAACAAAACTGCAACATATGCATCATCAGACAGACTCTTGAAGTGTCATAATAAACCAAGTGGAATAAAGTCTGTTCTCATTAGGTATTTAAACCCATCATCTCGCCATTTCCTGCTTTGGTCCTGATATCTTGATGAGACGACGGGGTATTTTGATTTATGCACCATCACATTGGTGACAGGTCCTTCTGCTGGCGAATGTACCAGCAGGAGTAATGTTTGCCCTTAAGTTTTAAATCCATCTTCTTATCATTTCCTGCCTTCGTCCTGCATAAAATGGAAATATGTCTTTTTTCAGAATGTTTTCTTTGATCAAGACTCATGTAAGAGGCCAACGTCTCGGGGTCTCACGAAACTTCACTGTGAATTTTTAATAGAAAAATCTGTTGCATGAAACTAAATATCAACGAAATACGCGCATCAACAAAATATGCCAGAAAATAATAATAATAATAATAAACAAGTCTGGTTGCTGTAGAGTCAAACTCCATTTATATTTCTATTCTGACTAAAGATGATTACAGCAACATTTGCACTGCATATATAATGAATGGAAAAATATTTTTTTTTAAATTCTTTGAGTATAAACGTATTTATTTATCAGATGGAAATAAACCCTATTTATAACATATTTTTATTGATATGTCGGACTTATCAGTCGGTAAGAGAATTGGCTACTTCTCGGTCGGTCGTGATTTCAAATGACGGTAGGAGAATGTAAATCATTACTCTGCTAAATTTGGTGAGGAGTGTTCTTGCAGAAAAAAAAAAGTCATTAATGAAGGGAAATTAATTGAACACGATTTGGAAGAGTATTATTCTCGTTGCGTTATGTGAATTACGTTGCAAGTGTTGCGCCAGTGCTCGTGGCGTTTTCGTTGAATTTTGAAAAGAGTTCATTACTGATTTTTCTAAATACTGAACCCATCTGGAAATTTGTGTTTTAAACGTTGACAACAGCACAAGGAGCCGGAATATATCCGTTTTCCTTTATATATAAAAAGAGGATCGTTAATATCTATTTATTTAATTGGATTGAATGTAACAAACTTCACGTTTTTTTACTTTTATTCATTTCATTTTATTTAATTCTAACCGTACTACGAAATCAATGGCAATTGTGAGTTGACGAAGTGACAGAATTGTTGGGTAAGCGATGCTTGTACACGATTAGTGAATACATTTGATGAGTAGCGAGACCGTAGGATAGATTCTGGTGTTGCCTAATGGATATGAAGTCCTGATTAGAAATGCATGTACGGCATTCAACTTGAAAAGCGAACGGACATTGTAGCATTAACGCGTCTGGTACAGTGAAGGAGGGAGCATAACTAATGAACTGTCTCCCTCGGGTTGAAGTCCTGAGATGGACACAAAAAAACAAAACAAAGGAACATGATAATAGTTATTAGATCTTGATTGAATGTGAGTCCTATCAGTTGAATCTAATTAGGACTAAGGCGAATCTTTTCTATGACTGCAAAAGTGTTTTAGCGAAGAAAGGCGAATGCACATCTTGACAGGAATAGGTATGACTTTGTTAAGCGTGTGTCTAGGACAATTTTGTCTCGGGAGGGCCGAGTTTGCTCCCTGTGTCAAAGAGATTTTGAATTTCAAAACGTAAATTTGACGCAATTGTTCATCAAACCGGGCAACGTGATTTTACTTCCTGCATAATGAGTGTAATTTTCTGATAATATATGTGTAAAAAGTTTAAAAAATTGTCCCATTCAAACTTTGCTTTTGAGACCAGTACATCAATATTCATTTGTAAGCATTTAATTGCATATGTGCTGATATACCCAATATCTTATTGGAAATAAGTAGGTTTCAAATTATCACTGGCCTAGTCAGAAAAGCAAAATTTGAATTTTCATCACGCAAGAACAGAAAAATTGTTTTGGAAAGTTACTCAGTGCTATTTTTCAATTGCGTAATCAAATTATAAAGGTTTCTGAGATTATCACCACCCACTTAAGTCCACAAGAGTATTTCTTCTTCCAACGAAGTTGAACAGAGTTTATGAATATACCCATGTTTGTCTGTTTCTCCCTACGATATCCCCGGAAGTTCTTAACGAAGTTCAGTGACATTTTTTCTTGTGCCAAGGAACAATTGATCGAATTTCGGGGCTGATCAAGATTTTATTTTTAGAATAATGATTACGCTGATGTGACGTCATCGTTATGGAAGTGTAATGCAATAGTGGATATCATCACAATGATGTCATGCAATGACATCACTTTGACGAAATCGTCGCCGTTGACGCCGTAATAACATAATGAATTGGAAGCATATTGCATTGTCAACACTATTGTGTGATTGCGCAAAAATAATTATTGCAATGTCAGCGCTTTTTCAGTTTCAAGTGACAATGGTGTTGGTGGAGGTGTCTGCCTTATTGGTGCTTTCTCGTTTGACAATGTATTTTAGCTGATTTCATTGATACAAAAGTTTCCTGCATTTTCGACTATATATTGTATTCATATGAATTAAAAGCATTGCAAATCAGCCATTAAATTATTGGCTTTCTATGACCTTATGCAACCTTTCAGTTTAATTTTCTATGCTATAAAATCATGTGGATCTCAAAGTTAACAGCATTTGTGACAATATCTTTTTATTCATATGTTCTAATAGCATCGTTTTTTAGTCTATAAAGTGTTTTCCTTGGCTTTCTATGACCTTACGCCACAGTTAAATCGTATATTATTTATAGAAGAACGTTTCCGATTTTCATTGACTGAATTCTTCAAGGAATTTCTCGATTTAAAAAATTTTTTTGAATCGCTGACTCGTCGAGAAATGTTTCGTGAAGCAAAATATGTGATAGTGTGGAAGAGAAAGCGGCATGTGTTGTGAACTACTTCGACTATATTCGTTCTTTGAATTATTTAACCAAGTTTTCCCGTTTTGATTCATTATCCTGGGAGGATTCCTAGACTGAAAACAATTCAAAATTGAAGACAACATTTATCAAAATGAAATAGAGTAGATTCGAAATGTTGCGAGAATAGAGAAAACTAGTAAAAGTTTCGCATAACCTAGCTTTTAGGAAACACTGTTTGAAATGTTGTGATCAAAACAAAAAAGATGAGGATACTGGTCAGAATAAATCATAGAATAATAGCAATGCTTCATCTCAGAATTTCATACAAAAGAATTTACCCCCCACCACGAAAAAGAAAGAAATGTTTAATTGAAATCTAAATAATTGCGACGATCCTTACCTTAGAACTTCAATCATCAGAAAGAAAACTGGAGAATGGAGAGAGAGAGAGAGAGAGAGAGAGAGAGAGAGAGAGAGTGGGATATTTAATATCCAAAGCAAATATTCCCCTCTTCCTCTTTCCATCTATCTATCTATCTATCTATCTATCTATCTATCTATCCCAGTCTATTAATATCAAATCTATCTGTGAGACTTTTATATGAGATGTCGGATAATCAAAGATAGGTAAATATGAATAGTTATAGATTGAAATTTAGAATGATGTCTATGAAGAGAACCTTTAATCTCGTGTGAAATTTTCTTTTCGACCTTACTTTCGCCGTTCAACAACTTTTAGATCTGATCAATAGCATGTCTTGCAACACTTGAGATTCGATTCCGTTGTAAAAGCCGACACCGAAGCAGCAAACTGAAGATTGCAATAAATAGCAACAGAAAAGCACTGCTCCCTTTGTGTTCGATATTTCTCAGAGAGATTTTGCATGGCAAAAACTGTCCAATCAGCAAACAATTCTTTTTTTTTCAAAAACCTTTTCTCTTTTTAATTTTTCTTTTTCCCGCATTTCACCATTTCTGATGTAAACAATTGATAATGTTTCATCAACGCCCGCATAAATCAGATAGTTGAGTGTAGAATTCTGTTTGGGCAATCTATTAGTGGACAGAAAAATAAAAAAAAACTATAATTTGGCTCGAGAACGACTGCTCAAAGCAAATAGGAACTTCTCAACTGATAATTGAAGCCAATAAAAAGACAAACTGTCGATATTTTCATGAAAGAAAGAAAAAAAAGGAAGGCGTTGCCATGAAAGACAAAGATGAAACCAAGAGGAGTTAATTGTTGTTTGGGTTTCTGTCATAAAGTGTTGTTAATATTCAAAGAAATATCCGGACTAGTATCGTCTTCTTCTTTTTTTTTTTTTCGGTGGGGGACCACCATCAGCTGTCCCGTTGTGTTCTCATTGATCTTATTCACGGTCTTAAATCTCTTTAGGAAAAGTCAGAAGTTGCGAGAAGCTAAATCTGGACTGTGGATGTTTTCTGTGACACATTGGCTGACACGTTTTGTTGATGCGATATTTTGCCCCGAAAACGGGTCTTGAAAAATGACTCATTTTGTTATTGAGAATGCAACGGTCAAAAAGCACTCGTCCAGTGCAGTGTCATTGCTGAGTGAGAGACCCCAGAGGAGGATTTAACGCATACGCAGTGAGGTCCCCTCTAATTGATTGCCAAGTTACATAGAAGCCACTCACCCGATTCTCTACGTATCCGAAATAAATGGATAGGTGCATAGAATCATGGACAAAAATTCACAACTATTTGATGCCCAAGACAGAATTGCAAGAAAACCAAAATGTGGTCTGGGTTTACAAAATAAAGAAAAATTACGAGTGTGCTCGGCGGGAAATTACAAGTTGAATTTCTAACGGAAGTATTCGTGGAAGTAGAGAAGAGAACCGGTTGAAATAACATCAAATAAGAAATCAAACAAACTGAGAGTTAGTAAGTAGTGTCCTTACACTGAAACCGGCTTCATTTGGGCATTTTTCAAAGTTTATAATTGGTATCGAAATTTCCAGACCCAGACCTATTGAATCGACGCTGAACAATTTTTGTTGTCGTTTTCACTCTAAACACGTTGCTGACG
The DNA here is from genome assembly GCA_963457665.1 of Thysanoteuthis rhombus. NCBI lineage: Eukaryota > Metazoa > Mollusca > Cephalopoda > Oegopsida > Thysanoteuthidae > Thysanoteuthis > Thysanoteuthis major. Next base: position 32,980,574 of record OY735218.1, read on the forward strand.
TTATCAATAGCTTGAGCAGCTTCATGTTTTAATTCAAAATCCTACTTAAAAATCGTTCTAACTTGTTGGGTTTACACCACTGCTGTTCTTGGCTAAAGAACTGCAAATTACGAATTATACCTTTATTTACTTTAATTCTGCCGAGGATGCGATTATTTTAGTAACTCTTTCAATTTAGCATTATTCACAATAATGTGAAAAAAGACATTTCATGTGTAACAACCTAATATCAACAATCATTTTCTGAAGGTATGAAATGAAGATAAATAATGAAAATAATAAATTTGTCGGCCATTTATTTTCATTTCTCTTTGTCATAACACATTCTTTTAGCTGATAAATCTATGTTCTTCAGCAATTCTATGATGTATGTTTTATCTAATGGTCCTGGTAACATTTAAATGCTGATTTTCCAAGCTGGCAGGCCTATTCATCTGGTATATTGCTGCTGCATAACCCCTCTACCCCTAATTATTTTCATAACGATTAAGCTAAGCTCAACTCATAAGTGGAGTTCGTTATGAATTTCTCCACTTATGTGACTTGTTTTACGGCGGGGATTTCATGAAAACTTATATAAATACAGAGGAAGCTTTTTATTGTCTTTTAGATAGCAATAACTGACTGATAACATTAAGTGGAAGACATAGACAGGAAACTCTTATTGTGATTACTTTAAATACAATGTATAGAAATGACAGCGATTATAATTAGCGGATTTCTTTGTATTTCTTGAAAGGACACTCTGGTTGACGAATATCACCGTCAGGGAATCGTTCAAACAACAAACATAATTTGTCACCATCTGAAAACAATATCTCCATATACCCTACTGAGACTATTTCTCAAACAATTGGATATCTTGAAATTTTTTCATCAAAATGAAGTTCTGAAGATATGACCATTCCGTAGGAAAATCCACCTGAATGCCGAATTGTCCTCATTACTGCCCGTGAGTGATGCCACCAGTGTGTGTATACCACATCTTGACCGGTGGGGCTAGATGTTTCCATTGTGACGTTGGCAGTTCTGTGTTTTCAGAAAGGACACACATCAAATACATGCTGCGGAAGTTGCTAAGTGAATAGATGGAATCGACCCCGCAGACATAAAATCTTCATCACAGATTCAAGTCCTCGAAATTACATCGAAAAGCGTTTGAATTGCTAGCTCGTCTCTCCGTTTCTTGTCGCTTGCAGCTAGGCTAATCAGAGGGTTGGGTAGAGGCCATTGGTAGGCGTTATCGAGCATAGTGTAGCGATAGATCTTCTCCCGAGATGATTAACAGGGTTGCTACGCCAGGCTCTCTGTATGATTCCCGACTACTCGCATTACCTGGTATACCTGGTTGGTCACCCATCTAGGTAGTGGCCATGCTCGACGTTGTTTAATATCGATCATCGTGAGGGAACCAGTGTATCAAACGCGATTCGGTCGTAACCCAAAATACCTGTACATGACAATTTTATGAAAGCCTCAGGAAGAATTTCATTGTAAGTAAATGCATCCTCTGCTTTTCAAACGTTCGCTTTACGCCACTTCATCTTTACAAAAAAAGCATTCGTAGAGGTTATTCCCCTTATGCAAAATGGTGTAAAGCGAAGAAGCAATTACCATAAACTTATATGATAAAAAAATTGAGCATTCCTAGACCCCCAATAGAAGCTCTTTCTATGTTTGCTCGCCTCGATGTCGAAGAATTGCATTTTAAATGCCAGTATCCTCCCCCATCTTTCGAAAGTTCGCTTTACGCCATTTCACTTTTACCAAAAAAAAAAAAAACTACATTAGTTCAGATTGTTCACCACAATATGAAATGGCGTAAAGTGAAGTATCAATTGTTTCACCAATAATTTAAATGGGGAAAATTTTTGAGCATTCCAAGACTCAAAAAATAACCTTCTTCTATTCTGGTCTGCATTTTGTTAGACGGGTATCATAATCATCGTACATGATATCATCAGATTATTTTAAAGACTGTACCTGAAAGAGTAAACAGGTCACCTAATCAAAGGGGGGCAACTCGAAATTTGGCACCAAAAAACAACATAGATGGATAGGGATGTATGAATGAAAAACGGATATGGCGTGTCTATGAAGTGATTCCACGTTGTAGAACCAAGAACACCCGACGAAGGCCAGAGGGCACACGGCCGAAACGTTGTGAATATATGAACTGTCAGTCGAGGAGAATATTCCGATCTACTCTGTCTGCTTGTTTCGGCTTGAAATTCGACTCTATGCTTGACTGGCTAGCCACACGTTTTTTTTCTATCATACAGATTTTTGTAGGCATGCAAAACACCCTGAAAACCTGACCTAGGCCTACCTGTCCTTTCAAAAGTACAGTCATACTACAAGTCTACCACCATTGCTGCATTGTCAACCATCGAAAAAGTATTAGACAAAGTTATGTTTTGGGTCTGGGAATGCTCGAAAATCGTTTCTGTATAAATGAGATGTAATTGTTTTTCTGCTTTCCGGAAGTTGAATTTCCCAACTAGATCGGGTGGATTTTCACGCTTGGGGAATTTTAGGGTTTCAGGTGAGATTCTGACCTTATATTGGCAGATTCTAGCCTGGAATATTGATCTTTTGGCTCTACTTATATAGTTAAATTACTTTCCCTTTTGAAAAAAGTTAATGTATGTGGGCTAATGTAGAAAAAATTCCAAATATCATGTGCAAACTAGAATATACCAGTCAGAAATGACAGGGTTATTCATGTATAGATCTAAGAAGTGTAGCGATATTATTTTAGGTAATTAATTTTTAATAATTCAAGTCTCCTAATTTTGTGTTTTTCAAGTCTCAACTGATCTAAAGTTGTTTTAATGTTTGATCAGACATGAAGTCTTAATAATTACTTTGACGTAATTTTTATTACTACGTCATTATAGGGAGGAAAATCAATCAATAATATCATGCAAACAAACTAATAAATAAATGAACAGAAAAAATTGTATCCCAACTCATTATATGGTTAGATTATTTAGAATGCTCCTTTGAATCAGACAATCTTGGAAGAAGTTGATAGCATTATGGAATATGTGAAAACAATATAGGGTCAAAAGCGGTTGAGAACTACTAGTCTATACAGTATACATCAAGTTTAAAATCGTTATCAGTCTTTCATCGTCTTTCGTTGGACATAGACTTTCTCAAGGATTCATCACATTTCTCTATCATAGCCAATACTTTCTGAATTTGTGTAGTTCGTCTCTCCATCTTGTATTTCTGCCGGCCTCGGTTGCGCATGTGATCTCTGGGGATCCTTATGCGAATCGTGATGTCCATGGGTTGTCTGCCAATCTTGCAAAAGGACCAGCCCATTGCCATTTGATTTTTCTAGTGAATTCTATGATGTCTCGGACGCCTGTTTTCTCCCTGGCATACTGCGCTGTCTTGTGATCTCCCCATGTGTGAGCATGATTCTCTCATGTGCATGTTGCATGCTCCTCAGTCTGCGGCTTCGTCTCTTGGTTAAGTTCCATGTTTCAGCTCTATAGATGACTATCGAGAGGATGCATTGGTTGTATACCCTTCTTTTTGGGATTAATGGGATAAATGTGATTCTTCACTTGATTTCATAGTATTATTTTGGGGGTTTCATAGAGATGTGTCGTCCTAGGTAGATGCAGTGGTCTACTTTCTCCTGTTTCGCGTCCTCGATTTTGATCGTTTTTTTCTGATTTCCGACATGATAGTTGGGTCCAATCATGATCAGCGAGGTTAAGCAACGTCCAACCTGGTCAATACCTAGGTAAGTAACCGTCAGGAAATACCAGGTGCCGTAAGCAGCTGATAACCATATAGAGAATTTCCCTTAGTGACCCTGCTATTCGTCCAAAGGATGAGACCGATCTCTACACTACGCTCAATAACATGAGGTAAATGCCCTTCTCCCAGAACACCTAAGCTAAAGCCACCCTCTACCCCTGAACCCGCTGACTGAGCTGGTTGCAAGCGACAAGAAATGGATGGACGAATGAATGAAAGTTTGAAAGGATGTGAATCGTCTGATAAAACGACGAAAAATTCATCGACTACACGGTGGAATTCCTCCGGTGAACACTCACAATTTGTACCCTTTCCTCTTGCCTCTCAGTCCAGGTGAACGGCTTGAGCAAATCGAATTTTCCGCAGCGACGCTTTCTCGAAACCTGCAATGGTCAGTGCGGGTCTGTCACTGGCAGAAGACGGGTGGGGGAAAGATGCAAAGAAGCTTTGTACAGTTGAAATCCCTTTCGGCTACGTCAATACGGCCAGTAATCACGTGATAATAGGCGAGGACACCGGATGTGGACGTCATGTGAACAGGACTATCGTTACCGACCGGAAGTCGGTTGAAAATTGCGTCGAAGAAAGGAGAGTTTACCAGCAAAAGGTTGGATTGATAGAATAATAGATATGGATATACGATTAGTAGATAGATATGAATAGATTAAGATAGATAGATAGATAGATAGATAGATAGATAGATGGATGGATAGATAAATAGATAAATAGATAGATAGATAGATAGATAGATAGATATGAAAAGACAAAGAACGATAGAAATAAATAAACTGATCGGCATGAATAGACAGATATGAATAGACTAAGATAAAAATAAACAAACTGAGATAGGTAGATAGATATTAAAACACACGCACACACACACATATATATAGAGAGAGAGAGAGTGAGGGGGAGAGAGGGAAAGAGAGAGAGAGATAAAGAGACTGAGTTATATAGATATGAACAAACTGAAATAGATAGATATGAATAAACAGAGTTGGACTGATAGATAGATGAAATAAGAGAAAGATGTCACTTGATTGTATTTCTGCTGTCCTTCTCAAAGCTCTTTACTTCTTGGATCTTTTTCAAACTATATCAATCCGTCGAGCACTGCATCAAATTCTTTCCCTTGGCGGATCTATCGAAAACCTCATTGTTCCTTTCTTCCTTTTGGTAGTGTCTCTCAAGATTCGACCCGATTCACCTTTGGAGAAGATCTTTCTTCTTTTACAAATCCATATCTAGAAGAACCCAATTTGATTCTAGATCTTTTTTTTTCATCAAATTTTCTCCGAGCGTTATTTCTGAACCCGTCAGCTACACGATAAACTCTAAACCCGCTGGCACGTATATGAATAATAAAAAAAAAAACCTTTCCTTTTAAAATGCTCATGTATTTGTTTTATCTGACATCTGAGCTACAAAATAAAAAAAATAAACTTTAACCCTGCCTGCACATTATATAGCATTAATTTAAAGACGTATTTTTTTGTTATCTCAAAATACCTTATGAGTTGTTTTATTTGACCTTTCAGCACAAAAATGATCATTTTTGGTGTCTGAAAATCGAAGTGAGCAAACGTTATTAATGACTGTAATCACAATTCGATTATTTATCCATCTTTTTATTTTTGGGGAGTCCGACGATCAAACACGACAGACGTCTTCTTGGAACCTCTAAGAAAAAACAAAACAAGGAGCGAATTTTTATGAACGTAATCAAAATACGACCATTTGTGTTTTCATTTATTATTTATATGCTCAGCTCGTGTGTACTATGTGCAGATTGCAGTACCGTAGCTATGTCCATGGGAAGGAAGAGGCATGTCGGGCCTTAACAGCCCTGTTTCCATTATTTGAATGTACTGTTTTTGTTTTTTTTTGTCCAATCTGCAATGCTTTCTCTTAATCATCGTTCGCCCTTCATCTTCATAATCACAGACTCTTTGCGACCAGTAGAAGAGTAGTGGGGTTTCTTGAAATCTGACCACAACGCATTCGACATTACCACACGTACCTGGGAGAGACTAGCACTAAATTGTCCAGACTGGCAAAAGATCTACCTCAGTTGCGTAAGGGTTCTTAGGACGTAATCACATCGACCACCTTGAAGAGCGCCGGTGAGCCCGTTACGCTAACACTCAAGATCAACCCCACACAGGTGATAAATTCATTGGCAGTGTCGATTTTGCTCACAGATAGAACTGGTCTACCACAACAACAATCACAACTATTAGAAGAAAAAAAATAAATTTTGCAAGTAAGTTTTTGTGCTTTCCTGCATAAGACCTCCCACTGTGTAGGAAATTTGCCAGTTTGAAAAAAGTCATTTTTTTTAAGTTTCAGGATAGGGGTTCTACAATGTTAGTAGAATGCTAAGCTGGACCTTTTTCATTTTTGGTGTGTACTGCAGTATTGTAAAATTTAATACGCAATTTTGGCATATGACCACCTACGCCTTTTTGTCCGGAAACATTTGGCAATTTTTGTGTTGAAATTCGTGATAATGAATTTCAGTACTAAATCCTTATGTTCGAAATCAGGAACAAGAATGGACTGTCAGTGGTTAAAAAATGTTAACATTTCAAAAAGAATTACGCTATCAGATGTAAAATAGATTGATATTGACTACAGAAATGCATTGCAACTGAGGATAAAAAGGATTGTCATTGGTTTTCAAAGGAATTAATGCAAGAGTTACTGACAGAATAGAGCTTATATATATATATATATATATATATATATATATATATATATATATATATATATATATATATATATATATATATGTATATATATATATATATATATATATATATATACATATATACATATATATATATATATATATATGTATATATAGATAGATAGATATATATAGATAGATAGATATATATATGTAAAATAATGACAATAATAATTGTGTCATCCACAGACAGATGTTTCGTTATATTATAACTCTTCAGTGTGGCTATAGACTATCCAACATCCAGTGCCACGGTAGGATCGAAACCTTTGCTTCAGACCCAGAGGCAGACATTTTATCCCCGCCGTACGCAGAACTGGACGGGCAGTAGGTCCAAACTAATATCTGGTTAGTCACTCAGCATAAACTGTCATGTGACTATCGTCTTTTTGCAGCATGCAATATATGGTTGATCACAAACTGAGGACCAATCTTGCTCCATTGATGCAGCTTTTTCGCAGGATACATAGATAGCCAGCCAGCAGAACCTACTTGAAAACCAAGAGAAATCTATGTTGACGGTATTAGAGACAGTTTTTGCTGCTGGTTTTTAATATATATATATATATATATATATATATATATATATATATATATATATATATATATATATATATAGTGTGTGGGTGTGTATATGTGTGTTTGGGTAATCGACTCAAATGACGAACAAAGGGATTGTCAATGGTCAGGAACAATGCATGCATCACTCAGAACAAGACTGGCATATGTATAATAGAGAATAGTACAAAAGCAATTTCGGCAAATGAGGGCAAAATGGATTGTCAGTAGTCAGGAATAGTAAAATACTTACAGGATAAGGCTATTTTGTATTCAATGGATAAGCATTTGCTTAGTTCTGGAATTATTACAAACGTTATTGACAAAGTAAGCCTGGTTCATGTTTCATATATGAACTTATAATCTAGAAACTCATTGCTATTGAGGGGAAAAAGGCAATTAGTGTGTTCGTTACTGACTGTATATGGCTATTGTATGCATGACAGCATGTGTATTTGTTGTTTATTCAATGAAAAATTCATTTCGTTCCATTAGCTTTCACAGTACTTTTTCGACAATTACGGAAAGCCTTTCAACCGATGATTTTCGATCCGTATGAGTTGTACTGGAGCATATGTAGTGCTTCCCAAACATTCCGTGAATTTGAACAGATTGATCAATCCGTTCATCCGTAGAGTTGTCCAGCCTTTTCCGTCCATGGTAGCAGCCATTTTATGCATCTGACGAAATCATTCTACCAAGAAATGAAGAACCTAATTTTTTTTAATCGATCTCACCCCTAAAATTCCTCGAACTTTTGGAGAGCTCTTTACATGTATGTATATAGATATATATGAAAGGAAAGATACTAATATTCCTTGAGAGGTATCCAATAAATGTTATAGATAAGTAAGTAGTAAGGAAAAGCCTCAGTGGTTGGAGATTATTTCATTTTTAAATAATCTCAAACCAAAGTGGCTTTTCTCCACTTCTCATGATATATATATATATATATATATATATATATATATATATATATATATATATATATATATATATGTGTGTGTGTGTGTGTGAGTGTGTGTGTGTGTGTGTGTGTGTGAGAGAGAGAGAGAGAGAGAACAATAGGAAGTGTGACAAACTCAGGAGTAGAAGTGTATGGAGATGATGTTTATCAATTAGTAAATCCATAAATGAATTAATTGTTGTGCAATACATGTTTTGGGAGGTGTTCCCATCTTCATTAGCGTGTGGTGTGAGTACTTTTTAGTGGTTAAAAGGTTTCTGTAGAAAATAAATTTACCATGAGATGCTTTGCTTTGGAAGCTAAAATTGGAATCAAGGAAGAGGATTCCTTTAGGGTCATCATGATATGCAGGAATTTGTCCTGTCTCTGGCAAAGTTTGTGCTAGTCTGTGGCAAGATGTGTGGGTAGGTTATGGATAGTATAGTAGTGAGGCGATGAAGTCAAGGAACTTCATATATATTATCATTAGAGATCATTGAAAGTCCTCTGTTTCCGATTTGTACAAATGAAATATCATACAAAGGTTTTTATAGGTAGTGGTCTGTGTTACTGGGAAGTTCCCAGTAGTAGATATAAATGAAGGCGGGTAGAGTGTGGATGCAAGGTTGATATTTGTGGGAGGATTATGATTTAGAGATCTGTGTGGTTAGGGTTGTTATGTTTTAATGCTAAGTCCATCAGGGAAGGTAATTCTAAGTGTATTAATCCATGTATCTTCGTATATATCAAGAATTTTTGCTGTGTCAGTGGATGTATTTCTTCCATTTTTTCAATGATTGTGAATTTGGCGCATGCAGCAAAACTATGTCTTTGGATGCAGAAGTGTGGTTCTACGGGGTGGGGAATGGGATGATTTCGTGATTTGATTCTGTGTCTATAGCCATTAAGATTAATGTTTAATTGACATGCGTACTTGCTTATATATTGTAATTTGCATCTATTTCTTTCTTGGAGGTATATGATATTTTTGCTACGACAGTTAGAGGTATGGTATATGTAGAAAGTCTTGTTAACGTTAGAGCAAGTGAAGGTGTTAGTGAACTTGGGATGGTTGCAGCATACACTATTCCTTTTAGTGCACGATTGGAAGAACTTAGTGGTCTTAGGGATGTTACGTGAAATTTCAATTTTATTTTAGTGTTGCTGTTGATCATATCTTTGATGTTTTGGGGACAGTGGTAGGCAATGAAACACATTTCTTTGAGATCTGTTTTAAGTGTGAGGATATTCCATCTCTTGTTGATAATATATGCTAAGGGTGGAAGTGTTTTGTTGAAGGTGGTTATAAGTGGTATGCGATCAGGTTTATTTTTGTTAGAGAGTGTAAGGGTTTCTTCTCTGGGTATTGTAGTTGGCTTTTTTGATTGGTTATTTGTATCTTCTAGTGAATATCCTCGTTTAGTGAAATGTTGTAGTAGGTTGTGATTGTATCTGTTGAGTTGACTAACTGTACAGCAAATTCTAATTCTAAATGCTTGTGAAAATGGTCATTTTTTTCAGGTGTTTGGGTTGAGCCGATTTAGAGTGTAGGTGATTGCGAGTGTCCGTGGTTTAGTGTCGAGGGTGGTTTAGAGGTTTCCATTTCTATCTATGTATATGCAGGTGTTTTGGAAAGCTTTGGAGTCAGTAGATGTCATATAATCAAATTTAATCTAATTGTGTGTAGAGTTTATGTGCGCAAAGAATTTCTGTAGTTTGACTTCATCTCCTGTACGTATGAAAAGAATGCCATCTGTATATCTAACGTAGAAGATGCTGACTTTGTCTCTCTCCGGGTATATGTAGGTCTCTTCGAATTTTCCCGTGAAGACATTAACACAGGAGGGAGCCGCTACTGTATTCATGGCACAGCTTTTCATTCTGTTATTGAGGTTGAAGCCATTGAGTGTTAAAATGTGTTGCATAAGGGTGGTAATTATTTAATTTCTAGGTTCTATAGTTGTTCTTTTGTTAAGAGCTTCTTTGAGGACTTGAATACCATGACCGTGTTTAATATTAAAGTATAGGGATTTGACTGTAATGACTAGAAGTGCTTTGTCTCGGATTGCTTCCATGTGATTGATTTCATGTAAAAGGTTAGAAGTGTCTCGTACGTAGGATTTAACTTGCATTGCCAAGGATTGGATGTGCTGGTCTACATATTTTACACCCCCCCACACACACACATATATATATATATATATATTGTTACTATTTTTAGGGTTGAGTTATCTATCAGATCGTCTGATGAATGCACTGGCTTGAAACTCGGAGTCACTGCAAAGCACTGAATTTTTTGTATTCATATATATATATATATATATATATAGAGAGAGAGAGAGAGAGGGTGCTAAAAATAGAGGAAATGGACCAGTGAGAAAGAGAGTGAGAGAGTGTGAGAGTGTGAGAGAGAGAAACCACGTGAGTTTTCTGTATAACTGCACAAGTGTTGATGTTTATTCCAAAAACTGCAAAAAATTCTTGGTAACAAAAAAACGTGAATGTTTTTTTTTCTTTCGATTGGCAAATTGAAATGTCTTGCAGCTGGAGGAAGAAAATGTGTGCGTGGTGGCAGACAGGAATCAACTTCCGGTGTGGATATCAGAAAACGGAAGTGAACGGGAGATGGCAGAGGGGTCGGCGGTGATGGTGTTGGTGATGGTGGTGGGTTGATGTCAAGCTCAGTGACTCACTCGCTGTCTCTGCTGGTGCGAATGTTTGCAACAATCGCTTTCACCAAACCTCCATCTTTTTCTTTATTTGGCTCTCCCTCCCACTCCCACCCTCTCTCCGACAACTCTACCACTTACTCTACACACACACATGCGTATATATATATATATATATATATATATATATATATATATATATATATATATATATATATATATATATATATATATATAATTATTTCATCCCCCTATTCTGTCCTCTGCAATTTTCTAGCCCTAGTTCCTTCTCTCAATAATAAGCTTCTTAATATTTTTTCAATCTATTTTCTTCTATTTTTCATTCTCTTTCTTCTTTTTTCTCTGTCACGTTTTTTTCTTCCCGTTTTTCGTTTTTCTCCTTCCTTTTTTTTTCATTCTGTCATAATTCTTCCTTTTTTTCTTCTGTTTTTTTTTTCGTTGTTGATTTTATCATGTCTTTATCTACTTTTCACTTTTTTCTTTCTTTCTCTTTATTTCCTTTCTTTCTCCATTCCTGCCTGCATTCGATTTTTCCTTCATAATTCCTTTCGTTTGCCCTTCCTTCCCCCTTTCTTGCCTTATTCCTCGCTTCCTTTATCATTCTCTCCTTCCTTTATCTTTCTTGCTTCCGTTCATTTTTCATTTTTTTTTTTCGTTGTTTTTATCTTTTTTTTCCGTTCGTCTTTTTGACTTTTTTTAAAATAAATAATTCTTCTTTCTTCATTCTTTTCTCTTTATCCTTCACTCTCTGCCTCTCTCTAACTTAATCTAGTCCATTCTTTCATAAATCGTTCTTTTACCCCCCACCCAACCATCATCAGAACCAATTTTTAAAACATATTTTATCTTCTTATTTTTTGGCTTCTTCTCTCCTCTTGTCGTTCCTATCGTTACACGGTCTCTCCTTTTCTCCATTTTACATCTCTCACTCACTCACTCTCTCTCTGTCTCTGTCTCTGTCTCTCCCTGTCGCCTTCCTTCACCCCCTTCCTGCTTGACTCGTACTGCTGTTTTGCGCGTCTCCAATCAGAATGGCGCGCTGCCTTCCTGCACTTCTCCAAGAAGAAAGAACCAAGTTTGAAACACATCCGAGACACTCCCTGACTTCTCCAGCGTTCCCTTCGATAATTACTCAATCCGAAATCGCTGGAGAGAAAAACCGACTGCCTACAACCTCGCTATCAATTCAAATAACCGCATTAATACCCACTTTTTTTATGTCTTTTTCCTAAAAATTTTCAAATGATTTCTTATACGCATGCGCGTGTTGTGTGTATGTGTATGTGTGTGTGTGTGTGTGTGTGTGTGTGGTATAATAAAGAATGTAAAAATGCTTGTTCGTTTTGGGGTAAGTAAATTTTATGAGGTATGCATAAGTGTGTAAGAAACAGTAGTAGAAGAAATATAGAAAGGAATGAAGGAATTGAGGAAGGAAAAAAGCAAAAAGCAAATAAAAAAAATGAAAAAAACAAACAATCAAGCAATAGGAAGGAAGAAAGAAAGGGAAAAACGTAGGAAGAAAAATCATAATGAAGGAAAGAATAAGGGAGAACTTGAAAATGAGAAACGAAAAGAAAGTATGAAAGTGAAAAGAAGAAAAGAAAGAGAGAAAGAAGAGCTGATAATGATAGGGGGAGCGAATGAAAAAATGAAGAAAAGGAATAGAGGGAAAAAGAAAAAGAGCAAAGGATGAAAAACAGGAGAAAGGAAGGAAACGAAACGAGAAAGAGAAGAGGAAAGAAAAAACAAACAAGCAATGAAAAATTAAGAAAGTGAAGAAGAGTGAAGCGAAAAAAAAAAAGAAAGAAAGAGATATGAAGAACGTGCAGAAGAAAGAGAGGAAGAAAAAAAGAATACAGGACAAAAAAGTAAATGATAGAATGAAAGAAAGAAATGATTCAATGCAGAAAATGAAAGAGTGAGACAGAAAGCAAGAAAGCTGAAAAAATGGAAGAAGGATGTCAGAATGAAAGATGAGAAAATCCCCCCCCAAAAAAAATGAACAAAGGAAAAAGGAAGGAATTAACGAAGCATAGAAAACCCTAAAAGGAAAAAAAATAGAATGAAAGATAAGTAAAAGAAAAAAATAAACAAAAGAACGAATGGAAGAACGAAAAAATGAACTAACAAAGGAAAAAGGAAAGTTAAAAAGAAAGAAGAATAGTAAAAAAAGAAAGAAAAACAACGAAGATAAAGAAAATGAACGAACGGTAGAAAAAATAATGAAAAATGACTATAGGAAAATGTATTCATATAGACAAACAATGAAAATGAGGAAGAACGAAGGTAAGAAAGAAACTAAGGAAGAAAAGAAATAAGAAAAGAAAGGTGGAAGAAGCACAAACGAAAGAAAAAAAGAATGGATGAATGAACGAGCGAGCAAAAAATTGAGAGAGAAAGAAAGATCGCCAGAAAGCAGGAAGGAAGGGTAGAAGGAAATAAATAACAAAAGAAAGAAAGAAATCATTAACGTACGAAAGACAGGTAGAACGAAAGAAGGAAGTAGGGAATGGAAGACCTTGATGAAGGAAAGAAGGAAGTAGGGAATGGAAGACCTTGATGAAGGAAAGAAGAAAAGAAGGGAAGACAATCGAAAGAAAGAAAGAAAGAAAGAAAGAAAGGATAAACGAACGGGAGAGAGGGAAAAGAAAGATGGAAAGGGTCACAGAAAAACAGAGAAAGTGAGAAAAGAGAGAGAGGAGGGGACAGAGAATGAGCAAAGAAAGGAAGTGTACGAATGTAGGAAAAAAAAGAAGTTGAAGATTAAAGTGTTCATTGAATAATACTCACCTTTATTCAGAACTGCTCAATACCAAATGGGGATAGAAAGACTGTGCTACACCAATCTTTTAAGAACCTCTCCGTTTTGAATATCAACCTTTAACATTTTAGCTCTATCTAGGCTTGAACACCTACCACTTGAACTTGTAAGAAATACTGCCACTATTTTCATCAGAAGGCAAGCCACAAAATATAGTTATGTACGCACTTTGAATTAGTCTGACATAAGGTCATTAAAGTAGTGTACCCAATAAAGATCAAACTATTTCAGCCAATTTATCAACGAGATGAGTCTGCTCATCATCGGGCCTTGATAGGCACTCATATATGCTCGTTAGAATATAATGTTATTTTGGAGATGACGGTTGAGTATCTATCATAAACTGATGTTTAGCAAGCTTGTAAGACACCAGTAAACTTACGAAATGAGTTCGGTCTTCACGAATGCTTGAATAGTGTGACCTTATATCAGGACACAAATACCATAATATTATTACCTCCTGCCTGACTAAGCTCGGGTAAGAAAAAAAACAAAACAAAAACAGGGTTAACCAGTGAATGCTTATTTGTGTATTAATCCCCAAGAACACATTTCTCGATTTCTTCTTTTTTTTACAATGAAATAAATATTTCCTCCATTGATTCCAAGTTTAATTCAAGAGTTACCTACCCTGTTTGATATCATTATTTGAAGCGATTTAACCTTTTCGAGACTCCTGGGACATATCTATCCCGTGATTTCTATGGCTTGCTGGAATATAATTGGCCCTTAGATCTCTCTTAGGAGTCTCGACATATCATAGAAAGGAAAAGAAAATGAATGATATTTTACTGGCTTTTACAACCGCAACATTGATTCCATTATATATGAATCCCACACAAACATTAGTTCGTATTATATGACTGGGCAGGGCGTGTAGACAAATTAATCTGCTAAATCCGTGCTTTTCATCCGTCCCTGGATTAATCTCTATTGAGACAAATGTATCCCAGTATTTTGGTTCTTCAAATTATGGATAGTTCTCTTTAAACATTAAATAATAATAAAAATTCAGCCATTAAGTAACCCAAAGGGTTAGTCTTGAAAGGGTTAATGTTGTTACAAAGATTTCCCAAGTATTCTATTTTCGTAGAATTTACCTTGGAATTGTTACAATGGCGGATTAATGATACAAAGCCGTCAGTTAGTTTCTTGTCACTCTTACAGGCGGACTTTCAGATAAAAACAAACCCTGAACATTCATCTAATTGGAATCTACCTAAACCTCTCACAACGATTCCTTACTTTTTTTAGCCAGAATTCCATAATGGTTCAGCCTCTTCGTGACTCAATGAGAGGCTCATAGTACTTTACCTCTTAGGTTATTCTGAGATTTCAAGATGAAATATTTTTCTTAATGTTAGTCACATATTAAAAATTAATCTTGATCCATCATAATTAATCTTTTTATTACATTTTCTTCCATCTTGATTTCATTTTCTCTCATTGTAGTATCATTATACCCGACTAAATTAAGACACACCTGACTACTGCAGGGTCAAACTCCATTCTTACTTCAATTCTATTCGAAGATGATCACTGCAATCTATCTATCTATCTATCTATCTATCTATCTATCTATCTATCTATATATATATATATATATATATATATATATATATATATATATTATCAATGCATTTGGAAGTACATGTTACTTGTCAGTCTATCTCAGTTGGTGAGAGAGCCGCCTTCCAATCACATGCTCGTAGTTCCATATCACGGTAGGGAAATGTTAATTTCATATTTAGGGTTGGTTTAACTTGACGTGATAGAGAATCAGTGAAGAATTTATTCTCCTAAATTTAGTGAAGCTTGCTCTTGTTGTTCTTGTTACGAGAGAAAACTTGGTCAATTTCAACTTGAATTGGAGTTGGACAATCAGTACTTATCTGCTTCTATAGAGCAACGGTTGGAAATTTTGTCTTCTGGGTCATCCCGCTGAGGTCGATCCTAGAGCGATGTGCTGCAAGCTAATCTCATAAGCCATTGTTAAGGACATACATTCTCACTTGCCATCCTAGACTAATGCCAACTTGATACATTTTGCTCATTCGCGGTAGAATGGTGATTCGCAGGTTTATCAAGTAGACCATTATTAGTATGTCCTATAATTATTGGGCACTTCATTATTATGGCTTTGTGCCAGACTTAAGCGTTGCAAGACTTGAGCGTTGGCAAGCTTGTCTTGGAGACTATTGTTTGTGAATTCCAACACAAATGAGAGCACCAACGTTGCAACCTTGTGCCAAACGTAGTGTTTAGTGATCTATGTTTTACGGCATATGCCGTATGGTAATGAGTGACAAGTTATCTCACAAGCGGTTGATTGTGAGCTCGAGCCTCATTGGGTTCCAAAATCTTGTGGCCTCGTGTCCAACTAAGCTATCCAGTAAATAACAAGTATGCCCGAGAAGGATCGTTGGCTACTGCTTGTGAACTGAGCCGAATTTAGACCTTGGGGACCCAGGCCACTTCAGGATTGGGGTAGGATGAGGGCTTTATGAAATTTTGAATCATCATATCTTTATATAGAGAGACCCCGGGGCAATTGCTCCTTTGCCCCTTCATAAATCTGTTCCTGTTTGTGAATCCTATTTAAACACGGTACCCAATTCTTACAATCTTGTTCCAAATTAGATCAAGTTTTGCAAGTAACGAGCATGCTTGCAAGATTGTCTTGCAGGGCACTGATTGTGAATCATATTCAAACTGGTTTCCAAATTTTCGTGGCCTTGAGTCAGACTAGAGGGATGGATAACAATTTTGTCTTGCAGGCTTTTGTTTGCGAATTCAATATGAACTGGATTCCCCACTTTTGCAGCCTTGTGCCAGACTTGGGTAACTTTTGTAAATATCTACAATTCTTTGCATGTTACGTTCTCGCTTATAAACTTGTTAGAAAGACGTAAACATTGTTACCCAAGCGTGTAAACACCAGTACGCCTTACAGTCACTCGCACATTGTATAGACGTATATTCCGCTTGGTATCTAAAGCAAGGCTACAATTCATACAATTTCTTTCATTAGTACTTTTCTGTCTGTCTCACTTTATTTCCTTTGCTGTCGATTTTACCCTCGCTGAAGACCATACATGTCCTTAAGGAAAAGACGATAAGGCGTAGTGATTAGTGTCGTCTTATGCAACCAAACACGTCACAGTCACTCGATTCAGGAATGGTGTGCGTGCGCGCAAAGGACTTTTTTTCCCTCTACTTACCATTCACTCTACAACTATACGTACTCTAATTTTTCGTAAACAAGTTCGAGCATTCATGCGCAAAATAGGCAACAGGGGCATCGCTAGAGATTGAGATGGGGGTCTTTGGCCCTTGAGGGGCACCATCCAACATGTAATGAGATTCGATGAAAAAAGAAAATTTGTGATGAATAGACATGCGCTATCACTTGAATGGTTGAAAATAACCCCAAAGGCTGAATTATTTTTTATGCAAATCATGTACGTACAAATATAGTCTTGTTATTGCATAATGTCAATATGAATGAAGTTGATGGACTATACTTAATGTGGGTCACCGCTTTGATAGTGCAATGGTTAGCACGTCTTCTACATACGCAGAAGGTTGATTCCCGATGTGTCCGAAGAGTGCAGATAACTCACAAGAACAAAATTCCCTGTGCACCCAGCAGCTAATTGAACACACTCTAAGCTGGGTGATCAGGGTAGAGGTATCCCTCCGGTGAATTTGCATTCTACCAAGGGGTGGCCATAAAAAAAAATAAATAAAAAACAAAAACAAACTTGAAGCTATAAAATTCTGGTCTCGACCAGATTTGAGCAAGGATCTTTAAGCTGACCCATGCAACAGAAACCGGGACTTCGTCACCGCCTGTTCATACACCATTTGGAGTTGTCCCTTTAGAGATGGACGCTTTACCCTTTTCACTGTCCTTGATTTGCTTCTGATAGGTACACACATTATTATGTTCGTGTAGATATAGACGTCTCGTTGAGGATTAGTGGATAGTAAACTAGTCTTGCAGGCCATTACTAAAACTCAATAGTTCGATCCAAAGTTACTGTAATGCTTTGATCCTCACTGGTGCACCGCACTTGCAGCTATTTGCCATACTAAATTCTTTTTTTAATATCAAAGCACCTCGCCATGGAGTAGCAGTAAGAAAGCAGGTTTCATGCCTATAATTTGGCGAAAATATTTCGGGAAAAAATTAATACCCACAATTACCATGAACTTCGTAGCACTCACCTCAATGAGGTTTCGATCCGAGATTTAGGCTATTAGATATTCTCCTACTGAACTTCTTAAGCTGGGAATTTCATCCATTTTAGCAGGGTTGACAGAGGTTTTTCAAATTTTCAAGTGAGTTTGACTGGCCTGTTATGTATATGTTGTGCACACAGACTCACCGTTGCGGCTAGAGGGTTGAAAATCTAAACATTTACTCATTATGTCTAGAAAAACGCATTTTCGCTTTTTGAAAATCTCTCTAAATAGGTTTTTAGTGGGGTGGAGGGTCGACTTGCAATGAAAGTATATGCCATATCGTTCCCTTACTTTGTGTCCGGCAGCGTTCACGTTTGTTTTTGGAAATTTGAACCATTTTTAGTGATCACGGCCCGACAAAAATTAAATAGAGTAATTCAATCATTGATCACATCTCTTTCTAATCTTTTAATTGATCACCCCGACACGGCATACTGCTAAAAGACATTAGCCACGCGATAGTCTTTATTGCATGACAGATGAACATTAGTGCTCAACACGGAAAATTCACACGCAAGCGAGGTTCGTCCGTGTGAGATGTTAGCACCAAAGCTACTATTGTCGTCTTGCATCTACAGCTTCGAGGTACCGTAATAACCTTACACATTTTACGTAGGAGTTTGGTTTTAATATTCAATTGATGAGTTTTTTTTTATATTGCATAAACAAACAGTTCTTGGTACTAAAAATCAAACCCCACTTCCCTCTAGTTAGGCCACGGAAGTGCTTATTAAGCAATTACGTCAAAACTTTGCAACATTCTAATTATTACATATATAATTAAACAGCGAATTCTGCCAGGAAGGGAATATGAAGTAGTTATCGTAATAGCAGTTTAGCATCGACTGGTTTGAATCTGGTATACGTAGGTTAAGTTTATTTTTTTTTAATTGTTTCCCTACTAAATTTGTTGTTCCTCGTTCGCTCTCCTGTTTAACTTGGAAATTTTCAACTGACGATAGAAAAAGAATTGGCGATAAAATACCAATTTTGAAATTTTTACCTAAAATACGTTTTTGCAAAACGGCCCTTCATTTATATGTCAAGGAGTTAAAATCAACAAGAAATGGATTATCAATAGCCAGGCATTATGGGAAACATTACTAACAGAATAGGGCTATGCCGTGTGTGAATCTTTCTGGATTTTGAATAGCAACGGTTTTATTAAACTTGATTTTGTTTCTGTTTTCAGATCTTATATTTTCTGACTGAGAAGTGCATCCAGTCTCCAAGGAACACGTCAAATATTTGGTTTGTGGTGAGTTTGAACACAACCTCTGTCCCCCAGCGAGGGATTCGTGAGAGTCGAAGAAACTGAATTGCTCAGTAGATTTGTGAAATTACTTTGGTACATTGGACGATCAAAAAACCATATATTTACAAGTTCTTGATTTCTTTCGAAATGCAAAGAATTCAAATGAAAGTATATACTTCCGTCGAAAGGGAGGTTAATCTTCTCCCTACCAAATTCTGTCTCTTTCGTGAAACATGGCTGACAGGTATTCAAAATATCCTAACGACTTCCGCTCCGCTTTTAGTCGTGAAAAGAGTGTTTTGTGACTAAAAAAGAAGAAGAAAAAGAAAACAAACAAAACAAACAAACAACAACGAAAAAACGGTGCGGAAATATTGGTCAAGAAACCGTCAATAATTCTTACATACAACAAGTTCCGTACATTTTGAAAAGACCACACACGGTCTGACCACAAGCTGTGTTCGTAGTATCATAGGATGATTAAAGAAAGTGCTGAAATAATCAAACAACAAGAAATGTAGATTTGATAAATGCTGAAACGAATAAAGCTGAAAGAAAGAGAGAGAGAGAGAGAAAAAAAAAACGAATACACGAAGCAAGCTAGAAATCGTCAGAGATAAAATTAAGTAGTAATATTATTCTAATTTATTTTATAACAAAAGAAGCATTGTCAGCCATCATTGATTTTCTATTAGTGTATTCTTTCATCTTATTTTTTGTTAGTCTTTATCGCAAATTACTCAGACCATCAGCCTACGACCATTAGTAAACAGACTAGATCTGAAATAAAATTTGAAAAAAAGATGAGGAATTAGCTATGTGAGATTTGATCAAGGGTCTTTTTTTTTTACCTCGGGAAGCCGTCTATGTACTGCTCCACTAACTGAGCAACTAAATCTCTATGGTTGGCTGGGGATCAAATCTAACAATTAAACAAATCCTTCATTCTTTGCTGATCGTTTAGCGTCATATTTGTTATTGTTTTATGCACATTAATTTAAGTAATAAAAATCATATCACACCGGTTTATTTTCCTATTAGACGAAGCATCGTCAACCGTTCTGAATTTTTGACTAATACTTTCTCCTCAACTTTTTAGTTGCTTTTTATTGCAACATATTCGGGCTGTCATTTTAGACAGCGCAGATTGGAAATATATTCATACGATTAATAGCGTGTTTTTTTTAGTTCTCTCTCTGTAACGATGGACACTTCCACCTAAAGGCAAACATTTTTCTGATAAAATACCTCTCGCCCACTATTTGAAAAATGGACCCTTCCGCTGAAAATACATTTGTAGTTTTTCTTTTTAACTATGTATCTGATAAGTCATCCACGTGCTAAAATGGATGTGAGTTCGAGTCTCAACGCGAGCTAGTTCTTTATTCCCGAACCATGCCGTTTACTAACGGCCATAGATCGACGGCCTGAGTGAAGTTTAATTGAAAAAAAAAAATATATAAATAAATAAAATATCGAGATGATGGAAAAGATAGAAAATCAATAATATTTCCGTAGAGGTAGAAATTCTAATTTTTTTTCACATGGATTTACTTGTAAAGAATAAAGATCAGTCTTCCCACGAGGCTCGAACCAAGTCGGCTAAACGGTCTGAACAAAGAAGAGAAGAAGAGAGTAAAGAAATGTTGAGCATAATTTGTAGAGAACAGAAGACGAAGCAAAAATACGAATAAGCAAAGTGAATGAACACTTAGATGAAAACGAAGGATTTCAACCAACAAGGGAATGAGATTTAAAAGAAAAAGAGTGAGAAAAGGAAATAGATACAGGGTTTGGGGGTAATGTTACAAATCCTCTTTCCGAAGAGAAGGAAACGAAGATAAATGGGGAAAATGAAAGAACAAATCACCCCTTAAAAAAAAAATCAGAATGAAATTGCAGTGAATAATTATTTTGGAAAATGAAGGAACCCCCTTCCAAAAGAAGAGGATAGAATGGAATAGAAATGACAGTTGTCAATGATTTGAAGGAAAAAACATTTCAGTATTATTTTCTCAACGTCTAATTTTTGAAGCGTAAAATTCAGGAAACGATCAGTGAAGAAAAAAAAAGACCACAAGGATATAGCAACAGGAAAAAAGTTATAAGAATGGTCGGAATTAAAATGATAATTGGAACTAACACTTCATTGAGTGTGATAAATAGCAACAGAATCATACATAAATACTTGTCAAAAGTGAATTATAATTGATAATGCTTTATCAAAGAAATCCGAATGATATTAATATCAATACTTCTAGTGTAGGTAAACAAAGAAGATGGCAGCGTATTGGGCGTTCCAGCAAAACAATCAATGAAAGCCATATTGTTACCTTTTAATCTCTGCAATCGGTGAGGCGGTTTGAATTTCGTCGGAGGCTTATTCTGTATTTTCAATCCACGTTGCTAAGTAACAACCGTAGAACGGCACTCCGCGAATCGATACGAAAAGCAACAGAAATAAAATCAGAGAAATGCGAATAAGAATTAATCGTAATTGAAAATGCTTTTTCGAAGGGATGTGGACGTTGTTATACCTGATGTTACTCATGTAATATAAATCAACAGAAATTAGAAAAAGGTTTTTAAAAAATCATTAATGATTGACAATGTTTCGTGTACGAAATTTGAACACTATTTCATCTAATACTACTGGAGTATTGAAAAACGACAGGAATGAATGAAAGAAATAAAAGTCTCAGAACTGACAATGTTTCTTCTGAGACCAATACATCTAATACTACTAATGTAATAAAAAGCAACAGAAATAAGACGAAAGAAATACTAACAACAAATTAATGATAACTGAGATTTTTTTTTACCGTGAAAATAAAGTGGAAAGAAAAAAAAAGGTCTTTGAAAATTGACCAAACTTTTTAAAAAAGCTCGGTTAAAAAAAAAGAAAAAGAGGATTCAATTGAATGTGACAAAAGGCTATGATTGAGATGTGTGTGTATGTGTCCGTGTGCGTTTATGCACGTGCATATGTGTGTGTTTGCGTGTGCTGGCGCATTTGCTTCGGCAGATGTGTGTGTGCGTGGGTGTGTACGCATGTGTGTTTGTGTGTATTGCATGTACTGTCTATGTACTTGTATGTGTGTGTGCGCGTGTATGTTTGTCTCAAGCGTTGCTGAGTGAAACTAGTGCAGAGGTTCCTCGTACATTCTCTCCCTAAGGCGAGATCTGCTTCCGGCGTAAGGCAGGCGTAGTTAACAAAAGATTTCTCTCAAAACTGGTCGTCCATCGCTAATAGAATAACGTCGAATTCGACAGTGGCGAAGGGAGAAAGAACCGTAAAATCCATGGCCAATTAAACTACACTGGGAATAAGCCGTTGAAACCACGTCTGAGTGCAGTCCCCTTTCGGCGATTCTGATGAGCGGAACTAGACGCCAAAAACATTCGTTCTAATAATGCCTCGACGGAACTCCAGCTTCTTCGTACTTCGCTGTTCGTCGTATCTAGCAGAGGAAAGTGGGGGGTGGGGGGATCGGAGGAAGACGTGTCGCCGCTGTGACCTCCCCATCAACCGTTTCTTTTGTCGCAAAGAGATTTCTGGCCAGTGAAGAAGAATTTTTGCCGCAGTTCAACTCCGGTAGATTGCATTGTCTTCAAAACCTTTCCCTAATTAGAGGAAACGGTAGCTACGAAAATAATTATTTGACTTCCACCTGCTTATAAATACTTTTGTCGTAGGATTTTTCAAACCATGTGTGAGTGAGTAGTTTTTTTGTTTTTTTAACCAATTTTTTTTTTAACCAATCCATACGTGTGCGCGCACTTATATGTGATGTTACTTAATGGTTTGGGGATCTTGAGGGCGGGATGCAAAATCGGCGAAAAAAAGGAAAGAAGTGATAGAAACACTTGTTTTTTTTATTTTTTTATTTTTTAATTTTCTGGAGAAGTAATTTCGTGTTATCTGTTAGATATCCGGCGAAACCCGAGAAAACGCAGGATAACTTGACAGACGAACAGATTGAAATTCTCCAAACTTTTGAGTGGCACTTCATATATATTGACAAACAGACGGACAAACACCTGCATGCACACTGATATCATGATCCCACACGCACGCACACATACACGCACACACACAGACACACACACACACACACACACACACACACACACATATATATATATATATATATATATATATCGAGAGAGAGAGAGAAGGTGGAAGAGAGTGAGAGAGTGAGCTTCGGTTCTAAGCATTCTCTTTTTTTTCGGCTAATTTGAATTTTTGCATCAAATTGTGCCTGGAATATTGTAACTAGATTGGTTAATGTAAAAAGATCACGGATATATCTGAATTTCTACGAGTTGATTCAAACTTTCCTTTATATTAGTATATAACAGGGTTTGTATTAATCTAGAAATAAAAAAATTATTCAATAATCATTATCCATTCTGTTACTCCGGGAACTTATCTGGAAGGATTCAGGGGATTTGTGGTCCAAACAACGTCATAACAGTATTGAAAAGCAGTTTTACCCTCGGAGATAAATAACCAGAGTCAAGCCTATAACTGATGAGAACATGACCAAGAACTATGCATATAACATTCCATGTAGTTGTGACAGGGGACATAAAGCCGAAGCATGCTGCCCTCTAACCTTTGACACGCATGTCAGCAGTGACACCTGGCAATATTCTTAGATGACACGTTATGGACTTTAAGAGAAAACCTTTTTAATTTCATTTTGTTATCCTAGTTTTATGAGTATATTTTGAAATTTCAAGTCATATTTTATAAAGCTCATAGTTTTCATTGAGTCGGAGGCCTTTGAAATCAACAAATGCATTCAGCAAGTGTCATTTTATATTCTGCTGCTTTCTTTTAGTTGATTTACTGAATGCAGTTGCTTTATGGTCGAGTAGCCTTTTGTTCGTTTGTTGGTTAGCCTCACTTCTGGCAGAGTAACCTCAGGGAGGTTTTCAATTTGGTAACTCGTAACTTGGATATCCTGTTCGTTGCAACGAGTCCCTTGTTTGGAGGGATATAGGTTTTTGTAGATTTCTTGTGTGCGTTCGACAATTAGGTCCCTATCCGCCGTTAGGTCTCCATTTCCTTCGAGCACACTTGTTATTTGCGTTCATCCTGTACCGATAGTCTCTTATGGAACATGGAACCCAACCAAGAGACTAAGCCACAGACTGAGGAACCTGCAACTCACACATGAGAGAATCACGTACAACCTCACATGGAAAGATCACAATACAGCAGCGTATATCAGAAAGAAAACGGGAGTTCGAAACATCATAGAATTAGAATTAGAAAACCTAAATGGCAATGAACAGGTCATGTTGCAAGAATGGCAGACAACTGATAGACATTACGACTCACAACATGAATCCCCAGGGATCACATGAGAAACCGAAGCCGACAGAATACAAGATTGAAAGATAAACTGGACAAATTTAGAAAATACTAGCTCCGTGACGCTTATGATAGTGAAATGTGGAGGATCCTTAGGAAGGCCTATGTCCAACGACAGACGTTAAAAGACTGATGATGATGATGATGATGTACTGCTTTTTAGACAGTTTTGAAGACCATAACTTTTTCGATAATGCTTTCGATGACTGTTGTTGTGTATCTTCTTTAATCCTCTCTTCCCTTCTTTAAGGTGGTTTTGTTCAACTCGGTTGTTACAATCTTTTTTCTTGTAGTTGGTGATAACTTGGGACTTCTGCGTTTCTCCATGAAACAGTTTCGAGAGTTTACTGATGGTTTCTTGGCTCTCTGGATTCCATTCGCTGGAGCATTTGTTAACTTCAAGGACTTTGATTCAGTGGAAATCTCCAAGGTCATCGATGCTATCACACAATAAGGCGTAGAACCCGTGTATATCAGAGTCTTTTGCAACTTATATACCGACACAGCAGTTATCAGGCTTCGTAATAACTCCGAGCCCTTTCAACACGATAAAGTGAGACAATGCAATGTCATACCAGCTCATCCAAACTCTTCACAGCCTGCCTCGAGATGATTTTCTGAAACCTAGATAGGGAAAATAAAGGAATCAGAATAGACGATGAACTCTTGAGTAATCTCAGATTTGCTGATGATATTTTCCTTTTTGTTAAAAACCCTCATGATCCCCCAAAAATGCTAGACGAAAAGAATGAAGAAAGCTCGTCTTCACATGAAATTCAGTAAAGAAACGTTATGTACACCAAACTGAGAAGCAAAGACTCAATCAAAATCGAAAAGGCAAGTCTGAGAAAAGTAGACCACTACATTTACCCAGAGCAACGAATCTCCATGAAAACCTCGGGAGAATAAGAAATCAAGCGAAGAATTACTCTAGGTTGGTTAGCTTTCGGTTGAGCAAGTTTCACCTTAAGGAACAAGAAAATCCCATTGGTCTATAAAAAAGGGTATACAACCACTGAATTCTCATGTGGAGCAGAAACATGGAACGTACCCAAAATATTGACTCTCAAACTGAGAACCATGCAACGTGAACAGGAAAAAACAAACATAACATTCCATTCAGAGGTCACAAGACAGTACGTCATCTGTATGAAAAAACAGGAGTATGAGATATCATAGAATCTGTTTGACAACTCAAATTGCAATGGGCTGGTCATATCGTAAGAATCAGACAACCGCTGAACATCACACCTCATCACATGGGTCCCCAAAGAACAAATGCGAAATTGTGACCGGCAAAAAAAAAATAAGATGGCGTGACGCCATTCAAGGTCTGGCGAATCCTGGGTAAGGTCCATGTATAACGACAGTCACTACAAGGCTGCTGCTGCTGCTGCTGCTGATGATGATGATGACGATGATGATAAAGATTATGAAACTCGCAGTTTTATAAGTATTTTAGAAAAATAGATTGCTTATCTTTAAGCATTTATAACAGAACTGAAGTAGATGTATACATGTAAGCAACATTTCGATAACCATAAAACGTGCTAAAAAGGATTGTTTGTAACAACGAGAAATGTCATTAACATACCAACTTTTTTTGAACAATTTGATCCCCAAGATGAACAGAAGAAACGAAACAGTCCAAAAAACGTCGGCGTGCTAAAAAGGTTCACCGTCTCTGGCTTGGGTTAATACAACACAGAGGTGATAAAAACACGTATCAATAATTTTTCTCGAACTCGTAGCCTTGGGCCAGACAAATAAAGATTATCAAATTATTAGAAATCAACTCGAACGAGGAATCCCTTGATATGTAAAGAGTTGATTTAACCGTTTTTATTTTGACTTTGTCTTGTTTGACCGACAGGGAATTGCGAATATCACTCCATGCAGACGATGTGACGATCAGTGTTTGGCAGTTTGGGCGGACGCTATGCGAAAGCCATTTTTCAATCAGTGCCACCCCCGATCTTGTCCGTCCTCATCTTCGCCAAACTTGGCCAATAAGAACGGTCAAAAAGGGGGCAGACTTGTTCTACTCTACTGCTAATTCTTTCTACTTCTTTAGACGTGGCTTGCATACAGAACAGAAACTAGTGGCCAGAGGTCTTGAGGGAACATTTGATTGAGATCAGAGATCTTTCTCTAACCTTTATGCGTGCCTTGCGTACGAAACTCTATAGAGTTCCTCCACATCAGCTTATTTTTCATTTTTGTTTTTTGCCACAAATCAGTTATGTTAGCCGGATGAAACAATTCTCCTTTGTGGGTTTTTCTGTGATATCATCTTTCGTATAGAAACCATCAACCAAAACTGTCATCAAAAATGTCCATATAGGTTTCTTCAGCTTTTGAGCGGATATGGCTGGCTAACTACGTATGTAGCGTGCGTACAGGCCACACGTGTGGAGCTAGGAGGCTGAAAATCCAAATATTTTACTTCTTATTATGTCTTGGAAAATTTTTTTCGTTTCAAATTCCCATTCAAAATAGATTTTTAGAGGTCGGCCCAATTTACTACGATGTTTTAAGCTAAATTAGTCGCTTAGTTTATGTCTGGCAGGATTCAGACTATTTTTTTTGTTTTGATTCGGACTTTTTTTTTTAGTATCATGGCTCAGTAAAAAGTGAGACAAGTAATTTATTCATTGAGCATCCTTTTTCCTTAATTTTTTAATTGATCATCCCTACACTCCAAAAGACGTTGATCACGTGATTTTTTTTATTTTATTGAATAACTAAGTAGACCTGTCTAGGCTCTTTCACCAATCTTTTCTTGGCCCACTCGACGATTAGTGCTTTCCCAGGGACGTTACGATAGTTGGCGCGGTAAACGGAATCAGCAGAGCGAGTTCAAATTTCAACCGAAACTCGTTGGGTTCACTAAGCACTAATTCGATTGAGAAAGGCATGAATCGACACCTCCTTGCATTCTATATATGTGCTGAATAGGAGTACAAGGTAGTGTATAGTTATCAACATGGAAAACGGAATTAGCAAAAAGAGTCCTACTCTCGACTGAAGCTGCTTCTTGCAAAAGGCATGAATTCGTCACTCCCTGCTTTCTACTACGCCCCTGGTTACCCAACTTTAAAACCTGGCCACCCCCTGCTGGGAAACGGATTTGGGAAAAAAAGTTCGAACTTCACTGTGCATGCTTGATGCATAGAGAATGTAATCAGCGATACGAGTTCAAATTCCGATTAGGAAAGACATCAATCCACCTCTTCCTCAGTTCTGTCCTGCAGATAGATAAATGTGTCACGATTGTATAGCTTAATGGTTGACGAAGAAGACAATAGTCACCTACTACCTGTGCCATGTAACCCAGTACTATCTGAAGAAGAGATGAAAAATTCTCCCTGCCGCAGAAATGCCATCAAAGATCAATGTCACCTCGACAAGCTCTCATTATAGAATCAGTTAATCAAACAATAATTCTTAAGCCAATGATAAACGCTCTTATTTTTCGAAAGGAGTTGGACGCTGCCAAGTGATCCTGCTTATCTCAAAAATGCTCTGAATCCACGATTTCCTACATTGTAAGACCGATTCACTGCTCGTACCATTTAAGCTATTGGTCCCATGTTATTTGGAGAGGAGATGGGTACTGTCAAATAACCCTATTTCTTTTGAAGATGACCTAGATTGTGGAACCAATTCACATTTCGTACCATGTAACCCATGACTAACTGTCTCTTGTTATTTGAAGAGGAGTTGGGCATTGCCAAATAACTCAGTTTGTCTTGAAGATGCCTTTAGGGATTCATCTTGGCACTCCGACAATATGTCGCCGGCGTCTTTTGCTCAACAAACACGACATAAATGCTCAATAAGCGTTGAAGGTGAAATAAGCCGTTTCCAGGTCAATCGCCCTCGGCAAAATCTCACAACTTTATTTTAATTATTTAATACTAAATATCTGTGGCTCATATTAGCAAGTAATTTATGTATCGTTTCAGATTTATTTAAAACAGGTCTGATTAGTCACTCAACAGAAACCATCATATGATTAACGTCTTTTTGCGTGTTGGGAAAAGGTGTGATCAATAAAAAAAATTTTTTTAAAGAGAAACCTGAACAATTTTGGATACAAACTAAGGGACCAAAATACCATAGAACTTAATTGCAAAGTGCCCCTCTACCCACTGAAAGTCTATTGGGGGGAATTTTTTAATAAACAAAAAATGTTTTATTTAAAGACACAATACGGAGTTAATATTTGAATTTCCAGCCATCTAGCTCTATTGGTGCGGCCTGCACACACGACACCAAGCTAAACCAACTTAAAAACTTATTTTGACAGTTTTGGTCGACTGTCTCTAATAAGAGGAAAAGTTTTCTTCGAATTTTTCTGATTGCTCAGTCTTTGATGAATAACTCAAAGTAACTTCGTTCACCCACGACAGAAGTGAAACTCTTCACTGGAAAGAAAACAGAACGAGTGATCTCCCTTGTATTTTTTTCCCCTGGATGCTACGAGTTCAATCACTGGGCTTGGTAATAAATCAATACTGTCCAGTTCAGTGGAAAAGCACATAGGGGTTGTAAAGAACTGAAACTTACGAGTTCAGAAATTCTATAGGAAAGATACTTGGTGTGAGAAATAAGGGACAGAGCGTGAATGAAATGAATATCTGTTTGAAGTTCCCGGAAGGTTATCAAATGTAACAGACACCTGGTGAAGGCCGGAAAGAAGAGTGGCTAGGACGCGGAGAAACTCGTGCAAAAGAATCAATCTATAATAGATACCACTTGAAAATCGAACACGTGAAACAAAAATGTGTGGTAACCAGCAATAAAATACACATACACGAACACAGACAGACAGACAGACAGACAGACAGACAGACAGACAGATACACACACACACACACACTTACATAAATATATATAAATATATATATATGTACATATATACATAATGTACATTAACATCTACGGATTAATAAACCTTACCTCTAAACACTTTACTCTCGAGTCTGTCTCACTCTCTACAGTTCATATATATATATATATATATATATATATATATATATATATATATATATATATATATATATATATATATATATATATATATATATATACACAAACACGATATAAATGAATAGCTGTAGCCCGAGTATGTACCAGGACTAATTATCTAAGAAATATACCTTTCATCTAAAATTATTTGAAAAAGAGATTAGGGCTTTGTTGGTAAGAAATTAAACCATTGAGACCCACCGAGAGCATTTCCTCATACAGCCAAAAAATGTGACCAGGAGCGTACAGAGACAAACCAGCACACACAGACAGACAAGCAAAAAGAGAAGAATCTGTAGCCCACTTGGTTGGTCGGTCGGGTTGGCCTTCGGTGATTCGATAATGAAAATACTTAATTTTAGAGTTTTAGGCAACCCAGGAAGGTCGTTGAATACATCGGTTAAAATATCATGTTAATTACGACATAGAGATGATGGCAATAACTTGAGAAATATATTGATTTATGAAAATGCTCTATTTAAAAAATTCAACCAACACTGTAAGGCTAGTGAATATATCGACTTTAGCGTTATGCAACAGACTGAATATGATATACTCAATAATGTATGAAATTTTGCAGGTGAGTTTCTGAATTTATCTAGTATGATATTAATAGATAAGAATCAGCAAAAATGTAATATTGCATCGTCGATGTAATGTTTGTGATAGGCATTATTTTTTTTTTATACTTCCAGCAAAATTCTAAAAAAAATATTTGCACAGAAATGGTTGATAACGAGACTCGTACATTATCAAGATGAATTTATATAAAAAAAACAAAACACGCAGTATAAGATTTTTAGAGCAGCGCTAGATAGAAATGCTATTTTGACCGTTGCACAGGGAAAATTAATTAGGGTGAGTGATCTCCCTTGCATCTTTCCTGTCTCCGCCATCTTTTTTTTTTTTACTCAGGATGAAGAGAATGTGGGAGATTCTGGAATTTCATCAAGCCAGATCCTTATCAGTTGCTACATCTTTGCTCCTTACTGCATCCGAGCGACAAAGCTTATCAATAATTACCCGACCATCTTATCCATCGGGGTGGCACGGGTGTCACGTCCGGTTGGATGTAATCGTTCTTCAGGTGAAGTGACGCTCCAACCGCTCCAACCAACCCAACTCTCTACGCTTTTTTTGTGAAAAGGAAAGCCTGGAATTTGTTAGCTAAGCCAGTGAGATCGTGTCAATATTCGCAGTTAAATGCTGTCGGTAGCTGACCTGGGAGTTTTTTTTTCTTTCTAATCAATCCCCCCAATTCTTGTTTACACCGTTCCTTATCATTAAAATTGTTGCTGGCTTTGTGAAAGAAGATTTGAGGTCAATACAGAGCAGACTTTTACCGCCACAGCGGCTGCTTCTGCCGTTGAAATTCATACTCAAAGCGCTGACACTTTCGTCAATACTGGGTCTGCAGTTTTTCTAATAAAGATTTGAGGAAGATATATATATATATATATATATATATTAATTATCGAGATATGGATTATGATCCAACAGAATGATAGTAAATTGCATTACATCGTATTGAAACTCTCTTTGGAATGACCTCCCATTATAACACAGTGAATGTATCATTTGACCTAGATAACGTGAATAGAATAAACAAATAGAGAAAATGGGACTGCTAAAGCAATCAAACATACGACCGATAGGATAGCTGATTCAACGTAGCGTTGCTCTTACCTTTGAGCTAAACAGCCGCCAGTAATGCCCAAATAACTGTTTTGACTCTAAATTCTCATTTTGCTTATTCACAGTCGATAAAGACTGTTTCTTTCTTTCACCGTTATCACACAGTGAGTATATCATTTGGCCAAGACAACCTTCTGTAAAAGCAATGCTACGTTGAAGCAGCTACCTTATCGGTTGCAGGCTTGATTCCTGCAACAGCCCCATTATCTTTGATTGTTTATTCTATTTACGTTATCGTGTACTAACGGATGATCATCTCAAATAGAGTTCCGATGTAGTACAACTCGGTGCACACCTGACAGTCGTAAAAAAAAGGGGACAAGGTGAAAAAAAGGGACTTGACATCAGCAGCAGCACCATTAGCAACTATTAGTACTGTGAGGAAAGTTTATTAACCTGAACCGGCTTATTCATTTTCATCAGATTAAATATTGCAAACCAGCGTTTCTAAAACTAGGCGTTGTGAGACCCCACCGGGGGTCTCGTAAAAATCATTGGGAATTGCAGAAATACCCAGAATAATTATGTAACTAAAGTTTTCTTCCATCTTTACTCAAATATTTAATAATTTCATTGTGAAAGGACTCAATGCGCTTCATTATTTTTACGAATGCAAATTACGTCTTTGTTATATTTCAGTATTTTAGTATTTTTCCATAATAAACAGTAGACACTATTAGTATTTTGCAATTCTCTCAGGAGGTGAGTGCAATCAGTTTCTTTGCTCGATTACAGTTAGTTTATGACTTGAGACTAATTATATCAATAACTATTCTATAAAATCCAAAAATTAAAACGCGAATAAAGAGTTTGAAGAGCCCTACTGTAAACTTTTATTATCAATTTTTGACAACTGTTTGTCCCCATGTTATTTTTTTAGTTTATTTTTAGGTTATGATTTCTCTTACTAGTAAAAGCAAAGCACATAAATTATTCATTTTTCGAAGAATTTACGATATGGCTATAATGATCAACTTGAGGCTCATTTTCCATCTATCATTCGACCGCCCCAATTACAAAAACACAGAAATTTATCTGAACAATTTAAAATGGAAAACTTCCTACAATTTATTTCACATCGGAAATAACCCAAATACTTAAAAGACGCACAACTGATGTAAAGGCCTTCCAAAGTTAACACTTTCTAAAAACATAACTGAGGTCTTTTTGATTGAAAGTACTGAATGTTTCTTCTGAAAGAATATATAGATGATTGAAAGCATGATATACATTTTAAAATACAACTTAACTCAGGTTGTGGGTCTGGGTCATTCAGTAAACAGCGCAAATTGGAAGTAAAGAATAAGTGCAGAATTGAGCACAAACCAGCCATATGTTGTGCTTTCGAAACTAAATAGATAGTAGACTATTTAGATTTTGAGTTTGAATCTGCATTTTGTTGACACAGAAGCTTCCTATTTAATGCAAGAATGCTTACAAAAGCTGCAATACTAGACGGAGTTATATCAATATCTTCAGCCATTGAATTTTTCATGGGTGTGAACTATCTTTTGTTCGGAATTTGTATCAAATAATTGATTATATTTAATTTGCCATCATTATTAACTGAAAAACTTGTTCGTAAAAAATTACCGAACAACAAATATGCCAATGTCTCTTGACATAATTTGCTACATAATTATTTTGCATGCGATGATAAACCTGTAAGTCGCAAAATGCCGCGAAACTTTTGTATAATTCTTTTTCCACTTCTTTTTCTTCTGCTACTACTATCCTACAAATTGAGTAACCATTGGCACGACTTTAAAAAGAAAAACGAAGACAGTTGTGGAAAAATAAGTTTAAAATGAACTCATCCGAACATCTTGGTTTAGCACATGTGGTGCAGCCTTTGAAAGGAAGTGCGGTCCTTCCTACAGAGCCAGTAGTATTGGTTGATTTTCGCACCCCATGCTCCGATGACTGTGGTGCCGATTCACGAGCAGCGATCATTAATTTATTTTGAGACTATTTAAGCTGTTGTAATTAAAATTGATTCCAGTAGTCATTATTTATTTTGATACAATTCAAGGCATAACATGCTATTCAGAAATGCGTAGCAATATATTGTCGAAATATTATCGACATTCCTGCAGTGCCATCGTAGGATTAGGTTCAGTTGTAGGGTTAAGCTTAAAGATAGGAGTAGGATTAGATAATTTGGAACCACAGTCATTGGAATATGAGAAAATGAAGCAATACTACTAACTCTTTAGAAGGGACTGCATTTCCTTTTAGGGACTTGAACGCTCCTCGTACCCATTGTTTTGATAACTAAGTTGGTATGAGTGTCCTTATACGAAACAGATATTTCCTGTGGAATTGTCATGCGAATTTCTATCTCGTCTGAAGTTACTTCTCTGCTGTGGATTTCCGCAATTTAATTGTTTATGTAGCTGAGTTAACTCCCCTTTTCGTCGACTTCTCTTGCTGCTCGTTCCTTAGCTCATTTTATTCTCTTTAAAAGAAAATGGGACAGGTCTGGTTAGTCACTCAATAGAAACCGTTGCATAACCAACTTTTTTTTTGTTTTTTTTGGTGGGGTAGCCTGTTGTGTTGGAGGTAATCAATTAAAAATTGAGAAAAGGGTTGATTAATGAATAAATTATCTCTCTCGCCTTTTACAAGATCACTGAAAAGTCCCAATTTAATTATAATGATAAAAAAAAGATAATATAAAACAAGAGTGAACGCTATCCTGCACAAATTAATGGACCAATTTAGCATACACTTACATTGTAAATTGATCTACCATTAAAAACCAATTTGGGGGGATTTGGGAAGGAGGGTTGAAAAACTGGCTAACAAAGAAATCTCTTCCGAGACATAATGAAGAGGGAATATTTAAATTTTCAGCGCACTAGTTTCATAACTTCAAGTTGTATGCGCGATACGTACACAAACAACCAACCGACCAGCCAGCCAGCTAGCCCCACTTGAAAACTGAAGAAACCTATGTTGACAGTTCTGGTTGACGTTTTCTAACAGCCGTTTCTTCGCGGAGTTGCGTCGATGTCGACGAAACAAATTTGTTTCATGTGAAAACATGGCGTGCTTAATTTAGCGGGAAATTACTCAGCGCTGAGTCGTTTACGCTTCTGTACTTCCTGACCCCAATTCGAGCTTTTGCGGGGTTTTTTTTTTGTATACGCAAATGTCTATGAAAAAATGAAACAATAAAATATTTTTTTTTGAATCAATAAAAAAGGACGACCTTAGTCGAATGAATAAATTTACCAAAAAACAAAACAACATCATTTATATTCAAATTATCGGATATGTTTTGATCGAATCGCACGACAATGGGACCAATTCACGTCGAAGAAGAATGGGAAATAATCACGTAAAGAAATTCCAACATAATGTATACTAGCGACTTGTTTTTCTGAAGGATTTTTTTTGAAATGTCATTTGTTTGTTATAGTCTCTCTGTTTACCATTTTCTCCATAAATACATGAAAATAACGAATAAGCAAGTGATTAAGGGATTTTGCAAGGATGAGAAACCGTCAACCAACACTGTCATCAAAACTGTAATTATTAGGTTTCCTCAGTTTTCAAGTTGGTTTAGCTGGTTGAATGGTTATGTCTATATCACGTATTCAAGTAGCATCAAGGAAAATTTAGAGCATTTACTCATAAATATGTATAGAAAAAAAACCTTTTTTTTTTCATAATAAGCCCCTCTTAAAGGGGTTTTAATGGGGGGGGGTCAATTCAAATATAATTTCATGTTAACTTGGTCCCTTACTTTATGTTTGGTATCGTCTTTTTTCATCTTTATTTTTTTTATCGAAAATTCGGACAAAAAAAAAAGGCTGGAGTTATTTGCTGATCACTCCCTTTTCAAATTTTTTCATTGATCACTCTCAACATGGCATGCTTCCAAAAGGCGTTGGTCTTGCGACGATTTGTATTGAGTAAATAACCGGACCTATTTTTTATAAACCTTTCGTACACATATTTACACAAATTTTTTTCTGTGAATTAGAACAACGCGATGAAATTATGTCAAGTGGAATAATACTTTTTGATTAAAAAAAAAAATGATTTTTAATTTTAGATACACGATCAATTGCCTGTTACGGACATTATCATGACAGGCCAATAGAATTCCATGCATCTCTAACACTAGTCCCCTGAGTGGCCCTACGTGGCGTTATATGTGGAGCTATTTCTTAATTGTTCATATTACAGTTATTGTTACTACTACGTAGATGTTGTACAGTTTCTCGTCTAATTTGCTTACATTCAGCCTTAGTAATAGTTTCTAAGGTAAATGCAGGTGTAATTGGTGGTATAAAACTCAGAAAAAAGTGCATATTTTTTCAGACATTTCTAATTAGATGCACAAGGAGAAATAATCATAGAATATGCAACGTTGGAACTTCGAAATAATTTGTATGTACAGTACGGGAATGCCTTAAATAATATGTTTATTGATTAGCGTGGGTTTTAGCAGAGTATGGTCAAGGTGTTGATGCATAGAAAAACTGTAAACAGAAACATTTTAAATAATAATAAGACCTTGGACAGTACAGAAAATCTTGGAACGATTTAACAGGTATACCAGTACTCTACTTAATGAAAATATCCGTACCTATTTGATTTGAATAAACTGTGTCAATGATATTAATGTATTACATTTAACCATTTAATTCATATTTGACATTTGTTCGATTCTGGTTTCTAACTGACCTAGTGCTCTATATATTGAGGATATGCACGATTAGCAGTCGTATCGAATTAGGGGTATTATCGAATTATAGGTCCCACAAAATGGATAATCCACGGCGACAATACTCCTTTCAAGTTTAGGTAATCATCATTATCATCATCATCCTTTCAAGGTTCGTCGTTGGACATAGACCTTTTCCAGGATTCGCCACACTTCTCTATCATGGGTGTCGCAGAGCCAGTACTTTCTGAATTTGTCTAGTTCGTCTCTCCATCTAATATTCTGCTTGCCTTGGTTGCGCATGTGATCTCTAGGGATCCATGTCGTGAGTCACGATGTCCATCGGTTGTCTGCCATTCTTGCAACATGGTCAGCCAATTGCCATTTGAGATTTTTAATGGATTCTATAATGTCCCTTACTCCTGTCTTTTTAACCGGATGTACTGTGCTGTCTTGTGGTCTCTCCATGTGAGGCCCAGTATAATTCTTTCATGTGCACGTTGCATGGTTCAGTGAGTGCAAAACTTTCATGCTGCACAAGTTTTCTCCGGTGACGATGTCTGCGATATCTAATTCGACATAGAGAAGCAATATCTTTTCAATAAACCTCAGTTAGCTATCTACCAGAATTTGAAACCTTTTGTGCACGCATATATTTTCTTTGTGTGCTGGTTGCCAAACGTATGTGCGTGCACGGCTTAAACAGAACAATACATTATGGCCCCAGAACCAAATACTTCGGAAAATCAGTTGTGAACCTGTAAGCACTTAACACAACTTAGTCTGGCACAAGTCTATGCGATTAATCAACTGCATTTGAAAATTGGTCTACGTCAGGACCTTGTAAACCATCGTGCTACGGTAAGCATCGTAATAATTACGTAATTTAGTATATTTTGGCTCAAAACCCTAGTAGTGGAACACTTAGAGAAGATCAAGCCAACTGCATAAGTAATGTGATGTATGTACGGATATAGCATGGCAAACTATTGCGCTACGGTAAAGAACGTAGTATTTATTACGTTTAGTTTACTCTGGTACAAAACCATTGCTGTGGAGTATCAAGTGATAATCAAACTAACTGCATTAGTGAATATCGTCCATTAAAGTAAGCAACGTAGTATTTAGTAAGCTCGCTTTAGATTGGCACAAGGCCAAGAATCAAACTAACTAAACAAAGTAATTGGTTTATCTGACTAACTTGTTAAGCAACACACTACATTAGGACTCCCATTAATAACTGCAGTTATTAACAAATCTCAATTTAATCTGTCACGATAATGGATCAGCCACTGAGGATAAAATTATTTACTCTATCGAATTAGTCTACGAGACGAGCTTGCTAACGATTGCATTACAATGGAAAGGCTAGTAAACACAATGTCAGTTCGGAAAATAACCAGCTGTATGATATCAACAAAAAACAGCCCACCACGTCAAACCATTCTTTTTTGGGACCTCACGCACTTATCTCGACATCCCTTCCGCTTTTCAAAACGGTACGTGAAGTCCTCTTTCGGGGTTGCCATTAACTGCCTCGATGCGTTTTCC
Organism: Thysanoteuthis rhombus; assembly: GCA_963457665.1. Taxonomy (NCBI): domain Eukaryota; kingdom Metazoa; phylum Mollusca; class Cephalopoda; order Oegopsida; family Thysanoteuthidae; genus Thysanoteuthis; species Thysanoteuthis major. The sequence continues at coordinate 33,017,962 of OY735218.1, forward strand.
CTAATTTCACCCATGGGTAGTTTTCGGCTTTGGGAAAAGCCAGAAGTCGAGTGGGGTGCAAATCTGGACGGGGCTGGGTTCTGAAAGACCTGAGTGGTACGATGTTTTGCCGAAAGAAACCTTGCACGAGAAGATTAGGAGATTCGGTTACTGTGAATGAGACAGTGGCACAGTATACAAGCTCACTTAATAGTGTCTCAATGCCGACTGTGTAATCCCACGGAAGAGTGTCAATTCACGCATGTGCACAAAGGTTCTCTCTGATTTGTTGCAAAGTTACATCAAGGTAAGGCAACCAGTTCTTGGGATATTTAAAATGACTTGACATTTGCCGAACAGACCTAATTTTACTATCATTGCCACTACCAAAAATATTGAGAAAGCCAAGATGATACCACAACCATTATTGCTATAACTAAAACTAATAGAACGAGAAATTTAAGAAGATGCTACTACTTTTACTACGACTACCAATAATAATGGCAAATACAAAAAAAGAAGAAAAAAAAGAGACGTGCAAGTTAGATGTCAATTACACATGCGTTTTTACAGCATTTCCAAGTTGAGTTCCCGCGCTAGAACGCAAAGTTTACTCAGACAAATTATCTTTGCTTCGACGTCATCTTTAATCTCTCTTCTCGTTATCATCATCACTGGCAATCTCTTTGTCACATATACACCTGACCGATCATTATGGCCCAGTGATAGAATATTCGTCTCCGGTTCCGCAAGCCGTGTTTCAATCAACCACCGAGTCATACCATAGACCTTAAAATTGTACTCAATACCTCTCAGCTAAGCAGTAAGCACAAGGACAAAGATCTAGGGAGTTGGCCAAAATCACGTTGGATGCATCAGTTCTTGTTAGATCATAGAAGTTGAGCAACGTCGATCCTGGTCAGTAAATGGGTAATCACTGGGGAAAAGCTGTTGCCGTGGGTAGAACGAATTTTCGACGGTGTATCAAAAGTTATCTGGTTGTGACTCCCCGGCCTCGGGAGTTGGGTGGGGTGGGGGTTGCAGTTTCCACGATCATTGTCCTTGTGCTGAGTGCTTATAACGGAGAGACATCTTTAAAATCTTTGGTATGACTCAGCGGTGGATTTAACCGGGGTCTACTGGACCGGAGTCGAGCTCTCTACCCACTGGGCCACGGTGGTCGGCGAAGCAGACGTTTATTCACCGTTACGATAGAGTTGGAGTCTTATTCAGTAGACTTATTTTCGAAGCAATGACAGGGACAAGTGGCAAGTGATTGGTGAATGCATGCGATTACCAATTGAGAAGACGCCATAGGGTGGGAGTAGTCGGAAAGAATTGGAATAGGTGCGGGCCGTGTTTACATTGGCAGACTCTGCGCGATCGAAGGCGAAGAAGAATGCCGACGCGCAGGTTTCATGATGGGAGGCTGGTCATGCGTGGATTTTGTTGAAAAACATTCGTGCAGCATTCAATTGAAATTTGAAGATTGTACCTGAAAAGAATGGTTATATTGATTCTGTGTTATTTAGGTCTATCTATTTAGCTATATATTTATTTATCGATCTAAATCTATTCATATTAGTTGTTTGTAAGTTTATCTATCAGACCAAGTCTGTTTCTTCCTCTCCTTCTTTCTATCTATCCACTCATCTATCTGTCCATATCTATCCATCGATCGATTTCCCTATCTACCTCAGTCCGTTCATATCTATCTATATATCTATCTACATATCTATCTATGTCTATTCATATCTATATATCTATCTATCTATCTATTTCAGACTGTTCATATCTATCTATCGATCTATCTATCTCAGTCTATTCATATCTATCTATCTATCTATCTATCTATCTATCTATCTATCTCAGTCTATTCATATCTATCTATCTCTCTATCTATCTCAGTCTGCTTTTATGATTCTGTTCATGTTGGAAACCGTCAACTAAAACTATCAAAATATGTTTCTCCAGTTGCCTAGTGAGGCTGGCTGGTTAGAAATATATATGTATGTGTCACGAGTACAGGCAGCACCAATGGAGCTACGAGGCTGAACTATGAACATTTATTCCTTATCATGTGTAGAAAAAAACTTTGTTTTTTTTTAAGTCCCTACATAGATAGGTTTTTAGTTGGGGTCAGTCTGTTATATAAGTTTCTGCTAAATCAGTCCGACTGCATTCAAATTTTTTTTTCTTGAAAATTCGGTCTTTTTTGTGATTACTGTCTAACAAAAGGTGAGAGAAGTAACCTATTCATTGATCACCCCTTTTTCTCCACTTTTCCAATTGATCACCCCCAACACACCCTGACGTTGGTCATGTGACGGTTTCTATTGAGTGACTAACCAGTTTAACTATCTACCAGTATTTCTCAAGGGTTTTTTTTCCCGATGTATTTGTCTTCTTCACATTGATCGATCTATTTATTTGCCTCCGTCACTTTATATCCTCCTCTTTAGAACGGTTTATTTAGACTAAAAGATCTTCTAGGTGTGCCGTATGACGAAATGGCACACCTAGAATGTCTTGTATTTGCCCGAAGTATCTGTGGTCAGTATTTGAAATTCGCTTAAATCCAGGCTTTTATGCGCTGATTCCCAAGATCTTTCTCCTTTGAAAATTGACGTGATACAATCTTCCTATGGCGTTGTATTCAACGCATATGAGTATATCTACGATACTTATATTATTCAAATATTTATCTTGATTCAAGTTCAATCCCTATTAAACGCCCAATTTTGTAGTCTTGAGCTTGAATAAGAAAAACTAAGTTGATGCCTAGGGTACTTCCCTAAAGGTTGTGCAGATTACTGATCTCTTTCTTTTTGGTTTTCCTCAGCGTTTCAGTCGATTCATTTCCCGGGACTCCTCAATTGTTCAGTCCGTAAGGAAAGAAGGAATGGGATTTTTCTTTTTTCCGTGGATAAGCGCCCCTAATTGGACATAACCCTTCCCCCTTTAGATTCAACAGACCTCTTTATCATGGGGATTGAGAAGCCAGTCCTTTCTGAATTTGTTTATCTCTAGGGGTCCAAGTTGTGAGTCGTGACGTACAGTGTTAATCAGCCTCCCCTCTTTAACGTTTCCGACAATAAATTAAAAGAGATGATTGTCGGTAGACTTGGACAATGGAGAACATCTCTTTCCAAGTTATTTGCACATCTAAGGGAGACCGGACAGTGGATTGGTTGAAACTTTATGACATAGAAAAAAAAAGGAGCAAAAAAAACAAACAAACAGTGAAATCAATAGTCCGAGCAACTCTTGAAATGATGAAGACAAATCTCCAAATAACAGATGGTATTCAGGGCAGTGATTCTTAAACAGGTGAATCATCATCATCATCATCATCATCATCATCATCATCATCATCATCATTCTTTTATCGTCTGTCGATGGACATAGACCTTCCCAAGAATTCATCACGACTCTTTATCGAAGGCGTCACGGAGCCAGTACTTTTTGAATTTGTCTCGTTCGTCTCTCCATCTTGTATTCTACCATCCTCGGTTGTGCATGTGATCATTGGAGATCCAAGTTGTGCATCGTGATGTCCATCAGTTGTCTGTCATTCTTGCAACATGGCCTGCCAATTGCCATTTATGTTTTCTAATAGAATCTATGATGTCTCGGATTCTGTCATGTGCACGTTGGATACTTCTCAGTTTGTGGGTCAGTCTTTTGGTTAGGTTCCATGTTTAAGCTCCATAGTTGACTGATTGACCCAAAACAGAATAAAATTACATGAAAATGAATGAAATAACAGGATGAATGGAGGGTGAATAAAACGTGAATGGAGAATGTTTCAATTTACTCAGATATTTATATTTTCAAATTCTTAAAATAGTAATGTTTATGGCAAGCATATATAATAAGAAAACATTATTCACGAAAAATATAATTGTAAGTTCTTGAGAATGTTGTTTGCCAAATTGATGTGAAATAGAAAAATTCTCATAATTATTTGTGTCAATTTTTGTCAGTCTTAGTTTTCTTTCCATATTTTTCGGATGTTTAAAAAATATGAACGAAATAAACACTTAAGAAATGAACTAATTTATGCTTTTTGCTTGTGTTACAAAATGAATTAAAATTATGCTCAAAGGGAATAAGATGGAAATGAATCAAGACGTAAGGAAATTATGTCATGACTCGATCAGATTTTGTAATAAAAACCTTTGGGTGAATGACCTTAAGAAACACTGTTCTGGGACACCAGCTGTAGATCGAAGTTATGATGACTGACAATTGCTAGTAAGATCGATCCTTTCAGACTATCATACGCTTAAGTGAAAGAAGAGAGAGAGAGAGAGAAAAAAAGGAAGAGAATCATGAATGATTAGACTAAATCGAGGAATAAAAAAAGAAGATGCTGGGGAAAGAGAGAAAAAAGAAAAATATGCTTGAGAAGAGAATATCAAAAAGATAGAGAACGAAAGGAAGGAAATGGAAAAATGAGACGAGGAATAGATAACGGACAAGACTGGTTGCTGTAGGGTTAAACTCCACTCCAACTCCGATTCCAACTGAAGATGATTACTGCATCTACTGTACTGTATATGGATTATAGATTGCGTCATATGATATAAAATCTTACTCGAAATGATCTGTCATTACACGTTAATATATCACTCAATGGAGACAACGTAAATAGAATAAAAGGCGACAGAAAATGGGTCTGCTGCAAGAATCGAACCTGCCAATGATACAGCGTTTCAACGTAGCAATGCTCTTACCATTGAGCTAAACAGTAAGGCAAAGGCCCAAATAACTGCCTGCAACCCAAAAACTTATCTCGTTTATTCTCAATCTATTTGCTTCTTTCAATGCGACAGTTATGTATTAAGAAATAGATATATATGATCCGACATAATGAATCATAAATTGCTTTATATTACACAAAATTTATTTGAAACGATCTCCCGCAATTATGAGGTTAATATATCACTCCATACTCATCGATAGGGTAGCTGTTTCAAAATAGCAGTGCTCTTACCATTGAGCTAAACAACAATGCAAAGCCCAAATATATAACAAATGAAAAAAATTAAAGATATATATATATATATATATATATATATATATATATCTTTAATTTTTTTCATATTTATATATATATATATATATATATATATCTTTAATTTTTTTCATTTGTTATATAACAAATGAAAAAAATTAAAGATATATATATATATATATATATATATATATATATATATATCTTTAATTTTTTTCATTTGTTATATATTCGAATCCCGGATGGGGAATATGGATTTTCCATTTCATTTTCGTGTCAATTGTTCTCCTTGTTCTTGTCACGTTATGAAAACAAAGTCAACTCTTTGTATTAGAGTTTGACAAAAGGAAGAAAGAACAATCATGAGAAAGAAACATTGAAGAAATCGAAAAGGGCAAAGAATAAGCATGAGAAGCAAAGACTAAAGAAAGAAAGAAAAAAGAAAGAAAGAAAGAAAAACAAAAGAGGGTGAGAAAGGATGAATGAGAGAGGAATAAAGAGATATAGAGGGAACTAAATGACGCTGTGGACAAACGAAAGAAAGGAAGACGGGAAAATGAATAGACGGCGAGAAAGAAAGAAAGAAACAAACAAACACAGAAAGGAAGAAAGGACAGGGCAGGGGAAAAGAAAATGAATTGAAAGCGTAGAAAAGAAAAGAAATAGAAAATAAAATACTGACAGGGAGAAAGCATTAGATATAATCGAAAGAAAAAAATGAAAGAAGAACAATATAAAAGAGAAAGAAATTAACAAATGAATGACTAATCGACATTGGTGCATTGACATCAAACAAGCGAACGTGTGCAGAAAACAGATCAACGAAAGGAATAATAAAAAAAATAAAAAAAAGAGTTTGGTTTAGAATCGGGAAGTAAATCTATTCGCAGAGACACGCCCGAAAAGTCCGAAATACTTACAAAGTGTTGGTAGGAAGAATGCATCGAACAACCAACACCCTCCGTCCAATCTCATTCTTATTTTGTGCCTCATTGCCGCGTCCCTCCAACTCTTTTCTACCCCCCTCCCGACCCCGGAGCTAAAAGCATGCGATATTAGCTCCAATTAGATCAACCCCAACGATGCAATGGCAGGCCTTGTTAACAATGGCCGAAGCGGATGGTCCATTTATAATGATAAAGACCGGCTTGAAAGCCGGCCGATTGTCTTTCGTGAGCGACCGAGCCAAAGATGCTGGCAGGCAGATTCCATCCATTGAGAACAGGTAAATTGAGTAGGCACAAGGAGTTGGTGATTGGAAGTCCGCAACTGTACTATCGACTTTCTAATAATTAAAGATTTTATCAACGGAGAAGTACTGACAAGGCCAGCGATCGCAGGAGATAGAGTTAGTTAGCATTTACTAACTCTGGATAGGCTGCGTAATAATGTTACGGGACCCCTCTTTGGGAATTTGCTTAGGGGTCATGTAGATCATGACAGAGGAGTGAGGGCGATTAAGTCAATTCAAGGTCAGACGCGAGGAACCTGCGAACTTATAGAGTCAGGTGGGTCAGGCCCTTATCTGGCTTTATCACGAAAGTAATGTTTTTATAAGGTGTTACAGGTTAGCATAACGATTACCAGCAGAGAACAAAATCGATCTAGCCTGGCTGCTTCGGGGTCAAACTCAACTGCAACGTCTATTCCAAATGAAAACGATTACTGTACCTTTTGTATCATATATATTAATAAATAAACTTGCAAATACCTACCACTCGCCAGTTTTCCTCAGTTGGTTAGAGAGTCGCCAACCAATCACAAGAGCGCGATTTCAAATCACGGTAGGGAAAAGTTGATTTTATCTATCGGTTTGGTTCAACGTGACAGGGATAGACAAAATCGATCAAGGGAAGAGTTTACTCCCTTAAATGTGGCGAGGATTGTTCTTGTTATAACATCAACTCCTATCTGGACTGGAGTTTAACGATTTTGGCTGAGTCTACTTATGTTCAGTTTGCATTATACCCTTAAAGGGAAGGTATTTATCCATTTCTTTTTGCATCCTGTCTCATTGCCAGATATCTTTATAAGATGTCTCGTCACTGGCATCCCACAATAGTTTACGTGAACGAGATTGGGTGAGCAATCACCAGGAAAGACCACTCTCCGACAATAATCTTGTCTGCCGAATCAAAAAACTGTTACACTGTTATAGCCAACCATGACATAATCCAATAACACTAATAATTACACTACTCGTCATTAAAATACTGTGCAGAGCACCCTTTATCCACGGTCCCCGTTTCCTTGGTTTTAGTTATCCGAGGTCGACCCCAGGAACGAGCTATTCTTAACTTTTACTCAATAATGGCTCCAAACCACCAAAATAGTGACGTTAACAATTCGGATATACCAAAGAGAAATCGTGAAGTGCTCTCGTTAAGTCAAAAAAGTCAATTTGAAGTGAAAGCTTCCGGCTGAATAAGGACAGAAAAAATCGTGTGCCTAGTTTGCACGAATCTTGTATTCGTAACTTAAATCTTATTTCAATACATTGTTATAGTTGCACGATTTAATTATTAGTTATTGTTGTTATTGTCGTCAATCTCTTACTGTTCCTAATTTATAAATTGAACTTCATCATAGATATGTATGTACAGGAGAAACAATTTATATAGGCTTCGGTGCTATCTAAGATTTTAGTCATCCGGTGAATTTCTTGGAACATACTCCCCTACAAATAATGGGGTACTGCGGTAGTAAAAAAAATTACGTCTTTCTGATGCACATCAATAAGTTCGTAGCGCATCGATGATGATGTGTTTTGGATTAGTTTCCACAACAACTTACGGAAAATATTCTTTATGTAAGGAAATAGTCTTGGTTCTTCTTAACAGTCTAGTTGTTCGGAGATTTCAGCTAAAGGGGGAACACTTTTGCCTTGTTAACACCTTAATGGCCAACAGCAGAGGCAGCTAGAGATTAAGGGTCTGGGGAGCTTAACACCTTGAGGCGGCGCCTTCAATATTCACTGTGATTTGATAAAAAAAAATTGCAATAGACATATCACTCAATCGGTGAGAAAATAACCCAAAAGGCTGAGTCATTATTTATGCAATTCATATACTTGAAAATATATTTATATTCTTGTTATTATATAATGCCAGGAGAAATGTAGTGGGTAAACTTCTATATATGAATCTTTTGGTCCCCTTCCATTGGGGCCAAGGGTATTTTCAAATAGTCCCTGCCCTTACCTACGCCTAAAGCCAACAGATATGGTAGAGACTTTCCAGTCCATAAAGTTTAAGCACTTGGGTTAATTTGTGCAGAGAAAGGTCGAAGCAACTTTGTAGTTTGGGTAGAAAAAAAGTGGAAAGTATTTAAGTGAATCAGCAACATGGGCTAAAAGTCAGTATTCATCAATGATAAGTTGAAAAAAAAAATTATAGTACAAAGAGTGTGTTCAAGGATTCGGAACTGTTCGCAGTTTTAGGCATGTGCCGGGGGTCTTAGAACGTATCCTGTAGGGAGGGGAGGTCTACTGTTCATATCATTGTCAAACTCCAGTCCAAGTCGGAGGCTGGAGTTTCCTTTGTTTTCTCACCGTAGCAACAAGAACAAGAACAAAACTCACCTAAATGAGGGGAGGCAACTTTCCACTGATCATGTTTCCAATATTAGAATACAATCAGTGGAAAGTTGCCGCCTCTGAATTTTGTGTTTAATTGGGATGGAGTTTGATCTTGCAGTAGCCAGGCTTGTTCTCATTGATTCCCCGCTCAAATCGAATTCGTCGAAATATAATTAAACCGTCATGGAAAATGCGTTCTGGATCAAAGGAAACCCAAAGGTAAGAATTATGAATAATTCTGATTTTGGGGTGAGGATTATTCGATTTTTTCCCCACCCTTGATTGAAAGGTTACGCAAGGTATTCATGCCAAGACTCCATTTCGAAACTTTACTCAGCCTTTATAACTATCTACTTCATGCGACGTACAATATGAGGAAAGTCGTAGAAAGGGTCTGCTGAAATGATATCCATGCTAAGACATCATCTCGGAACAACAAACAACATTCATAACTATTCACTTCATGTGACATTCACTCGAGAAAATCCGTAGAAAGAATAAACCGAAGCGATGTAGTTGCGCAAAATTCATTCTGAGACTTCATCATCAGAACAACGAACAACGTTTTATAACTATTCACCCCCTGCGACGGGAAGTTCGTGGAAGGGACCAGCCGAAATGAAACTCTATTCTTCATAATTCATGCCAACAGTTCATCCCAGAACTCTAGACAACAACAACTTACAAGGCCCCAGAAAGATGAATATAAAGAGAAAAAGAATGTTGTAACAAAAAATGTGGATGGGAAGTCGTCATCTGAGGGGGCAAGTGAGGGAGACTGGCAGCATTGAATTTATACTTGATTGAGCTTCAAGGCGCTTTTCTTAATTATTCTACATTAAGTTAAATCATATATCAAGCGCGTTTTGGCTGCATGGAGTCAGGTGGAGGTGCAACAAGAGGGTGCAGCTAGATGAAGCATGTTTTTGGCTTGACACTAATTAATCCCATTAACTACTGACAAGGCCCAGCCGTTAACGGTGCAGTTTTGATGGCGCACCCGGACGTAAATACATGAGCATGCATAAGCACACACATACTTATACAGGGGTGTATTTTCGAAGATTTATGACAATTTGAAAAAAAATATTTTACATGTTTCGCTTATTCAGCTTCATCAGAACTAATGAAATACGGCTGAAAACATATTTTATTCTTTCTGAACAAGCCGAATGGGCAAAACACGTAAAATTAATTTTTCCAAATTGTCATAGATATTCTCCCTGTAATGACAGGGGATAATTTCAGATTGAATTTCAAAATAATATAACGCAGTTTATGATTATTCCTGTCGGATTATATATCCATTTCTTAATAATGTAATTGTCCGCTTTGGAAGAAACAAATAGAGCAGATATAAACCGTGAATAAACAAAATGAGAATTTGGCGATAAAGCTGTTATTTAGGCTTTTGCATTATCTGCAGCTGTTTAGCTCATTAGCTCAATGGTAAGAGCAACGTTACCCCGAAGTGGATTACGTATCCATTTCATATCTATCTCTCTCTCTCTCTCTCTCTCTATATATATATATATATATATATATGTGTGTGTGTGTGTGTGTGTGTATGTGTGTGTATTTACAATAAGAGTTTTCAACTAAACTTTCTACGTACTTTGGAATGCTATCTTCGATATTTGTAGGACAAGGGAAAAAAAAAAAGAAAAGTTTTTTCCTACTTTTCTAACTTATCAGTTGCCACCAGACAATAAAAAATAAATAAAGACACACAGTCATTTATTGATCAAAATTATCTGATTATATATTTTGCTGGGTCAAGAAAAATTAATCAACTCGTAACATGAATGTCTTCTTCAAAAATGATACAGTCACCAATTTTCTAGAATTTTTTTTAGTTTAGTTTCTGATAACCGTAATCAGAAAATCGCAAATCCAGAATGCAAAACGTGATACATATTTTATCATAAAAAAAGTTAAAATCCTGAACGCTGGAGAAAAACTAAAAAAATTGTACTGAGTCTTCCATAAGTATATATATATATATATATATATATATATATATATATATATATATATATATATATATATATATGTGTGTGTGTGTGTGTGTATGTGTGTGTGTGTTTGGTTATGTGTGTGTGAGTGTGTTTTGTTTCTCTGCGATTAAGAAGTGAGTTTTAATAAGAAAATCAATACAAGATTTTATTTATGCCCAGTTTTGTACGGTAAGTTTTTCTCGAACGTTTTGGGTTTGAATTTTTATAAAAATTATGTACTGCATTTTGTGTTCTGGATTAACGATTCTCTGGTTACATTTAACAGAAAACTATCAGGAAAATACCGGTGGTACATTGAAAAATATTGATAAAAAATTGACAAAATATTGTACTAAATAAGATTTTGCGCCCACTTACAACAGAAAATTTCGAAAGAACATTGTCTGGAAGATAAGCTTGCTAACCTTTGCTCTCTGGTAGGTGTCGTACGTGGATATTAAATAAACTTAGCCTATTCTGGCGCAGGGGTCATACCTCTGGGGTCATACTGTATCACTCTGGTTTCGTCATGTGGTTTCAAAAAATTATTTGGCTCAGTCTCAGGGAAGCAGTACGCCGTGGGGATGTACCGTCCAATTGCAATGAGAGGTGTACGTTGGGTTTGCCCCGACACCTTCGCAACACTATTTGGGCAATTTTGGCTGAGTCATCATCATCATCATCAATCTTTTAACGTCCGTCGTTTGACATAGACCTTCCACAGGATTCGTTACACTTCTCTATTATGGGCGTCGCGGAGCCAGTACTTTCTGAATTTGTCTAGCCCGTCTCTGCGTCTAATATTTTGCCGGCCTCGGTTGCGCATGAGATCTCTGGGGATCCATGTCGTGAGTCGCAATGTCCATCAGTTGTCCACCATCCGTGCAATATGGCAAGCCCACTAAAATGGATTCCTGACTCTTATCTTTTCTCAGATGTACTGTGCTGTCTTGTGGTCTCTCCATGTGAGGCCCAGCATAATTCTTTCATGTGCATGTTGCATGGTTCTCAATTTTCGGATCTGTCTCTCAGTCAGGTTCTATGTTTCAGCTCCATAGGTGACTATTGGGAGGATGCATTGGTTATACACCCTTCTCTTTAGGATTTATGGGATCTTCTTATTTTTAAAGGTTGAGCTTGCTTTGCCAAAGACTTGCCATCCTAGTGTGATTCTTCGCTTGATTTCTTCTTCTTTTGAGGGTCTCATGGAGATTCGTTGTCCTAGGTAGATGTAGTGATCAACTTTCTCCAGTTCTATGTTCTCGATTTTGATCTCAGTGTTTTTATCTCCGATGTGGTTGCTGCATATGATCTTCGTCTTGTTGAAGTTCATGTGTAGGCCGACTTTCTTGCTCTCTTTATTTAGTTCATCTATCATTAGTTGGAGGTCGTGTAGGTTCTCCGCGAAAAGGTACCTGTAACTTGATATTAAAAAACGACCTTGTGTCACATCTTCCTCCTAGAGTACCTCGTTCGAATCTAACTCATCACACTATCAAACATTGAAGATAAACTTGCTTTAGCTGTCCCTATAACGATACAACTTCATTCAATTTCTCTTGGAAAGTTCGTCGTGTCGTGACAACTGCTCCACGAAAAAGATACGAACGCCAACGGTTGAAGAAGATTGAATCTAGCCATTTACATCTATTCTTTACCCCCTCTTCCAAACACTCGGTTCAGCCATCTTTCATTTCCGTTTATATACAGTAGTATTAGTAATAACATTATCTTAAATTTTATCATTAACCGAAGTATTATCAATTATATTCTCCGATCTACCCTTATTTGTGTGGCATTCCTACTATTGAAAATTTTTTTCATCGATATGAAGTTCAAAATGCTTGTAAATACGATAATCTGTACGGAGAAATGTCAGGTAAATATTGAGGATGCAGCAAGACGTCATATCCCAATTCCGAAGCTTAGAAACAGTCAGCTGGAAGTTCTGGAATTGGGAACTGACACGGTGCATTTCATCCAGTTAACATGAGACTCATTTTCCCTACTTTTTAACCTTTTAAATTGCCTTGGGATGACGGGATATGTTGAAGTCATTGAATCTCTTGGAAATACTCAAACCGTTGTTACTGAGGCGTTGGCCCCGGATGTCGATAATTCATCATCATTGAGAACAGGTTTGGACCTTTTTGCGAGGTATATCATTGGTATTCATATTTCCTGACCAAAACTTATAGAATCAGCACTGAATGGTTCACGTTGTAATGATGCTCACTCAGAGTGCTTTGTTTGCGTTATCAACAGACTGAGCAGTATTACGTCCTGACTTGAAGTCGTACACGAAAATCAGTCTTGTATTCCATATCAGACATCATTGATATTAAGGGCTCAAGAACCTTGATAGATAAGAATGATATCTCTTTTCATTGCGTGGAAGATAAGCTTGCTAGCCATTACTCTCTGATAGGTGTGGTACAAGAAATGCAATGGAATTAATAGATCTTTCACTCTTAGTATACTTTTGCATGATGTCGGAAATACTTCCATACGTTTATTTTTACCTCAACGTTTCAGTCGAGATATTCTTCGGCCTTTCTCAGAGGCAAGCTGCAAAAATAAGAATGAAGTATTGAGCGATAGCTGAAGACCTCTGGATGCAATATATACACTAGAAGAGGGTTGAGAAATGTACCGGCTGAAATGTTTTGATAAAAAAGAAAATAAAGAACAAGATTGGCTGCTTCGGAGTCAAACTCCAATCTGACTCAAGCTTGAATAACTTGGCTCGTAAGTTTAGAAAATATTTCGACTTAAAAAAAAAACAACAGTTTTTGATTAACTGAAAAATATCTTCAAAATTGGCCGTTAGATAGTATCTAGATCTTTTTCTAGATAAACAGCTCGAAAATCTAGATAATTTAAGATAAAATTTGAGGCAATTCTAGATAAAAGCTTATCACCGTTTTCCATCGACATCACTGATGACATAGAAATAGAATATGCACTCTCTCTCTCTCCGTTGTCTCTCTCTCTCTCTCTCTCTCTCTCTCTCTCTCTCTCTCTCTCTCTCTCTATATATATATATATATATATATATATATATATATATATATATATATATATATGAACTAAACCCTTTTCTGCTTGGTCGAGACCTGAGAATCATGGCTGTTACCAGAGAAAAATAAAATCAATTCCAGAGCAGGAATTTAACGGAAAACAAATGAAGATACAGGACTGAAAGATGTGTTGAATAATGAATATGGAATATCCTCTTTTCTTTTGAGCTGATATCAAATTGCACCGCCCTTAACAATAAGATCAAAGACATGAAATATTACAAAACAGTAATTATTACTCGTAATTGTGTTTGCTTTCATCGGATGTTCCAAATAGATTTATTTTGGTTATTATCAATTTTTGTCTATTATTCTTTTTCTTCATCTTACTGTCACACTGATGAGGAGTTGCCTGGTACTAATCTTGTAGGTGATCTCGTTACGCGATTGATACTCCCGATACCGAACGTCTTATCGCACTTGATACATTAATCTGTGTCGTTTTCGTCATTCCAGTAGTTCTACCCCCTCCTTATTTTGGATACTTTGGCTGCACGTGGTAGGTAAGGTGGTAGGAGCATGACGTCAGCAGTGGTAGCAGTCGTACGGTAGTAATGAATACGGAATGATTACATTTTTTAAGCGATCCTTCTGGTAACGATGCCAAAACCGCACCGCCTTCGACAACGAGATCAAAGACCCGAAATATTACAAAAAAAAAGTAATTGCCAAAAGCAGATGCCATGGGAGGAGCAGTACGGGTCATTATGAGGCGGAGGGGTGATCAACGCCAATTTGTCAGAAGGGCATTCATGCTAACAGGGGAAAAAAGTAAAACCCCTTCTGAAAGAATTTACCGACGTTTGTTTGAATCGTCAGAGCGTGTAATGAATTCCTTCCTGAAAGTTTCGGCAATATTCCTTTGACACTTTAACGCACCTTCGTTAAGGGAGGCACAAATTCTTGGCTCTGAATCGGGCGCCTGATGTAGAGTGACAGTCGGCTGGTTAGTCTCACAAGTTCCTCACCGTGGAGCATTGGCCTCGGGAGTGGGGGGCAAAGACATCGCCCGGGGGCAAAGTCAATGCCCGGGGGTAGTTACTTTATATTCTAGGAGAGGGATGATTATTAATTAACATTCATTAAATGATCAGAGGAAATTTTGCGCTCCTTCACATCTGCACCTAGGGGCGACTACCCACCTCTCGCTCCTCTTGCTACGCCTCTGCCGTGGAGCAATTGTTAACACACTAGGCTCGCAAACTACCACTAGTGTAGTGAATTTTGTCCCACACTGATAGCTCTAAGTTTAGTGAATATCTATGAACGCTCACAAAAACTATCTCGCCGTGGAACAATAGTTAGCGAACTAATACTACTATAGTGTTGTATCCTAACTGGGTGCTGAACTCTCTAGGTTTTGTACTAAGTTATGCTTTGTAAATATAAATAACCGGCCATGAAAGCCACCTGACCGTGGAGTGATTGCTAGTAAGCTAGCCTTGCAGACTATCACTCGATCCTTACTGGGTGCCCCAAATTTGTAGTCTTGTATTGAAGTCATAATCCTTACTAAATATCAATCTTGCCGTGGAGTAATAGTTAGCAAGTTGGTCTCGTTGGTAATCATACTGTAGTAAGTTGAATCCTCACTGGGTGCTCCACTCTCCTGGCCTTGTGCTATGATTTGTGAATATAGATAAACGATCACTAAAGCTACTGCATTGTGGAATAATAGTTATTAAATCAGTTTTGCCAACTTTCATTTCTGTAATAAGTTGTATACTCAATGGTTGCTACACATTCGTAGTCTTGTACTAAAAGCTCCAGCATTAATAAATATTATTGATGGGCCTCAAAGTTAATCTCGCCGTTCAACAATAATTGGCAAGTTAGTCTCGCAGACTATCACTATTGTAACGACATAAATCTTCATGAATGTCTACTCACGTGGTATTGAATCAGACTAGTTCAGTGATCGCCGAAGCGGTCGATATCGATCCCTGGGGGGTTCGATGGTATTATGCAGGGGTCGATATATACCTGGGAATCAAAAGGCGGTCGATAAACGCTGGGTAGGGTCTTTTGAACTTTTTGGGTCAAAAGCTGACATTCGGTTAAGAAATGAAAATAAATCGAATAGCTCGCTGATACATAATTATCAAGTTCTGAAAAAAATAAGGCGTACTGACTCATCATAATCATTTTATCAGTTGACATGTTCGTAATTGTATACTAATGATTTGGTTAGTCTTCGAAAAACCCGGTGCGTTTTAGGATGAGGTATCGGTACGTTTGATATCTTTCCTCTGACAGCCCTGCCTGGGGGTCGATGAGGTATCAAGGATTCTATGAGGGGGTCGATGATCTAAAAGGTTTGGCGACTCTTAGACTAGGTTAAGCTACTTCCAACATCTAGGAACATTTATATCACGGTGAAAGCTAATACTTAATTTTTGATCTAGGTTGCTTACTAAACTACCTTAAAATGCGAATGCTGCGATAAAAAAAGAGTAACGAAATAAAACACAAATATGTTGATTACGTGTAAACTAGCTGGTGAAATAAGATGAATGAGAAACTAGCTAAAAATGAATGATAATGACGAAGTTTAATCTAAGAACTTCGGACAAATTGAGATTATTACGTGTACTGCTTTTATGTGCACATCAGCAACAAAAGTAAGACGAAAGAAAAACTAGCCATAAATGAATAATCACGATGACTAATCTGAAAAATTCGGAGAACTCAAGACTATTACGTCTGATAATTAGCTGTGATGAAAAAATAAGAGGGATACACGATCTAGTTAACGAAGGGTGAGATAAAAACAACGTGGGCGCTCTCGAGACAAAATTTCTCGAGTTAAGCGTAATGGTAACAAATAGATAAAGAGAAACGAAAATCGTCCCGAGTCTGTAAACACATAAGAAATTTTTTTAATCAATGATATCATTCTGATGTTACACTTTTAGTAAAATTATAAGAGAAAGATAATGCAGTTTAATAAGAGGGTAGGTAGAGTGAGGACAAAAAGGAAAGTTGTGTATTATAATGAGATGACAAGAGGGAAGACAGAAAAAAGATAGATAGTTGAAAAAGAGAGTAGGTCGAAAGAGGACAGAAGATGAATTTTGTTGTTTCAATCAGGGGGCTGGAAGATGAAGACAATAGAAGAAAGTTAGATAGTTTAATGAGTGTGTGGGAAGAGAGGAGATGAAAGAAACTTAGGTAGTTTACTGAAGGGGTATGGAGAGAGAGAAGGGTGAGAGAAGAAAGTTAAGGGGTAGGAAGATTTTCGGATATGAAAATGATCGATGTATGTACAACATTTAGATAAAAGCATAGATTATTGAAAGGATAAGGGAGAGAATGAGAAGATATAAGCCAAGGGTGTGAGAAAAATTAAGGCGTGTAATTATGGGTAATCTTAATTGTCAACACCCATTGAACTTCAACGGGTTAAGCTAGTTTACAAGTTATTACAATCAGGCTCCCCAGGATAACCCACTCTTCTTTATTTCTGATACATCCCTACTTTCTTAACAATCAGTCGTAGAATGTAAAACGACCTGAGCGTTGTGACGAAAAGCAACAAAAATAAGATAAAGAAAACAACTAGGAAAAATTAATCGTAATATCGGTGCTTCGACTAAGAAATTTGGACAACTTCAAACAATTACGCCCTTCACTATGATTAGAATTAAACATGCAACAAAAATGAGATGAAAGAAAAACTAGTCACAAATTAGCAATGACAATGCTTCATAGGATAAATTCAGACAAATAAGCTTCATCTAAAAAAATCCAAAAGACAATTACGTTTAACGGTAATAGGGTAATGAGAGAGATGAAAGTTAAACTCGTCAGAAATTAATAATGGCTACCATTACTTGATATCTTATTACTTGCTGAGAACAATTAGTACAATAATAATATTTTTTATTTGTTTATTTGTATGTATGTAAGATTCATAATTAGAGAAAGTAGACCACAACATCTACATAAGACTACGAATCTCCATGAAATCCACAAAAGAAGAAAGGAAGTGAATCAACCTAGGATGGCGAGATATCGGCAGGGTAAGCTCAATCTTCAAGAACAACAAAAACCCCAATTGTCCTGAAAAGAAGAGTATACAACTGATGCATCGTCTGATAGTCATCCATGGAGCTGAAACATGAAACCTAACCAAGATACTGATCCTCAGACTGAAAAACATGCAACGTGCACAAGAGAGAATCATGCTCAACATAACATAGAGTGGTCTCAAGAAAGCACGATATATTAGAGGAAAAAAGACTCCAAGACATCAAAGAATCCATAAGAAAACTTAAATGGCAATGGGCTGGTCTTGCTGCAAGAATGGCTGCCAACCGATCGACTCACAGCATGCAAAACCGGTACCATCAAAATATAAGATGGTGAGACGAACTAGATTAGTTCAGAAAGCAGTAGCTTCGTGACGTCCACGATAGGGAAGTCTGGCGAATCTTGGGGAAGGCATATGTCCAACAACGAAAGTCACAAGACTATAAAAGCCCAGCAAAAAAACAGCTCATGGTAGGCAGAGTACTGTTTAGCCTTACACCCTCCAAATGTCCTAACTTGGAGGATAAAATAAATCCGCGTAAATGTTCCTTCAGTTGCATTATGTTTCAGGACCAATTTACGATATAACTATAATGTGGATATAGAATTTTATTTTATACTCACTGGGTATGACGTCAAAATAGAACATTTTTCTTTAATTCTGACCACAACTCTTTTGGAAGTTAATTTTTTACCTGATCTCGTATTCTGATAATAATTTTTGTATATTTCTTCTACATGACTTCATGCTCTGATCTCACTTTTTTCAAAAAATGGGGTCATGTGAGGGGGAACATTTTCCCTTTTCAGGGGTTAAAACGAAGGGTTCATTTTTTTCACTTTCATGGGTCAAAAGCGGAAACACTTTTCCTCTTTTGGGGGTTGAAAGTAAAGGTAAACTTGATAAAAGAAAAGAAAAGGGTTCAAACAAAGCTTTCGATTTTCAGAATTAATTTTTCGAGCCCCAATCAATATACCATCTAATTTCCAGTCGTCTTGCTCAGGGGCATAAGACATCTACTGGGGGTGGGGCAAAGATGACACCAAGGAGAAAAGACAGCGCCCTATCGATATACTGGCATTATAGGCCAGGCAAATTTTTGGCCCCTTCTTACCTGCATTCCTTTTCCTGTTATACAATTATGAGCACATTAAATACTTGCGCAAAATTTAAACTTGAAATTGTTTCAAGATTATTTTGGAATAGCCAACTCCGCGTGTATTGGAATGTTTTATATAATACAAGATTGCATTCTACGAAGTAACGTCTTTAGATTTTATTCTGTACCTTGAACAATTAGGTAGGAAAGGATGTTCTCTCGCTTCTTTGTCGAAACAAATAACTAATTTTTATCCGATGATAATTGTCAGATTCGATCAAGGTAATATTTTTCTCCACCCTTGATGACATAATCCCATCTACTGAACAAGTTATTAATGTCTGTAGTATGGATTTTTTCTTCGAAACCCCAAATACCTCTTGGCCATTTTTAATGTCTTCATCATTGGTAAACTGTTTCCTGTCCAGGAAATGTTCCAAAGATCTGAAAAAGTGATGATCTGAGGGAGGGAGTAAGTAAGGAATAAGAAGCAAACTTTCATATTCAGAGTCAGAATCGTTCCCAGGATGCATCTCACATCATGTGGTCTTGCATCATCATGCATGAGTAAAACACCTTTCCGATTGACTAATGGAGTTCGCTTTTTAAAACCATGACTGGTGCAATACTTCCAATCGACAAAGGCATGTCTAAGCATTGACTGTCTCATAATGATTTAACGCTTCCTGATAGACGACACTTTTCACATCCAACCAAACACAAAGCATGAACTTCCCAGTGTGCAATCTTGGTTGTGGTACGGACACAAGAAAAGAAGAATGATTGAAACACGAAATTTTATGGTGATTTATGCTCTATATAATCAAAGGACAACCAAGATATCAAAATAAAAATGTGACAGAAATTTATTTCCAGCCTAATACTTTGTTTAGTTTGTTGTTCCTTTACACCGATGAGTATTTCATATTTTTTATAAGTATAAGCATAATTATAGCCTCATGGACCCGTGGAAAATCCACGGGCGTTCACAGCTGATACTATCCATTATCATATACCTCTACTCTTCTCTCACCTGTCTGTATCGTCTAATTTGTCTCCCTTATTTTTTTTCTAATCCCCGTTGCCAGCCAATGGTTTTATAAATTCCGTACAAACATGGATTAGTTTCGTATGCAAAAATGTTTGTATCCCTTCAGTTAACTACCTAACCTCCTTTTCTGTCCTTAGTTTCTCTTCTCCTCTCTCTCTTCCTGCCCCCAGTAAAGTATCTAACGTCCTCCCATCCCTTGTCTATCTACCCTCTTATCAAACTACCGAATAACCGTTCTTGTACCACCCTTTGCTTACCCATTCCGTAGATAACTGACTGCCTTTCCCCCTCTTTTGTGAATGAAATAAGGTATATTTTAACTAAAATAAGTAATATTTTGATCTATTTGAATAATTATAATAAAATGATGTATTAAATGGGATAAGTAATGTTTTGATTTATTTAATTAATTGAAATGAAATTATATATTATATAAGATAAGTAATATACAAATCTATAAAACATATAGTAATAAAAAAATATTTGAATGAAATCAGTAATATTTCCCAAAAATACGTAGTAAAAAAACGTAATTGATTTTCATGAAAAAAATTCTCTGGTTTATTAAATCGAGTCTCAACCTACACTTTTTAAAAACTTATAATTCTGAAACGTAACAAAGAGATGGATGTCACTATCGTCTACTTTATTCAAAATTCTATCTTCCAAAATTCTCTCTTGCGTGATTGATCTGTTTTTGATGAACTAACCAATCACAAACTAACGGACAGAGATCGAGGTAATAATAATCTATACTATTGATGCTATCAATAGTATCAATAGTATGGATTTATAAAATCATTGATAGTATAGGTTAGTTACATCATCTTACGGATTACCTTTTTTGTGTGCATTAATTTTTCTTTTATGTGCGGGTTGCAAAAAGTGTGTGCGTGCCCAGCTTTGAGGGAACTATGGCCCCGATGTTTTTTTTACTCCTGTTCGATCCGTCAGCAGTGAAATCAGGCGCAGAATGCCGAGGCCCTGCGTTCTATTTCTCTTCATGTGGACACGTGTTCATCAGAGCTCGTCTTCTCTGCTTTTAGTCTTTGTGTAGTTAATTCTCATCGGCCGGATTCCTTTACAATGCTCGAAAAAGTTGGAACTTTTGCAAGGAATGCAACACGTCTGAACGCTTTGGAACAATGCTTTTGATCGTTTTTTGGGGAGATAACTTCTTAGGGAATCTTGCCAATTCCTTGCCGAGTCTGGGAATATCCCAAACCAAGAATTAGCTTAACCATCTTAAGACAAAATTAGTGAAGGACTTGATGTCTGGATTTTCAAAAGGGCATTTGTTTAAATGACGCTATCCTTTTCTAAAATCGAAAATTCTCCATACTTTGAAAAAACAGAATCACGATTGGATACAATTGTCCCATTAGACATTTATCTTCGGTCATGTGTGGCGAACATATTTTGATGACGTCATTGCGATCGTAAAAGCCAGAAAAATCTCGACTTCTTTATTTTTGTGAAAAGTACCTTCTTAAAAGAAAACTACGGAATATGACATCATCATCAGTCTTTATCGTTCCTCTTTCAATCTCGTATTCTGTCGGCCTCGGTTGCGCATCTAATCTCTGGGGATCCATGCTGTGAGTAGTGATTTCCATCCGATGTCTGCTATTCTTGCAACATGACCAGCCCATTGCCATTAGGGTTTTCTAATGGATTCTACCATGTCTCGGACACCTATTTTTCCTCTAGTATATTGTGCTGTTTTTGGATCACTCTATGTTATGTTGAGCATGATTCTCTCTTGTGTACGTTGCATGTTTATCAGTTTGAGGGTCAGTCTCTTGGTTAGGTTCCATGTTTCAGCTCCATTGGGGACTATAGGGAGGATGCATTGGTTGTATACTCTTCTTTTTAGGACTAATGGGATTTATATATATATATATCCTAGGAGTCTCGAAATGATTAAAGAAGCGGTTTTAGTTCCATACATGATTACCACACACATCAGTTGAAATATTGTTTCAACGACAACAACAATGATGAAAACACTTTATCTAAAAAATAAATTCACGTACCTCGAGACTAATATGTCCACTACTATTATTAGATAGTATTAAATCTGAAAAATGTTACTATATGACATCAATTTTGCCTAATGATGGGTCTTCGTGATTGAACAGTAAAGGCTTCGCCCATGTCAGCCAATCTGCCAAAAATATGAGATGCAGATTCAAATCACATCAGATGATATATCTTTATTTCTTATATATGCTGTTATGTAATGGACGTGGAAAGTTCGACGACTGAATGTTGCAATAAAAAGACACAGAAATAAGAGATAAGATAATTTGCTCAAAATTATTCAATAAAAATGCTCTGCCAACGAAATTCAAACAGTTTGAGACTATTTTAACGATTACTAGTACAAGATATGAACAAGTAACAACAAAAAAAACAATATGAAAAGAAAGACTTGTCAAAAATTGATGATTATGTCAATGCTTCCTCGAAGAAATTCGAACAAGTCATGACTATTGTCTACTACTATTACTAAATAATAAACAAGCAAAATAAGAAATAAGCTTGAAGCAAATCTAGTAATAAATATTAGTAAAGAAAACGCTTCTTCCTCAACGGATTTCAGACATCTTGAGATTATTTTGTCTATAACTACTACTAAGTTAAAGCAAGTGATGAAAATAGGAAGAGAGAAAAACTGCTGAAAAATTTATCAAATAAGAGCGTTTCAGCAAGCAACATGAGATTATACCGTACTGTATATTTGAAAAAAAAATATGAATGAATATAGACGGCTATTTTTAAGATCCGCCCATGTTTTCTTTTTATATCAGCACACACAGTCGGTTAGTCCGGGGGATAATTTTACAATTCACCAAGTAATTATGCATTTGTAGAACCCAGAAACACCGCACTGGGTCAGTGAGTGTAAATATTCATTTGATTTAAACCGGCACATTGTCAAAATAGTGTGGTGCACATTGAGAATGGGACTTTTTACAACGGCAAGAAACAGCAAGATTAGTATGTCCATCATTTCTCTACGACGGGCGCCCAGGCAGGCTTGCTGGGCATTACTCTCTGGCAAATCTATCTATCTATCTATCTATCTCACTCTATAATAATCTATTAATCTCGGTTTGTTCTTATCTATCTATCTATCTATCTATCTATCTATCTATCTATCTATCTATCTATCTCAGTCTATTATAATCTATTAATATCAGACTGTTCATATCTATTTATCTTAGTATGTTCTTATCTATCTATCTATCTATCTATTTATCTATCTATCTATCGATCTCAGTCTATTATAATCTATTAATCTCAGTCTGTTCTTATCTATCTATTTTAGTAGGTTCCTATCTATCTACCTATCTATCTATCTATCTATCTAGCCAGTGGTGCCATCTCAAGATTATTTTCGCACTAGTTTGACTGCCAAAAAGTGCTAAAGAGCGTTAGACAAAAAAAAAGCTCCCAAATGCCCCAAGCGGCCAAAAGTCAACCAAAAAAAGATGCTAAAAATGGTAAGAGAAATTACCCAAAATGGCCTAAATAACTGCGTTAAAATAGCGATTTTCGCACTGCTAAAAGAAGAAACACGCTAGGAACGATTTGTTTGTTAACAGCAGTGTAAAGAGGTCCCAGTTCGTTAGAGGCTTGTTTAGTTTGGCAATCCTTAACGATTTGCTTGGCCTCGTAAAGATGCAGTCTCCGTAGAATATCTCCTTGTAGAAATTGGACGCACGAGTTTGGTCACCAATGAAATAAATGGGCAAGAACATTCATCTGAATAAGAATTATATGAACATTTAATTATGTTGACAATATGATGTAGTTGCATGCACCTTACACCTCTAGTCATGCACAAATATAATAAAAACATGTTGAATGCATTTAGAAGATAAATTGACCGCAGTTTTTGAAGGTAAGATGGAGGCAAGGTTTTTACGTCTACGGAAGAGATGGGCTCAGTGCGTCTTATACCAATCTATCTATAGTCAACATGCTGACGTCGGACAGAGCAAGAACGCTGAAATCTCACAGCTAAAAAATGTGCGTGTTTCTTTTTTCAATTTTGAATACTTTCATATGAGCTTATTTTAAGTGTTATATACTTCTAACATTGTGGAAAGAGGTATGTACGTTCGTACAACATTTATTTGCAGTATTTAAAAAAAATTTGAACTCTAAATATGAAATATATATTATTAGGTTTTAGTTCATTTCAAACACAGTACAAGAGTTGATTTTTGAGCTGCAACAAGCACTTATGGTTCTTATATGAAAAGTAAATAATATTTCGGAATAAAGAAGAATAGTACGAAATATAGCCTATGGAGCCGAGCCGTAATATCATTATCAGTCGTTATAAGTCTACTGTTGGCTAAAGGCCTTTTCAATCTCCTTACGTTGAGGTACTTTAATTTTCATTCTTTTCCTATTGTTCACATTGAATGAGCGCGCTAAGCGAACCTTCACTTTTTCGAATTATTCTTTTTTTACGCGTCACTATAACGGCTCGTTCTATTCTTAATCGGCATTTTTTTTGAAAAATTGATGTATAATAATTTTACGTTAAGATGACTTTTAAAACGAGACGTGATATTAATGCGCGCAAGAAAGTATAATTCGGGAAGAAATAAACGTTCGATTATTCGGTGTTTACTTACTTTGCTTGTTAAGAGTGATATAGGCTACAAAAGAGAAAAATAAAAAGAAAAGCAGGCCATTGCCCAACGGCCTTCGTGTCAAAATCAATTTATTACTTTATTTACTCACTGTTGAAGTGTACCCAGCCTACGTTTAGTTGCGATAAAAAGTAAGAACAATTAAAATCAGAGTAAATAGTAGAAAAAAATAGATAATAACAATATAATTTAAATTGATTTGTTAACTTCTCTTTTTTCTGCAATTTTCTTTTTCAATCAAATGTTATTTGATTTCCATCCATCTATTTTTATATTTCATAAATTCCTTTTTGGGGGCAGCAATTTACTCCACCCGTTCAAACGGGGTATTTGTCCATTATATTCAAAGGAAATATTGAAGTAATCATCTTGGGTGGAAATAGAAGCAGGAGTTGCTGCATGGCTTGTATTCATTCTCTGTCAGGAAAGTGGGTAACATAGCTGTCAAATTTGGGGTGAAATCACGTACATACATACATATGTACATTCGATTCCAGCAGCAGCCCACTTCTTTAATTGTTTATTCTATTTACGCTATTTAGGCCAAGTGACACATTCTCCGTGTGATAACGAGGGGTCAGTTCATATAGGATCTCTATCAATATAGCGCATTCATAATTATTCTGTCAGATTATATATCCATTTCTCAAAAACATACATACATACATACATACATACATACATACATACATACATACATATTGGGTTATTGCGAAATTTTCTTGGGGACAAATCTTTCATTCATATAAACTAGCATCATAATTCAGTGATTGAAATATTTTCCTGGATTTCTTTCAGCTTACACAAACTATGCATTTTCTCATTAAAGAACAGCACCAGTTTTGGTCGAATGAGTCCTTCTAGAATTTCTTTTCATGCCTTGAACTTTTTAGAACAGTTGTCCTAATTAAAAGTGTTGAATAGAGTGGAACAGGTGATAGTCCAGAGGTGATAGGCTCGGAAAATATGCTCTATGTGGAATGATTCCCCACCTAAGCTCCATAAATGGTTTCAGCGTTACATTTGACTACTTTATCACGCAACAAACTCATTGCTCGACTTCTTTGTTCAGAATAGAGTCTTTTATGTTCCAATGCGTCCAAAGTTGGATTTCATTCTTGCCCATCGACTGCAGAAATTCGCATTCAAGTTGACCATTAAAGATTTGAGTACATTTTCTCAGGCACATATCCACATTTTTTTTTCACTAAACACACACACACACACACACACACAAATATTTATTCACTATTAGACAATCTAAAGACTTACCTTTTTTTCAAAAAAGTGCTTTTTGAGGCCTCTGTGGTCATTTTGAACCAACAATGCCCAAATCTAGTGCCGTTATTTTTTTAGGTAATTTTACGAGGAATATCTATTCTTTTACATGATTTCTTTAGACGATTAGTTTTGATACACGCGTTGGCTACGGTGATTCATATGTGTGAGGTATGGATACACATTTATCAATATGGTATGATTATCAATAATATTTGTATTTTCACACCAGTTGCCTAGTAGTCACCGCTTGAGACTGAGTGACCATAAGTCTCCTCCAGTGTCCAGCCCTCCTCCTTGCACTTTTCATTTCACAGCAGTGCTGTAGATTACGGTTTCACACCAGATGCCAGCTGGTTATCGCTGGAGGCTAAGTGACAGTAGGTCTCCTCAGATTTCCAGCCCTCTTCTAATATTCTCTTCGCCTATTACAGCAGTACTGTGGTTTCTATCATCTCTTACATTCCTTTTTCTTGTCTGTAGGCCATCGCTAACTGCTGGGGTCGTAGGTCTCATATTTCCAATACTCTCTTTAGTACTCGTGCAGTCCCCAGTAGTGCTGTGGTCTGTATAGTGTCAATCATTTCTCTTATCTCCAGTTCCTCCAATATTATTTCAAGTATCTTTGGTATGCTTCCGAGTGCACCTACTATTACTGGTACTACCTTATCGGAATCGGCCCTACGATCCTTGATGACTCGATCAAGTTGAACTTTAGCACCCTTTAAAGTATAGTATTATTCATTATTTATGCCTCACAGTGAGGAGAATTAGTGCACACACACACACACACACACACACACACACACACACACACATATATATATATATATATATATATATATATATATATATATATATATATATATTGCATTGAAAGGGACGTATAGACCAAGAATAAACCAGCAGTCATTTGGCCTTTGCATTACCGGCAGCCGTCAAGCTCAATGGTAAATGCATCGCTCCATTGAAGCGGTTACCCTATCAGTGGCTGGTTCGATTCCTGCTGCAGCCCCATTTTCTTTGAAATGTTTATCCTATCGATGTTGTCTGAATTGAGGGATATATTAATCGCGTAACGATGGGCGATCATTTCAAATAAGTCTCTCTAGAATATAATGCAATTTATAATCCGGTCGGACCAAATACGTCCATTTTTTGA
Source organism: Thysanoteuthis rhombus (assembly GCA_963457665.1). NCBI lineage: Eukaryota > Metazoa > Mollusca > Cephalopoda > Oegopsida > Thysanoteuthidae > Thysanoteuthis > Thysanoteuthis major. The sequence continues at coordinate 33,044,911 of OY735218.1, forward strand.
ATACATAACTATCGCATTGAAAGAGACGAATAGTCCGAAAATAAACAAGATGAGGATTTGGGTTGAAAGCGTATACAATACTGTGTTGGTTGATACAAAACATCCATAATTTGAATTGCAATGCAACGATTAAATGAGCTTGTCATTGGCCATAAGGGTCTCCTCTGGGTTCTCTTATCTTGGGGTTTCACTGCAACAGAAAGTAATTAGGCCTAAGACATTCCTAAAAAATCTGATTTCATATCAGGGAAATTTCTAATTTTGACCGTTTTTGTTCTGTTTCATTTGTCCATTTTTACATTTTCCACTTGTTCTAGGAGAGTCGCACCGTCTCAGACATATGACAACACCCCTTGGCTCTTGGCAACCTGGACGACTTCTCGTATTGCCGGCTGTGATGTAAGTTTTTAGTTAAAGTCACCAGACACCACAGATCGAAAAACCCAACGAAACATTTATAATAATAATGTTAAGGAAATAGAACTGCTTTGACCGCAAACATTACTAAAAAAAACAAACAGCTAGAGTACTGAGGAAAGTGCAGGAGCATTCAAGAGACTAGATGCCACTTGGTCTCCAATTAAATCCGCCAGATACTACAAAGGGATAAAGTTCAACACGTAAAGAATAACCATGATACTGGGAAAAGTGCAGACTTACTGAGATGATTTTCTGTCACTTGATCTGGAGAGAGAGAGAGAGAGAGAGACTCTTGTTATGATTGATGTGAAAGCTCCATGAGTACTATCATGATAACAGTAGTTTTGAATAGTGACTAAATAGATACTGTCACATGTCCAGCATTTTTGACAGCATATCACAGTAGAGGTGATCAATAGAAAAAAATTAGAAAAAGGGGTGATCGATGAATAGGTGACTTCACTCGCAACTGAATTTTCAGAGAACAAGCATGATGCTGCCGGACACAATCTAAGGTACCAATTTAGAGTAAACTTATATTGAAAATTGAATTTAAAAAATAAAATTTTTTAGACACAGTAAGGAGTATATTTTTGAATTTTCAACCCTCTTGCTCCATTGGTGTGACCATTACATGCGATACCTGCATACATAGATAACCAGCCAGACCAACTTGAAAACTGAAGAAACCTTCGTAGGTAGTTTTGATGACAGTTTTGGTTGTTTGTTTCTGATAATAGCCGAAACATCTCGAAATAAAACTAGAACTAACAATCTTTTTTCTCATTTTTATTTGAACCCATTCCAACTGAGACACATTTTTCTCGTTGCAGGGGTTGGGGTTCGGGGTCTGCTTCTTCGATAAGCAGCTGGTGAGGAGCATCAGCTAGCAGGCATATTTCAGAAACCTTCATCCAGAGAGAGAGAGAGAGAGAGAGAGAGAGAGAGAGAGAGAGAGAGAGAGAGAGAGGTATGCCTCACGCCGATTCGCCTTTGTCTGTTGACCCGTAACACGTGATTACAAGAAACAGAGAACCGCCGCTTCTGAAAATATAAAAATCAATAGTTATTTTAGTTCCTAATGAGCGACGTTTACAGACAGACTTGCTCAAGGCTGTGAAAGCAGCGTCCACATAACAATTCGCAAAACTTCTTTTCTTCTCTGAGATTTTGATGAGACCTCATTTTCACCTCTCATTCCATTGAAGCCCACGGCAATGCATTGTTCGTTACCAATGGTTCGTCAGCTTCGCTAAAGAAGCGTGTATGTACGACTACGAATGTACGGGTCTCTGTTTCAGTTTGCGCATGCGTGGGCGAAAAAAGTATGGGAGGTCGAACGAGCCCGAATTTCATGTTAATTTCGATGGGTTTTCATATCTTACAGCAGCCAACAACCAACAGAGCTACCCATGAAAGTTGGGGCACCTAGCCGTGAGGTGAATGGCATCGTGTATTGGGTATAGTTAGTTCGATCCTTGATAGATTTCCCACTACGATGACGATAACCAGATTAAGCTGAGAGGGATTTAGAGGAAAACCTGAAGCAGCCTTACCAGAACCAAGACCTACACCGGTACGACAAAAATAAATAAATAAATAGATATATATAAAAATTTGAAAAAAAACAAAAAAGACAAAACAGATTTACCTTCAGGATTATAACTACAATCATCGCCTGAAGATGAACTGAGCGAATGATATAAAAGTATTTCGAATACTAGCTAAAGACCAACGAAGCTGGAAGAGACTAGTAGATGGAGATTGAGGATCATTGTCTTCTGTCGATTATGAAGCTTGTAAACGATATCTTCTACTTTTCTTCATCTTATATTTTACAAAACTGACCAGATTGTAATACAAGATAAACCGTTTAATATGTGAGACATTCGGAAAAGGCAACAAAGCTCACAGAACTTACTTAGAAATGCCAACACATAATATACCTACAGGAAATTGGAATCTAAGAGGAAACATATCAAAGAGACTCGTAGACGGAATCACGAGAGCTGGAGGGGACTGGCTTCTTTTGATGACGAAGCAGGACTTACTAGTATTTAGTGAGAGCAAAGATTTCTGGCGAAAAACTGAATTTTAACTATGTATTCAGACCCGAAATCTCAGGAAAAACCCCGGGAACCTTTGCATACACCTAGCAAATATTTTTTGAAGGCTCGCTATGGGTAATAAACTTGTGAAAAATGATCTTGGTCTTTATCAGCTGCTTCATTACGATAGCCTTATGCCAGACTAACCTAAGTAATTTTCTTCTGGGCATATGGCCGTCGTGTAATGGATAACAAGCTGGTCTCGCTGGGCATTTTGACTTGATAGGGAGCTGGATACTCACTTGCTGCCCACTATGATGGCCTTATGACAGACCTGGTCAAATAAGCTCGGTTAATATCTCAAGTGTACCTCGCCATTGGTAATGGTTAACAAGCTTGGATTGCTGGTCATTATTATTGAATAGTGTGCTCGATCCAAACTTGATGTCCTATACTTGTGACATGGACGTGAAAGTATGGAAGGTTGAACAGGCCTGAATTTCGACTTGTCCTTCTTCCACAAAACCAAAGACAACCAACATCAACAACAAAAAAAAAAAAAAATGGAAGTTAGCGAGTCTGTCGGGGTGCGATGGCAAGTTCGCTAGTGTAGATCAGTCCTCATTAGATACTCCTGTTCTCCTGGCCATGTGCCAGACTACATTAAGTTAAAATCAATATGAATTGAAATACTAATAAAAGTTGATGATGGTATACAGTGCTTCAATTATATAAAAAAGAACAAAACCAAGATGGTACTGCTACTATTGCATGTGAAAACAATAATAAATATGGAATCAAGCGATCGAGAAAATGAAAGGATAGTTTGAGGGGTTAGATTCAATTTTCTGCCCGGCATGAAAGTTCTTATTGCTCCCCCTTTTTAACGTCAATTTTATAAGGAATCTTTCACTTTTGCCGACTGAAAAAACTGCTGACAAAAATCATGGTTTGAACGAACTATTTCATTTAACTTCGTCCTGCGCTCAGGCAAACGTATTCTGGTAGACGAAGCTCTTCTTTTTTTTTTTTTTGAGATGACGTAATATTATCATTCCTATTATTGTTTGGACTATCCTCATCTTGGTTGTTTTTCATACAACGTTTCGGCCTTTGTACTCTACGGCCTTCATCAGGTATCATCTGGTAGGTGTGGGGGAAGTAACGAACCGAACCCTTTATTTAACCGACGGGGGTATATAGACCGCACTCCCCTCTTAGCAGCAGTAGTATTTTCGAATTATTATTGTCTCACTCTGGGATTGAACCTAGAACCATTAGATTACTTGCAGTAATTCTGTCTGATTATCTAAACACTACGCAATGTGTCCATATGGAATTGAAACGAAGTCAACTGTCCGCCATTTTCTGCTTTCGGTTCAGGTTAGCCTTACTGAACAACCTAACTTAGACTCAACTTATTTACTCTTCTTCCTTCTGGCGTAGCTACAGATAGCTGGAGATATGGGGGTCTGGAGGGCGTGGCTCCTTGAGGGACCCCTCTAGCGTTTTTGTGGAATTCGATGAAAAGGGAAAATTTGCTACAAATAGAGATGCACTATCACTTGATAAGTGGAAAACAAACCTAAAGGCTGAATTATTATTTTGCAATTCATGTTTGTACAAATATATCCTTAGTATTGTATAATATGAGCAGAAATGCCATAAGTGAACTACCATCTATAAAGCTTTTTAGTGCGAGGGAGTGAAGGTTCAAATAGTCCCCTCTCCCCGTGTGTTCGTTGGTGGCAGGTACGAATCACTGGATGAGAGAGAAGGTGTGCATGGCCCCTATAACGGCTATCTGTAAAACGAACACTAAGCACTATTTTCGCATTCATTTCTTCGTAAAAAGCAGTAATGTGGTATAAAATGAAGTCTTGAAAAGCATACGGGTGTATGAATCATACCCTATATACCCACTTATATGTCAGATGTTAAAATACACTCAGACGATTATTAGTAAGACTCACTTCCGGCTTGTCACTAACGGCACCTAGTATTCCCAAATGGCCACCCATCAAGGTACTGACGAGGCTCGACAAATGGAAATCAGCATCTACCCTGCAATTAGTTTGATTTTTGTTCACTGAACTCCAGAAGATAAGCCCAATATATATGAATCGGGTATTTTACAAAATGAAAGTGCTTTAAAGATATAAGCCTTGAAGATAATCTTCGTTTTATTAAAAGCCGTGAAGGCCAAATCACGTTCGAAACACCAGTTCTCGTGTGATCATCAAAGTTAAAAGAAACATTGATGGGTGACTGTCTGGGAATACCAGCTTTCACGAGCATATGGTGATCATGTCAAGAGTCTCCGTTGGGGATCCCGTTATTCCTCCCAAGGAGGAGACCTATCTCTATACTACGTTCAATAAGCCATAGGCTCTGCTCCACATTACCCTCACTGAACTCTCTGACTGGCCTGGTTAGAAGCGACGAGAAATGAATGAATGAATTGAAAAAAAAAAAGAACATTGATTTGACGTCAGGTTAAACTTGCAACCAGTGCTATTCACTAATTAATTCAGTGTTTGAGGAGAAATAAAGGAAGGAAGGTTGAAAGAAAGAAAGAAAGAAAGAAAAAAAGAAAGAAAGAAATAGCGAACAGATTTTATGCGTTGTTGATGATTGATCAAGATGCCCAATATCTAACACAATGATTAGAGCTATTGGTATATGAAAAGAATTACTATGATATATACCCGGTGAATGTTAACATTTCGTGCCTAATGAAAAAAAAAAATATCAAGAATTTCTAATGTTCCTCGACTTGGCTTTGTTGAAAATTCTAAGTTTAAAAAGTATTCATCGTGCGCGTGTTGACAACAGAGGAAAGAAGTTGAATGTTTCGCAGACCCAATCTTAAGACACACCATTTATAAATCTGCAAGCCCTTGTTAGAGACCACGAACCAGAACTGTCAACGAGACTGTCAGCATAAGTTTCATCAGTTTTTTAGTTGGTCTGGTTGATTGTCTGTGTATGTATATGTGCATGCACGTGTCCCGCATACAGGCTGCAAGAATAGAGCTAAAAGGACGAAAATTTAAACATTTACTTTTTCCCGTTTTTTCACCATCCTTAATAGGTTTTTAGTGGAGCTCCAATTTACAATGTAAGTTTATGCTGAATTGATCCCTTAATTTATATCCAGCATCACTCATGCTCGTTTTTTATTCAGATTTTTTCAAAATGATCACTGGCCAGCAAGAGGCGACAGAGGTAACATTCAATGATCACCCATTTTTTCAACTTTTTAATTGATCACCCTGCACCCCCTCCAACACGATACGCTGCCAAAAGACGCTGGTTACGGGACGGTTTCTATTGAGTGACTAATCAGACCAGTTTTGTTTTTCTTTTAAGTCCTCTCCAGTGAGTTTTGATATTGTTTTGTTCACGGAGGCCGATGTGTTTGGAGGCCAAATCTTTGTTATCGGGTCTGGGGTCGAGGACAAAGGAATGCATTCGATCTTGAACGGAAAACTTAGTGAAACCAGTCTGACCGATTTTGGTTTTGTTTTGCAATTCTTTTATTCAATATACGGCTATTGTGAGAAGAGGAATACAAGAAGGAAGTGGGTTTTGTTTCAACGAAGACGGATGTTTTTTTTTTTTTTTCAAATATTTGAATCAATATCCAGATATTTTTAACAGGGACAATAGCGTAAATGTGCAAATAAATAAATAAATAAATAAATAATGACCGGTTAGTCACTCAATAAAAACTGCCATACGACCAACATTGTACCATGTTAGGGATAATCAACTAAAAAATCAGAAAAGGGACCGATCAAAGGATAAGTTATTCCTCTCGCATTGTTGGACAGTAATCGCGAGCAAAGTTTGAATTTTCAAGAAAAATATTTTAGCATAAAACGTGCATTGCAAATTGAACATCACCACTAAAACCTAGACAGGGAGGTCAATAGATAAAATGAACGTTATTTTCAAACATGACAAAGTAGGTGTGTGGATTTTCAGTCCTCTAGCTCTATCTATGCGGCCTGCACGCACATTACATACTTAGTTAGACAGGCAGACTCGCTTTAAGAATGCAGAGAACAATGTTGGCAGTTTTCGGGACAGTTTTGGTGGAGGGTTTCTAGAAGAAATAAGAAAGAAAAAAGGGAAAGGAAAAGGCATTAAAGATAAGAAGAAAGATTGAAAGAGAAAAATAGAAAAAAAAACGAAGGAAGGAAGCACACTCGAAAGGAGAAATAAATAAGTGTTGAAAGGAAGAGCGAAATAAAGAAAGAGAAAGGAGAGCTTCTGAAAGTCGGACGGACAGAAAAAAAAAATAAGAAAGAAAGGTCAAAGAAAGCGCATAAGAGGGAAACGTTAAAGAAAGAAAGAACTTTTTCAAGGCGGGAGTTTTGAAAGAAAGAGAGAAAGAAAGGAGTTTTGAAAGAAAGAAAGGAAGGAAGAAAGGAAGAAATTTTGAAAGAGGGAACTTTGAGAGAAAGAAAGGAAGGACGGGAGGGTTTTCTGAAGAAAGGAAGAAAGAAAGAAAGAGACAAAAAAAAGAAAGAAAGAAAGACAGAAAGAAATAATTTTAGAAATTAAGGAAAAAAAGAACCAAGAAAGAACAAAAAAAAAACAAACCTTCGCATGTCTTTTATAAAAGAGAATTTTCGACTCCATGAATATGTTGATTCTAGAAATCAGATGACTTTTTTGACAGATTGGAGACCCAAGTCGATTGGAAATTCATTTACACCTGTCCGAGCTCCACATTTAGGGAGAAGAATACGTCTTTAGCTTCCAATTTATAGTGTGACACGTCCGCTATGATTGTGTAAGAGCTAGGGCGTCTCTCCCACGCAGAGAAAGATCGGGGTTCGATTTCCAGTATGACCAAAGCGTGTGGGAAATTCTTCATTAGGACGAATTCCCCTGTGCACTTGACAGTTGAGCACACTATGTAATTAGGGTGAAACAGACGATCCCAGTAATCCTAAAAGGAAAAGTATACAACCAATGCATTCTCCCAATAGTCACTTATGGAGCTGAAACACGGAACCTAACTAAGAGACAGACCTGAAAGCTGAGAAGTATGCAACGTGCACATGAGAGAATCATGCTCAACCTTTCATGGAGAGACCACAAAATAGTACAGTATATAGGGAAGAAAACAGGTGCCTGTGACGTCATAGAAACTATTTTAAAAAACTCAAATGGTAATGAGCTGGCCATGTTGCAAGAATGCAAGACAACCGATGGACAGCACGTCTCACAACATGGATCCCCAGAGATCACATAAGAAACTGAGGCCGACAGAATACTAAATTGAGAGATGAACTTGACAGATTCAGGAAATGCTGGCTCCGCGACACCCACGATAGATAATTGTGGCGAATCCTGGGGAAGGTCTATGTCCAACAACAGACGTTAAAAGACTGACGATGATGATGATGATGAAACAGGGATTGCTGTCGCTCCCTCATTTGAAATGATAGTAACAAAAGGAGATTCTCCAGGTCACCCTGACCGCGGTCGGCCCATACATATATATGCCAATCTGATATCTAATGAATAATTTACTCTATTAGTTAAATTTCTGTTCCATCAAATATGTTTCATATGGCATAAAATATAGTTTCTGGTGAAAAACAACCGTTGACGTATACTTGAGACATCTGACAACAATTGGAGAAATCTCTGTGTGTAGCTGCTGTGATTACTCGACAACTTGCCATTGTGTGAAGGTGACACTCGCTAGATCTATTAGTCAGCATACAATAAATTGTAGTGTCGAGTTTGATGTTTTTCGGATCCGCAGTTTTCGAGGAATTTAATGGAAGGAAATGAAATATGAAAGTTTATAGGTCTTCCGTTTTAGTTTTTATGAATTATCTACCTTGACTTCCACTCTTTAGAATTATCTAAATTTAGATTTAAGATACCCTAATTGGCAACACCGAAAAGAAGAAACAGAAATACTTCGGAGTCGTAGTTTTGTACGACGGGCGGAGAATTATTTTACACGACCATCATGGGACTGTCCTAGTTCGATAGATTAAGGATTTTTTGATAAAAAATCGAAGAGCAACGCATAGATATGGGTCGACTTATTCACGAATTTATGCGATGGGTATGTCGACTTGTAATTTTAATAAGAGAAGAAGAAAATGAAAGAGAAGGTGATGAAGAAGGTGACTACCAGCTATAGCAAAAACAACGATAACCATGTTGCTGGCCAAGCGAAATATTGTGTTAAGAGAGAAGAGAAAAATTGGTGAGATTAGCAGATACGATCAAGGTCCATGATTGAATGAGGCAAGTGTTAAGATGGCTGCTTTCACTCTTTTACTCTTTGCTTTTTATGCCTGTGCCTCAGAATTTGAAGTAATATCGCCATTTTCATCAACGTCTATGTCGTTCCCATTATTGGAGCAATCTGTCAAATCAAATGAGGACGAGTGTAAAATTAAGTAGGTCATGATACCAGGATAAACAACTTGTATCTTTTATATCTTATAGGGGGCATCAACCCACCCACCACCATTTGTCGATGGTAATTGGTGCAAGAGAAAGCATCACCGATCGATTCTGATGTTCGCTGATTAAGTTTTTTGTGTTTTTTTTGTATCATTCCATGTATTATTCAAATCTCGTCTGCTTTCCCTCTTTCTGGCTGATTATATCTTACTGATAATATTAGCAAGTGGGCTACATACAGTTAGTGTAAAAAGTATCCAGTGCAAGGCAAAAAGTTCATTTTAACCTTCTCTTACTGCTTCGAAATTGGTAGAAATTTATTGAAAGCTTTCCGATTTTTGTACGTAACGTTTCAAGCTTCAATCTTAGTTTTATTTTTGCAATTGTTGCATTAATCGTCTGATTTCCTAGAAATTGTGCGCAAATTAGAGGAGAGGAAGATTGGCTACATAAGGGAGAATTGATGATCTTGCAATTCTAGAGATTGGAAACCCAACGTGACAGGTAAAGAAACCTGAGAGAAACGATGCAGGGTAATAATGACCCTGGTAAAAATGGCCTGGCAAAAATGGCGCCGGTAATAATAGCCCTGGTAAAAAGGGGCACGAATGGAAAAAGAGGAAAAATGTCCCAATTAAAATAGATAACTTGTTAAAAATAAATATTAACCGGAAATCATGTATTACCATTTTTCAGACGTGATGAATCAAATTCATGCTGTTATATTTAAAAGACCATAGAACCATGGAATATTTTACGTGTTTGACATCCTTTTCTAAAAAAGTAATGAATATTTTTTAGAATAGTTTATTAAAAATAGATATTGAATCGAATTTATACTGTCAGATTAGATAGACCCTACGAAATTGCGTTTGAAAATAGAGGGTCAAAGACTTTTAAAATATCTAAGTTGGCAACACCAAAAGGAAGAAACCGAAATACTTCGGAGTTGTAGTTTCGTACGACAGACGGAGAATGATTTTACACGACGATTATAGCACTTTCCTATTTTGATGAATTAAGGATTTCTTTGTTAAAAATCAAAGAACGACGTATAGATATTGGTTGACTTATACACGAATTCATGCGATGTTATGTCGACTTGTAAGACATCATATAGGTGGTTTGCACTTTTTTTATCTATATGCATTCGGTATATATGTATATTTTTTAAAGATTTGTAGGTGCAACAGTATAAATTTGATCCAATTACGTTTGAAACATCTTATTTTATGATTTCCAGTTGATATCTATTATTAATAAACTTATTTTGAAACATATCATCGCAGAACAAAGATGAAGTCCTGTTTGATATTTTTGGAAAGTTATCAGTTGCTATAGACACCCCAAGAACACCACAAATTAAGACAAAAAGAAGACCGAAGAGTATAGCAGCCGAAATGTTGTAACAAGGACAGAGTAAGTGGTCCGTAAAGGTCAATGTATAATAATTCCTCTAATAGTGTTGAAGGACACTAAATGGTAAGGAAGCCAAAACGTTGAGATAAAGTAAACGAAGTCGAGGCAACTGGTCTGGAAGAATCATTGTAGAATAGCAACAACACATCATCTTAGATATTCGGACGAAACCTTATAAAGACAACAAAGAAGAAGAAAATAGCCTGCAAAGGTCGATGTATAATAGTAACAGCATCTCGACAGAAAGAAAGGTAGGAGGTGCAGCGGCTGAATCGTAGGGATGAAGATAACCACAGCACAAAAAAAAAAGGGTCGTAGTAGAGTAACAACACTTTGCTTCAGAAATTCGGACAGAAAGAAGGCCGAAGAGTAGAGCTACCAAAACATTGTGATAAAGACAACAAAGACGAAGAGACTGGTCCCCAAAAGTTGGTGTTCCTCCAGGCGAGTTTTCGGCGTTATGCCTGGTGAATTCATCGCGGTAAATTCATCTCGGGTAAATTATACCGCCAATAATTTCATCGTAAGGAGATGCCATGACGAACTGGATCAGTTCAGAAAGTACTGGCTCCGTGATGCCGATGATAGGGAGGTCTGGCGAATCTTGAGAAAGGTTTATGTACAACGACAGACGCTAAAAGGCTGCTGCTGCTGATAATGATTATGAATTCCATTGCATTGGGATATATCGACAAACATGATTTATTCGTTATGTTTATACATTATAATATATCTATATATTATAAACCCCGCAGGGGTTAGAGTTAGGGTTTAGAAATAAAGAAAGGCTTTGGCTTAGGGAAAATTACACAGTACTAATATTTACCGACGAAAAAGTACTAATGGAAAAGTACGCTGTACTGGTATTTACTGATGATGTACTGGCTCGCGATCTAATTACCTTGCGATGAATTTACTAGCTCATGAAATTATAGGGGGTGTATTTGCACCCATCAATTTACCGACATGAATTTACCATGAATCCCATACTTTGTGGTAGTGTTCACGAATATGCAAGCGTATGAGTTCGGGTTTGATTTTATTTATTGACTGTCATTGCCTGAATTTCAGTTTGTAAGACACCACGTAGGTGGTTTGCATTTTTTTTTAATATTCTTATCTATATGCATTGGGTGTATATGTGTTCAAGTGGAAGCTTGCTTTGCTATGCAAATGACCAGCTGTTTCTGGCCAATCATTATCCAGATTCGACGAACCAGGCTTTCCTTCTCTCCATGTTATGTTCTCAGTGTTTTCTCTTTTCGTTTCTTTTTTTTTTTCATTTCACATTTTTGTGCTTACTTATTATTTTCTTTTTCTCTTTTTTTTTTTTATCGAACAGAGACAGAAACGAGGGCATTGCATTTCAAGCCTGCCTTTTGGGCTCCATTCTCTCTAATAAATGATCCCAAATATATTTTGGTTACTTACTGCGAGCATCTGCGTTTGTGCACGCGCATAATCTCCTGCCTGTCAGGCGGTGTACAAAATTGCAAACCAGAATAGTAAGAGTCCTTAGAAATTGAGCAATCTTCTCCTTCTACTTCTCCTTCTCAATCTCTGCGAGTTATTTTCTTGTTCAAGTGTTTTCACCGATCTTTCTATTTGGGGGCTATGGAGCAAAAATAAATTTTCTACGGCTTCAATTCAGCAGAATCGCAAACGCCCCCGCCCCCACCATCATTTCTCCCCCCCTTTTTATTACTCTCTTTCGTTATTCCAACTTGTTTTTTTTTTTTTTATTTTTTTTTTTTTATTATTTCGTTTCCCTTCTTCGAATACTTTTTATATCATTGATTTATTGAGTTTTCACACCAGTCACAACTGATGGATTATACTGAAGTTTAAGTGACAGCAAGAAGTAGTAGTAGTAGTAATAGTACTAATAGTAGTACTAGGAGTAGTAGTGATATTCTTCTTCTTCTTCTTCTTCTTCTTCTTCTTCTTCTTCTTCTTCTTATTATTATTATTATTATTATTACCACTACTACTACTACTACAACTACTGCTATCATCATCATCATCTACATTATTTTACTGTTATTCTTTTTTTTTCGTTTTTATCATTTTCTTCATATTTTCGCCTTTCTTCTCTCACTACTGTTCCATTATTAAAGTGATTATTCCATTATTAATTGTATCCGCAAAAAATAACGGGATTAGTTATGTATGGATCGACTCCTCTGCCTGGGATCAGAGTATCTGCCCAGGATCAAAGTGTTGCTCCACAGCCCTCTCTCCAGGTGGTTGGGGCAATGTAGTATCTGTGCATTCACTCACAAGTATATATATATATATATATATATATATATATATATATAAATATATATATATATATATATATATATATATATGTGTGTGTGTGTGTGTGTGTGTGTAATTAAATAATTGAGTCATCCACAGATAGCTGTTTCGTTGTATTACAACTCCTCAGTGTGGCTACAGACTATCCATTATTCCATCCAGTACTACGAGGTAGGATCGAAACCTTCGCTCCATGTTCATATACATATATGTGGACAATGGGACAAACTCATGAATAAAAGTATATGAAGACTCTATTTGTTAATTAATCAATCTATAAATGAATTAATTGGTATGTTATACATGTTTCGGGAAGGTTTCAGTTTTCAGTAGCATGTGTGTAGCTTTCATTGGTTAGAAGGTTAGGTTTCAGTAGAAAACAAATTTAGCATCAGATGTTTTGCTTTCAAAGCAAAAATGGAGATGAAAAATGAGGATTCGTTTGAGGCCATGGTAGTGAATCCGAACAGTTTTATGTCAGTGAAAGAACACACACACACGCACGCACACGCACACACACACACACACATATATATATATATATATATATATATATATATATATATATATATACATATATATATACACACACACACATATATATATATATATATATATATATATATATATATATATATATATATATATATATATATATATATATATATATATATATGTATATATATATATATACATATATACACCGGACAAGGAGCATCTTTTCAATTTTTCATTAATCTTTTCTTATGATAAGTTTTTAGCGGACTTTTGTCTTCATCTTGTTTCATTTTTTTCCACACAATGTTTCGGCCGTTGTACCCCACGGCCGTCTTAAGGTGATGAATAGGTGTATTTTTTTATGATCAGGACGGAGAAACGCTTGCCGCTTCGTTCGGATTCAATCGTCTAATATATGGTTGATTTTTTTTTGGTTTTCACAGCTGTTAGTTAGCGTCAAAAATTCGTGGTTGTCTGGAGTTGATACCTTGAGGGGGGACTTTTTGGGAGCCAAAAGCATTTTCGTCGGACATAGTCAGTTGTATTGGCCGCCATTTGCTTTTTTTTCTTAATGTTTGAAACCGGTAGGGGGTCACTCATGTCAAAGAAAGGTAGTTATGAGGAATGACCTTATGATCGTTTCCAAAAGATAGAGCGTTTTCGGCTGTATCGTCTGCTTTTTTCCAATATCAGGATGGAGTTGTACTGTTCAGTCTTTATGGTAGAGCTGTATCTAGTTTGTTGTGATTTTATCATCCAATTTTATCGTTAAATTCGGCGTTCACATTTTGTTGTTTGTTATACAACCAATATATATATATATATATATATATATATATATTGCAAAAAACTTTTTTCATTGTTTTAATCTTATTTCTATTATTATTCGGACTATCCTTATCTTGGTTGTTTCACCATACAACGTTTCAGCCGTTGTACTCTACAGCCTTCATCAGGTAACATCTGGTAGGAGTGGGGGAAGTAACGAACCGAACCCTTTATTTAACCGACGGGGGCATATAGCCCGCATTCCCCTCTTAGCAGTAGTAGTATTTTCGAATTATTATTGTCTCACACTGGGATTGAACCTAAAACCATCAGATTACTTGCAGTAATTCTGTCTGATTCTCTAACCACTAGTCCGAATAATAATAGAAATAATAATAATACCTCATTTCAAAAATTCAGAGTTTTAATCTTATTTTTTTGTTTCATGATTTCTTTTCTTTTTTTTTCTTCTTATGTTAATTCATCCTATTCTATCAATATAACATTTATTTGTATGTTCTCATAAGGTGACCTTTACTCCATATTATTCTCAAATTTTTGAATTGATAATTATCAAAAATTTCTCTTTACTGCTTTTTAACTTCATCTTGATTTTCTTTCTTTTTACAGCAACTTCAACTAAGACCGATTATCCTTCGGCTTTAAGTAAATGGCGTTTGATCGGAAAATGAAAAAAAAAGCCTTAGGTGGGATTTGAACCCATATCCCCTAAGGGAGGCACCGTCCTTTATTTTTACGATCAAACGCTACGTACTCACTGCTGGCGGGTAATCGGTCAAAACAAAAGTTGCAATAAAGATCAACTGATCAATAAAACTGAGATGAAGGTAAAATGTAGTCATAAAACATATAAATAATAATGATTTACAATACTAAAAAAGCAAACAAATATCACCATCATCATCATCATCATTATTATTATTATTATTATTATTATTATTATTATTACTATTATTATTATTATAATCATCATCATTATTATTATTATCATCATCATTATTATTATTATCATTATTTAACTACAACTGAAAAAATATGTGTGTGATAGTGCACAACAACCGACAACTGACCACGATACGAAGTTGGGAGTCGCCAGATATATTGGTAAATACACTAGCTAATGCAGCGTCGACTTTCAAGTTGTTTGGATCAGCAGTTCTGAAGAATAAGAATCTAATAAAAATGGTTGCCCCACTCATCATAATGTCTGACACCTTTCAAACATGCACCTACGGAGAGGGCATTGCCCTAGATCTAACTAAAGAAAAAAATGCTTCAACGGTTTTTATTGGGATGTTCAGTTATTGATTAACACTGTTGGACACCAACGCACAATTGGACGATAACCGACTGGTTATAAATATGCTGCTCTAAATGTAATAAGACAGATAACCAGGGCTGGATGTGTACGCTCGGTTTTATGGTGTAACGGTTTGCACTTGGGATTTTGAATCCAGCGATCAAATCCCGTCGGTTCAAGTTTGTTTTTATTTTGAGCGGTGTACTTCGGACACGTATACCTTATCTCTGGTTTTGTCTAACAAAATATTTAAAACTGATAAGAAAAAACAAAGGCTCCAGGAGAATTCGAACCCTCGCCCTAATTCGGCCGGCTATTCAAACAAACGAGCAACAACTACGCAAGGTATTTTATCGCAATTGCATCCCAAAATAATTCAGTTATTATTTAGTGCCATGTTGTACATCGTGAGATGATAGATTTTTGCATGAGTTGAGATAACGTAAAGGACGACGTGCTCAAATCGCTCTTTTCTACATCACATCTGCATACAGCATGGATATGATGTTATAAAAATCGACTAATGTTGTTTGAGGGAAGTTAGCTCAGATGGTAGACCCTCCGTTCAATATACGGTAGGAACCAGGATCGGCATCCATATTCGCCAGCAGAGTAAACATTTTTTTAAAATTATCTCTCAATTGTTAATATACTTTTTACTGTAGGCTCTTTAAAAACTTTTCTACCAATAGATGTTCAAGTTATTGTTTTTCTTCTGATGAAACAAGTTAGGGTTTATGAGACCCCAGAGAGTAACGTAATGATGGTGATTGAATATTGCCAGAGATGGGACATTTAGGTATCTTGAGTTTTTTCCTTTTAAATATCGATAAGTGTACTCTTTATTGTGATTATATGTTGTAAAATGTCCTTTGATATCATTATTGTACTATTTTTGTTGTTTATCCCTGTTTTAATAAGCAAAATAAATACGATATAGAGTAAAAACGAGACAAATCTTCTCTCCAGGGAGCAATACGATGAGAAACGAATCGCAAGGATTCAATAAAAATGAGGTCACGTGTTGGACACATGGTTCTATGGTGTAATGGTTAGCACTCTGGACTCTGAATCCAGCGATCCGAGTTCAAATCTCGGTAGAACCTAGATCAACATTAATGTTTTTATCTTAGAGTGAGCAAAAAGAAAAATTGAATAGAAAAATATTGTTTTTTATTTTTACCAACAGTATTTGTAAAGAATTTTTTTATTTTCATTAATTACATTTGTATACTATTTGTCACTCAAAGCTCTGCGTATCACGAATGACTCATTGTATGAATGAAAAGGTAGCTGAAAAACTATTGAACTGATGTGCATAGACCTCTTGAATAGAATCTCACAACAGAGTTTTACATAAATCCGTTAACAAATTAAACGAGTCGCATGGCAACGTCACTCTCTCTCTCCCCCCTCTCTCTCTATTCTCCAACCTATCTTTCTTTTGCTCCCCATCGCCTCTTCTCTGTCAGCAATTATCTATTCCACTGTTTCTGCTTCCCCTCTATAAGAATCTTTGCCTCTCTATTCCCTCTCTATTGTTCGAAAGTCTTCTTTTGTCACCCTCTTCCGTTTCTCTCCTCCACTCTCATATTCTGACTTTTAAAGTCCTCCCACCCCGATTCCTTCTCTGATATTTTTCCCTGCAGATATATGAACAATCAAACAGTGAATATCACAATTTGCTATTTATACCGAGATTTTGGAATCGTGCCTTTTTTTTTCAACACTTTTTTTCGAGTGTATTTACGACAAGAGTTGAAACACCGTCCATCTCGTGAGCACAACAATGTTTTTAACAGACTTGATGACGTCCAAATACTCGGTCTAGTACTTATGGAAAAAAGCCCCCTCAAATTGTCAAAGTTAGAATCTAGTAATGTTTTCTTTTACGTACATAAACCAAGGGTGGTGTTTAGCCAGCACGGAAAGGTTTCAAAAGTAATGCATGAGCACTTGAAAGTATATGAATATTTTCAATTAAAAAAGTTTAATTAAACAACATATTCAGCAGAAAGTGACGCAATAATTTAATCAAACGAATATCTTTATCAGATTAGGAACCATGAACGCGTAAAGGTACGACGGAAATTGTGCACGTAACGTACCAAGCTGACGAATTCATGGCGCGCGATATGACAGAGACATGCGTTTAATTTGATTTACGTACGTCGAAGCAAAAATTAACGAGTCTACTTACATAATAAACCAGATGATGGACTATATGTTCGGTCTGTAACATGTCGAGTTACCTCCCTTATTCATTCATTCATTTTTTTTTTTTTTTTTGCAAATGCGTTAAAAAAAATCTGGATTCATTCTGGTTGACAAGAAAATGCCGAGCAACCTAATTTTTTGATTTTTTTTCTTTAAAGTACAGTGCAATTTCAAAATTATTCAAATGATCTCGTCATCTTTTGACGACATTAGAAAACTACTCAAACAATAAAAAATAAATAAATCATTTCTGTGCTAATATCCTTATTGTCTTCCTTTATCTTTTCTCTAGGGAAATGTAGAGAAAGTATTCATCTTGGACATTTTAACCTTTTCAAAACCTAATTTCAAATGTTAAAAAAATCAAGATTATACCACACTAGCTGAGGTTACCGATGTAACCCGGGGTAAAATTCCAAATTGAACAATACTGGAAAGAAAATGATGTTCCATATAAATTTCATGGAATCAAATGATAATCGCACATTCTACATTCCAGATCAGGCCAGTCCACAATCCGCACTGGCCTATGTATACCCCTTTGCAACCCTGGAAAAAATCAATTTTCCTCAAAATTGAGAATCCATGTGCTCCCTTTTGGCGTTAGTAGTTCTCACGTTAAAGCGAACCATAAGATTCAAATAGAACGTATGTTTCATTGTTGCGATGATTTTAGGGTCAGGTGTTAGGTTAGATTTTCTCAAAAACACGTTTTATTGCCAGGTTAAGGTTGGATTCCCTTCTATTTTCTTTTAATATTCACTAAACATTGCTCAGCTTAGAGCCAAGATAAGTTAAAGAAAACTGTATCAGGCTGATTTTCAAGTGAAGGCACGCCAACATTCCAAATTAGGAAATGGGTGTTAGGGTCCAAGAAAGCCAATCACGATATAACCGAGTCGTTATGAAATTTAGCTAATTTGCAGCTAGATCTAGCTATTTTGGTGCTAGATTAATATTTTGGGGTCCACTATCCACCCGCGTCATAACGTGAACCGCGCTTTAAGAAACCATATAATACAGGCCGTATTCAGAATTCAGACTTCTCCCACGGTTTAAGCTCTGACCACTCTCTATTTTCTATTGTATTGACCAAACTTATTACGGCTCAGGGTCAAATAGTTGGAGAAGAGGTAAAGAAGATTATCTTAGGTCGATCATACAAATTGGAAGGGCCTGCCTGCCTGCCTGCCTGCTGAGAAAATCGGCATTCAAAACTCTTAATATCACCTGGGCTCGAACACTGACCCAATCGATATTCACTTTTAATTGATTAAAGTTACAGTATTGTACTGCATCTTAATTAGATAAAGCAAACAGGGGAAAGGCGCCCTGACAGTAGAGGAAACAAAAACATTGGATTGAAGGTTGTGGGGTGGGGGATAAGCTGATTGTATCTGGAGGGTTGGGGTCCTCTAAAAGTCAATTGTATCTCAGCTTGTCTCATGGAGGGAAAATTCCATTATTCAAAATTCTAACCAGGCGAGTATTATACAGACAGATTTCAAATTTCTATTCATTTCAATAACTTCCGTCGCCCGAAGATCTCATTACAAGTTTGTAAGCGGCCTTCAATAAAACAGGTTTGGTTAGTAACTCGATAGAAACTGTTATGTAACCGATGTATTTTGGCAGCAAGCCATGTTTGGGGTGGTCAATTAGAAAAATCGAAAATGAAGATCGATGAAAAAGTCTCCTCTCTTGCCTTTTGTGATCACTGAATAAAGTCAGAATTTTCAGAAAATAAGCGTGGATTCTGTCGGACACATACTAAATGATCAATTGAGCATAAACTTAGATTGCAAATTGAACATCTCTAAAAACCTATTTCATCATCATCATCATCATCCGTCTTTTAACGTATGTCGTTGGACATAGACATTCCTCAGGATTCGCCACACTTCTGTATCGTGGGCGTTGCGGAGCCAATACTTCCAAAATTTGTCTAGTTCGTCTTTCAATTTTGCATTCTGCCGGCCTCAGTTTCGCATGTGATCTCTAGGGACCCATGTTGGGAATCGTGAGGCCCATCGATTGTCTGCCATTCTTGCAAAGAGAGATCTGAAAAGAAAAAAAAGTTTTTTCTAGACATGATAAAGTATAAATGTTTGAAATTTCAGCCCCCTAGCTCCATTGATGCGGCCTGTAAGCGTGATAGATACATTACCTGCCAGCTAGACCAACTTAAAAACAGAAGAAACGTATGTTGACAGTTGGGCGACAGTTTTGGTTGATGGTGTCTAATAACCCACCAAGAAAGCCGGTCGTATCACACTATCTTTATAAACCCAGCGCCATTCATTTCTTGATCTGATGTCTGTTCGACCCTCTTCCGAACCTTAGTACATGATTATTATTCATAAGAAAAATTTGCCGCGCTTACATTCATGTCTGACCGCGGCAAGTGAGTTTTACAGACCTACGCCATCTTTTCTGACAAGAAAAACGCCTTATATTCAGACAATGTTTTTTTATCGTCAATTGCTGACTATTTTTTTTTCATCTTCTGTTTATTTTCTATCACATTCTGAATCAAATAGTCTCCTACCGTTAAAGAAGGTATTTCGAAGTAAGAATATAGAGGTTATTTCAATAGGGGCCCGCAAGGGATGGGAGCAAACAGAGCATTTGCCCCCTTGGTAGATCAGTCCATCTCATCGAGCGTGAAAGGGTTTC
Source organism: Thysanoteuthis rhombus (assembly GCA_963457665.1). Lineage (NCBI taxonomy): Eukaryota > Metazoa > Mollusca > Cephalopoda > Oegopsida > Thysanoteuthidae > Thysanoteuthis > Thysanoteuthis major. The sequence continues at coordinate 33,065,029 of OY735218.1, forward strand.
AAAGTTGGAACCTCATAGTTGACAAAGGATAATGGTGCTGTACACATGTCCTATACAACCCTAACTTAATGTACCCATGTAAAAGTATGGTTTTATTATTCGCTGGTAACAGGGCTGCAGCTAAGATATATTTTGAATATATCCTTTTGCCTCGTGGGAGTGTGGCAGCTAGTTTTTTTCTTATAGTTGCATTTCATGAGAATCTTATAAGTCGACATGTCTATCAACCTTAATTCACATACACACACTCACATGCATACACACACACACACACACACACACATATATATATATATATATATATATATGTATGTATATATATATATATATATATGCAAGGAGACAGCATGCCACTGAGACTTGCGATGTCTGTCAGGAAAGGACCCAACCATTCTGAATATCCCCATAACCTATTGTGCTACCCTAACGTAACTTGACCACCAATCAGAGGGGACCTTAGACGCTCTGTTTTCGAGTTTAACATTCGACAGAGAGACGCCGTTGGGTGAGCTTTTTTAGTGAGTGTGACCGTTGTAATCACAACGGTTGAGTCTGCACACCTTTTATGTCTCATGCAGGGTTTTGGGGGCGAAACAGCTCATCGCTTACGTCTGTCAGTCCATATTTAGCCCCTTGCGACACCTGGTTATCACCTAACAGATTTTAGACTGTAGACAAGATTAAAATGAACACGACAAGGCAACTGATGGCAACCCCGAAAGGGGACTTTTCAGACCGTTTTGAAAAGTGGAAGGGACGTTTGGGTTAGTATGAGAGGTAGAAGGCTTGTACTTTGAAGAGGACTAGGGTGCTATTGCCCAAGGTAGGTTATTTCATTTGCAAACATTAAATGACTCGAAACTTCCAGGGAAGTCTTCGTACAGCATTAACGATTCCCTCATGCGACGACTATCGTTTCAATGAGATCCCCTTCATGAGTTACAGATTTATTAATGCTGTCATTATCATAATTTACGACTAAATTTATTCGTTATTCAGTGCTGCTTGTTAGCTGGCGGCTGGTAATATAACTACAACTACTTCCAGTGTAGCAACTATTGCTGATTTATCAATTTCGTTTTTTAATCCAAAATGAATACAACGATTTTTGTTAATGATAACTTACGTTAACATTTCAAATTATTGTGTAAACATACTGACACAGATGACAGCCTTTGGAAAACCTTCGGTAAAGTAATGTGTATTTGCTAGTTTCAATTAAAACATAAGGGTAATCCTTGGTTTTAAGAAATCGGCCTCTCGTGTTTTGCTGCATTCCCTAATTATTTTGATTTGAAGCCGAATCCTTGATTAAGTAAATATCCAGAAATAGGCTTTGAGGGCTGTATTTAAGGCAGAACAAACAGTGCAGCTCAACAGGACCCAGAGATTTCAGCCCCCCTCCAATGTCTTCTTAAAATATTTTAATGTGGGGGAAAAGTAAGATTTTCTTGAATAAATTTGACTGAAGATTCATCGTTACATAAAGATAGATTGTTGATGTATAAAAGAAAAAAACTGTCAACATAAGGTTCTTTTTTTTTTCAAGTTGTTCTGGCTGGCTAGCTGATTAGCTGGTTATCTGCGTATAACGTGACCAGGTCGCACCAATCGAGTTAAAGGAATGAAAACTCAAGCATTTATTCCATATTATGTTGAGAGCAAACAGCGTTTTCGTTTTTTTTTTTCAAATTCCTACCATAAATAGGTCTTTTAGTGGAAGGGAGGCGATTTGCGATGTCAGATTACGTTATACTGACTCCTTCGTTTGTGATGCTTTGAAAAAAACCAGACTTTTTAGTGATGCCTGCCCAACGAAATGCAAGAAAAAGTAACTAATTCATTGATCACACCTTTTCCTATTTTTTTTACTTGATCACCCCCAACACAATATGGTGTCAAAAGACGTGACGGTTTCTTATGAGTGACTAACCAGATTTGTTTCATTTTTGAAAAATATATAAAGCAAATGTCATAAATTCGAACACTGAATAGACTTTCTCATACAGTTATGCCAATATGGTAAATCAGTAAGGGAGTGTCCCTACGCTGGCTGCGGCTCCACATAGGACAATTTCGTCCTCATCAAGGAGCTCTCCGGAGTTTTTGCATCCTATGAAAATAGACTTACTGGAACAAGCACTCGCAGTAGTATCACTTGCTTCACAATTAGTTTTTTTTCTTCCATGGCTCGGGTATGTCAATACAACAATTACTTGTAAATTTCTCTTCTTCGAAATGGTTGGTTACTCTAGGGTCACATTGTACCAGGTCTGCCACTTTTGGTACATTTGTAATTAATTGGTGCTCCCATATCGTTTTGGTTCGTTTGGTACTACGCTGGGATGATTTTGTACTTTTTTGTTTTTTTTGGCAATTTTCCTCTTAAATCTATGTCTTATATAATCGTCTTGCGAAATATCAAAATACGTTTCATTCCATTTTCTACAAGGGATTTATTAACTTCCTACCGAAAAATAAGATGAAAGAAAATAGTTTGTTTTTCTTAGAATTTGAATGAAGTTTGATTATTTCTTCTAATAGTAACATGATTTTTTTCTTCATTTGATACTTTTAGAGATGATTTGGTACGTTAGTACTGGTACTTTTACTTACAACTCTGTAGCCTCCCTGTACTGTGCAGAAAGATGGACGCAGGCTCCGTTGCTAGGACCAATTAACTGCCGGTCAGATAATCACGTGATATGCCCAGTGCAGCTGAGGTTTCACATCTGTTACCTTTGGCTCTTCGTTCTTTTATCTTATCCCTAACTTGGATCCCGCCCCGCAGTTTCATTGTGCCCTTCCCTCTGTCTTCCATCCCTTCACTTCGCCTCTCCTCAATTATTGCCTTTTGCACGAATTTACGCACGCCCTTTCTCCGCAGTTTATTTCTGTCTCCCTTTCGTTTGATTCCTCCGAGGAAAAATCCTTCTCCTTTCATATTCCTTACCCAGAATTCCGTTGTTCGTTTCCTGAGTTTCCTTTCTAATGAGGAAACCCTTTTATAGGCAGTGGCGTAGCGGTAAACAGCGCGGACAATGGAATCAGCGAGCCGAGTTCAAACTCCGTTTACGTTAACTAATGCTCTTAAAAAGGGCGTGAATTAATTTCTTCTCCCCCTTGCTATGAGTTTAATTGCGGGATATACTGGGCTCTCTAGCATTGGGAAGAAATCAGAGAAAAAGTTATTACCTAATCACATTGGATACACTGTTCTTGAACATCACCAAAGTTGATCAATGTCAAGCCTGGTCAGTAACTAGATGTGTGACCATGGGTGATTACTAGGTGCCGTAGGGAGAACGAAGCCTCGACAGGCCTGGAAACCCGGATGTGGGTCGCACCAACAATTGCCCGTATGTACTTGTGCCCACAAAATTTTAGATGAGGGTATAAACGGAGATTGATTCATATATACATACATGCATACATTTTTGGAGACACACGGTATATAAATGCGATATACAATTTTCTACCATAGAATAATGGTTAGCAGTGTAGTATGCTAGACCACTGGCCAGATAAATATTTTTCGTGCTAGTTTGACTGCCAAAGTGCGCTAAATTAAAAGAAAATAGCTAAAAAAACGGCCCCATATCGCCCAAATGTAACACAACGATGGTAAATGGTGGTAAAACCAAACGGCAAGAAATGGCCAAAATATTTCAACATGCCTGCGCTAATTTAGCGCTCTTTCAAGAAACAAGGAACATGCTGGGTTTAGCGCAAAAAGCGCTCAATTGGCAACTCTGCCACTGAACGTTGTGATATTCTAACCTTGAGTGTGTAACATTGCAAGGCTCTTTTTCTGAATATTTTGAACACTATCGTCTATGACTTTGAGAAGAGTCATTAACAAACCAACTTTTATTCGAGCTATACAATCTTTTTGTGCTAAGAATGAAAGAACGCGAGAATTTTTCCTGGTTGAAATTCATGAAACAACTGCACACGATGCTAAAATAGAATTACTAATTCACAAACGTTACGGTCAACGTTTAGGGTTTCTATTTGATACCTTTCTTGCTGGTTTACACCACCGGCAAAAAGAGACCAATAAAATGGATTCTCTCTCTTTACGGATATTTCATTTTACATCCGATGAAGGCAATAGAATGAATCGGCTGAAACGTTGGAAGTGAGGAAGATCTGCTTAGAAATTCAGCGTTCGGAATATTGCCTTTTTTTCTTTTAGATTCGAACCTCCGCCTCTGACAACAGTAGGGGATACTTAAATGTTTTTTGTTTTTTTTTTCGTATATGCGGCACTGAGTGGGGATCTCATTCACTTGAGTAGTAATAGTCTGTGCAGCTATATTGCTAACCCCTACTTCAAGGTGAGGCAGCAAAACGTAACTCTCATAAGCTTTTCCAATCTCTTCCACTTAAGGATCCGATATTCATATTTCTGTAACCCCCACCCCTTTCCCCAATACCGTTTTCTTTTTTTTTCCGCTGGAGAATTTTTTAAAAATTGCAATTTCGTAAATGTTTTTGTTCCCCAGACAGAAGCAAGCTAGAATTGGAGAATGTCACTGAAATAAACTTATCCTGGGGCGCAATTACCAAAAAGGAAGAAATAAAAACCCTAAATAATATCGCCTTGAGACCTATTTTAATAGACAGCTAAATTAATAGCAGAACGAAGAATGACAAACGTAGAGTTGGGGGAGGTGGGGAGAGGTGGGTGGGGAGCATCGGAACAAACTAATGACTGAATGTGATTTTTTTCTTAACTCCCCCAACCCCACAACACATGTGTTACCAATGTTTTTTTTTTCTTTTCTTTTCTTTTCTTTTTTTAGTCTCACTCGTCTTTTAGAAACCATCGACCAAAACTGTCATCTAAACTGTCATCATAGGTTTCTTCAGTTTTTAAGCTAGTCTTCCTGTCTGGCTATGTACGTGTGTATCGCTGGCGAAGGCTGCCCCCAGTGAAGTTAGAGGGCTGAAAATAAACAGTTTACCTGGTTATGTCAAAGGAAAAACGTTTTTAATTGTTTTTAGAACCCCCTCCCCAATAGGTTTCTAGTTGGGGTGAGATCCATTTGCGATGTGAGTTTTTGCTAAATTGATCCCTTAGTTTACGTCCGGCAGTATTTGCGTTGCTTTTTTGCCAAACAAACTGTGAGCGAAGTAAGTTTTTTTTTATTGATCACCCGTTTTCTAATTTTTTTAATTGATCACCCCAACACGTCATGCAGCCGAAAGACGCTTGTCACGTGACGGTTTCATTCGAATGACCAACCAGACCTGTTTTCATTCGGTTTCATTTTTAAACTTCATTTTTAATGTACTGATATTAGATACGAACGACCCTTCCAGAGAATAATATGCACGACTGGGGATGATGACTTCAGAATAATGGTGAACAAGCAAGGTACCTAGGCGGTTGTCGAGGGCACCAAGTGCTAAGGGGTGCATGTCATGTGTCAGAAACAAATTGAAAAATGGGAAAAAATAAACAGAATAATAATAATCAAAACAAAAGAATTCCTTGATATGAAGTCAGATTTTACAGGAATATCTGACAGTCAAGTAATCTCAAATACTTCATGAAACAACTTAGAGAAACAATTGGCAATGGTAATTCTCATGATCAAAGAAAAGCTCATTCAGTTAATGAATTATAATTCAAATTATTAATGTTTAGTATCTATCAGTACAGTATAGTACCTATGTTTATTCCTAAATACATTTATTTTTCTCTCAATAAAACATAGATGAATAAAAAAGATAATTATATACACTTAAGGGCGCCTAGGTTTTGCTTGTCTAGAGCAAAAGGAACTCTAGAGCCAGCTCAGTTAACAATCTAGTCTCGTGAACCGTTCGCAAGATGGATTCTCACGGGTGTCCAAACCTCTATTTTATTTTCCTGACTAAGATGACGATAACAAGAGCGGTGGCCTGCCGTAGAGCAATCGTTTGCAAGCTAGTACTGCTGACTGTTAGTTCCGTGAGTTCAATTTTCTTGGGGTATTCGACCGATATTGCCTTGACTAAGCTAGCGTTAGTAAGAAATTGTCCTGTTCGTAGAGCGGTGATTAGCAAGTTGGTCTAGCAGACAATTACTACTGTAATGGATCTCATCCTCACTGAGTGTCCCACAAGTGGCCTAGTGAATGTCCATGCATAAAAAAGAACGCATAGCGTGTGCCTTACCGTGGAACAATGATTAACAAGCTTATCTCGCAAACGGTTCGCAAGTGTTAGACGTGGTTAATGTGATATTTTGCTAAAGACTAATGATTTACGCATTATACTTGTGAGTACAATGGTCATACGGTACGTAAGTTTATTCAATGGTGTCTCATTATCTACTGAATAACCCCACGGGAGAGTGTATGTTCATGCCTACAGCATAAGACCAATTGATTAGTTGTCAAGTCACATCAAGGCTGCACAACTGTTTCTCGAGTAACAGGCTGCTATACTGTCGGATTTTGCCTCTGAGGGGACGGCAGACCTCTACAACTAGCTCGAAATCTGCTGATGTCGAAATGTCTTGGACCAGTGTTCTGACTGCTGCACTATCGCGATTCTCCTTCAAATGGACGATAGAACTCTATGGCCAGCTCGGGCAGTGTTTCCGTCTTATTTCGTTTACGCTTTTCAGATAGATTCTATATTTCCTTTTTCATATTTCTGGTTGGTTCATTGTTCTACTGTCAGAATACTCCCTCGGCAGACCAGTTTAGCTAGGAGAAGGAAGCTCCTGTCAAAACTACGATCCTGGGATCCTGCTCCTATTCGTGTCTTTTCGGTAGACCATAGGATACGAATACTTGGTTTAAAGGGTGGAGTTGGCTCTGCGCGCATCTCACTTCATCATGCAGGTTCTTAGGTTTTTCCGCGTACACGGCCCCGCTGTTCAAGGATCCCATAATCGAGAAAAACCATCCCTAAGTCTTCGAATGAATAATTGATGCTCCTCTATTCAGGGTTGAGCACTCTTTAGGTGAGGGAACTCGTTCATTTTAAGCATTATGCAATGCTCTTCCATAGGAATAGAGCACTCTGGTGGATGGGGAATTCAGGCAAAAATAGAATATATCGCTTAAATTCAGCCTCACTGAGCGTACAGTTCCGTGGCTCAGCGGTAGGATACCGGCCTCCGGGTCTGAATCGAAGGTTTCAATCCTCCCTTGTGATACTGGATGGGATAACGGATGGCCTATAGCCACACTGAAGAGTTATAATACAACGAAACAGCTATCTATGGATGACACAATAATTATATATATATATGTATATAAAAAGAAAGAGTGAATTGTAAATGGATAGATAGATATTCTTAAGTAGAAGAATATACATATTTTTAAATTTCTTTATTCAAGAGAGCTCAATGTTTTTACATAGAGCTAATGAATAGCATTTAGTGTCCCATTTACAATTAGAATTATCTCTCTTTCATCCAATGGAATCCCCAGAATAGGCGGCTATTTGACTATCGCCTCGGTCTTCATAGAAGCGATTCATTTGCTTTCAATTTATTCTAGATTAAAAAATAACCGGTTTTATCAATTAGTGGAGTAAGGTAATAGAAATATCTGTCTAATGTTCAAAAAAAGAGGAAGGAAAAAGGACGAAAGAATATAGGTTAATTTCCTTTTGAATATTGCTATGGTTGTTTAATGTATATATATATATATATATGGATTTAAAATCTTGGCACTCATTCGTAAATCAAAATTAATTGGTTCAGATAGGTTTTAGTCGGGGATGCTGTATTGGGTTTTATCGTCCAGTTTCCTAGTCTCGTATTCGTTTTTGCTTATCTCTATATTGCGAGTGTCTTCATAGGTTGGTTGTTTGTTTTCATATATAAGCTTTTTTGCAAATCAAGATCTATGGGTTTAATTTCTAGTCGGGTCAGAATTGGGGTTGTTACATTTATACTGAGTGCTATTTTTCAATTTCTCTATCGTTAATGTTTTGATATTGATGATACAAACCTGTATTTTTAATTTCCTGTTTTAGTGTTGGATTTAGACTTATTCTGGTTTATGTTTCCCTTGAGTTTTTTTCCGGACAAATTTTAATTTTCCTGAATAAGGCTTGTTATATTGGGTTACACCGTCTAGTCTTTCATTTTTAAAAAATATCTTTTGTTGGTTCATACGAATAAACGTATGAGGGTGAAGAAAAAAAAAGTTGACGCTCCTTTACCCCATGTTCCACACTTCCAAAAAATTCAATTGAAATTCATTGAGAACTTTGGAAATATCGTGTGGACGGGTGGACAGACAGACAGAAAGACAGAAGGCAAGACGGAAAGAAAGGCATGAGGTAATCCATATACCTCTTCATCTTCGTTGAAAGCGAAAAATCGCGCCAATTGCGTCAGAACCAAGAAGGAATGTCAGACATTTCTTCATGTCACCATAATAAAGAAAAAGAAACAAAAAAAAAAAAAAAAACGGTTAGAAATATCACGTGGTCTTCTTCGGCTTCATACATTTTTTTCAACAGCAACGAAACGGCACGCTCACATCTCTTTAAATCATAGATTTTTTTATGTTAGTATGTGTAGGAAGCGGAATTCCACGAGCATACACTGCATGCACATATATACATATTCATAAATTCATACATACACACACACACACACCTATATATAAATATATATATATATATATATATATATATATATATATATATATATATATATATATATACATGTATGTTTTTTATATAATTTTTGTACACAGACGCAGAGTCAGACACACACACACACGTATATATGAATATATTTTGAACAACGTAGCTACCAAAGGTTGCAAAAGGTTTCAACCTTTTTTTATATTGGTGTATGTGTGCAAACGTTTTTGTGTTCCAACGCTCTTGGCCCTACAGTTTTGTCCACAGACTCGAATATTGACATCAGAAATCTACTAGACCCCTTCTAAGAATATTCTTTAATGATTTTTGGATTAAAAATCTATAGGTGAAAATTTGCAACTTTACCAATTCACACATACACACACATATGGACAGACATGCATATTTGCATGAACATAAATATTGCGTACATATAAAAACGTAGACACATTGATACATATATTAACATATATATACATACATACACATCCATGCACAGATGCATTCATATACGTAAAAACATACAGACACATTTTAACCTCGCCAACAAAGTTTGAAAAGGTTTGTATATTCACTCATGTCCGTCTGTTTGTACTCGTTTATCTCCACTCGTTCTCCATGAATAACAATTACATTTCCTGGAAGGGTGGGCCATCTGATAAGATGGAATTGATTAAATTTTAGGGCGAAAGATATTTTTGATACATCAAGAAAAAGACAACTATAATCTGAAGTACGGGAAATAGAAATACAGTGACCTCCCAAACATCGTAAGTATATTAACTGATTTCATTCAGTTTCTAGTTAATGTATGGCGTTGGTAGAAGTATGCGATCTCTGAGTGCTTTTTAGTTATATTTGTACTACCTGTTTTGAATCATGGTCTCTTTTGCGAAAAAATGGGTTCTTGGGCACTGTAATTCAAGCAAGTATTCATTTTGTCAAGATTTTGTGTAGCCCTTTGCCTTTAGATAAGTAAGGAATTCGTTTTTTCTAGTTAATAAGGCGGCACTTATTTCGAAATATACCTAGAACCTTAAAAGAGAGAAGGTTCGGAAGGAAATTCTTTTTTTTTTGTATGGGTGGGGGTTGGTAGATGGGTCAGGGGATGGGGTTGGACATCGACGAAAGGATCAGGAACAGACGAAAATGGCTCGACTTTCAAGGGGCTTCACTTCACAAAGAAAATTGAGCTGCCAAGAATTTCTATTGCCTCAGGTATGAATTCGTACTTGCCAAGCATTTTATGATACGATATATACGTTGATTGATTGAGAGATCGATGGATAAATAAATCCCTCATATATATATTTACGTACATATAGAGAGACCGATAGATAGAAAGGTCAGTGGTTCTCAAACTGTGCGCTGCAGCACAATGGTGTGCCGCAGCTATTTCTCAAGTATGCCGTCTAAATCTTTCCACATGCGAAAATATGTTATTCGAGCCTTGAGCATGTCCAGTACGGGTATTATGTCTGTCCCGCTCCCACCTCTGAAGAGATGATTTAATTGTTTTACCACAAAATATTGTGAGATCTCAATCTTTTTAAAGATGGACGAAAAGAAAAATTGATGACGAGTACCTACATCAGAATGCTGATATAAACGTTTTGTTCATTGGCAGCTTAAATATTTTCGTCATTTTGAACTACTGTAGCCACCAAAGTTGGCAAGGGGTTCCACCTTTTTGTGATTGCGTTTTCCAGTGCTCCTGTTCATTCTGTTTTGTCTACAGACTTGAAAATTGTACTCCACTAGACCCCCTTAAACGGATTTTTAGAAGAAATGCTTTTTTAACCTTTGAAGGGGCCTTATTTGGACGTGTTTATTAACAACATTCTAGAGAATCTAGATTTTTCTTGATGTTTTTTTCCTACTTTATTTCAGATGTTTCAAAGTGGAAATATCTATTCTCCGGAATTCACACGCTTCTAGATGTTATCGAATTCTATTTTAGACGCTCACAAGTGGAAATATTATCCATTCTTCCGAATCTACACGTTTCTAGATGTTATTGAGTTCTATTTTAGATGTTTTCCAGTGATGTCATACATAGGATTTATTCTGACCATATTTATTCTTAGATGGATTTTTTTTTATATGTCTTCAAATTTAGACACTACGGTTGTTCAGTTATAGACTGTGATGATGAGTTCAGATCATTTTTACAATACGTCGACGTATAGCAGAAGTCTTCGTTACTGCTATGTATATATTCATGTTTTAATGGAGTAAAGAGTTGGTGTGCTGCATCAAGTAAAATGTCATCATCATCAGTCATTTAACGTCCGTCGTAGGACATAGACCTTCCCCAGGTTTCGCCACAATTCTTTATCATGGGCGTCGCGGAGCCAGTATTTCTTGAATTTGTCTTGTTCATCTCTCCATCTAGTATTCTGTCGGCCTCAGTTTCTTATATGATCACTGGGGATCCATGTTGTGAGTCGTGATGTCCATCAGTTGTCTTTCATTCTCGCAAAGTGACCAGCCCACTGCCATTTGAGATTTTTAATGGATTCTATGATGCTCCTGACGCCTGTCTTTTTCCGGATGTACTGTGCTTTCTTGTGGCCTCCCCATATGAGGCCCAGCATAATTCTTACATGTGCACGTTGCATGGTTCTCAATTTGGGGATCTGTCTTTTGGTTAGATTCCATGTTTCTTGCAACATGGCCTACCCGTTGCCATTTCAGATGGAACCTAACCGAGAGACAGACCTACAAACTGAGAAGCATGCAACGTGCGCATGAGAGAATCAGGTTCAACCTTACATGGAGAGATCACTAGACGGCACAGTATACAAGGAAGAAAACGGGAGTCTGAGACATCATAGAAACTGAAAGTAAAATATAATTTGTGTGAAAGAAGGAACAATCATATAGTCGAAAAGCTGGATGGTTCTACAAGAGAAAATATGATCCATGTATTGTGGCTCTTCATCAGCTCAGAAGTTCAGACCATAATGACGATAGTTGGAGCTTTATTTTTAATTGATTTTTAAATAGCCTTTTCTTTCAACATACTTTTAGTTGTCTTTATTGCAGCCACTCAGACCCCAGTCTACGACGGTGAATAAACAGCTTAAAATCTTCGTACTCGATTTGTAAGAGCAGTTAGTGGGGATAACCAGGCTTCCTCGAGCCGAAAGAAATGCGAGTTCGAGTCTCGCTGAGACTCCGATCTGTGTAGTTTACTCACTGACATGAACTGACGACCTGAGAGGTTAGGAATGGTTGCGATGAAAAGCAACATAAAATCATAATGAAAGAAAATACTAGTCAAAAATTGATGATACTAATAATGGTCAACAATATTTCATCAAATGAAAACGTCTTTTGGTAGCAGGTGCTGTTGGGGTGATCAATTAAAAAAAATTGAAAAGGGGTGATCAATTATTTTCGTCGCCTTTTGCTGAGCAGTGATCGCTAAAAAAAGTCTGAATTTTCAAAAAGATTTTGTTCTGAATGTAATAAGGAGTAGATTTTTACATTTTCAGTCCTTTGACTCCATTGATGCGGCCTGTACGCTTGATACATACCAGCCAGTCAACCAGGCAGACCCACTTAAAAACTCGAGAAACCTATGCTGGCAGTTCTGGTGGCTGTTTTGTTTTGACGATTTCTAATAAATCAAGGTTGGGCTGTTAAGGAGTAACGTCGTGGCTGAGAAGTGTGGTGAGGCTCAGTCGGTTGGGGGATGGGACGTCAATGGACCGAGACACGGATTAGTTACTTATTGCTCAAGTTAAGTAAACAAGTTAGATGTGAAATCCGGGGCGAGAACCGAAAGTAAAGAAGGACGGGAAAGGCGATGACAGCGGAAACGGAAGTACTTCAAACTACACAGCAGCCATTATCATGAACGTAAATAAGGTGACAATCACGGGGCAATTTATATATACGTGTGTGTGTGTGTGTGTGTGTGTGTGTGTGTGTGTGTGTGTGTGTGTGTGTTTGAGTGTGTGTGTGTATGCATGTGTGTAAGAGAGAGAGAGAGTGAGGGGGAGAGAGGAGGGGGAGATGGAGAGAAAGAAAGAGTAAGAAAGAAAGAAAGAAAGAGGATATAGCAAGTGCAAAAAGTATCCGATACGCAGCAAAAGTTTGATTTTAAAATGCTCAAAATTCTTCGAACTTGAAAGGATTTGGAAGAAAGATTTTTAAAAAGTACATATAAACAAAAACGAACAAATTAAAAATATTGAAGTATAGTTGAACATAGAAAAAATCATGTACAAAAAGAAATCTTCGGCTCAATCCCAGTCAATTTTGAAGGTGTGTAAGTTCGTCGAAATAAACATTTTGAGATGTTTTTTGCACACACTGTATATTTGAAGTCTGTCCGGAGAGTTTCTAGCCATTTGTTATTAACAAAAGAAATAGCCTATCTAAAGGAATAGCAACTTAGTCCTCTTCAAAGTACCCTCCTTTGGGACCTCACATACTTTTTTTTTACCTGCCCTCATAGTCTGGTGACACTTTTTAAAATAAGTGCTTTTCATTTGTCAACATATTCTGTTAACACTTGCATTGTTTTTTGTTTGTTTTTTTTTTACCTGACCACAGATTTTAATATCTCGCCAAGGGTTGGTCATAAAAACTTGTAAGAATACCAGGCGTTAAAAGTGAGAGGAAACTATGTTTTCTTTTTTAGGCGTCAAAAGTGAGGAAAAACCTTTTCCCTTTTTGAGAAAATTCTGATCGTTGAGTTGTTTCCCTTATTTATTCATTTGCGGATAATTATCTTGTTATAGTTTGCCAAAAGACTGTCTGTCTGTACTTGCCTACCACAAAAACTACTTGATATAAATCCATGAAATTTTCAGTGGGTATAGATTTGATCACCGGGAAATGTTTTTAGCAAATTAGATTTCGGAAACCACCCCAAAATATGTTTTTAGAGGGTTTCAATTCATTGGGGGGTTGGGGAGCTATTTGCATGATTGGTAAAATAATTTTCGATGACATGATAAAAGAATATTTTTTCTTATCCTTAATATCAACTCAATCTTCAGAGGTAAAAAAAAAAAAAAGTGACATAATAAAATAATTTTTTTTTTATACCAGGCAGGTGCTTACTCTGGTAATGTTAATTCGGTACATATCAAGCGACTTGACATCGAGCTTAATGACCAGCGAAAGCGATATTCGAGCAAGTTATTTCTAAAAACGAATTTATAAGTCAAATCTTATATTCTTTGCCCCGCAAGACTCCGTCAAATCTTTCATCATTTTTTTTATCATCATTATTACTATTATTATCAGCAATTTTACACCAGTTGCCTGGTTGTTGTTGTTGTTACTACTACTACTACTACTACTACTACTACTACTACTACTACTGTTATAATAAAAATTTATCAATGATACTTAGAGTTCCAATTATTGACAAATATAAAAGAAGCTTTCTACTTAGTGCAGGATGGAAATATGTGTGGATGTGTGTGTGTGTGTGTGTGTGTGCGTGCGCGTGTGCGTGTGTGTGTGTGTGTATGCGAGTTGTATGTCTATCCATGCTTCTGTGTATGTCTTCGGGTGTGTTTACATGCATGCTGTACGTACGCATGTGTGTGTGTGTGTGTGTGTGTGTGTGTGTGTGTGTGTGTGTACCTCTGTGTGTGTACGCGTGCGCGTGTGTTTCTCCCACGGTGGTACGGCTTATACCTACCACTCAATTTCCAATTTCTTTGTAAGTTCATCGTCTTCTAATCCGGATATTACCATATACCTAATTTCACTCTTACAAAATATGTACCTTTTCCTAAACAAGTAAGACGAGTAAATCAAGAATCAAGGCAAGCAAATTAAAAAGCCAGGCAAGCAGATTAAAAATTAAGACAAGCAAATTTAAAAGAAAGGCAAATAAATCAAAAAGACAAGCAGATTAAAAAAACAAATAAGCAAACAAAAGAAAAATACGTCTAGCAAATTAAAAGATTGCTTTTTTAGTTTTTCCAGTTACGTTAAATGGTTAAAATGAAAAAAAAGGCGAAATATTGGGAAGATCTTACTTACGTTATGAATATAAACCCTCGATTCAACGGACTAATAGGACCGAAGGAGTTTTTATTAATACCAATATCCGTTAAACACTAATGTAAGCCAGGTGGTAATTTTAAACACGTGTTACCATTTTTAATGTAAAAATATGTAGTTCTATACAATATAAAATTATTGAATTTTTATAAAGAAACTTATGATATAAAAGCTGTTGTCACTGTTTTTGTTTATTATTGGTTTTTATCACGCCAAGTAAACAGAGGAAAAGGACACTGCAAACTCACAGGAACAAAATGGGCTGCTGCTGTGTACTATCTCATTATGTGTCTGTGTGTTTGTGTTCTTTCTTTCTCTCTTTAGTTTAAGAACTATATTTGTTTGTTCTTTTTTTAGTTCAGTTACTATAATTTTCATTTTTATCCTCGCTTGTCCCCGCCCTCCCCCATTTTTAATTCTCTCTTTGTCGATCTGACCGCCTTTGACTTCAACGTCTGAAAACCCTGTGCAATTGTGACCACTTCTATGCACAGTCCCACTTGGGTCCTTAAAGGCCATTGTGGATTCATGCGGGAGAAATACACACATACACACACACACGTACCCACACACAGGAGCATACACACGGGCACACACACACGCACACATACGACATGCATATAAACACATCCGGAGACATATGCATTGACAAACATACAACTCGTATATAGACAAACAAACACACGCACACACGCACATGCACACGCACACACATACATAGAATGAGATATGTAGAGAGAATAGATGCGAATATATTGGTGAATAGAAATTACCAGATATATATATATATATATATATATATATATATATATATATATATATATATATATATATATATATATATATATATATATATATATATATATATATATGCACACATAACATATTGATGTATATATACATATGTATATATATGTTATTAAGATATGGATACCTGATCTGATAGAATGATTATAGATGGCATTATATTATATAAAAACTCTTATTTGAAATGAATACCCGCTATTGTAAGGTGAATGTTCAATTTAGCATATATATATCGATGTATATACAGAGTGCTTCCCAAAAGTCCGGAGAATTTGACTAGAATAATTGTTAACTCAAACTGTCAGTGTCCATCGTCTCCTTCAAAGTAGTCTCTTCATGGGCAAGCGCACTGGCCCACGAATGGTACCGCTCACAGAGAATAGAAGCAAAAGTCCATACAACATTCTATTCACCCTTGCTACACAAATTTCTTGAACCTTTACGTAACACTCTATATGGAGCACTACGTACTCACTGAAAATACGAGAAAACGAACTACACACACACACACACACACACACACACACACACACACACACACACACACACATATATATATATATATATATATATATATATATGAGGCCCAAAGAGGGCAGAAACATGAGCTAGTTTGTGTAGCGAATCCACATTCAACTATCTATTTCCAGCTCAACTCTAAAACAACTTAACTCCATGAGTAAAAAGTATCGAGCACTCTATGAAATAAATCCATCACATTTCAGAAGTGGCTTTATATTATTGATATATTATTATATTATGTTATACTGCTCGCCTGATTTGTACCACATATACTGTATATATATATATATATATATATATATATATATATATATATATATATATATATATATATATATATATATAGGCACAGAGTAAGCCCTTTCTTTCTGTCTTCCAGAATTTGTCTTCAGCTCTCAACGTACTTTTATTCTCAAATGTAAATTCATGAGTGAGAAGTGCACACACGCCCAGACGCGAGTGCGTGCTCAAACACACGGACACATACAGAGTATTATCCTTGGTATACATGCACGCACATAGACATCGTTATGATATACAGGAATACTTTGAATTTGATTAGTGAACATTTTGATGTGGTACGGTCGAAGTATTTCTGTTGAAATCTATGTAACTAAGTAAGCTGGGGGAAAAAAGACTTTAAATTGTAATGAGACTTTAACAGTGCGGATTTTTTTTTTTTAAATTTTGGAACGAATTATCTGCACTAATCAAGGTATACCCGTTTATCGTTTGCGGCTGATCTTCTCTGGGAGAAGCATCAATTCGCCCCCCGGTGAATTCAGAGAAGAATTTTCGCCAATGATTTTCTCAAAAGCAGAGAAATTGCACCTTGCTGTAACAATGTTGGACATATTTTGTGGAGAACTTGGGAAAACGTTGGAAATTGGTCTGAAGAATGATTCTCTTTCTTTCAGAAGACGGCAAAACAGGAAACTGAAGGAGTCGACTGACGACGGCTGCGGCGACGGTCAGAATGAGGAAGAAGAAGAAAAAGAAGAAGAAGAAGAAGAAGAAGAAGAAGAAGAAGAAGAAGAAGAAGAAGAAGAAGAAGAAGAAATTGTACAAAATAAGGAAGATTTTGTGGCAAAAAGAAGAAAAAGGGAGAAGAGAAGAAATGTGCAGATTGTAGAAGAAAAAGAAGAAGAAATAAGGAGTCACGTTAGAAAAAGGAAGATATATTTTAGAAAAGAAGAAGAAGAAGAAACAGTATAGAATGAGAAGATTTTGTAGCAAAAAAAAAAAGAAAAAGGGAGAAGAGAAGAAATGTGCGAATTGTAGAAAAAGAAAAATAAGAAAATGGAAGACGAATTGTAGAAATGAAGAAGAAGAAGAAGAAGAAGAAGAAGAAGAAGAAGAAGAAGAAGAAGAAAAAGAAGAAGAAGAAGAAGAAGAACAAGAAGAAGAAGAAGAACAAGAACAAGAACAAGAAGAAGAAGAAGAAGAAGAACAAGATAGGATTAAAAAGGAGAAAGGGAAGAAATTAGAATAATACGGATAGAAGAGATTTTAAAATAGAACGGGTAAAATGTTGAAGGAGAAAAATATAGAAGAAGAAGGAAAGAAAATGTTGAAGAGAGAGGAAGAAGAAAAGAAGCAAAATTTTTAGCAAGAAAAATTCTTGACAAAGAAAATAGGAAAGATGAAAATTTTGGAAGAAAAGGGAAAAGCTATTGAAGAAGAAAATCAAAAGAAACGGAAATTGAAGAAGAAAAAGAAGTGTAGAAGACTGGAAGGGAGAAAAAGAAGAAGGCTGAAAAGTGGAAGGAAAAAAGAGAGATATTATAGAAGAAGAAGAGATAAGAGAAATTGTAGAAAATACAAAGGAAAAAAGTAAGGAAGAAGAAATCTCAACGAACGGAAAATTGAGAAGAAGTAAAGGAAGAATAAGAGAAAAAACGGTAGAATAAAAAGCAAATTTGATGAAGAAGAAAATTTGTGGATGAAGATGAAAAAATAAATTGTGGGAGAAGAAGAAAAAAGAGGAATACAGAAAAAATGTTTAAGGAATAGAAAAAATTATGGAGAAGAAAAATATGAAAGAAAAAGGAAAATAAAACCGAAAACAGTAGAACAATAAATTTGAAGATGAAGAAAATAAAGAATTTATCGAAGAAAATGTAGAGGTAGAAGAAAAAACGATAATAAGTAGCAAAAAAGAAGAAAAGAAAAATAGGAGAGAAGAAGAAAAAGAAGAAAAGAGAAGAACAAAATAATTGGAAAAAGAAACATTGTTGAAGAAAAAAAATATGAAGGAAGAAAGAATGAAAAACAGAAAAATTGTAGAAAAAAATTACAGAAGAAAATATACAGAGGACAGAAATGAATTAGAGAGGGTGAAAAAATTGGGAACAAGAAAAGGGTGAAAGGAGAGAAATTAAACAAGAAAGAAAAGTGTTGAAGAAGAAAATTTTAGAGGGAGAAGAAAAATAAGAAAGGAAGGAAGATAGGAAAGAAATTGTAAGAGAAACAGATAATTCGTGGAAGAAACAGAAAATGTCAAAAAAACGAAGAAACAAACGAAGGAAAAAAGAGATATTGCGAAAGAAAAATTGATATGCCTCAATGTGATGAAAGGAAAACTTCTAGAGGAAAAAAGAGAAATTATTGAAGGAGAAAAAGAAAAACTACAGAAGAAAAAGGAGAGAAATTGTAGAAATGAAGAGAAAAAATATTAGAAGAGAAAAGAAAAAGTGGAAATTGAAGAAGAAAAGGAGAGAAGTATTGGAAAAGAAAAACCAAATGATACAAAATAAAAATAAATAAAATGTGATGGATGGAGGAGTGAAAATAAAAATTGTAAAAGTATGAGAAAATGAAAAGAGCGGAATCGTAGAAGAAAAAGAAAAAGAAAAATGCTGAGAAAAAAGACGAAAATTGTAGAAGAAAAAGGAAAGATTGTGAAAGATGGAAGAAAAAAATTGTAATTGAAGGAGAAAAAGAGATTGCGAAGAAAATAGTGAAATTGCGTAAGAAAAAAAAGAAGAGGAAAAATTGTAGAAGACGATGATGATGACGATGATGATGACGATGAAGATGACAAGGGAGCAAATATAAATGAAAAAGAATCTATAATAATAAGATTTTGTCTGCATGTGATTCCTGTAAAGTCGTCTCAGCCTCACAGCGACTGGGGTTCCCATCGTCCCCCCCCCTCTGCCTCTTCCATATCTACGCTTTCTTCTTCTTCTTCTTCTTCTTCTTCTTCTTCTTCTTCTTCTTCTTCTTCTTCTTCTTCTTTTCGATATCCATATTACTCTCCCCCCTTACCCCTTCTTCAACTTTGTCTACCTTTCCCCCCCACCCCCGCCGGATACAGATGTTATTACGGAGATGCAAAACTGCATTAAGTTGCCAGCAAGGCTAGCGACTTGATAGACGTTGGAGGGTTGCCAACAATACGTTATATCTTGAAGTGGCCTCGACACGAGGGACATCATCACTGGCCAACACACACACCTACACACGCACACACATGCACACACGCGCAGGCACACACGCATGCACACACGCACGCACTCACGCATACACTTTCACGGGCTTGCACGCAGACACACATGAACACACATATATATATACCCATGCACAGATACACACATATGTGCGCGCGCGCGCACACACACACACACACACACACATACACGCACATATATATAGATAGATAGAGATAGATTGATAAAAAGATAGATAGATGTAGATATGGATAGATGTAGATATAGATAGATAGATAGATAGATAGATAGATAGATAGATAGATGCAGACATGGATAGATAGATATAGATATCGATAGATAGATATCGATAGATAGATATAGGTCGATAGATATAGATAGATAGATAGATAGATAGATAGATAGATAGATAGATAGATAGATAGATAGATAGTGAGTGAGTGAGTGAGTGAGTGAGTGTGAGAGACCCACAGAGAAAGTGATCTCCGTCTTGTTCTCTTTCAAGCTCTGTCTCTTCTTGAACGGACACACAGACACACAGCTATCTGGACGAGAAAGACAGGTAAATGGATTTATGCAATGATTTTATTCACGAGTTCCGGTTATAGCTTCACTGGGAGATAAGTCTAATCTTGTAAGCTATTGATAGTGAGTTCGATCCTCACGGTGCGTCACGATACTGTAACCTCTTATCAACTAATCCCCCTCCTTGTTCTTTGTTAACTGACACCCAGCTATGCAGATAGAATGATAGGCGAAAGGATTCATTCAGCGATTAAGTTAATCCCCGTGAAAGAAAAAATCCCGTATAAATTAGTATTTCTATGATACGATTTCTTTACAGAAAATAGCGAATTTGTTCCAGTGGGAGAGTCAATAGTTTCAAATCGTTGGTTGTAAGTATTTTTATCAGCATGATTCTTACACTTGAGTGGTGAAGTTCACTGTTACGAAAAGTAAGCCATTAAGATCACATTGTTCATTATTAGAGTGAATTTCATTCACGATTCCTGCATTAGTTATATATATATATATGTCTACTCTCGCAAGGAAGAGCAAGTGATTTCGATCCTTACTGGGTATTGCACAACTGTAGCCATGTGCCAGACTAGGCAAAGCGTACAAAAAAAAAGGCCGTTAACGATAGGGCAAGATTTAGACAAGATAGTTTTGAGATTCAATTCGTTAATGTAGTGAGTTCGATCCTCACTGGGTACTCCATTGCTATAGCCTTATGTCAGACTCAGCATAGTATCTATACAATGTTTCGAGGGCGCCCGACGAAGCATAATGGTTTGGAAACTCGTCTTGGTGAAACTATTTTCTGTATTGAGAATGTGTTCAATCATCACTGGTTGTCTCACCTAAGCTTAGTCAGTGAGTAACTAAGCAACATTTGTATGTAAGATTCGGGTTTCAAATTGAAGCGCAAGCATTCCTTCTCTCAAGCTTCAGTTCAAGTCAGAAGCTTGTGTTGACTTTGTTTTCCCGCCGTAACAACAATCCTCGCCTTTCTTCACTGCGTGGCTTTCGCGTCACCTTAAATCAGACCGATATATAAAATTAACATTTCCCTACCATGATTTGAAATCACGACCATATGATTGGTAGGCAGCCCTCTTACCAACTGAGTTATTCCGGCAAATCTCAGATATCTACGAATTTATCTATCATATATACAATACATACGTTGCAGTTATAGTAGTAAGGGTGGAGTTTGACCCTGTGGCAGTCAGGTGTGTTTTTTTTGGGGAGGCTGATATCGGCACCTGGAACATTGAAACAAACTCTGGGAACTGGAACAACACTTTTTTAGATTTTAAAACTGGAGAGTTCCACTGGCAGCTTCTTGCTACAGTCACCATTTGTTCTCTCGCTTTAAGAGAACAGTAGGTACGATTTAGTCGAGCAGGCAACAGCAAATTGTTTGGACACGGCGCGTCGAGTTCAAACTCCAGCTGAGATAAATTTGTGCTCACTTTGCATTATTACCTTTGAGAAAAGCACGTGTCCCCCCTCCTCCCCCCAAAAATAACTATTTAAAAAAGAAACGCAGGGTGAAGCGAGTGATGCCATTTCGGGCTCTAGTTGCATGTAAGTCTGATTTGCATCATCGCAAACGGACTGAGTAAGTACTAATGCGACATTTGAAGCCCGAGCAGGGGCATTTGAAGCCGTAACCAGCGTAAGGTCGCTGGTTATTTCTATGGAGCCCAAGCAATGATTACCGAAGCCGTAGCCAGCATAAGGTCATTAATTACTTCAAGAGAAAATGATTAGATCGGGATTGAAGCTCGGAATACTTCCGGTCAGTCTACTGTACAATAATGACATGAACAACACTTGAAGCTCTTCAGGTAGTTCTCTCGACTTCTTTTTCGGAAGAGGGTATCGTATTTCCTCAGCACTTGGGACATTGATTATAAATTGGCAAAGATACCTCACCACAGGGCAATGGACAGCAAGATTGCACGGCAGAACATTTCTATTGTAATGAGTATGATCCTCACCGGATGCCGCACAGTTGTGGCTTTATGCCAAACTAAGATAAAAATAAGTACAGGAATACCTTGATAGTGCAATTTGAATTAGTTCAGATTTGTAGTACGGCTCGGGTATTGCGGTACAAATCAACGTAACTAAGTATAAGCCGAAAAAAAAAACACCTCGTAGAATTGTAATGAGGCTTTGAATTGTGCAGTTTTGAACAGCACAGACATTTTGGGAACGAATTAACATCACTAATCGAAATATAACTGTAAAGACATTTATGATGTATCAAGGTATCTTGTTATGGGCTGATGTTTAGCAAGCTTGACTTGTAGATCATTACTACTGTAGTGAATTTAACGGTGAAACACTTGTCACCTTGTGTCAGATTAGGCTCAGTCCAGTCAAGTAAATATTAATTGAGAATTTCCCTGTGTAGCCTTACTAAGCTAACTCGTTTGGAAGATGATATACGGAGTTTAATCCGCACAATAGCCTTGTAGCCTTGTGACAAAACTAACTAGTAATAACGTTACTTGAGCGCCAATCGTAGCGATATTATTTCGGTGGTGTAGTGAGTTTAAGGCGTAACCGTTGAGGAAAATTTAGACTTTTGCTTCCACAATGATACCCCATCTTGCATCACACGTCCTCACTACCCTAGGGTCCAAAACATTCCCTGCAACTTTTATTGTCAAACTCCCGCATTAAGTTTGGAGTTGACTTTGTTTTCCTACCGTAATAACAACAAGAAATACAAGAACAATCCTCGCCAAAATAAGGGGTATAGACCAATATGTAAAATACACATTCCACTACTGTCACTCACGACCATCTTATAGTCAGCAATAAATATTACTGGGTGAGCTAAATTTTACAAATCTTACATACTAATGAAAATCCATCATACAAATATGTACGGGCTTATTTCATTCTAATAAACGAATACACCTTTACAGCAAAGAATGTATTTTTATAATTTTTCATGTAATATATATATATATATATATATATATATATTTATATATATATATATCCAATACAAACGTTGCAGTAGCCATCTTCCGTCGGAATAGAAACAGGAGTTGAGTTTGACCCTGTAGAAGACAGACTTTTTTTTTCATCAAATAGCCTTATTTTCCTACGAATTGGGAGCGACTTCGAGAATCGAAAAAAAAATCAAAAATCAAATCTAAATTGGCCACCCCTTGAGAACAACTTCTTTAACCGCTCGGCCACGCCGCACCATAACTTCGTTGAAAGCGAGAATGCAAAACTTGCCTTTTTACCTGCTGTTGTCAGACGTCAGCGGGGGTCTGGAATCGGGGTTGACATGTGCCGGACGATTATCAGCATTGAGGCTCCTCGGGCGGAAAGATTTTTCACAGATATTCAGCTTCGGGTATGTGACGGCATATGCGTTTATTAAAAACATCTCGTGTCAGCAGAGAGAGAGAGAGAGAGAGAGAGAGAGAGAGAGAGAGAGAGAGAGAGAGAGAGAGAGAAAGAGAGACAGAGAGACAGAGACAGAGGCAGAGAGACAGAGACAGAGAGAAGGAAAAAAAAAGAAGAGAAAAATACCCCTTTAAACGCAACAAAAAGATAAGAAACGAAACGACCATGGATTCTCCAGAATCTTGATGTAGCATTCAACAGAAATTCTAACCATTCCGTCTAGCATCCGTCCAGGTTCTTTAAGAAAACTGAACAGACAATTCTCACTAACGTCTGCCCTTGTCTTTCGGCTGCTTTCATCTTTACCGGTGTAGGTACAGAAGAGGGTGCTTATTGTGATCACTTCAAGGCAGCCTCTTACAGATAACAGAATAGCCGGCTGATAACATTAGGCAAACGATATAGAACATTGGAACATTATACGCACATCGTCATAAATTTTCATTCATTGTCATAAATTACCTTAGCCATAAAAAATGGTGAAGGGTTCTATCCTTTTTCATGTGTAAGTGATTGTGTGTATTATCTATATGTTTTTTGAGTGTTCCAGCGTTCCTGCCCATACCGTTTTGTCTATAGACTTGAAAATCGGTATCAGTATTCCACTAAACCCCTTGAGAATGTCATCTTTTTGATTTTTCGGAAAAACGTTTTTTACCCTTTGGAGGCCTTATTCTGGCGAATTTATCTATAACATCTAGATTCTCTAGAATCTGGATATTTCTAGATGTTTTTTTTACTCAATTTCAGATGTTTTCCAGTAGAAAACGCCTGTGATGTCATAAATAAAATCTATTCTGACCATATTTATTCTTTGATGGATTTTTTTACATGACTTCAAATTTTGACGCTACGGTTGTTCAATTATTGACTGCAATGATGAGTTGATGTAAAATTTGTTTTCAAAATTTTGAAAATTCATTTTGGATTAAGGCGTTCGGGACCGGTTGATTTTGATCTCAATAACCGTTTGATAGCGTGATTATAACATAAAGCCTCCAGTACATTTACTCACGGTAACCTAGTCAGAAGATTGTGCTGTGTCAATCTTCTCAGACAGAACTACCTTTATAATCAGCATTCCAAAGTTGAGATCTTACCTGGTCTCGAACACTCACTATAGGTGCCAGAAAAAAACCCAACCCAAAACAATTATCTCTGCCTCGTGGTTGGACACATAACTCTATTCATTATTCTAGTCGGCTTAAACAGAGTTGTGGTCTGTAATTTATCAACTGTTCCAATCTCTATGGAAAGACTTTTGGGGTCGTTATCAGTGCCATAGCTTCGATCGTGAACTCTCAAGCAAAGTCCTGATATATATGTTTTCTTATTTTTGTTCAGTAACACCTTGTGGCATGTTATGATGACTTCAACTTCTATACAACAGATTTTTTACTGAAAGAATATATATATATATATATATATATATATATATATATATATATATATATATATATATATATATAACAGGTCTGGTTAATCACTCAATAGAAACCATCATGTAGCCAACATCTTTTGGTGGCATGCCGTGTTGGGGTTGATCAATTGAATAATTGGAAAACGGGTTGATGAATGAATAAGTTACTTCCCTCGACTTTTGTTGGGTAGGGATCACTAAAAAAAAGTCTGAATTTTCAAAAAAAACATGCCCGAATAATGCCGGGCACAATTCAACATATTCTTTCATTGCTAATTGACCCTCACTTAAGACTTAACAACGTCTTTCAAGACATAATGGGAAGCAAATGTTTACATTTTCAGTTTTCTAACTTCATTGTTGCTGACCGTCTGCGTGATACATACAAGGATTTCGTCTAGCAAAGAATGAACTTACCAACGATGTTTTGTGAAGCCATCAGGGCGCGGCACTCATGTGAAGTTTTATGTGCCACGAGATTACAATTTGGAGGCAGTCATTAGGAATTGAACTTACTAGCAATTGCCTGCGAAACTAGATTGCTAATTATCACTCTCCGACAGGAGTCCTAAATATTCACTAAATGTAGCTTAGTATGGCGATTGTTACCAGTGGAGCTCGATCTCACCAGGAATGGCAAATATTTCCGTTTGTCTCAATTGAGAGCTAACGTTCATGATTTTCAAGTACAGAAGCGAAGCGAAGCCTAAAATGCAAAAAAGGCCTCAAATGGAAAAAAAAAAAAGATATATTGCATTTTCTCGCCCAAAAAGACCCTGAATACTGGGTTCTCTTTTTTAGCCCCTACCACGAAAACGAAAACCCTTACTCTAACCCTCAATCCTAACTTCTATTCTTGACGCTAGCCTTCATTCCTGGCCTTGCCCCTAATTCTGGGGCAGACACTAACGAAACAAGCTTAGCATAACAATCCCCACTGGTTATGAAAATCTTGGTCTGGTGGAGATAATGGACAAAGCCCCTAAATGCTATACCTTATATGACTATTTTTCTCATTTCACACTTTTGACAGCATTGACATCTACTTCAGGTAAAGCTGTACTAATCTTGCAATATTTTTGGTCTGAAATCCAACTGGCCCACGAAACTATTCTGTTAGACATTATCAAATTCATGTCACAAGGCAGGGGCTCAGCAGGAGATTTTGGGTCCCAAGAGCTCGGCTCTTTGAGCACCTAGTGCATTTGGTGTAGTGGTTTCCGACCTGGGGCAGCAGAGCCTTGAGGATCCACAAAGGTATTACTGGGGGTCCGTGGTCTGACCTTTCAAGAGCCTTGGGTCTGCGAGCTTTTTCTGTAGCCAGGCCTTCCAAAAGCCTAGCTAGACATTTGAAGACTCAGGCTGGGGCATCGGTTCCTATTCTAGCATTTAGTTTGATTCTTCATTGCATAATGTTAGTAGAAATGCATTAGATGAATTACTGTTCATGAAACTTTTGAGTAACCCCCTTCTATTGGAATCTGGATCGCCCTACCCTCTCTCAGCTATGCCTCTTGGCACAAGGCCACCATAATCGGGCACCATGTGAGGATTGAAATCTGTACACTAAAAATGTTTTGTACTTCCCTTTGTTGTCCGGATCAATCGCGTTTCTTCTTCAGGTGAGACGGCATAAATCAAGTGTACCTGGCTCCTGGAGATCCATCACCAAAGTGACACCTCCTAATTGCATCAGCGGTCAAAGAGCAAGAACTGGTGGGACTGGTCAGTTCTTGCCTTTATCCACGTGTGAATGTGTGGAGTACCACATCTTATCTGAGTTTTTGGGAAGGCAAATTAATACGATCGCTTTACAGCCACACATATGCATTACTTAGAATAAAGAGCCAGAAACTTGAGATGAAACAGTTCAATTACTCCATTTATTTGTAATAAAAAAAAAAAAGATCTATGCCAAAGCATCATACTCAAGAATAAAAAAAATGATTACAAATACGCAGGGCTGACGCGATGATTGCATGCGCGCTAGGCAAGATTTGCGCAAAGGGTTTATTGCACCCTTGTTGAGACTGGAAATGTGCGTATCCAGTTGTTTGATCTTTTCTTGAATTTCTTTTCCTTAGAGGTCAGTATTGCTCCCTTATGAGGTCTGTGCCCTAGGCGGTTGTCTAGTTTGGCCGAGTAGGTAGCGCTGGCCCTGTATGTATACATTATATATCACTGATTATTTGTAGCAAAATAGGGAGTGTGTCGCTTCATAGTCGAGGTCCTTTTATACTGGAGTTATACGGTACTCAAGTTTACGGTCAAGGTGAATCTTGATTTACTCAGAATTTCTTAATTTAACTACTCAGGTCTATAAATTCATTGTTTATATCATATATATGATTAATAAAATTTTATTTTTTTTCCCCAATCACTTTAAACCAAGTTCGAAACACGCGGATAACGATATCGGGTTCTTCAGTCAGTATGCGTTGCAAGGGAGATAACTCTCAACATCCGGCTCTGTTTATCTAGCGCTATCCACTTGCTCAAGTTGCTGGCACATTCAATCGTAAGTTGTAAATATTGTTTTCTTTGTTGTTTATTCCGTTGTATTCAGTCCCCACCTATTTTTTTTCAAAAGTCTTTTTATGCATCCACTTGACCTCTTAGTTTAGTCTCCAATAACAAACCCTTTATCTTTTCTTGTGTTAAACACGAAGCAAGGTCAAGCCCAACCTGGAAAAATGACTTGTTCAACACGCTACGTTAAGGTTGAAAGAAAAAAATGTTTTTGTTTATAAATCTCTTGACACCTATAATATGCATCGATAGAAAAAGAAAATGTAAAAAACGCGGCTATGCCTCGAATTTCAAAGAATAAACTCCATAATTTTCACATCTTAAAAAAAAAACAAAAAAACTCGTTCGTGACAAGATCTTTGGCAATATTTGTAAAAAAAAGATGAGAAAAAACCGGTGTCGTAATTATTTCAAGGCCGACTCTTGGTTTTGTTTACTTCTCCTCGCTAAATCCTGCATACGGCTATATAGAGCTAGGAAGATCGTGTTGAGCGAGTCTTCCACGTAAGGAAGGCCCCTCCCATCTACTTGGAAATCAGTAACCAAAATCCTTTTTTGCCTGGGCACAAAAGCCGATCTCTAGCACCGGTGTGAAATGCCCAACTCTAACTATTACACAGGTCCTAACTAAGGGGTACAAAGAGATTGTGTTGCTCCAATCCTTCAAGCAGAGAGAATCTTTTTATGAAAATCGGTTGTCATAATCATTTTTTTTCACTTGGAATCGAACGGCGACTTCTAGGTCGGGTCGGAAGTGAAATAAAATTATTAAAAATCTTATTTTCGATAACAATTCTAAAAATTTTGTCATATTTTTCGTAAAGTTCAGACTACCTAGTAAATCTCAGTAAGTTTAGTTCACCTTGTATTTGATCTATGTATGATCATCACATATTTTCAATTATTCATTAATCTTTATATGTTCTGATTCCAAGGTCGAACTAGGCACATATTGGCCCTTTGCCGTCTTCATTTTTCACGACATAGCAGCAACGCGTGAAAAAAGTTGAAGTATTTACTTTGTAGAAAAGCGTGAAACGTAATATTTACTGATACAAGATTAGGAAAAGTTTTCATAATAGAATAATACAAATTTTATTAATTATTTTCCTTTGAATACAAATTTCTTAACCATATTATTTTCCACCGCATGTCACGGTGTAAATGTTTATTGTTTTCAAAACGGTGTGCAGTGAAAAATGGTTCCCAAAGGGAAATAACCCTATTTTTTTTCAAACCATTTCATAGAATTTTTTTTTGCATGATGATAGGCTAATTTGTCTCGTACATCAAGATGATGTAGTTTTCTTGAGCCCCAAGCATCTCACTCAACTTAAGAAATAGCCATGTTCTCTACCAATCTAAGCTTAATAAATATTAGGTGTGGATCATAATTCTCAACCTTACAACTTATAAGTCGACTAACGAATACATTTACTCTATAATTGAACTAACCTAATTAGTTTTTAATACTGGATAAGTATCATATATTTCCATATACCTGTTCAGATCTATGCATTTCAATATAGAGAAATATCTTGATTAGTGTGGTTTTTGATGTTGTATGGTTAAGGTATCGCTTTGCAAATTAATGTAACCAAGTATAAGCTGGAAGAAAAAACATATTTGATTATAAGACATTGAACTGTGTAGTTTTGAACAGTATGGAAAATTTTAGAACAAATCAACAGCACTAATCAAGGTATACCTGTACATTTTCGGATTTATGCATTTCGGTATTCATGATCAAACATATATATTTTAGTATTCATTATCAGACTTATATCTTACAAGAAAAGAAAATTTGTCATATATGTATATATATCTTTTCTTTTCTTTATCAATTTCTGTTTTCATAAAAATTGCACTTTCCCTTAAAAGTATTAAAAAAGTGTTTGGAACACTATAATGTTGTTAGAATTCAGTAATTTTAATCTAAAGTCTGCCATATTTGCAGTGAGATCAAGATGAAATTTTATTCCTGTTATATTTTGGATTACTATCATTATCTTTGTTATTTCTGACAAATTTTTCATTTGCTTAAAAGTATAAGACCCGTCAGAATACAAATCATAATAATAATTATTGTGCCAATGATTAAAAAGATCATTCCCCAAGGATCTGCACTCATTTTAACATCATGGTAGCCCTTCAGAGTAGAACTTAACTACATAACATCCTTTGCAAGTAAAAAAAAAAAGAAAGAAAAAAATAACCAAAGTCTGCATTTATATAACATCTGATGCAGTTGTGGTTGAGACTAGAAAGGAGAAACCAGCTTTCCCTTGAAGATCAGAATTGAGTAACACTGGAAAGACAACTAAATCAGGTTTGGAAGGAAAGGTGAACACACTGTACCGCCTGTAATAAAGTTTAAGCAATAAATCCAGAATACTGGTGAAAAGTTTGTACAGTAAAAAAAAAAAAAAAAAAGAAGCTCTGTGCAAATTTGTCAATATTGTCGAATTCCAGTCCAAGTTGGAGTTGAATAAAAATCCTCATCTAATTCAGTGAAGTAAACTCTTCACTGTTTGTTTATCACACCACGTTAAACCAAACCAAAATGTAAAATTAACATTTCCCTACCAGGATTTGAAAACACTACAAGGTGATTTGTATGAAGTTCTCTTACCAACTGAGCTTAACTGACAAGTCATATATATTTACAAATTTATCTATTATATATACAATACAAAAGTTACTGTGATCATCTTCAGTCGGAATAGTAGTGATGGAGTTTGACCCTACAGCTGCCAGGCTCGTAAGTATTACTACTATAAAGGAGGAAGAGACTAGAATGAATTCCTTGATGCTCCTCTCAAAAAAAACTCATATTCTTTTTCAAGAATAACTGATCTTCCGGTGTCACAGGTCAAGTTTTGTCTATTTCAATTCTGTTCTCTGGGCTGCATTGTGGAATGTGGCCTAATGTCCAACAATAGACTTGACAGAGATGGTTGGAGAATGGACAGGGTGAAATACACTGGATAAAAAAAAATCATGGTGAAGGTTGTCGATGATATTATGTTGAATTCATCTAAATATCACAGACAAAAACAGATGAAGATAGTCCAACGAATTCATCAAAAACTCATCTCAGACTCTCAGACAAAAACAACAAAGAAAATGAGGATAGTGCAAAACATTCATTAAATATTAGACGCAACAGCTCAAAAAATCTAAAACAAAAACTACAACAAAGATGAGGATTGTCTGAAACATTTTTTTTGAATATAAACAACAACTGATAGTAAAGTCACTGACAAAAAATAACTGCAGAAAAGATGAAAAAAACCATAACATTCAATGAATATTTACAAAAACCCATTTTGAAATTTCTGAGGTAAACAAAAAAAGAAAGATGGGGAATAGTCTGGTGTAATTATTTAATTACCACTCATTCAGATTCCAAGACTGTTTGTGCTACGGTAGCTGAAAGACACCAAGAGACAAATGTTTGAAGGTTGAAATGTCTTGCATTAAATTAAGTCACAAATGTTCAATGATATTAAATATCTAATTGCCAAACATCATCAAGTGCTTTGATAGATAGAATGTTGATTTTTAATGATCAATCAATCCATTTTTATTGAATCTACACCTATTATGGTGTGATGGGTAATCATTACTTTCATTATCTTATATTCTTATTAAATGTGAAGTGTCAAGGGGTAAGAAAAATTATCAAGTTGAAAATTACTTCCCTTGGTAATTTGTTTTATTGGAATGGACAAAATTTGAAATAATTTATTGGCATGAACAAAATTTTGAAATCCAAATTAGTTTATTGTGGGGAAAAATTAAATCGATAAGGAGGAATAACTCTAACACTTACTCAAAATTCAATGTAATTTAATTCCAAGCAGAATTTGAAGATTACCTCCCCTGACAGTTGATGAATACAAGAATAGATGTTGAAAGTAATCATATCTGTGTGAGGGTTAGTAAACTTGTTGCACTGACCAGTTTGCTAGTGTAGGGTACTGAGTGCTATCACTAAACATGGCCTTATACTTCACTTAACTATGATAAAATTATATCTACTGAACTATCACTATTTACCTGTACCAAATCATTTTTCCCTCTAGATTAATTTTGGTAGATATCTTTTTTGTTTTATAAGTTGAAGAGTGTATGATGTAAGAATCGTAAGAATATTCATTTTTTTCTCGCCCAAATTTTGCTTAAAAAACATACCCCTGTTGATTAAAATGAGATTATACATACACCACAAATTTATACTGTACACAGCTTATTAAAACATCTCTAAATAAACAATGCCAGTATCTGTCATTTGCTAGATTTCATCCTTGGAGCTGAAATGCTGTTGAATAAATATGTATATTAAAAACTATCAAGAAAAACTTTGAGCATAGGTTTCTTCATTTTTCCAAGTTGGCCTGCTTAGCTATGTATACATGTATATAT
Organism: Thysanoteuthis rhombus; assembly: GCA_963457665.1. Taxonomy (NCBI): domain Eukaryota; kingdom Metazoa; phylum Mollusca; class Cephalopoda; order Oegopsida; family Thysanoteuthidae; genus Thysanoteuthis; species Thysanoteuthis major. The sequence continues at coordinate 33,096,775 of OY735218.1, forward strand.
CATGCGAGCGGGCTGCACTTATGAGCTAGAGTTACTAACGTAATGTTCAGGAAGCCAGTATGCTAAAAATTACAAGTAAAATCCAAGACTCTTGCCAATTAAACGAATCAAGGAAAAACAAGTTTTCTCTTCTAATTAATTAGTGAGATGTCTTCAATATTACTGGTCATTAAAGAATTTTCAAATCCAATCAATCAGCAGGTGTCTTCAATTCTATTTGTAATTTTTGGTGTACTGGTGAGCTCAACATTGTATCAAAGAGTTACTTCCCTTAGAACTTGCTCTGCAGTTGGGATTAATTGAACAGGAAAAGGTAGTAATTCAAACTGGGAGTAATTCCATATCCAAAGGGAGATAACAATGTCAATTTTATAGACAGAACATTATTTTGACTTTTAGAAAAGAATACACATTGTACCGATTATTTTATTATTCCATTTTTATTCCAGAAAGTATTGTAAGCCTCTAATAATAGTTTCTGACTGATATTTACCCTTAACTTAATGTTTCTAGTTGTTTCTCACCACAATCCATCTTGAGCTGTCTGTCTGGGGGGAGTGAGTTAAAAGCATGGATCAGAAATAAATAATCAAGCTTCACCAAGAACGTATTTTTGCCCCCAGCCACATTGTTTTTCACTGCTGTTTGAGTTGAGGGTCGCTGGTGAGGAAAAAAAAAATCAAAAAATTTGGATGGAAGAAAATAGATATAAAAAATCAATGATAATGATTTATTTTTTCAGTTCTTCATTTCTAGGACATTTCCAATCCTCAATTCTTTGCTTATCCCAATTTTTCCCACTCGAGAAAAATCTGTTTACTTCTCTTTGTTTCATTTTGAAACCTTCTTTCTTTCTCAAAGAAAATTTTCTTCTATTTATCATTTCCAACTTCTAAGTTGTTCGTCCATTTTCGTCTTTTAATATAAGTTGACAGAAAATCAACCACTGCAAAAACAATACAATAAAACTCTTTCAAACTTGACATTTCTATTTTTTTTAAAATGATAAAATATAAAGACCCCTCAAAGAATAAAAGGAAAAACCAGTGCGTAATCAGTAGATTTAGTTAGTATGTAAAATGTAAATAAAATGTCTCAAAAAATCAAAGTCAATCCCTACAAAAGATACTGGTTATAATCCGGACTTTACATTACGATTAACTCAGTTATCTCCCCTTGCGCTTCGGAACTATTTTCAGGGTGGAACCAATCCTTGGATCGAATCCTGCGTATTTTGTGGACACCCAGTAGTTTCCATTTGAATATAAGGGAGGTAATCACACTTGTGACCCCTCGGTCAGGGGACGCTATTACTTTAACACTGTCTTCGTGTCCCATTCATTATATTATTGTAACTCGATTCAACTTTTTTTCTTCCAACCGTCTTGTATTTATATTGATTTGTCCTGGAAATCTAGGCTTGATTGATGACTGTACTTTTTTCCTTTGATTGATTCTGGTGTAAACAAGGTAATAAGAATTCAAATCAAGTCTCAAAAAGTCAGGAAGAAAAAAAAAAAAAAAGGAAGAGCGTTAGTGTCAGTAATTAATTTTCATTGAATATCATCTAATATCATTATCATCCCATCAGTTCTAGAGATTAAAGGATGAGAATATTAATCTAAACAATTCATGGAATGAAGATTTTCATTGCTTCTAAAACCTTATGACCCAAAGAGTCCGAGAGATTGTCACATAAGCCATGCTGTAAATATTTAAATTGAAAATGAAGCAGTTTCTTATAATCACAGATAATGGATTTAAACAGTTATTATTATCAATATCAGTCAGCCCAGAACATTTTATGTAAAACGAGTTAAAAATTTAATATTATGCTTTAAAACAATGAATCTATATTTAAAACAATGAATGTGAATTGTTCGAATTCTTATATCTTTTGCTTAATGTTATCAGCCACTTATAGCTATCTAAAAGACAATGTCCTAAAGTAATCATGATAAGGAGCTGTATTTACAAATTAATAAGATATTGTTCTTTAGTATTTATTGTTATCTCTTCATTGATATCTTTTCTACTCATTGCAGATATTACACGTTAAGATGTGGCCAATCGTTGCTGGGTTTATGCGTACATACGCTGTGTACATCACGTGGCCCATTGCTGCCGTGGTTGGTTTTGTTGGCTACAATATTGAGAGCGTGATTCGTAAGGATAAGAATCCGGCATGGAGAGCGAAAAGCACGCAAGAACAGCGAGACGAAAGAATTCTGGAGGAAATGAAAGCCAAAGACAGCACAGAGGTAGCTAGCCTCAAGTCCAAGTCAGACATCCCCGAAACTATCCTTGGTAGAAATGAAACTAATTAAACAAGTTACAGAAAGGAAAAGAATAATATGACGTCACTATATGATCTTGAATTGATAAAAAAAACTTTGCCAGCCATGTTGAGTGGATATATTTGTGGAGATTGTGAAGTTTATTCACAAATGGAGTTTTCTTTCTTTTTAGACACTCGTTGAAGAAATGAAAGTTATTTTATGTTAGGGGTCTTGTATCTGGCTTGGATCCAGGTGGGGCAGGCCCCAAGTGGTTAGGGCCCTCTTCTCCAGCTTTGTCAAAGTTCAGTTAAATTTTTTTTTTTAGATATCTACATAAATAAATTCATGGATGAAACCTCAATTATTCTAAGTAATGGTGACTCAACCTTGAAAAAAAAAAGATTATTATTTTACTTTTCATCAAATATAAGTTAGATGTCTTCCATCTCATTCTTTATAAATTTTTGTGATTGATTTTTCTTTACTTTACCTTTGATTTGATTTACCTTTACAAAATGTTGATTCTATTGCTACAAAGCTATGACTCGATTGTAAGTGAAAAATACCAGAACACCTATTACTCATTTGTTTTTGACAATTCAGATGTGTTATCTTCTTCACATTATTATTTGTAGAAATGAATTTTTCTATTTGGACCTCATCCAGCTCAAAATCCTAGATCTACCTATGTGTATCTTATTCAAAACACACGGTTTTCAGTTCATGTTTCACTTGTGAAAAAAATCGTGAAATGAATGTGTCTTCTGAACTTTTACAATACAAACCAAAAAGTGAATCATTCTTTTTACACAAATTTTGGTGATGTAAAATATGATTCAACATTATCAAACTATTTCAGAAAGTTTCACTTGAAAAGATTAATTATGAAGATGAAAATAGAATACTACTTTTATTAATGTAATCCTATGTTTTAATCAGAATCTGATCTCTATTTGATTCTATCACCCTTTTCCAAGTATTCATCTTTATGAACTCTTTTTTCTAAAGAGGCTAGAAAATCTTTGCAAGCAAAATAATGTCCCTCTGAATTTTCAACCTTTTGACATTGAGGAGAAATGTAAAATACTTAAGAAATGATGAAAGTCAGTCGGGGAGTGGTCAGGTGACTATGAATGATGCTCTAAAACTTCATATCCTAAGTGCCTCAGCTTTGTTACAATGATTTGTAAGACATGGGGTCTGGTAACAGGTACTGACCAATTCTGACTTCTTTCATCGTAGCCTTTAGGGAAAATAGAATTTTAGATTTTTAAACCTAATCTTATATATTTCCAACAAAATCTGCTCCATTTGAAGTTTCCTGACAGACTAAGACATGGCATCTTGAATTATTATCAAAGAATACACTAAAACTTGATAGCAATATTGTGCTGAATGCCTGCCATAGTGATGTTAACAAGCTAGACTGGCTAACCATTTGGTAGTATAGTAAGTTTGATCCTCATGAGTGCTCTACTGTTGTGACCTTGTGCCAGGCTAATCTAAGCTTAGTATATATTCAATTAGTATTTATTGTGAAATGCTTTCCTCTATTTTGGTTGCTTTTCACAAAAATGGCTAATTATGCTCCGGAAAATGAAATACTGATTTCAAACATATTCTTTTAGATTTTCAGTAGATTTCAATCTGGGTGTAATATGCGTGAAAGACTGAGAGTTATTCCCGGCACAATTTTAAAAAATTTTGCTATCTAGGTATACCCCAAAAGATTTATGAAGCATACAATAATTTTATTGAAAAACTACAAAAAAAAAACAAGCAATATTTGCATAAAAAAACAAACTGATTTGATAACTATAATTTGATACACGATTTTATACAAAATTACTTAGTAATCTATTTTGATAGTTTATTCAAATGCAATTATGCAGGGGGGATAACTCTTAGTCTTTTACGTACATGGGAACTTCGATTCCACTTTAACCTGAGTACCATATTTTCATCAAAACCTTTTTCATTTGATTTGATGACCCTTTCCCAGTGGGTATTCCGTCTTTATAAAACTCTCTACTTTTGAGGCTATAATTTCTTTGAACAGCAAATGATGTTCCTCTGATAGCTGAATCTTTTATCTTGGACACAAAGCTCCAAAATCCCAAGAGACAAGCATCATAATTCACCGACCATTATCTTCTCTTTCATGAGGTTGTTTTACACTGATAGATCTCAGAGTCCCAGGTCACATTCCTCCCCCCTTTTTGAATTGTCATCTACTAATTTTTTTCACCATTATATTTTGGTAGACATCCAGGAAGTGTCCTTCAAAATTAAAATGAATTATCTCCCCCTTAAATCAGAAACATTCATTGCTTTGAATAAATTAAATTGTTTTTTGTTTAGCGCTGTTTTTACATCAAGTGGACGAATGTGAAATGTTCATTGATTGTATGATAGCGTCCTTATCTGTTTTACTTGTGTAATTTTTAAAAAATTGAGCCGACAAGTGTGTAAAATGATTTGTATGGAAAATATGTTTTTATTTATCTTGTTTGTGCACCGTTTCTAATATTGAGTGGTCAAGTGTTCCCCCATGTTGTAAAAAAAAAGGAGAGATAATCCATTGTCGATTTTACGGCTAGGAAGAGTTATCTCCATGTGAGGACAAATTCTACGAATCAACCTGTACTTTCTATTATGTTCTACCTCACCAAGAATCACTTTTTTCTACAAAATGGCAGGTTATGAAAGGCAAAATTTAAAAAACTTCATCTTTTCTAAACATAATGTTATTTTTTTGAATAAAAATCTTCTCTATTTTATTCTTTGACCCTTTCTCAACCAGTTTGTAATATTTTCCATCTTTACAAAACTCTTCTTTTGGAAGCTAAAAATCATCAGATGCCAATTAAATAATTGTAACAGATTTTCAAACTATTGAACACAATTTTTTTTATATTCACTTTTGTTTCTCCAATGATTCAGTCAATCCATTCTACAGCCTTCTTTCATTTGGAAAGTGAGAATTTCTTATTCTGGTGTGTCACAACACTTTAGTATGTCACCAATGACCTCTAGACGTGTTGTGAAATAAGATATAGTTTTGCATATCTTTCAGAAGATACTTATTTGGAGTCAGTTGATCTGCTGTGATGACGTTATATGATTGGTTCGGCTTAAAGAAGACCTACGTAATGAGTTGCAAAAACTTTTTACTTTTAGAAAGTATGTTGCCAATATAAAGAAGTTAAGAAAGCTGTGATGTAGAGCAATAAACACTAGCAAACTGAAAAGTTAAACATTAACAGCTACTTTTGTAATACAATTTTGTTCCATACTTTTTTAACATGGAGATGTTTTCAATTCCATCCCTTGTCCCTGTTGAACAATGAAAATCCATACGCTATTGAAACCCACACTGCTCTGACTTGAGCATCTAGTCAACAAGTTGATGTGTGCTGATTCTTTCAGTTTTCTCACTTTCCCTCGGAGTTATCTGACTGTTATTGGGACTTACTCCCAGTGAGGGTAATGCACACCCTTCTCCTTCCGGATGATCTGCCATACCGAAATAATTCATGTACTGTAGGGTTTGGCAATTAACAAAAAAAAACTTTCATTCAATATAACAAGATTTTTGAAAAAAAAGATGAAAACATTCAGAAATTCCTGTCTGAATATTCTTTGCAATAAACAATATCCCCCTTTTTTTTAATATATTATCCTTTAAAGTCCATTGTTGGACATTGGCATTTCCCAAGGTCTGTTGTTGTAAATGTGAGATACATGTGGAGCCTAATGGGTCTTGTCTGGCACACTGGCTCATGTCATGTTGGCAGTAGGGAAAGATAGATTCATGCCTAATCTTAGTATTAGAAATCACAACCATAACTGTCACCAAACCTGTTAGCATGGGTTTCTTCAGTTTTGATGTCAGTCTGGCTGGCTATTGATGTATCCCGTGTACAGGCTGCACCATTGGAGCTAAAGGGCTGAAAAATCAAGCATTGACTCCTCATATCTGCCCCCACCAACTTTTTACCTGTTTTATGAAAATTATCCCCTTAGCTTTTAGTGGATGTTTCAATTTGCAATGTAAACTTTTGCTAAATTGGTTCCTTAGTTTTCATCTGGCAGCATTTTTGCTTGCTGTTAAATATTCAGACTTTTCTTTTTGGTGATCCTTGTCTAACAAGAGGTGGGAGAAGTAATTTTTTTCATTGATCACCCATTTTTATAGTTTTTCAATCGATCAACATCAACACAGCATGCTGTGTAAAGACATTGGTTACATGACAGTTTCTATCGAGTGACTAATCAGACTTTTTTTTTTTTGTCTTGTCTCCAAATCAAACTTTCTGTAAAATTTCAGGTAATGCCCTCCCCAGTGCCTCTTGACCTTTAATTTCCCAAGCTTGGCTCACCTAGCCCAGGATTTTTCCTGTAGCTTCAAAAAGGTATACTTTACATCACCATAGGAGATCAGTTGCCCTGGGGCAGCACCTCTCCATATGACTAAAAGGAGAAGTTTATTGGTTGCCTTGATGGCTCTGTGACAGTGTTTGTTGGGACTGGGCAATTTTTGCTCTTCCCCACATGCAAGTCTGTGGCCCTCCCTTTGAATTTGACCATTGATCACATTCAGCCCTTGTTTGAAAGTGGATAAATATCTACTGAGCATTGTTAAGTCTGGCACAGGGTCACATGGTACCCCTTGATCTTTTCTCTAACAAACCAATCCGTCTATTTAACAAAAAGCAATCTGAAAAAAAACTTCTGTAATAAATCTGTATAATTGATGTGTCTTGCTTTTTTATGACATGTGGGCCCTAACTTCGAATTCGACCATGCGTCATGTTGCACCCTCGTTGAGAAGTGGATAGATACCTACTAAACTGTGCCAAGTTTGGCACAAAGCCACTTGGTGCCTCTTGGTCTTTTCTCTACAAGTAATCCATGTATTTGAGTAAAAGCAATTTTGAATAAAACTTCAATAAGAAATTTATATAATTGATGTGTCTTGCTTTTTTTCTGATTAAATGGATTGAAAATATTTTGCTGTGCACAAGTACCAAGTAAGCTGTGCCCTGAAATTATGGGGGAGTCCCAAAATTTTCCTACCTGAAGAATCAAAACACTTGATAAAGATGGCATTTTTAAGTCTTTGAGAGAAAAGTTACCTACCTATAAAGCGCGTGGGCATTTGTTGTAGAAGCCATTATCATCGTCATCGTTAGTCTTTTAATGTCCATCGTTGGACATAGACCTTCCCCAGGGTTCGCCTTGCTTCTCTATCATGCACATTGTGGAGCCAGTACTTTTTGAATTTGTCTCACTCGTTTCTCCATCTAATACTCTGCTGGCCTCGGTTGCGCATGTGATCTCTTGGGATTCATGTCATGAGTCGGGATGTCCATCGGTTGTCTGCCATTCTTGCAATGAGGCCAGCCCACTGCCATTTAAGATTTTTAATGGATTCTATATGAAAAGTACTTAAATTTGCCATCACAGTCAATAATTGAACAACCTTGGTGTCAGAATTTGAAATCATGACAAAATTCTGTTGAAGAATGAATATGGTCAGAATAGATTCTGTTGATGACATCACTGGTGTTTTTCACTGAAAAGGAAGTTGAAAAAAAAACCTCCAGATTCTGGATAATCTAGATGTCAGAGGTCAGAATGAGGTCCCTAAACTAGTCGAAAAAGTATTTTTTCCAACAATCAAAAAAGCATTTTTAGAAGGAACTTTGTGGATTAGTGATGTCGATTTTCAAGTCTGTAGACAAAATGGTATGGCCAAGAGTGCTGGAACACTCAAACAAACGTGCACACGGGGATACAACCCTTCACCAAATTTGGTTCCTAGGGTTGTTGAGTAACTCATCAGAAAAATTCCTTCTTTTTTTTCTTTTTCGTTTCTTTTTCTTTCTCTTTTTCTTTTTCCTTTTTTTCTCCTTTCTTTCTTCCTTCTCTCTGAGTGCCAGCTGACTTACTTTAGGTTTCGTTGGCCTGTGACTAAATCGATCAAGATTTCTTCTGATTAAACTAATATATATATATAAATATATGTGAATACAAAAGGGATTTTAACCAATCCATTGTCTGATGGTGGACAAAAAATATCTATTTTTCGACATGATATCCTTTTTTTGTCAATGCACTTGATCCAGTGGTGAATATTAATCACATAGCTCAAACATTATACACTGAAAATATCAGATCAAAATTCAGTTGATAACCACGTGTTAGGCCATGGACTTATTGATTTACACCTATTTATTCAGCTATTTACACACACACACACACACACATATATATATATATATATATATATATATATATATATATAATCATTCCATTCCTCTGTGTTGACATTTTTGTATGTACACGCATCTGTAATATTCTCTCACTGTGACAGGGAGACAGTGAAGATTGATGATATACTGAGGTATTGGAGAGGTGCCCTGGATTAGTATTAATGATGTTTTCAGCCTGAAACTATGCATGGTCCCAGAGTCATCCTCTTGTTGCAGGTGTTGTGCGAAAGCATATCATATAAAAGCGCAGGTTATAGAGGCAGCGCCTAACCCTCCCTTTATCCATTACACCCCAGTATTCTCTGCCTCATACCACCCCAACTTCCAACAACTTGGTCTAACATACGATCATTACCATCTTGTGAGTCTGGGAACAGGAAATGATAGCACAACAGATTTTTGTACATACTGACTACTAAAAAATAGAGGCAACATTGTTTTTTGGGGTTTCAGAATAACGCTAGTCTCGCGGGATACCCATCTTTTTTGTAGTGTCTCCAGACTCCCAAGATGGTAATGTTAGGCCAAGTCGTTGGAAGTTGGGATGGCGTTTCCTGTGGAAAGATAAGTGCACGCCTTTGAATTTGACATAATGAATTAATATTTTTTAAATGAAAAAAAAAACCCTAAAACTTGGTAAACTATTTACAGAATTTGAAATCTTTTGTGCGAACATTAATTTATGGTGCGCTGGCTGCAAAATGTGTGTTTGGGTGTGTTTGAGTGCGTGCACGCGCACACACACACACACACTGTTTAGAAATAACTAAGCCACAAACCATTCTTTTTGTTTGTATCTCTCGTCTTTTCCAAGACTGCCCATGTCAGCATGACCTTCTTTTGCTTCCAATATTGAACCTTTTCATCTTTTTGCTCTCTCAGTAGCAACTGGCATTTCCTTGTCAGAAAGTCCCCCCCCCCAAATTGTAAGGCTTTAGGCTGTTTAGTTTTTCTTTTAGCTTGTGTCCAGCTCTGTTACCTTCAAAGCAGTGTGCATATACCTTGTTAATGACATTTATACACAACAAATCACGTGTAATTTGACAGTGAAGATCTGACCACCGTTAAATGAATACAGGATATAAAGGGCTTGAGTAAGTGGATGACAGAATGGATGCCAGAAGACTTAAAGTGACAAAAGTTCATGAAAGCAATAAAAGAAAGGAAGGTGCGGAGAGCCGTAAACGCCCACGTCCTGAAGGGACATGGCACATAAAAGGAGAGAGAGAGAGAGAGAGAGAGAGAGAGAGAAGAGGGGGATGTATGTTTGCGTGAAAAGTCGACTCTGAGGTATTAATACAAGTTCGTGTTTATATTCACTGGATTAATGACTCTCCGAAGATGAGGCAAACACTGCTTCCATCTGACCGTCAAAAAGTTGTAAAATGTTTGTCGGCAGAGGCTAAAGGGTATTGCGGACAGCGACGACATAACACCTATAAATATTGACTATTGCCCTCATTCTTCGACGGTTCTGGCAAGCCGGAAGTGGATCGTGGTAGTTTGCTCCAGTAAAGCCACGGCACCCTGAGTACAACTGGAACATAGTGATGATGACGATGATGATGAAAACAACAAACCTGGCTGCTGCAGGGTCAAGCTCTACCCCCACTTCTATCCCGACTGAAGATGATCATTGTAACTTTTGTAATGTATATATAATAAATAAAATATTTTAAGAATCCATTTATATGAACGTATTTATTTACTAGAATGAAATAAACTTGTGCTTATCTTTATCATGAACTTTCCCTAATGTCTGAGACTTGTCAATATAGCCCACTCAGTAAAAAAATACCTGGTTATCAGCTGTGAGTTAAAATCACCCTTAATTTAACCCCTTATTTTAGTGAGGATTGTTCTTCTTCTTACGGCTAAAAAATAATGTCAATTCCAATTTTGAAGTATGACATTAACCTTCTTCATTTGGAACTTTTATCGGCTTAGACCTCGTTGGAACTGAATGTTTGATCCTGAATACACAGAGACTATTCGTGGCATTGATTGCTCGTGACTTTACATGGAAGTGTAGGTGGCCTAACGGTTAGCAACATAGAATATGGAACCGGCGAACCGAGTTCAGATTCCCACTATGGCAGTTGGTATTCACTTTGTACTAATGCCCTTGAGAAAGGCTCAAATTCACTCCTCTCTACCAGCTATGGTTAGCTTCGCCTCTTTGTTGCCAATCCAGCGCTTTTTGTGATACATTTTGCGCGTTTTTTTTTTGTTTTGTCCGTGCGAAAATAGCTAAATCAGTGCAACCATATTTGACCATTTTTGACCATTCTCGGCATCGTTTCAGTGTGTTTTGGCCACTTTTGGCGTTTGTTTAATTGTTTTTAGCTCTTTGACAGTTAAACTAGTGCAAAAGTAGTTTTTGAGTTGGCTACACTGCTTCCCCTAAATACTGGTAAATTATAGAGTAGACTGGATTCTTTTACTTTGGTTAGCTACCAGTCTAGGGGACAGACAAGTCTGCTCAGGAGTAGAGCTCCTAAGGCAGTCTGGTTCCACTTCTTCTGATAAGTTAAGTCAAGGATTGCTTCTCCCTACTGGTACCACGGAGACCAGTACAATATGTCGTACGTTACTAGTACAATATGTCGTACGTTAGAGTAGGTGGGCGCCGCCAAGCGAATTGCTTTGCTCTGAGAAATGTCATAAGGGGGAAGTACTCGGCACGCCGATGATCTACACTTGTGTTCAGTTAAAACGTACACGTCGGTTTAATTTCTTCTTACAGTTATTAATCTATTCTCTGACATTATTTGCGCTGCAACACCAGCAACGAGTTTTTCTTGTAGAGCTGGGGCCTTCAATGCAGGTGGTACCACCCACTAGCAGGCAATTTTCGATTTTAAGAGGGTGGTAATCTGTTTGCCACGCTTTAAAAATGTTTTCAGATTTAATGTCAGGTGAGCCGTAGCATATTTTAATCTATTCAAAATATGTCAAAGTGGGCAGTAAACGAAAACATATCCCTATTCTAGATGCTTGCTCGGTGGGTGGGTTAGACCGACGTCAGAGTTTTTGTCCAGGTAAAAGCAAAGAATCCGGATGCTGATTTTCAAAATAGGCAGCTAGGCCCGTCTCAGTAGGAACACCCTTTCTACCCCAATTAGCTTAACACTGTTGCAAGCCAAACTTAATAGATATACGTCAAGTAGAAACACTAGTAACAACCATAACATTGATTCAATCTGAAAAACACGTATTTTCTAAGATTCTACCTTTTCTAGTACAATCAGGCAACCAAACACTGGCTATGAAACTTTTCTCTCCTGCGAAGACATTAGCATGACACATAAAATTGATTCAATCCAAAACAAAATAAAGTTAGAAAAATAACTCGTTATCACAGCCAATAACTGAATAGGCGTAGCGTTAAAATTTGAAGTCACGTAAAAAAATTATATCGAAGAATAAATATGGTCAGATTAAATTCTCTTTATGACATCACTGGCGTTTACCACTGGAAACATCAAAGATAAAATTAAATAGACCTAGAAATATCCAGATTCAGGAAAATTTAGATGTCATTAATAAATCCGTCAAAATAAGGCTCCAAAAGGCCAAACAAATTTTTCTTTTTTTCCGAAAAAAAAAAAAAAAATTAGAAAAGGGGTCTAGGGTAATAGTGATGTCAATTTTCTAGTCTATAGACAAAACGTTATGGCCGAGAGCACTGAAACACGAACAAACACGTACACAAATAAAAAGGGAAGAACCCTTTGCTACCATTGGTGGCTAAGGTAGTTCAAAAGAAATAAAGGAAAAGAAAGATAGAAGGAAAATTAGATCAATAAGACAAATCAAATTTAGCTCCGGGACTTTGTGTTGATCATGGAAAATATCAGATTATAATGATGGTTTAGATGTTTGTTCCACCAGAGTAATAAAAATAGCACAAATTGGAGCCACGTGTAACCTTACGATGTTACGTGATTCGTTTTCATAGATTCCATCTTTCAACGCAAATTTTTTGAAAACGTCCTAAACGCCGCGTTGATTTTACAAATTCATTTTTCAAAGACGAAGAGAGAAAGGAAGTAATCTTTAAGTTCAATGCAGATTTATTGAAAAAAAAAAGAAGAAAAATTCACCATGGAATCCACGCCAGCGAAGAGAGGTACATTTTCTATTTACTTTCTTTAATTAATTAACTCTTTAAAAGATTCGAGAAGGATAAAAACCTGTTAAAAAGTTCAGAGATGTGCAACCAAATTGTTTAATAACCAAGTTATTATACAGTGAAGCAGTCTAAACTCTATTTGACATGAAACGCAAACTACAGCAGCAGTTCGGTGCATTTAGAGCTCTGTTCCAGTATCCAGAAATATCCCGGGGAATTCCGGTGACGAAACTACCATCGTGATAGTTAAAAGTTTTCTGCTTTCATTTGTCCCGTAATTGACTTATATAACCCCTAACCCTAAACACTAACTCTAAACGTAATCCTAACATGTATACTTTGTAGTAAGATTTAACAGAATACAGTTTTAAATATTGTAGCTTTCCACTTCAATTTGTTCCATCATAGACATATCCTCTATTGTTAAATGTCTTGAAATCTATGTGCGTTTTGATAATCAAAAATAGTTTTAAATGGACAAAGTAGTTTACGCCGCTTCAATATATCAGGCATACATAGTGGCCTAGTTTATAATGCGTCATTATATAATTATCAAAATTAGTACCTGAATTATAAAATATGGGTTAAAGAGTTAGGTTTAACAACTTCGTAAAATAGGAGGGACTGCTTAAAATTATGCCTGGTTTAGAATCAGTCAACCGTAATGTATTTGTTAGTAAAAAAAGTACAATAGATCAAGTGGTCATGAGCTTACAGTAGAAGTAAATATACGTAGATCAAATATTAGAGATTCTTTTTTAGCAATAGAGTTGTAGGTCAATAGAATAGTTTGCCAGAATATATAGTGACCTCTTCGGATGCAGATAACTTTTCGGAGTTATGATATTCATTATTACAGCATCACGAATCCTCAAGTTTTTCCAACATTGTTTAAACTAGATTCGTCATGACGTGTGTCTGTATATAAAATTTGTATGCTTTTTTCGCACTTAATGAATGTATTATGTATCATGTATCAGCTGCGACCATGTTAGTTCATTAAAATTCATTATATACTATAAATTTTCGGTTACGATTTACGTGACAGGAGTGGCGAATTCTAGAAGAATTTCTTTTTCTTTCAATTTTAGGTGCTTTTAACCCATTAGACCGTAGAATCATCCGGAAATATATTAGTTCTTCGAAAAAAAATGGTTACGCTTTTACGAGAAGGCTCCAATATACAATGCAACAATAATGATGAAGTGGGCAAATACTTTCCGCCTTTTTACCGGAGGCAGTGACAACTATTTCTGTAATACTATCATGGCTTCTACTCTGTGTGTCGACTGCCCTTTGAAATTCTTTCAAATAATCCAACTTTTCTGTCAAAAAGAAGAACAAAATCTAGTTGCTTTTTTTCTATTTTGATGTTTTAATGTATTTCTTCAAAGATTTTGCTAACCCAGCCTCTCTGCTTCAGAGCCAGTACAGTGTATAGTAGCTAGGATTAGGGTTAGGGTTAGGGTTAATGTTAGGGATAGGGTTTCTTTTTTCCAATTGTTTATCGGTGTTATTTTATCTTCATATTTTTGTCTCCCTCACACTTTCGGTAAGATGGCGAAAAGTAGGAACCCAATCTATCATTATAGTCACATCAAACCCTTCGCAAAACCTCTAAAAAAAAAACATGTTTTCCAGGAACCTACAGATTTTTAGGCGGTTCTAAGGTCTAATTGATTGAAAGCACCAAATATTGAAAGAAAACCTACTTCTAAGGTCTATGCAAAGCTGGAGAAAGTAGACTATGACATCCGCCTAGGACAACGAATCTCCATGGAATCCTCAAAAGAAGAAGAAATCAAGCAAAAAACCATTCAAAGTTGGCAAGCCTTCGGCAGAGTGAGCTCAACCTTCAAGAATAAGAAAGTTCCATCAGTCCTAAAAAGAAGAGTATACAACCGATGCATCCTCCCGATAATCACCTATGGAGCTGAAACATGGAACCTAACCACGAGACTGAACCTCAAACTAAGAACCATGCAACGTGCACATTAGAGAATCATGTTCAGCGTCACGTGGAGAGATCACAAGACAGCACAGTATATTAGGTTAAAAATAGGAGTCCGAGACATTATAGAAACCATTAGGAAACTCATGTGTCAAGGGGTTGGTCATGTTGCAAGAACGGCAGTCAATCGCTGGACATCACAATCTACAACATGGATCCACAGAGATCAAATGTAGAACCGAGGCTGGCAGAATATGAGATGGCGAGACGAACTGGAAAGATTCAGAGAATACTGGCCCTGTGACACCCGAGATAGAGAAGTCTGGCGAATCCTGGGGACGGTTTACGTCCAACGACGGACGCTAAAAGACTGATGATGAAGATGATGATTATGATCAAACGCTAAAAAAGAAAACTTCTTTTTCAAAGAGAAAATGCTACTCCCGTCAAGCAAGTCTTTACCAAATTTTCTTTTAACTCTATCCTAAGTTTTTAACATATTCATGGAGGACAGTGCCTCGCCATGGAGTAAAAGCTGACCAGTGCTATGAAGCAAGATCGATCCTCATCATCGGATGACCCACTCTCGTCTCCTTGTGCTTGACTCATAGAGATTCCTCGCAATGGTGTAGTGGTTAATTAGCTCGTCTCATGGATGAACTACTCTAAAGAGTTCAAACCTCACAGGGTGCCCCACATTTAGTACAGTACTAAGCTCAGCCTATTAGATACCTATGCAGAAATTGGGGTGGTGTTTATTTTTGTTTCATCAGAAAATACCATATTTGATGACCCACGGTAAAATTATCCACTCCAATCACGCAAATCTTTACCTAATTTCTTTTAAAATTTCAGCAAGGAGAATAAAAAAAATGTTTAGTGTATTTACGGATAAGCATTTTATATTATTAAAATATCTAGCTACAGAATAGAAAGGAAAAAAATTACATAACATGCTGTTAGGATACTCATCGAAGTCTCCATACCGGGAACGTATCGGGTATTTAGCTGATGAGAACAGATACTAGAATGTGCAAAGTCTGAGATGGACAATCGTTACCTTTCCCGTTTTAAAATGACCGCTGTCTCAGTTGCAAAACAACAGTCGCTGATGATGAATTGACTCCCAGCACTAACCCTAACACTAACTCTAATATACTAACACTCCGGAACGGTGGTCATTTTGAAACGGAAATGGTAATAATTGGCCTGATAAGTACCATTGTCATTATTTCACGAGTTGTCCGGACTAAGATCCCAATTCTTGCTGTTTCATCACTACATTCCGGTCGAAGCATTCTTCGATCTTACTCATTGTCTCAAATTTTGAGATACTTTTCAGACACCATTTGTGACCCTGAATTCGAATCGGGTATCAAGTACCATTCAGGGTAATTTTAGATTAGGTTGAATTCATATTCTGCACACCATGAGCTTCATTTTGGGACTCACCCCATCTTGATAGCTTGTGTGGTTGCGATGATATGGAACATTTAGTTTCAAGAACTTTTCAACCCGATTCGACATGCAATGTCACATTTTTTTTACCTGCATGACTCTATTGTTTATCTTTCTTTTGCTTTATTTTTCTCAGAGGGAACGCAGCGAGAAAATAGGATGTCAAAGGTAAGAATTTTGCAAATCTGATCACGTCATTAGGGTGAACGTTTTAGGCCGCGTAATCTTTTGTTTATCTATAAATGAATGAATCAAAGAAACCAAGCGACCTTTTCGAAGCTCTAAGGATACAGCGGTTTTTAACAGGCGTAAACAGGGGCAAATGATTGAGAGAAAAAAAGATCTCTGTCCCAAGTGGTTCCATTGTGTGTGAAAGTCAATTTATTTTTTTCAAGAAAAGTCTTAGGATTGCATATGAGGTCGCAGAGTTCACTTTTCAAGAATACCTGATATGGTGGTATGTAAGACGGACATTAAATTACAGAAAAATTCAACAGCTATGTAAACATTACACTTTATCTAACACAATAATACCCGGAATAATGACGGGATGGGTGGCTGTGTCTACCGAAGCTTGATATAAACAGTTATGGGTTTTGCATGAGTTGCTGTGAGCGGTAATTCCCCAAATACCCGTGTAAACCATAGTCTGGCATATATATATATATATATATATATATATATATATATATATATATATATATATATATATAACGTTTGAGTCAAGTAAAGTATTGGTCTACTGTTAGAAGTTAGACTAAAAAGCTTTCCCCACTTTACGTCATTTCAACCCACAAGAGTCTTTCCATACAGGAACGCTCAATTTTAGGATAGCGGGCGAAACCTGTAATTTCCCCATTCCTTATACTTTTTTGGATTGTTATCTTCATCTTTGTTATTTTTAGCGCAACATTTCGGTCGATAGGTTCTTTGGTCTTCTTCTATTATATGTTGCAACCGGCCTTTAAAATACGCTTACAATCCGGGTACAACATGCTCTCAAAAAGGGCTGAATGATTTTACTGTTCGAAAGTTGAAGTCAGTAGTACGACACTTCATCCCAGAACTTTGAATCATAGAGGGAAGCTGAAGAATACATCAGCTGGAATATTTTGTTGAGCAACGTCAAAGATGAAGACAGTTGTTAAAATGTGTAGAACTAATAAGAATACTCCATCTAAGAATTTCAGACATCACAAAACGTTGTGATAAAAAGCCAGAAAAAGACGGAGATACTTGTAAAAAACGTGCAAAATGATGAAAATAATTCACATCAGAACTCAAGAAAACAACTGCCTGTATCTGTATGCATGTATGTAAATAAATATTGCAAGTTTTTTTTTTCTTGATTTTGTTCCAGATTGCAGGGCGAAAGAATATCGTTCGAAGAGAATCCCTGAGCGAATTGAAGAAAATACAGGCACTCAAAGATGAAAGAAAATTGATGGTAATTATTTTCTTTGCATTTTGTCTTCCTTTAGAAAATACTATTTTGTTCAATGTCTATTTTTGTACAGGAATGTCTCCAAGGTCACAAACGGGTTTAAAACATCTAACCATCATTAGCAAATTAATATTAAAGAGAAAATAGCCATCATTGGGTAATGGCGACTTGACCCACTTCACTCCCATTAAGAGACCTCTTACACTTATCCCAGCGCCCATTTGATGATGGCTTGATTAAAGTTGCGATAAAAGTAACAGAACAAATTAGGATGAAGGTAAAAATCATAATGTACAATACTTCATCTAATGAAAATAAATGATAAAATAATTGTTTCACATTCTGCAGTTATCCTTCAGCTTTAAGATTGATGACATTTTCTTGACTCACCTGGTGGCTGAGGAATTTGCATGCTTTTTGTTTACATTTGATATTGGTCGTTATTTCTGATGATAGATAAACTTCTTTTAAGATTTAGTTCTTTTTTTGAGAGGAAAATTCCATACATGTCAAACGTTTCTCATTTTCTTCGATAGATCGACAAGAGATATACCTTCCTGATGGAAATGGTAAGTCATTTTCGATTTTTAATTTTCAAATTAGCCAGTAAAAGGTCTGGTTCGTCACTCCATGAAAATCGTCACGTGACTCATGTCTTTAGACAGCGTGCCATGTTGGGGGTAATCAATTATGAAATTGGAAAAAAGGGGTAGCTAATAAATAAGTTACTTCTGTCGCCTTCTGTTGGGTCACTAAAAGGTTCAAATGTTCAGATAACAAGCATGAATGCTGCTGGACACAAACTAAGGGTCTGATTTAGCATAAACTTACCTTATAAATCGACTCCACTGCTGAAAATCTTATTTTGGTGGAGAATAAGAAAAAAAAATTTCTTGACACAATTAGGTGTAAATGATTAGATTTCAAGCCCTCTACCTCCATTGGTGTGGTTTGTACACCTGACACATACATAGATAGATAGCTGTTCAACCAGAATCGCTCAAAAACTGAAGAAACCTATGTTGACAGTTTTGGTTGACGGTATCAATTTTAATTGGCTGTTTATGATTAGTAATTTTACACTATTAGTTGAATCAACCCTTGCACTAAAATCAGTAACATTAAATAGACTTGTTGATGTACTCATTAGTTGTACAATGGCGGAAAATACTAAATGGACGTTGTTATTTTTGAAAAGAATTATTATTTACTACCCAAACATGTAGAATTTCCATCTTTCATGGTAAACACCTTTCGGTTCAGTTTGGTATTCAGTAAGATTTCACAATTTTTTTAAAAAGTGGAGGTGAACTTACATGAAGAAATATTTCTACTGCTTTTTTCAAAAAAAAGAAAATAACCTTTGCACAAATAATTCAATGATCAATGAATAAATACAGGAAGTTTCATTAAAATTCATTCATCAGTTGAATTTTAGTTGATCTTTCAAATGCAAGTGTATATTTGGTACTGAAGATTTTCCAAGTGATTTTTGCTACACGTATTTTGAACAAATGTAAGCGCAAATTTCAAAAACAAATAACTCTGTTTCTATGCAATGGGAGAAAATAATTTTCAAATCTCATTTTCCTCCTATTCTCTTTTCTTCAATAATATGAATTTGATGAAAATTGATCCCACCGGTAAGTGATTGAATAGTTTCTTGTCAATGGATGTCAAATTTGTGGCAAATCTAAGGTCACCCCTACAAATCAACTGAGCTGCGAACTACTACAAAGTCCACCATATTCAAATCTAACCAGTTTCAAAATTATTCGGTTTTCCGTTTATTCCGGTTTTCTGGAAACTACACAAATGGCCTGGTACCAGTATTAAAACTTCTACTACTAATATTACTATAAAGTAATCAATGAAAATGTTGAACGAAACGGTGTCAGTAGGATAGGGGACCAGGATTCCATCAAGTTCTCTGTGGCTTTACAGTCGAAGATGGAATAGGTGGCGCTACGTGATTTAAAAAGCTCCCATGATCCTATCGTGCGAGCTTGAGTTTTATCCAGAATTATTACTTGGTGATGAATCAACACAATTTATTTTGGTAGACGAAAAAAGCCCCGGAGAAAATGATCTAATAAAATCCAGAGAAGGCGATGATACCCGTAAAAGATGACTGAAATGAAGAAAATACTTCATCTCAGAACTTGGTACAACTTGAAAGGTTTTGATAATAGACGAAAAAAGATGAAGACACTTAATTGAAATCTTCACATGACCATCATCTTTGGTAGAATGGTGTGTTGCAGTGATCAGTTAAACAATTAGAGGAAGGAATGATCAACGTATAGATCACTTCTTTCGCCTCAAGTTGTGCAGTGATCCCTAAAAATCTAATTTTTCAGAAAAAACAAAACAAAGCAAGCGTGAACACTGCCGGACACAAATTAAGAGACCGATTTAGCATAACTTTATTCTGTAAATTGAACCCCTTTTTGTGGGAGAATAGAAAACAAACCCAGAAAAGTTGTTTTTCTATGCATAATAAAGAGTGAATGTTTGAATTGTCATCCTTAGCTCTATTGGTGTTGCCTATATGCGTGACACAAACATGTTGACAGTTTTCTTGATCTGTTATTTTCAAAAATCATTGATCAAGTGTCTCATTTATAGTCGAATTTTTCATAATAAAAAACTCAAATTCTTCGATCAATTATTGATTTCAGGTTGCTGAGGCCCTATCTCTTGAAATGAGTGCGGTGGAAGATTTCATCCTTTCTGATACTCAGGTAAGCATTAAACGATTTTAGATTCTTCAGCGAAAAAAGATTTCTTACAGAACCATTTTATCCTTTCTGTTAAGTAGCTCAGGGCTTATCAATTGTTCTAATTCACGACCACTTTTTAATGAAACAATTTTATCGAAATTCTTTAACGTTATAAACGCAGTTGGCCGACAATCAAGCGCGATACAAATGAATGTGGACAAATGAGCAGAAGATAAATAAGCGTGAATATAAATGTGTTTGAGACGATTGAACGAATCTATACCTTCTGTCAGTTGTGGAAGGGTGGGCAATGGGCTATAGAAGAAGTGATTACTTTTTAGGACGGATCCAGTAATTCATTTCCAATTGAGGGCTTTTTTTCTACCGGAGATGTTCAAAATGGACAGTTAATAAAAAGACTACATTTGAATTTTAAGGCAAGTAACTCATGATAGCATACGAACTTCTCTTCCCTGTTTTTCGATATCTTATTTTCATCATTCGGTGTTCGATGTTGGCAGAGGCATACGCTCTCTGAATACTTTCTTGTTATGATATTGAACACAAAAACGTTTATGTATCTATTATTTTGTGTCAAGAAATCTTATCTAATCTCTTGTAGTTTGATGTAATAGAAACATTTTGGGCAAAGGATGGTCCTCAAAAATTGATGTTTTTCTATCAAGAAAAAAATAAAGACAATTACAAGGTGAGTTGTTAGAGAGTTGATATTGCAATTGTTATTGAATTTCATCCTAATTTGAAAAGTTTTGCGAATTGACAAAGATCTTTTTTAACACAAGTATACCTTGATCAGTGCGGTTACTTCGTTCCAATATTTCTGTACCGTTCAAAACTGCACTGTCCAGTTTTATTTAAATTCAATGTTTTTAATACCATAACTATTCGATATCGAAATCTGCACTAATCAAAACGACACTATTGAAGACATTGCTGGATTTTATTTTGTTTAAGTACAAGTTTTCCAAAGGAGAACGTTATTATGAAACCATTCGTAAGCTGAAATGGCATGAAGCGAAGAGGCAATTACCATTTCATTTATTTATTCATTCATTCATTCATACCGGAAACAGACTTCTTCTATGTCTGACAGTGCTGCACCATTACCATACGCTTCTGTGATCCATTGCCTGGTTTTGGCTGTATTCTTAAGGTCAACCTAAAAGACTAAACAAGTCTAGTTAGTCACTCAATAGAGATGGTCACATCACCAACAGCATATTTTGTTTATCAATTAAAAGTTGGAAAAAGGTGTAATCGATGAATAAGTTACTTTTTTTCCGCCAATCATTGGGCAGTGAACATAATAAAAAAAAGGCTGAATTTTTAATAAAACAAGTGTGAATGTTACCGGACACACACACAAAAAACAACAAACAAACAAACAAACAAAAAAACAAAAACAACAACAACAACAACAACAACAACAACAACAAAAGAACAAACAACAAATTAGCAGAAACTTAATTCGCAAATTGAACCTTCCACAAGCAAAAAACCCTTTTCGGGGGAATTTCCAGGAAATAAAAAAAAAGTTTTCTGTTGACATAATAGGGATTGAATGTGTAACTTTTCAGATCTCTAGCTCGGTTAGTGTGGACTGTATGTGCGACATATACATAGATAGATAACCAGCCAGGCAGACTCATTTAAAAACTAAAGAAACCTCCACTGACAGTTTTGGTTATTGGTTTCTAACAGTATGGATTATTCATTTTAAATTCAGCCATTTGAAAATAAATAAAAATTATCTCGTTTCAACAATTGTCAAAGTGCATGTACGTACCAGTAATAAAGAGTCAAGTGATCTCTAAAGACATTTCCAAGATTTTCCCAACATTGTGCATCATCATAATAGATGGAAAAAATCACCATGAATTATATTTCTGATATTGATTCTTTGTTTGGATTTTTTGCAGGCCGAAGTCGAAATTATTGGCAACAAAGGTTCTTCGCCTCAACTCTTCCTCAGCACTGGAAGTCAACAGGTTAGCTTCATTCTAGTCTCGAAGACAACAAAAAAGGATTAAACGTTTATAATTGAACAACCGTAGCAATCGAAAATGGTTTAGGGTTCTATCCTTTTTATGTGCATGATTTTGTTTGTGTTTGTTTGTTTGTTTGTCCCAGCGTTTTTGGTCATACCGTTTAGTCTTGAATTTTTTTTTTTTACTTTTGGGTGCCACATCCTGACGGGTTTGTACAATATCTATATTCTCCAGAATCTAAATGCTTTCAGATATTTTTTTCTTTTTACCCTATATTAATTTTTTTCCAGTTGAAAACGCTAGTGGTGTCACAAATAGAATTTATTCTGGCCAATTTATTCTCTGATAGCATTTTTGTTTTACATAACTTCAAATTTGATTAGACTGTGATGGCAAGTATTTCTTTTAATTTTCTATTTTTCATTTGTAGATTTATCAAAACTATTTTTTTTATCTAACCGTGTTGATCACAAACTTTATTGTATGACGGCACACCCAAAACATAGATTGATTCAGAGCATCGTAAATTAGAGGTAATGGTAATCCTCGGTCCTACGGATGTAAAATATTATAGTTAAATACAGCGCACAAAGGCTCCAAAATGGCATACAAAGGCTCCAAAAAGTGTAACTATGTAATGTATTGATCAGATATTAACGCAATAATGAAGTTAAGAGCCATTAATTTGTTCTTTATTAGGCACCCAGACTGCCGAAAATCTCTAGATGCACCCCTAAAACATTTTGGCACGTCAGATGCACTTTTCCCGTCGTACCTAAACAAATTCATGGTTCAGAATATTCTAGTAAAGAATACATAAGTTTTTTTTAACTTCACTATTGTGTTGAAAACTAATCGATACGTTGTATAGCTATACTTTATGGAGCCTTTGTCTGACTTTTGGAGCCTACGAATCTGTTGAATCTCGGGAAAGGTCTATGTTCAACGATGGACGTTAAAAGACTGATGATCATGATGATAATGATGGTTGACGAAAGGTCCCTTCTGCTTTCGTCATAAGATGGTGGAAGCGTTTGCCTTTTAATCACGTGATTATAAAAGACTGCCTTTGACTGTATTGTTACAACTGATATATTAGGGTGCATTCTTAAAGAATTATTAAATGTGGCGTACTTTTGTTCATCGATCCTAACATTGAAGATGGAAGAAAATAAGCAATATTTTCGGGATGATATGGTTTTTATCAAGAAAAAAAAAGTGCAACTATAACGGAAAAAGATATTTCTATGATTTACAGAGAAAAAACTATAAATGATAGAACATGTCTAAAGAACAGATTTCTTGCTGGACAATGCTTCAAGGTCGGGTAGATCACTTGAGGTTGATAGCAATCGAATCAGGGTATCAAATGCAAATAATCAGCGTTGCAGGACGCAGGGGATAGTTTATACACTAAAAACATTAAAATAGATAGTCGAAACGGATTTGCACTAACATAGTTATGTTAGTCGTTTTGATGTGTAGTTTCCCCCTTAAAGAAACACTACTGAACCGTATTTAAATGTTCCGATTTTTTAAATAGGTAGTGATAGATGGTAAAAAGTGAATATTTTAACGTACCGCAAACTTTCAATATTTCTTAGCATTTTTTAGAATTTTCAGTATTTCGTAGCATTCATTATTTCCAAGCATTTAGTATTTCTTGGCGTTTAATATTTTCCATATGGATTTTTCCAGGCCATCCAAGGAGTTTGCTGTTATTTTCTACGTACAACCAACAAAGAAATCTCAAAGGAGGGTTTTTCACAGGAACTTTATTTTGGGGTGGCTGATCTTTTTAAAGGAAAGCTTTTACCTATCTTTGAGTCCACCATAAAGAACTCACTTGAATATCTAGAGGTATGTAACAAAATATAACCAGTTTTAAAATTTTGGTTTATGTCTCTCTATTATTGATAATTTTGGACTAGTTTTTCTTTCATCTTATTTTTGTTGCTTCTTATCGCAACGCTCAGACTGTTTTTACATTTTATGATTGTTAAATAAGCAGCAGGAATAATGAAAAGGCTTCTAACAAGATATGAACCAGCATCCTTTACCCCCAGCCTTTCTGGTCGGGACAGCGCCTTACCAATTAGGCTACAAAAGCTAACTATAAAGCTATAAAACATTTCCCTCTATCCGATCTTGATTTTACAAGTAGACGCTGGATTTCCGGAACCATGTCGGAGTATTCACTTCACCGAACCAATAGAGGTCACGTAATAATATTCGACAGTACCACTTTGACCCTTTAATTAAGCACATCTGGTATCTTCGGAACATTAGGATAGTTGAGGACTTGAAGTAAACGAACTTTTTTCGCTCTATACCCGGGGTTCTCAACTTAATCGGCGTCAAAAGTATCGAGAAAACGAGGAATGTGAGGATAACAGGTTGTTTCACAATTGTCAGTTGTGTCATAGACTTGAGGTGTTCAAGGGGCAACATTCTGGTCACTTGAAGTTGAAAGATTTATTCACGCTGGACCAAAGCTTTATTATTGATTGTATAATCAAGACGAAGTTGTATCATATACCTTAACCATTGTTGAAGTTCGTAATTTTGTCCAGATTAAAAAAAAAGGTAGTGAATCTCCAGTTGTTAGAAAATCGATGGTTTACGTGTATTAAATTGTTAGAATATCAAAGAGGAAATAAAGACTATTTTATTCTTAAATACGTAAATCCAAGTGTTACTTGAAAATAGAAGTTTCTTATCCTGAAAATCACTATATTGAAAGTAGAGATGAGGCTTGTATACATAGTTTTCTTCAGTTTTCAAGTTGGTCTGGTGAGCTGAATGACTATTTATGTATCACGTATACAGGCCGTACCAACGGAGATAGAGGGATGAAAACTTGAACATTAATTCCTCATTATGTCTAGAATGAAGATGTTTTACTTTTTGAAAATCCAACCCCAGTAGGTCTTTTGTAGGGAATTAATCTGCCACTGCAAATTTATGCTAAATTGGCCTTTTTGTTAGTGTCCAGCAGCATTCACATTTGTTTTATGAAAATTCATACTTTTTACTGATCACTGCTCATCAAAAGGTGAAAGAAGAAATTTCATTGATTACTCCTCTTTTTGTTTTAATTGATAACCTCCAACACGGAATGCCGCCAAAATACAATGTTCGTTCGACAGTTTCTATTGAGTGACTGACCAGGTCAGTTTATTTATTTATCGAATGATTATATGGAGATTTGAAAACTGTAAAATAGATGAACATTAAGGAAATACCTTGGATATCTGCATGATGTTATAGCCACAACTTTTTTGTATCTCTTGCCCAATGTTTGTCTTTTTGGTCAGCTAAAAATTATTTTACCGTATTTATGCGTGTATGAGTCGCACGCAAGTATAAGTTGCATCTTGATTTTCATCTTTATATCTGATTTTTTACTGCTAAAAACAGGATTCTTGACTCCGAATAAAAGTCGCAACTAAATTTTCGAAATAAAAAAACTAGTACAATTAAGTTTCGACTAATAAACGAATAAATAAAGTATCTAATGATGTATTTTATGGAGTGTTGCAAGCGGCAAAAGAGAGAAAACTTGGATGAACACTCCCGGGTAAAAAAATGAGCCAAACCATTTTATTTTTGGAATTAACCTTCCATTCTAACTATCATAGATCAAATATTCGACAATATTATAAAACAGTCTTTATATGCAGAGTACAAATTCCTTAGTTTTCCTTCAGAAAACTTGGCTGTTTGGTCAAGCTGTCCGATAGTCGCTCACAGTCAATGTTGTTCCATTTTATCTTTGACTACTTCACACACCTGGCGAGTGTTCTTCCAACCAGTTTGGCCTAAATATGCGCCCATCTATTTTCCATTGTGTTACGATCTCTTATATAATGAAAAATGCTTGGCTCATCTTTTTGCCTAGGAAAATTTGTGTATTGTTAATTTTTTTGTCTTTTGCTTAGAAATTGTCGTCTTTGTCTGCTGAGTTCGACGACAAAGGGAATAAAAGTAAGTATATCAACCAGATGCAATTGGCACAGTTCAAGAACTGTTTGGAGAATTCCATGAAGACCATCAAAGACCAGCCCGTATTGTCTACAAAAGGACATGACGACTTGATAACTGATCTTGCTTGCCCAGCCGACTACCAAGCAGCAGGTACTTCAACATTATCCCAATCAATCATTGCTGTGGTACAATGACTAACAAGTTTGCCTAGCAGACTATAACAATAGTACCAGTTGGTAGCTAAGGAGAGACATAACAAAGGAGTGATGAATCGGTGCTAAATTTGAAAGGAGTGACTCAGCAAATATTACCGCAACGAAGTGACATTGTAAAATGAATGAATTTTAATGCTTCAGAAGTACATCTGGAACATGAAATGAAACAAAGATCAACTCATTGCTTCTATAATAGTGCCTGACCGGAACCATGAATAAGTTGTCGGATATCAGTCATGCCGATGCTCTTAGTTGGAGTAGTCGTGGATCTCTCTTATTCCTTCACTTAGAGGTAAAATCTATTTTTCAAAATATTGTCGCCCATAATGGATGGATATCAACTTTTGAAATCCCAACCTATTTCTTACTCAAACTGTAATCTAACCCTAACTCTAACCTTTGCAATGTCACTTCTTTCATAAGTTATTTATGTCAAGCCTTCATGTCACTCTTTTGATAGGGAATTTATGTCTCCCCTCTGTCATGTCACTCTTTTTTATGTCACCGCTTTAAACAGGACCGCTATAGTCCAATTACATAATCTCTCACTACGGAGCAAGGGTTACGAAGTTAATCTTGCACACTTTTACTTCTGAAACGAGTTCAATGTTTATAAGCCGCTTCACACTTGTACCTTGAAACCAGGCTATGCTAAACTTGAAAAAGTAAATATCAGGGTATTGAACCTTAAAGTGATCGTTAGTAAGTTCGTCTGGCAGACTATTACTGTGGTCATGAGAATGATACTCATTGGGTTCTCCATACATGATGGGTCCGTCATAGCGTGAGCTGAACTACTATATTTGATGGCGACTACATCTACCTAGAACAACAAATCTCTATGAAACCCCCAAAAGAAGAAGCAACAAAGCGAAAATCATTTTAAGGTGACAACCTTTCGGATAAAAACAAGAAAATCCCATTAGTTCTAAAGGTTTTACAACCAATGCATACCAACGATAGTCACATATGGAGTTGAAAAATGGCCCCTAACCAGATGATTCACCCTCAAACTGAGAACCTTGGAACGTGCACATGAAAGAATCATACACAAAATCACCTGAAGATATCACCAAACGGCGTAGTATGTTAAAGAATAAAACAGGAATTAGAGATAGCATAGAATCCATTAGTTTACCAAGTGGCAATAGACTGGATATGTTGCAAGAATGCCAGACTATTGGTGGACATCACAACTCACAACGTGAAATCATATGCGAGACGGTGGCCGGCAAAATATTGGATGACGTTTCGAAATAGACAAGTTCAGAAAGTATTGGCCCTGTGACGCCAATTATAGAGAGGTATGGCGAATCCAAGGGAAAGTCCATGTCCACCGACAGACGCTAAAGGCTGATGATGATGACCCACGAACATATCAGCCCCCCCCATTTCAGCGTGGAATATTTACATTTAAGTTAGTGTTGTTGAATTTGTAGCTACAATAGAGCAAAGAAATGGACAAAACGCGCGTGCTTCACTAATGTGACCCTGTACGAGACATAACTAAGCTCTGTTAGAATCTTTAGAGAGATGGTTCGTTAGCTAATCCCTTTGTAGATGAAGTGAGTTCGGTCTTGAGTAGGTTCTCTACTATTGTGACTTTTTATCAGATTAAATTAAGATTAGTAAAAAAATTACTTAGATCGCCAGCTGTAGAGACATGGTTCCATTGTAAGTGTTCGATCCTGACTGAGTGCCTGACTAATGTGATTTTGAACCTGTCTGAACTGAACTTGATCAATAAGTATAATACAATGAAAAATTCCTTTCTAATAAATATTCTGCGTAAGCAGTGTTCCTTATATAATGGAAAGTTGTCAGATTTAAACAATAAAAAGATTTTGGATTCGTTTTAGCTATGAAGAGAGACCTGGTTGAGACGTTTGAAGGTCTCATGGCGATATGGTCACAGCAAATAGAAACTGTTCTGGGCGAAAGTGAACGAATGCGTCGAGAAGCAGACGATGTTGGACCTTCAACAGAACTTATCAACTGGAGATCTCGAATGTTTAGTTTTAATATGTAAGTTTTAACTTTGAAATTGATCAGGGGTTATTTATCATAAGAAACTCTATAAGTTGGATATGGAGAAGGCCTCTGGTTGGAAAATCATTTGATAGTACGTTGATTTATTGTTGGTTACAAAGAAGTCGGTTTTATTTAGAGACACAATTCAGTTTTGATTTCGTGTAGGCTTTTAGTCAGAATCGGATGGTATTTATTACGAATTCGGAGACTATGAATTCAACAAGTCGTATAGGTATCTTCAGAAGATTTGAAATAAAATGGTTTTCAGCTGACGTATTTTTGCAACAAAATCATTGATTTTTGCGATCAACCTTGTCAAGGGAAATAATTCTTTAAAAAAACCCAAAAGAACAGTTCTAGATATTTTTGTTTGTCTTGTTTCGTTGTTATTATACGAATATTTTGACTATTTCAGACTTTTAGAACAGCTAAAAAGTCGCCGAGTGAAAGCAGTCGTTGGTGTATTAACAGCCAATAAATCAAAGTCACTTAAAAAATGGATTGAACTGGTAGGTTTACTTTATTTCTTTCAATTTCAGCATTTATTCAACATCTAATATTATTACTTTTTTGTTTGTTGTTTCTTTCATGCTAAAGCGAAGACAAAAAATCTATTAAAGATTTATGCTTATTTAAAAGTGTATAAAGTAAGAAAAACATAGCTTTGTATTTTATTTTCTGTTTCATTCCAACAAGTGGGGAAATAATTTCTCTCCATTCAGGCATTAAGTACTTAATAAGTTAGTCTTGGAAAGGTTAAATGGAATGAATGAAACGCAACTACCGCATGTAATCGTGTAAAAATCGACTCTATGTAAGAAAAAATGATAAAAAATAATTGATAAAATCTCTTGTACACTTTGCAGGATGGTCTCATCACAGACGCTGCTAATGAGGCCAAAGATAATGTGAAATATTTAAGTACTTTGGACAAATATTTGGCGCCCTTGATTGAATCTCAGACTCCTGTAAGTAAATAATGAATAATTTTTCCAGTTTGTTCTTGATTTTAAGCCAGAAGAGAGGGGGTATTTGAGCAAGTTGGCATGGGGCCTACCCCTTGATAGAGGTGAATAATTTGTATTTACTGCTCCTTTTTACGGTGCTGCATTCTATTGCCAATAATAGATTTTGAGTAAAATCGCTTGTTGTTACTTATCTCCTTATTCAATCACTATGTTTTTTGTAAATACAGTGCAACACAAAACTTTGAAGGCAAGTGAAACTTTTGAATAATTTCATTATTATCTGGAATTGATTCATTATCGTGATTATAAGGTTGGTCATCTTAAAACCCCCGCCTGATTGTAAAAAGTGAGCAGTGATTTTGAATTAAGTATTTTTTATGGAATTTTGATTATTGAAAAATTCTGTTGCAACTAAACATATGGACAACTGACGTGATGTGAAGGGTTCAAATTTCATTTTTTTAGGTTTCTGTTGTTGTCATAGTGTCAAGTCTACACAGAATGGGGGAGACACCATAGATCTTTTATTATTTTGTGGGAAAATAGATTAAAAAAAAACAGTCAATAATAGGCTAGATTCAAATTTCAAAGGAATTAACTCAATATTTGCAATTATCTCCCATGTTTTTTATATTCTATTTTCATTGATTTTTCAGTTAGTGTACTGTGTTGGCAGAGATGTGCACTCTCAGAGTGCTTTCTATCTTTTATCTTAAATATCTTTTTTTTTCCTTTGCAGTTGGCCATTGTCGAACACATCCCGAGTCTCATGAATGCCATAAGAATGATTTATTGTATATCCCAGTACTACAACACGAGCGAACGCATGACTTTACTTTTTGTCAAGATTACAAACCACATGGTTGTCACTTGCAAACAATATCTTCTGAAAGATGTTTCGAAGATCTGGGAACATAAAAGGCAAAGGAACATTTTATATTCTTTATTGCTGATTTCAATGCCGTTTGGAGTAATTTCCTCCTTGTACTTAAAACGACACAAGCAATGAAATTATATTAGACGACATTTTGGTAATAGATGTAGAATTTGAGTATGGATGTTGAGATCAGGGCTGCAAGCTGCCACTGACAGAGCCAGAGGCGGGGGTAGACCCCCTCCAACTTCTTCAAGATCGATCCTTGTAGTTCGTGTAGAAATTAAGAAAAAACGTGGGTGGGGGTAGAGTGAGGCTAGTCCTGCAGGGAGACAGAAATAAATATGAAAATTTTTAAAAAATCGTGACACCTCATCCGAAGGTTACATTTTGACAAAACGTTGATGATTATGTTGCAGAGGAGTGTTGTTAATACCGTGCTTTTCACGCTAAATTCAGTTTCTTATTTCGGCAGCACAAAAATTCAACGACCAGCGCGATTTTGATACATTTTAAGGGCCATTTCCTTTTCACTATTTAGCAGAAGTACAGAAATAAAATCTGAGATATTATTGCGTACTAAGTTTAGCTTAGTTTGACACAGGGCCACTTTGGTAGGTCAACCTGTGAGGATAAAATTCATTACAGACATAATGGTCTGTATTACAAATTTTGCATAATCCTTGGGGGTTTCGCGAAATCGCCAGTTTCACAATCCCACTGTAACAAACACATACACGAACACAAAAATTGTAATATTTGTGATACAGACCATTACGACTGTAATATATACACACACACACACACACACACACACATATATATATACCCCCCATATATATATATATATATATATATATATATATATATATATATATATATATATATATGTATATATATATATATAATACAAACCATGAATGCAATATAATATGATAAAATATCCGTTGGAGGTGTACGGAAGTATGTAGTCCAGCTAGTGTTGAATTGGTTCTGGTTAGAGGAGACGATGGAAAGGGGTGTTAGTCAGATGGGATTTCGGTATCGGGTTGGGGTAGGTAATTGTTTCAAATAGTTGATGTGGTTGTGTTGTCATATATTAGTTGTTTCAGGTTGTTGATGAGGTTGCATGATATGAATATGTTTATATAATTTGTTTTTGCAGCGTTGACCTGATTGGAATGTTGCAGGACTGCATTAAACTAAACAAAATTTATCACGAAAACTTCATGAAAACCAAAGAGAGTGTTAAATATTCAGCGATTCCATCCAGACAGTTTGAATTTTGGTAAGTTAATCAATTTCTATCTATCTAAAGAGCATCTCACTCAACGACCAGTTTAGCCGTTTTCGGACTTTTTGTTTCACTTTGACATAATTCTAACCATCTCCGTAAGTAGCAGAAATGTTTGTTTTGTATAGTTTGATTATTGACGTTAATCGATAAAAGACAG
The DNA here is from genome assembly GCA_963457665.1 of Thysanoteuthis rhombus. Taxonomy (NCBI): domain Eukaryota; kingdom Metazoa; phylum Mollusca; class Cephalopoda; order Oegopsida; family Thysanoteuthidae; genus Thysanoteuthis; species Thysanoteuthis major. The sequence goes on from OY735218.1 coordinate 33,128,581, forward strand.
AATTTATCCATGTGTATAAGGCCGTTACATTTGAAATATCGATTTGTAAGATGTAGGATGATATGAACGTCAAAAGATGGTGAATATTTAAACAGAACATGACTCATATGAAGCAATAACATTTTTCCAACGATCATCTAATACTAATGGTTTTGGTAACTACAAAAAACAATATAAAGAATGATTTCAGTCTTCCAAGTAACTCTTCAAATGATAATGACTTCCCCCAAAATGATGAACAGTATCTTCACACATATGAAGAAGGTTGTAGAGTAGATCGACTGAAACGTTGCAGTAATAAGAAAAGTGTTAAGATAATTCGGTGTCGTAGTCCGAACTAATCTTCCGTCAAACCTTTTGTAGTCAGTGGATGCAAAATCTTATTATATCAAGTTTTTTTTTCAGACTTTTGTCCTCATCTTGGTTCATTTTTTGAACACAAAGTCTCAGCTGTTGTATTCTACTGCTGTCTGCTGTAATTTCTTTTATCATTGGGATGGAGAAATGCCCATCTCGTCAGTCGCATAGCGTACAGTGGTCGAAAGGTTGTGTTCAATAAATGAACCGAGACGACAAAAGACGGCAAAAAAACTTGACATAATTATATTCCCTCAACTAAAATAATTCAGGCAAAATCTTATACTGTGCATTTTTTCATGTGACAAAAATATGTGTGCATTTGACAGTGAATTAATTTTTTTTCAATAAAAGCACAGTAAGTTATCTACAAAATTTGAAATTTTAAGTGCTCACACTAATTTTCTTTGTGCGGTGGGTTAATACGCGTTCAGCTTAGAGAAGACTATGGTCCGAATAACTCTTGGAAAGATGATGACTCTTCTTAAAGTTAGCGAAGTAGGCTGTAGAATGGATCGGCCGAATGAAACGTTGTAGAAATATCAAAAGCAATTAAAACGAACGAATCCATTAGTCTGAACGACATTTAGAATGATAACGACACTCCTCAAATCAGAGAAGGTATATTTCTTCTTTGTCGTTTTCTTTTCTCCAGCGAAAAATTTATTTTTGGTAAGTTTGATGCCTTTTGCGCCCGACTGGAGCGAATCAAAGACATGATAAACACGATGATCGCTCTCTCTGGGCTCCAAGATATTAAAATGGACGGCATCGACAATATTATCGTCAAATATAGGACCATCATTGAAGGGATCAAGAAGAAGAACTATGATATCCTGGATCATAGGAACCTCGAGGTAAGTTAAAATCTTTGATACGTATGGACCAGCTCTATAATAATTGCACTAGTCCATGATCTGTTGATTGGCTGACAAGTATTGTTAATGTACAACTATTTATCTGTGGTCAGACAAGGCTTTTGGGTTGAAAGTTGAATGATATGACAGTCACCATTTAGAATTCAACCATTTGTTACTTTGTCGAGGAGTCTCGGTCTGTTTTCAACTTCACTTGAATATCTGAGGACTTCTCATTTCTTTCTTTATTGCTTGGCCTTAGAAGTCTATCTGTAAAATCCTCTCTGTTGGGAAGTGGGGGTCATTTATATACTAGCTCGATTTCAGCAACAGACTCGGTTAATGGCTGCTACTGATACTTAAAATGTTACAGACTCGACAGGAAGGGGAAGGGGAGAAAATAAAGTTAGATATTTCTATAGTGACTCTGCAGGTTGAACGTCTTTGAACATTATTTGCAATGTATTTTCATTCAATGTCTATACAGAATCATATGATGAGTTCAGTAATTCAAACAGCTCTTGCAATGATACTGATTCTACTCGAAATCATGTAAGGTATTCATTCATTCTTTTCATAATAACATTATTTGCAATGTACGTCTATACCAAATTTGTTATTCATTGTTGAAACTACGTATTTCTATCTTTATTCCCCAGTTTGACACTGATTACAACCAATTCGTCAACCAAACGGACTACTTACGATCTATGATTCAAAACTATCTGGAAAATTTGATTAAACGTTCTCCCTCAGTGAGTGTCTTTCTCTTTTCAACTTTTTGTTCAAAAATACACCTACAGCAGGGTCGAATTTAGCGTTGATGAAGCCTGAGTGCGTAACCTTCCTTGGGGGCTCATTTATTTTTGTATTGAGCTGTTTTCCTTTAAACAAACGAGAAAAAATGAAAAATTCATAGAAATATGATGTTTAATTCAACGTAAAGTACTTTATGAATCAATAATCTATTTCTATGTAACAATAAGTCCTAAAATAATTTTAGTCGAAACATTTTACGTCTTTACTCGCAAAAAATAAAAAAATATCGATTTGAAATATCCCCCAGTAGGATTTTAGTGGGATGGGGGCTATTTACAATGTCAGTGTATGCTGAATTGGTCCGTTCGTTGGTGTCCGTCTGTGTTTACGTTATTTCTTTTCTCCTTTTTTTTTTCATGAATTCAGTTTCTTTTAGAAGTGAATTATTCATTGACCACCCTTTTTCCAAATTTTAACGCAAAGCAGACAAGAGATTCCAAAAAGCTAATTCTTAATGCTCCCTCCTTTTCATTTCCCAAAGACCGAAAAGGCGATCGAAATTCTGCTCAAGTTTGAAATGATTGGTGATACCCAATTGGACTTCAGCGATCGGTACGTGACTCTCTTGAAGAACTACAGTTCTGATTTGGAAGCGATTGCGAAGTTGTACGAAGAACGCAAAATGGATCCCGTGATTGGCTCGAATATCCCTCCCATTGTTGGTCGAATTCTCTGGGCAAAACAGTTGCACCGTAAAATAAGTGGACCAGCGAAACTTTTTGCCAGCAAACCTGACATACTCAAGGTAACCGATATAAATATTCTATCATTATCATTTTCTAAATGCTCCATTTTATTATTGTTGATTTTTATCACATCACCCTAGGTAGATAGAATAAAAGTAATAATTTCATGTTGGCTACGGTATTAATTGTTCCTGTTCGGGCTTCATATATCACAATTTTCTCTTTCTTGGATAGTTTTTCGATGTTTGCAATGCATAGTATAAACATAAAGGGGACAAACACCCGAAGTGGCATGACCCACTCCATCCTGAGCTGTTTTACTTGTAGCTTGGGGAAAAGAGTTGGATTCTTGGATTTCCTGAAGTAATCATAAAACCCCTAAATAGAGAATCGTTAGAAAAGTGTTATTGCTTCAAATGGGTCATATTTACTGTTTATATGATTCTTTATTCAGTCTGGTCTGGTTTACTGGCTATGTATTTGTCACGTGTACAAACCGTATCAATGGAGATAAGGGGCTGAAAATATGAACATTTACTCCTCATTTTATCTAGAAAAACGTGTAATTTGATTTTCATTCCCCATAAAGGATTTCCAATAAGTGGTTCTATTTACAATGTACAATTTATGCTAAATTGATCACTCAGTTTGTGTCCAGCAGGGTTCATATTTTTTTAAAAATTCGGACTTCTTTTTAGTGATCACCGTCCAACGAAAGACGAGAGAAGTTATTTATCCCTTGATCACCCCTTTTTTTGAAAAATGTTTTTATAATTGATCCCCCTAAACAAGGCATGCAGCTATGACGATGGTCACGTAACGGTATCTATTGAGTGACTAACCAGACTTGATCGTGAAATGATTGTGAAATTTTGGAATCAATTTCAATCACCATACTTGATGTTTTTTGTGTAATTTCTTTCGTTGCAGTCCAGTGAGGGTCAAAGGGTAATCAATACCTACCAAAAAATGGCTGAAGGTTTACAAAAATTTGGCGTAAGCGTTTTCATTTCTACATTGCTTTGAAATGTACTCTTGAACGAAGTTCATTGTAAACTGTGCGCGCATGTGCGTTTTGCAACCGATGCAGAAAGGAACTCAATGTGCGCACAAAGGTTTAGTAACCTAAAATAATGTTGTAATTGATAATTACTTATACACTTATGGTTATACTTATTGAAAATAATTTCTTTGTTAATTGTTTCTCTCAATCGGATTTTCAACTACCGAATTAGTACGCATCACATCGCATTAAAATAAGAAATATTCTAGAATTTAGTTCAAAGTATGGAATAGAATCTTGGCTATTTAACTAGTATGGAAAACTCTTCATTAGGGAAAATTTCTCTGTGTAGCCAACAGCTGAGTACACTCTAAGCTTTAAGTGAGATTAGGGCTGGGATGGATTTACATCCTGCCAAGGAGGTGATCATAAAAATTTTTTTTAAAAACTTGTCGGTACAAAGTCCTGGTTTTGACCGAAGTTGAGACTTGAAATGATCACTCAGCTGATACATGCAACAGAAATCGGGGCTTCATCACCGGCTGTCATACTCCATTAGCGGTTTTCTCTTAAGAGACGTGACGCTTTACCTACACATGTTACTCTGTAGAATGCAATCATACTTATTTTATATCAAAACATTCCAGTACAATTTTATTAGCCATGAGAGATAGGCTGCACCCAAATCATCTTGAAACGATTTCAAGTTTACACTTGCACAATCATTCAGTGCGCACATACTTTTGTCACGGGAAAAGAATTGCATAACATTTTGCGTAAACTGACTACTAAAAATTAGAGGAAACCTTGCTCTCGAGTAAGGTACTTTTACTGTAAAAAACACTTGGACAATCTTGAAGAAGTTTAACAGATACAGTGAATTCTCGTTGTAACGACTCCTTTTTAACGACACATGCGTTCAACCAGCACGTTTGTTTTCATATTATTGCTAGACTAGTTGGAGCTTATACTCGAGAAAATTAAAAGTAAATATTTTTTTGCCGTATTTTTTTATTTGCCATGTCATATATTTTCATTTGCATGTCGTATCTTTTGATCCATGCGTTACTATAGCAAATTCGTTGTAGCAGCACTCTCCAAGAGTGTCGTAATAACGGGGATCTATTGTAGCACTGATATTGAAGGTAGCACTGAGGTAGCCGAGTTTAGTTAGGAACATGTCGTCGGACAACATTTGTATAATAATGATGTAGTTTTGTATAGTACTGAGATAGTATTTTAAATAGAAGGGGTATTGAAGCAAGAGACAACCATCTGGAAAGTACTAGGGTAGCAATCTAGATAATATCGATACTGAGGATAAAACGTAATATTTGTGTATTTTGGATAATAAATTTGTAACAGACAATATTTTGATAGTACTAGCGTAGTATTGTAGATGGTTTTGAGATCGAGGTAAAAAAAAATTGAATAGTACTGAGATAGTATATTAGATAATATCAATATGGTAAGAGACGGTATTTTTACTGTAGTGAGACGTTAAACAAAACTTGGATAGTACTGAAGTAAGTTTCAAGATACTGCTTATATTGATACATAATAGTAGTATTAAACGAATTTAGATATTATTGATATTTTTAGATAGTATTAATTTTGAGATAACTAAGAAGAAAATCTAATTTCGTACTGTTAATTATTTTAAAACTAGTTTGCCCGTGGCGCCAAAAATGACAGCCTACATGAAATACACTGAAACACATGGCATTTTATATGGTTAGATTATAGATGTTCACATTGCAGTGAGCTTGGAGGATTGTGTTCGTGTTCTGTTGATCACAAGAGGATTTTTTGTTTTTATTCCTCTGTTATTGTTCTTTAAATCCAGCATTTCTATTACGCATAGCCATCAGAACATAAAATTCTATATCACTACGTCAGTTGTGCCTGTTAAAATGACAGATTACAAAACATATTACTAATTATAATATATATATATATTGATTGTTTGAATGAACACTGAGAAGAACTAAGAAGAATGTTTTTTGCATGGACTATACAGATGTTTATTAAACTACGCCTTGTCTGGAAAAACGTCGAATTCACTAGAAGTTAGGAAGACTGGTATGTTCTAATCTTCCATGGAGGGAGGGCCTGTCCACCTGCATAGAAAGTCATCGTTTGAAATCACGACATTTCACCTGGGTTTAAACCAGCGTTTTGTTCCTAAAAATCTTCCATTTGTACTCAAGGGGTTGTTGGAAGAAGGAAACAGCGCTCGTGTCTTCCTGTTTATTTGGTTTTTAATCTCTCTTATTTTCCTCAAGCAATTTATCATAATCCACTGAGATGCTATTTACCCATAGTAGGAAGAATAGGAGATGGATTTAAGCCTTCTCCAAGTGAGTGAATGCAAACTATTTCAGTTGGAGATCGATCTCAGTTTGACGATTCCAATTTCTGCGCTGTTAGGTCATTGGACCACCTGCACCTCTGGAACCAGTAGCATCGGTGGGAAATACGCAACCATCCTAGCTACGAGGCATACCAGGTACCAAGTTTGGAATAGTCTAGCATAATATAAAAAAGCAAGGCACCCTGTGAAAATGGAAGCCTTTGGCAAAACTGACTTGCTAACTCTGTATCTGGCGGTCTCCATGGATAAGGTAGCTCTTCATTTAGATTTTGAAATGTAAAGATACCCGCTTACTGTCTCTGTTTGCACGAATATGTTAGTCAAAAACTGAACAAATAAGCCCATTTTATACCAGGGGTCGCCAAACTTTCAAGACCATCGATCCCTTTACGGGTTTCTTTACCCCTCATTGATCCCCAGGTAGAGCGCACAAAAGAAAGATATCAAAGATATAAATACCACATGCTAAAATGTACCAAATCTTCAAAAAACGTATCAAATCCATAGTATACAATCATAGATCGAAATTGGAAGATTGACAAAATATCAATAATAAAACTCAAAGTTATCAAGATGTGAAACGTACCAACTATTCAATAGACAACCCCCTACGTTTATCGATCCCCTTTCGACCCCAGGGATCGATATTAACCGCTTTGATGACCCCTGTAAACGAAGCCGTACATGTCATAAACTTGTATTAAGTAAAATATTTATAATCACATGTTTTTTTCTCTTTTTTTATATGAAGACACTTTATTATGATTTTTGGTTTAAAACTGTAAAATCTGTCAAGAGAAGTCTTCATGCACCACTTCTGGTGAGAAATATGGAAACAGATGAATTGCTTCCCAACTTTGATCCAAAAATTCTCGAAGCCATACAAGAGACAAGATGGTTGATGAAACTGAAATATGAAGTCCCTCATTTTGCCGATGAGCTAATTTTAAAAGAAAAATCTCTCAAGGCTAACAAAATATCGTAAGTATCGTTCAATGGATTCTTATCGAATTCCTCGTTGTTATTTTTGTTATTCACACGAAGTTTTAGCCGATCCATTCGTCGGCTTTCTTCTGGTGAATAATTCGTATTTAAAGAGGGGCACTGTTTTTTCTGGTAATGCTTAGTAAATGGAGTAAGCAGTTCATTTTAGTAGTAACGCTTATAAACTCGGTTGTAGATGTTTTTCATTCATTTCTTTGTTAGACTAGGACTTCCTTACTGCTTCCCTGTTGAGCAACAAAAGCCACATTGATTTGAATTCCAAATTGGTATTACTTATACAATTAGATGACATGCTAATATATGCAGCTTCTTTTAATTTCCTCACTCACCAACAACATTTTCTGTCTATAATTGGGTCTTGCAAAAGAGTTCGATTGGCCGAAAAATCTCGATTCAGGTGTTTACAACCTCGTTAAACCTACTTCCTGTAACTTGCTGAGAAGTGTTCAAGAGGTTGAGCTAAGAAGTGAAAAAAGTCTCTGAGTCGTCAATTAAGTGATGCTGGTAGTAAGAAGTTTAGTGTACTAGTACAGAACAGTACTAACTTAATATGTATAAGGGGAACTTGTAAGATGTCCTTAAAAGGACGATAACGCTTAAAATGTATTAAAGTAAACCTGGTGTTCAAATGAAATTAATTACGTTACCAAATTTTAGAATTGAAAATGGAGATGGGTCGGACACTCAGCAGTTGAAATGAGAACAGGTAGGGCAAAAAGTTAGCCAACTGGTAACCACGGCAAGTAAACGCAATAGGAAAAGACTAGATTCAAAACGGAGGGATGAGATAGAAAGGTTTTAAGACATGACAGAGGTCAGTGCAATCGAGGTCGTCTTTGAAGCAGATGGGAAAGGCCTTTGCCTAGCAGCGGACTTATCATAGATGATGATGATGATGATGATGATGTCAAACCCCTTAAATTTTGGTCAATGTGGGGCTGGACAATAGTGGCGATGTTTATTTTTGGAGACATTTTTTGGGAAAAGGGATGGTACTTATGGCCATGAAGTATAGTAATTAAAACCCTCAGCAAAAAGGTCTTTTCGGCACTCAACAGGTAAAGTAGCGGAAAAGTTAATTAATATCCTATGGCACTGAAAGTATCAAAAGACATTTTAGACATCAAAGTGTTATTAATTAATCCTAGTTAAGGATTAAGGCTAAAAAACAACAATTTATTAATACTTTATTTGTTTTTCGAACACCATGGGGCCTCCACCATTTTAATTAGGAAGCCTTTACGGATTTACCCATTACTGTACCCAAGATCTTTTTGAATGTTGTAATAGCCTAACCTGACCAAGATTGGTACCAGCCAATCGGATCAAGTGAAGATCAGTACCACCAGGAAGAAAAGTTGTGCCCACCTTAATTTGACCCAATCAAATTATTTTAGTCTTCAAAAGGTTATTGATTAAAAGAAATAAAGATTTGAAAATGTTAATTTATTTTGCAGTCTTGAAGATGTTTTGAAGAAATATAAGGCTCTCAAAGACAGTATTCCACCTGTTTTGGTGCCAGTTATGACTCCATTCAATGACCAAGTTAATGAAGCTCTGATGCCTGGGCTCCGCTCTTTGACCTGGACATCAATATCTATAAGGCCATGTAAGTTGTTTTTTCTTATGTTCCATTTGATGCCAATATTTTTTGCCATAAAATTGTTCCTACTTATTTTGAAATATCTTTAAGATCACAACCTATATCCAAAAGTAATTAAAAGAAGTGTGAATGTGAAGAGGTGTGAAGCTAATTTATCTTCAATTAGGAAATTATCACAAAATCAAAATGTTATATTGTACAGTCGTATTTCTCTTACAAATAACGAAATAAGGAAATAGTCTTCTCAGGGAAGCAACTATGAAAGTTTGTAGACCACATTAAAAATTACCTCTGGTGACCTCAAATGACCTCAAAGGTCAATTCTGCATTGCATATGGCCTTCACCAAGGCAATATGAACCCTGTAACCAATTTCACTCTCATAGCAGCTAATTTGTGGCCTCAAATTTGAAAAATTGTATTAAAATGACAAGAAATGACCTTTGGTGACCTTGAATGACCTTAGCAGTCGACATCACAAATATTGCAGTCTTTGCATATACTAAACATCAGTATCCTTTCGGCAAAATTATGGCCAACAGCTCTGGAAATTGGCTAGACACGACAAAGAAATGACCTCAGGTGATCTCTAATGACATCCGTGGTCATCGTCATTTAGCCTATGTTGACCCCTCTTAAGTTTACTACATGCAGAATATTGGTTGACAATAAAATAAAACTTAAAAATAGAATACTTGAATTATCAAAAATGACTAACCTAATAAAAAAGCTCAAGGTTCTTCTGCGCCAATTCATACATAAATAACACCGTATCTTTTGATATATACATACATACATACATATATATATATATATATATATATATATATATATATATATATATATATATATATACATATATATATATATATATATATACATACATATATATATATATATATATATATATATATATGTATATATATATATATATATATATATATATATATATATATATATATATATATATATATATATATATATATATTGAGGCCTTAGTTCCTGCCTGAAACCCTAAAATACCCCCAAGGTAGGGGTAATTCCCCCTGATTGAGGTCCTCGGGTCTACACTGGACAGAAAGTCTTCTGGATTCAAGAAGTGTAACTAGTGATAATTGGCTCTGCAATATTTTTGATACTTTATTTTTTTCTTGATGTTTTGAAGATATTTCAAATCTGGAAGCTGCAACAGATCAACTCAAGCAAATCGTGAAGCGGGTATCCGACTTGCTCGAATGCCAAATCGATGCCATCTTCGAGAAGATCGCTACGGCAGCGCTATTCGAACTTCCAGAAAACGAAACGATTTCAATGCACAATTTTTTGGAGCAGACGGCCCATTCAGTGTCTGCTGCTTCTGTGTCTATTGGAAAGTAAGGATTCTATCAGACATTTTTCACACACGCGCACACGCACACACACACGCACACATGCACACGCACACGCGTGTATATTCCTGCATCATCATTATCACCGACATCATTATTAGCTGTTTTGAGTTCACTGCTGGACAAAGGTCTTTCTCATCTTTTTCCTGGACGGAGCGTGATTGTGCTAATCTTTGTCATATTTTACCTGGAAACTTTTCTATCTTGTCTTTCCATTTAGTGTCAGGTCTTTCCGTACTGCGTTTACTGTCCCATTGACACCAATCGGTTAATCTTCTACTCAATCTATTTTTATCTCTTTCTGCTAAATGTCAAGCCTATCTCCATCTTTATTTCATAATTATTTACGTATCTTCCTTAACCCTATTCCCCTCATTGAATTATCCCACCTGAACTACAGCCATCCCAAGTATTGATCTTTCCATGGATCTCTGTGCGAGTCTAAGTTGGTTCTTAGTTCTGTTTTGTTTATTTCCATGTCTCACATCCATAAGTCATTTCAAGCATTATGAATCTATTGTGTACGTTACGCCTTAAGCACATTGACATAGTGCTCTTCGATTTGTCTCTATCTATACCAAACGATTTCCGGTCGATCACCTAGTATCGTTTTATTTTTTGCTTTCATGGCCTTTCTCCTACTTCATTATCTGAGCTAGGTAAATGCATTTGCCTATTTCGATTCTTGCGGTCTTTCTGGAGACTTAATCGTTGAAAATTATTTTTTGTCTTTGTTCTGTTCATCTTTAAGCCAACTGTTTTACTTTTCCTATTTAGATCAGTTAGCAGTTTTGTAATTATTCATTCCCATTCCCCCCCAGTCAGTTTTCCAAAAGACGCGTTCAAGTCTCGTTGTAAATAGTTTAGGTGAGATTGTATCCCCTTGTCTTATTCCTTATATTGTTTTTATATGGTTTGTATTTTCATGTAGTCTGAGACATCTTCGTATATATTCTGAATGAATTATGTGTAATTCTCTCCGCCAATTCAGTCCTACTGGGTGGAATGCTTCATCATAATATACTAGGGTCAAAGTTGTTTGTTGTATCCTAATGACTTTTTGTTAGTTTATTTATTGTATATAGCGGTCTATGGTTGAGTAGTTAATTCTTAAGCTTGTCTGTTCGCGTGGTTAATTTTCATTACAGTGCCTGTTGGTCTTTCTGTGAATAATTTTTGTGAAAAGGTTATATATGTTAGGTAACAGTGTAATAGGGCGGTAGTTGCCAGGGTCATAGTTATCTCCTTTCTGCGGAGCAGGATCACTATTTCTAGGCAGAAATTTTTAGATACTTATCTTTCTTGTAAGAAATGTGTGAATAGCTGCGCTAGTCCGTTGGTGAAGATATCTCCTGCATCTTCTGGAAAGGTTGTCACCATACAAAACTCTCCTGGAGCTTTCTGAAGTTTCATTTTTCATTTTCATAATGCAAACACAATTTAGTTCTCTGTTATGTCTGGAATAACACTATCATCTACCGGCTTATCAGATTGTGATATTTTTGAAGCGAACAACTTTTCATAGTATATGCACACACACACACACACACACACACATATATATATATATATATAGTCTCGAAAGCTTTACAGCTTTAAACACTAAACATTGAAAGACTTTTTCAAAAATATTTTTGTGTCACTTCAGTCACTTATTCCCCAGTTTCCGTCAATGCAATTTATGTAATTTTCTTCAGTGTTCACAGATACTTTATTATTTTGGCACAATGTATAAATTTTCTCATGTTAATGAGTATCATCAGCGGATTTTTGCAGCAGCCTGCAAAATTTCGAAAAAATTCCCATTTAATTGTCCATGACAAATTTGCGAATAATCAAATCCATGAAATGGAAATCAACAAAATTGTAGGGTAGACAATAATTACTATTTAGCCTTACATCATTTCGTATGGGGGCACCTATACAAATGTAATATTTCGTAACAGCAAAGAGGTGTAAAACAAACTTTCGAATTTCTTTATTTTATTCTGATTCACTTCGTAACATTTTCTGGGATAATCCAATCTGTTCTTCGCATTTTTGATTCATTCAACTGTTTTCTCCAGATATAATGATAAAACACCTGAAGAAAACCATGGAATGAATTGACCGATCTGTTTTCCTCTTCTGATCGTTGATGTGAACAAAACGTTTCGGCTAAGTCATTCTACGGCCTTCTTCGCATATAATGATCATCAATGAGAAAGAATCAATCGAAACGTTGCGTTAACATCAAAGATAGGAAAGATAGATCGGATTGATCAAACAAAAATTGGAATGTTAGGGATTCATCTAAAAGTTGTTGACAAGAGTATTTTGTTTTTAATTCTATGCGTACTTTTTACCATTATGTTAATTTGCTAGTTGCTTTCATCGCAAATGAGGGTTTAGAATAGTCATAATTTTTTAAAAAATCTATGATACTTTATCTAATAAAATGTGTTTTAAAACATGTATTAAAGAATAGTATGTTGCATTTAAAGGAGTCTAAATCTTTTTTTTCTCTTCTCGTCCGTAGTTTTTGTCGTCTCGCCGAGAAAGCAGTAAGTGACTTGGTCGAAGTGCTCAAGGCGTACTTGAGTAAAGAAGAGCGGGAAAAGATTAATTTGCATAATAACTACGCTTGTCTGAGACCCCACGCCAAGGGCAGCCACACCCGATGCCAGGAGTGTATGTCTTGTTCTTATTTCATTATGATTACAATTCTGACTCAGAGAAACACAGATTCTCTCATCAAATGTAAGTCTTATTTTATTTAATATCCGTATGAAATTCGTTGGGCAACCTTTTCCATTTTCGTTACGTTTATTTTGTATTAGATATGAAACAGTTAATAAGTAGAAATTGAGTTGTCCCCCAAAATCAGTATGTTTTTCTTGGGTGCTAGAGGGTATTATGAGAGTCTAGTTTTAATAAACTTTATCCAAAAATTTCCTCTTTCGTTTTATCTAATAAACCGAACGAACGTTTTGGCTTCAACGTGGAGGAGGGGTTCTTGCTCATTCAGAAATATGTTTTGGTGGAATATCTATTCTTTAAACAGGAATTGATATCTCCCTGTTGCTCTGACTTGAGTTAAATTTGTGAATGCAAGTAGAATACTTCCTGAACCTGAAACTGATCTTAAACTTAAGCCCTTACCATAAGCTCTAAGCCAAATGGACGAGTGGTTTGTACACCTATTCCGTTATGATTTACCAGGAAATCTTTGTGAAACTATCCAATATTTACACGTAGAATGTGGGAAGCATGCTTTGATTCACGGGAGATAACTCCGTAAGCCTGAAAAGCTGTTTGAATTAACCAACATGAAGTTTAGCATTACTTTGAATATGTATCGTTTTCTTTCGTTATATTTAAAATTTTGTTCCAATCAAATATCATCAAAAATCTTAGCAATAATTTTTTTACTAAACATGGCTTAGTCTGGCACAAGTCCGAGGCACTGTGAAAATCAATCGCAACATTCATGATTGCTCTAGCGAGCCCAGCTTACTAATTATCACTCAAGGCCAGGCGCCCTGAAATATTTGCATAGCTCGACCTTGGTTGGCATGAGGCCACAATATCGGGGCAATCGAGAGAACTGGAGTTACCACTGAAGCGAATGGGTTTGCTTAACGAGCATGCCAACCATCGCCCCTAAATAAGCTTTGCAATGAATAGAAAACCATTGGAAAAAAGAGGAATGTTTTTACTGGGTCAAATAGTAAGTGGGAATGAAACGTTTTCATTGAGAGAAAGTCAGACTAGAGTGGTTGTTTCTGAAGAATGGATTTATGAACTCACACGCACTAATAGTAAATGGGAATTAGACGTTTAGAGTGGATCAAGACAAGTTTTGATTACACAGTTTGTACCTATAGAATTGATTGATGAAAGCACAAATAAATTGTAAATTTAATCAAATTCTTGTTTAATTAAAAGAAGGCTACACAATCGGAAATTCGACAATCTGTATCAAAATGCTTATATCATATTTACCTGTGAATTAGGATGATTCTTCAGAAAGTTTTTGCTGTCTATGTCATATCCCCTTGGACACAAAAAACTGAGAAAAGTTGGAGAACACAGCACTTAGAATGTAGAGGAGAAAATATCAAAAATGAGGAAACTGCCTCGAAAAAATCATTATATACGAAGTCAGTCCAGTTGAGAAGCCTTAATGTAAATTGACAAGCATTCAAAAAGGATATCAATGGGTATACGTGAACAGACACTCACCTGTTGGGTTATTCTATCGTCCTTGTAAATCTGGACAGGATATTTTTTCGTTAACACTAAATGGCTGGATATTCCTGGATAGACATATATTCCGGAGGACGTTGATTTGATGGCATAGAAGGTTCGCAGGGATATTCTAGCAGGAAATATTATAAACACGAGCTCAAGTGCTGTGGGGTCAAGAGTTCAACTTCTACTTCGAGTCCGACTGTAAATTATTACTGTAAACTTTGTATTATATATATAATAAATAAATTCCTAGGTATATGAGACTTGTCAGTTTAGCTCAGTTAGTTGGAGAGTCACCTTCCAATCACATGGTCGTGATCTCAAGTCATGGTGTTCATTTTATATATAAGTTTGGATTAACGTGATGATAAAGAGTTTACTCTCCTGAATTTGTTGAGGATGGTTCTTGTTCTTGTCTTTGACTGAAGTTTGACAAAAATGCCAGTGTATTCACTGGTAAGCATTTTTGTTATTGAAATATGTCGCTGCAGAATGGCAAAACAAAAACTGAAACAAAACATGCAGATAAGACAACAGGAAAATCTTTTTAATGATACTACAATTGTGATATACGAAAGAAAGCAAAAGCAGCTTAGCTAAATCTGTACTTCGCGTACGAGACCCGGATGATATCTTGAGCCATGATTTTGTGAAAAAAAGTGGATTTTATATGCCATGGTGAGCTACTTGTTTTGTCACAGAGATAATTTCATTTATCACATTTCTATTCAAGAGTTTTGTCGATTTATATCTTTAGGTACCCGACTTTCTCTTGATGCATTAAAACGTCGACTCGATCCGGGTGACCGTAAGATAAAAGAAGGTGGGTTACTCCAGAGTAAGAAACCGCCTCTTTTTGAAACTGATATTGTTCTAAGTATTCCAAACATTCAACTGAAGCCAAGCCTGGAAAAATTGCAAACTGGACTCAATAAAGTTCTTCAGATTGTGGCCAATATGGTGGAGAATATGCCTCAGTGGAGCCACCTAGAAACAGAGGTGAGTAGATTGGGAAACTGTTCGTGTTGTATAATTCAGCGCTGCTTGTTCCGCACTGCCATTTCAGCGCCAAGGATCTATGGGGGCGGTGACCAGTTATTCAAGTCATCCGACTTTCATTTATCAATTTTTTTTTGATTTTAGATAATTCTATGCTAAAATGTTTTGAATCAGGTTTCAGTTTGGTTTTGTTTGAATTATAGTTTTACTATTTTCACTGTTAAGATTTTCTCATTTACAGTCGGTTTTGTTTTAGGCTTGTCGTTTGTTGATGTGTTCTTGCAAAGCGCAACTTGATGTGAAACAGCGTAAAGCTAAAAAAAACAAAACAATTTTACCATAAGCTTATTGACCTATACAAGAGTTGAGTTCCTACGGTGAATTCTTAGTTACAAAAACCACATTGTCTTGGTCATTATAAACACAGGAAGTATTTTCACGAGTTTTGAATAATCCGAAAGGTTATGTGTTTACAATATACTCATAAGCCAAGAGTATTTGAATTTAAGTGCATTTGAGGTCTTTTTTGGAAAATGTTTTCGTACTTCGCTAAGCTGGACTAAGATTTTGTGAGCGAGGAGTGGGATATCTGTCGGATACGATAATTCTGTTGAGAACTGTATACTTACCACATGATCACCAACATTCTCTGTTCATTTTGAGGACCTCGTGTAGAAGTGATACCCATGAACTGCTCAATGGCTGGGTTATATTCAGTTGGGATTCTGATTCAGCTCTTTTAAGTTTTTCGGACAATAGATGTCTGGGCGGCACATGGACGGGTTGACACGTTGTAAAAGATATTTCATGGTAAAAGAAAAAGTGGATTTTACATGCCATCAAAAATGGTGAGCTATTTGTTTTGTTTCAGAGATATTCTCATTTGTCGCATTTCTCTCCAATGGGTCTGTCAGTTCGTATCTTCAAGTACCCGACTTTCTATTGATACATTAAAACATCGACTCAATTCAGGTTACTGCATCTTGAACATTATAACAAACGTATAACGTAGGTTAGACATCATTACAAAACGCCGTTTAACGAAACAATATTAAGAGTAGACCTATTGTACTTTGTGCTGGAATGAAATTCATAGTGATTTGATAAGTTTGCTCGGAGTAGAAGTTGTTTTACAAATTTCATACCTTTCACCTTCAACTCAAGAGGACAATTAGAAACCATCAACCATAACTGTCACAGAAAACGCCAACATAGGTTTCTTCAGTATTCAAGATAGCGTCTAGGAAAAAACTTTTTTTTATAAAATGCTCCAGCCAAAATAGTTTCTTTTTTGTGGGGAGGGGGCAATTTGCTATGTTAGTTTATGCTATATTGATCCTTTAGTTTGTGCCCGGTTGTGTTCGAACTATTTTTTTCCAACTCAGACTTTTTAGTCATACAACAAAAGGCAAGAGAAGTAACTTATCGATCATATTTTTGATGACGATTTCTATTGAGTGATTGACCAGACACACAAAAAACCCCAACTAATTGGTTTCTTCTATGCCTTGTTCTTCCAGGAAGCTGAGCCAGTATACGAAGAATCCTTCGAGGATTCCAGTGCCGGTTCCACAGTCAAATCTTTCCAGAAGATTATCAGCGAACATAAAGATGTCCTCAGTCTGTCCCTTTGGTTAAGCAGCATCCTCACTCTGTGCAAGGATGGAGTTGCTCAGGTCTTGAGCCAGTTCACCAAATACGAAGAATTATGGATTGTGGTAATATAACACTGCTTTGAATATTGAAATTATAGAACTGTAAATTCTAATATCAAAACAAATCAGTCTAGAAAACCATCACCACTGTAGTTAGTTCAATCCTTCCTGGATGGCACACAATCATGGCTTTGAGCTTCATTGGTTTTTCCATTTGTATTTTCTGTTATGTGTTTTTTTTAACGCATGAGCTTTCTATCTATTTTTAGGATCTGAACGAAGTCGTGAAAGAATTTACCTCAAAAAATCCCCTCATCATTGAATATGAAGATCGCTTCAAATCGCTGCACGTAAGTCGTGACACTTTCTCCTACAGCACTTGACATTCTTAGAAAAGAAACACATTTGGTAAAAATCGTCTCCTCGGCGCGGAATCTCTTTTAAACAAGCCAAACTGCTGCAGGATCGAACTCCGCTTTTACTTCAACTTAATTGAGTATTCATAACATGGATTATTGTAGATATGTAAGACGTGTCATATAAGACTTGTTAGCTTGGCTCACTAGTTAAGAGATCCGACTATAATTCACTTAGGCATGATTTCAGATCATGGAAGGCTAATATTAATTTTATATATCGGTTCATTTAACAAGAAGAGACAGGCAAGTGGTGAATAGTTCACCCCCTTAATTAGGTGGGATTGTTTTTGCTACTGAAATAGGAAAAGCAAAATCAATTCCAGACCCCTTCTTGGAAAAATATGCATAGACAATAGTCTCATACCCAACATTTCACCTCTGATAATTCAAACTCTTTAATCTTTGGCTGGACACAAGAGAAGCGAGCCTGGTTCCTGATGATTCCTACTTCAGGGGTACCACCTTCCTATTACACATCGAGGAGGGTCATGACGCCTTAGCAGTAGAAGTCAAGGGAGACTTTTGTCTCTATCAACACGTAGCGAGTGGACCCCCAGATTAAGTCTGAGCCTGAGATTTATCTGCCCTTCTTCGGCCTTCTGGTATTATCTATAGATCTGAGTAAATGTATTTTTATTATTCCATATATTTTTCAAACTATTGTCTTCATATTCCTTCTTTTTAACAAAATGCTTTGGTCGATACATTCTATGGCCTTCCTTAGGCGTGCATTGTATCCTGTCTTTAGTGTTTAGACTGAGTATAAATACATCGTGTTATTAAAAGCCGTCAACATAGGCTTCTTTAGTTTTCAAGTTGGTCTGCTTGCCATGTACTAAGTTGCACTAATGGAGCTAGCGGGCTGAAGATTTCAATAGTTACGCCTTAATATGCCTAGAAAAACGTGCTTTTTGTTGAATCCCCTCTAAATAGTTTTTTTTGCAGGGGTTCAATTTGCAATGCGATTTTTTTTGGATAATTTAGTTCCTTATTTTGTGCCAAACAGCATCCACGCTCGTTACTTGAAAATACATATTTTCTTCAGCGATCACTACCCAACAAGAGGCGAGAGAAGTAATATATTCATTCGTTTTCCCAAAATTTTAATTGATCCCCTGCAAGAGCATGCTGCCAAGAGACGTTGGGCACATGACGCTTTCTATTGGGTGTCTTATCAAACCCGTTTTCATTAAGGGCTGTTTGGCTTTCTTCAGGCTGGTTTTAAAATTCACTCTGTACTTTTCCTTTTTCCTCCATCATATCAGCTGGAATATACAGAATAAAGTCATTGGGTGTTAAGGTCTCAGGTTAGCAATGCAAACGTAAGAACAAGCAAGGTCTGTCATCAGCTTACCCATTCCCTCACTCCTTGGGTGAATGGTTCAAAGCATCCAGTGTTATGAGTTCAAAGTACTAGGACACGATTTTTAATCTGCCTTAGGTCAACTTTTGGTACAGTGGACTTAAATATTAATTAATTATTTTTGAAGACTGATTTCCATGTTTTATCAAAATATATACCTTGTTTTCTCATACATTCAATTTTAAACAATGTGTTGCCTATTTCACCTTTCCTTTATTGTTCCGTATCTATCATATTGGCTGCATTCCAGAGTGAACAACGTGTCTCTTTTTATATATGATCTACTGGGCTGATTCAATTGTTTCACCTGGATATTTTTTGTCGGTGTTTTTTCTCCCCTCAGAATTTGGAGATGCAGGTATCCGAAATGGAAGTGAGCTATCAAGTTGGACCTTTGCTACTCATGACTGACTCACTGAAGAAGTCCCTCACCTGTGAAATTAAATCTTGGAAACTCGCTTATGCGAAAGCGTTGAACCTGAAGTCAGCTAACGACATGAAGGAAATTTTGGATTTCTTCGACTCAATGATGAAGAGACTAAGTCGACCCATAAAAGACTTGGATGACGTGCGAGCTTTAATGGCCGCCATAAGTGAAATAAAAGAAGAAGAACATCGTATAGACACAGGAATCATTCCAATTGAAGAAGCATATCATCTTTTGAACCACTACAATCTCCTCTTTAATGATGGCAATGCCGAGCGAGTTGACTCTTTAAATTATGGATATAAGAAACTAAAAGCCCAGGTAATGTAAGATCTATGACTTAACGACTTTCCTCAGCAACAATAAGATCTCTAGGCTCTCTTTCTTTTCGTGTCCTCATAATCCTTGTCAAAATCGATTGTGGATGCACAAAAGGGAACAGAATTCATTGCAACTGATCAAACATTAGAACTAAGTAGTCATTTAATTCAAAAGGCAGAATTTTATATTATTCATCTACATTACTATCTATTTGTTTTCATCATTTTCAAATTAACAATCATTTATTTATACTTATTTATGCGTTTGCATCAAATATACATTATCATGGTTACAGCGAATAATAACGTAAAATCCAAATTGTGTTTTTCTTTCATTTATTATCCTATATCCCTTTTATCTGAGGCCATTTTTAACATTGAATGAAAGAAGGTGTGAAACTTGACAATTTACAATCGGCTTCAAAGCCTTAAGGTTTTCTGGGGGTATACAGTAAATAGGATGAAGTGATATTAACAACGATTGATTGATGAATTCTTACTTATAACACCGCATCTTCTAAACAAGTGTATGGGGAATAATATTTGAATACAGGTTTATGGCAAAAGAACGGCGTCTTATCGACCGAAAAATATAATGGATTGAAATAAGATGAATCTTGATTCTATAATGAACTCCCCACATGAACTTGGCTTCTTCCGGAGTATTTGTGTATTGTTTGCAAATTGATTCACCATTTTTAAAAGAAAACTATGAGAGGCACTTCAACCGATAATCAGGTTTTCATTTTAATAGAAAGATTTTCAGAAACCGCCAACCGGAACTGTTTTTAAGCTTGTCTGACTGGCTATCTATGCACTGATGTATCACACGTACAGTTAGCACCAATGGAGGCAAGGTGCTGGGGGGGGGGGGTTGAATATCTACTCCTTATCATATTTAGAAAAAACGTTTGTTTACCTTTTTGAAAAAAATCCCCACTAAATAGTTGTTTTTTTTTGGGCGTAGAATTCGATTTGCATTGTAAGTATGTTCTAAATTGGCCCTTTAGTCTGTTTCCGGCAGCACACACGCTCATTTTTCTTTTCTTTTTTTTAACACTTATGATCACTGCTAAACAAAGGGTAAGATAACTACTTTACTCATTGATCCCCTTTCTTCCATTTTTTTGATTGATCATCCGAACACGGTTATGCTGCCAAAAGATATTGGTCACATGATGGTTTCTATCGAGGCACTAACCAGACCTGTCTTTATTTTTTTTTCCAGTCGCGTGAAGTTCAAGGACACCTATTAGGAATCCAACCCCGTTTTAAGGAGGAACTTCTGGTTGGGGTTGAGCAGTTTAAGAAAGACTACAGTTGTTTCAATGGCGAGTACGACGAAAGGTAATGATAAACCTTTGGCGATTCTTTTTCACACATAATTCCACAAATCAAGTTTGTACATAGCGATTTTTTGTGTTTATCCCCTCCTCATAACCACTCTACGCCTGCAGACTGGGTTCTGGGCAACTCAACTCAACTGGACATGCGCACGACTGATCTTCCGTGGGTCCGTTTTGGCCTCACAATTTTTATTCTCTTTCTCCGTGGATTTCATCTCGCCCTTCACATTCATAGTTTTGATATTTGATATTCCAGGTCTCATCAAAGCTTTTGCCTTTGTCGTTTGAAGGTATTTCGAAAAAATTGCTCTCCGTAGGCTTTTCCCAGAATGTGTCATGCGCCCTGAAAAAGAATCTTCCCGAACAGGCACTCGCCCGAGTGATCGCTTTGGCAATCGGTGGGCGGTGCAGCCGCGGTTTCACTAGCAAGTAGGTTCTATGGGAGAATTGTTAGCCCAAGGTCAAACATTTTTCTTTGCCCCGGCCAGGGACCGGTTATATGACCCTAAAGGAACATCTTGGTGGAGTTATTTGCATGTGGGGTTTAAAACACTAACAAACACAAATATGATTTACTGTGTTCGAAGGAATATGGGACACACGGAACTTAAAAGTGCCCTTCATTTCACCCGTAGTTTTTCCTTCTTTTGAGCTACCAATTAGGGAATATTCACAACGGAGTTTTTCAACGCTCTTCGTATTCAGAATATTAGGAATTGTTTAATCTTCACGATTCTTGTGGTACAGAGAGAACTGGTTTCGATTCATTCGCATTCCCACAAAGGAAAAAAATGACACAAGATCAGGTTTAATGCTGCCTGTGCTGCAAAAGTGCCAAAGCAGCTCACGACACCCCCTCTTTGGTGCGATCGGGAGCTGTTGCCCTGGAACTAGAGTCTTCAGTGAAAATCTCTTTTTGTGCCCTGCACGAACACAACACAGAGCTGATACTCAACAAAAAGCCGACGATCGGACCAGAGGGGAACTGGTTAACGCAAGACCATTGAAATAGTTTAAATCCTCAAATCTTGTTTCATGGATTTTTCAACAGTAGAAAGCTAAATACTCGCTTCTGAATATTACTCACGTGCAGAGTTTTGACACCACATGATGTTCCTGTTTTAATGAACGGCCAAGTACAGAACACTCTCCAAAAACTAAAACTTCTTCCCATAGAGAGCGATAAACTTTGGAACACACTATTGAACATCCGTGAAAATCATTCCAGTAAATTTGCCTTTTCTCTAACAAGAACATGCTCCCGAAAACTAGCTAAGCCTTTCTTCTTTCTACTGTAGGTTCAATCTGAAATCCTTTAAAGTTGTTTCTCCTAAAGTACGATCACGCACTTGAAGTATTAACCATTAGCCATTCTCCTCACAGAAGACAATAGAATCAGTAATCAGAATATAATGATCACTCCATAAATTCTTCGGTAACAACTCCTCATCAACAAAATCATACTGCCACAAGTATTGGTGAACCCGATGTTTACGAAAACGATTTAGCTTTACGCCTGTCACAACCAGCCTATATTAATTTTTTAAAAATCATTATCAGTACCTAGATGAGTGATAGTCTCCCGTAACCAGCTAAAGATCATGAACGTAGCCTCCTGAGGCGGTCCTGTTAATCCTCCATAGGGCAAGATTGATCTCTTTACTACACCCAATTATGCAAGCCAAAAGTCTCACTCCCTTAACCCCTGAAGCATTTGACCTAGCTGTGAGTGACAATGAATAAAGTCAATTTTCATAAATTCTTTCTGTCTTCTTTGCAGGGGGCCAATGGAAGAAGGAATTGAGCCTAGTGAAGCGTCTGAACGTCTAAAAATCTTCCAATATCGGTTTGATGAATTGTGGGCAAAATTCATCACGTATTCAGGAGGAGAGGAACTTTTTGGTTTGCCCGTCAATGAATACCCGGAGTTACACCGGATAAAAAAAGAGCTAAACCTATTACAGAAGCTCTACCAATTATACAATGCAGTCTTGGACAGTGTACATGGATACTACGAAATACTTTGGACAGAAATTGATATCGAAAAAATTAACGGTGAACTTGGTGAATTTCAAAACAGGTCAGTCTTCTGAATATAATCCTGTTTACTGTTTGTGAATATTCTTAAAGTTTATTGTGTTTCTTCGGATATTAGAAACCGTCAATCAAAACTGTCAAAGAAGGTTTCTCTCAGTTTTCAAGTTCGTCTGGTTGGATGGCTGGCTGATCATGTATCACACGTACAGACCGCAACAATGGAGTTATTTGACTGAAAATTTAAACATTTGCTCCTTACTATGTCTACAAAAAACTTTTTTTTCTTTTTGGTTTTCATTCGCCCTAATAAGTTTTTAATATCTTCAATTTTCGATGTAAGTTCATACTAAAATGATAACTTATCCATTAATCACCCCTCCTTCCAGTGTTTTGATTGATTACCCCCAACACGGCACGCTGGAAAAAGACGTTAGCCACATGACGATTTCTATTGAGTGACTAACCAAACCTGTTCTGTATTGGTTTCAATTCTTCATTGCATAGATATTCATTCATTTTAGGATTTAATCATAACTTTAACCCATATCTATCTATCTATCTATCTATCTATCTATCTACCTATCTATCCCAGTCTGCTAATATCTATCGGAATGTTGGCATTCCTAATGCGTGTCTAAGTTTCCATCTCTACCTTTGGGACAACAGGGACTCCGTGGTGCACTATCAAAAGTGAGACTTGCCATATCCGCCTGAATTCAATGCGAGACGAAGAACGTCACATGGGATCTCCTGATCGACCATCGGGAGGTATTGACGCCACCAATGCACAATCAATCAGGAAATAACATTATTAACCTGGTTACAACGAAAATTTGATTCGATCCATCCTTATAAATATTGTCTGAAGTGATTCGATTAATTTTATGATTATTTTCTTACACAAATCGATTCATTCTTATGATTAATGTCCAATTCAATTCAAACCATTCTTATGATCATTGTTTGACGTAATTCGAACCGTTTTTTACGATTATTGCCTGCTGGAATTCGAACCATCCAAGACGCTATTTTGATTGCTTTCTCTTATGATTACAGGTGTCGTAGATTACCCAAGGCTTTGAAGCAATGGGAGGCTTATGAGGATCTCAGGCAAAAAATCGATGATTTTAATGAAGCCTGTCCTTTGCTTGAGATGATGTCAAACAAAGCGATGCAATCTCGACACTGGGACAGAATCGCTAATGTCACAAAACACACATTTGACATGGAATCTGGCAATTTCTTGCTGAAACACCTGATGGAAGCGCCCTTACTGGAAAACAAAGAAGATATTGAGGTATCTTTGTCTGCAGGAAACACAAAATTGTTTTCTTTTCTTATTCCATCACTAGACTTCCAAAGAACGTTGTTAGACGTAGACCTTCCTCAAGATTCGCCAGATATCTCCGTCGTGTGCGTCGTGGGGACAATATTCTTTGAACTTGTCTTAATCGTCACTCAATCTTATCTTTTGCCGGTAACAATTTCGTTTATGATCTTCAGAGATCCATGATGTGTGTTGTGATGCTCAGTGGTATTCAATCTATTCAATGGCAATTTTCTATCTAACGTCCGAGCCCCTGAATTACGGAAGATCAAGTCTGTCTGTTTTCTTTTGAAACAATAAATTTATTCTCAGTTTCAAATGAGTGGAATGGTTGGGCTAGCGGTTAAAGGCATAGTTGATATTTTTAGGGTTTATAATACTATTTCCCGTCTCTGAAACAACAGGACAAGGAATATTTGGCCATGCCTACAAAACAACATTGTGTGATCTGCATTGATTCTCACCCCGATAATGATAATCTGATTTCCATCTATTTGTATCTATAATTAAAAGTCTGATTCACCCAACCAAGTTTCGCATGCATACTCAATGGACCTAGGGGTGAGTTTTAAAGTAAATTATGTACGACACCATATTGCTAGTTAGTGATTTATTATCATCTCCAAAATAATGAAAAATATTTCAATTTGATTTTCTACGTAATTTTTCTCGGCAGGATATCTGCATATCAGCTGGAAAGGAAAAAGACATTGAGGCCAAGTTGAAACAGGTTATTCTGGACTGGAGCACTCAGGACTTGCATTTCTCCAATTTCAAGAACCGCGGGGAACTTCTTTTAAAAGGTTAGATTGAATTCAGAATTTCCTAAAAGTAGAAATAAAATAAAATAAAATAAAACATTCGATAAGACTTGAACTCGCATCCCATATTCCATCTTTCATGAACGATGCCACAGAAGTCTATGGCTAGACGAAGCACACATCTATATTCGTATTCATATTACGTCTTTCCCACGCCTAATTTTCAATATTGTTTTATTTTGACTAAATAGAAATAGTCATACCTCACTTGAATTCTTAGATCAAGTACTGGTTGAACCTCTATAACCCGAAAAGCTTGTGACTTGAACATTGCCGGACTGCATTTTAACAACTGCAACTTACAGAAAAAGGCCTTTATGACCCATTTTCTTGGAAAAAAAAATTCTCCCTTTTTTGTGTTTAAATCATACATATATAGTATATAGGAGACGACCTGACCCCGACAGTAATACCACAAACTCAGTACAAAATTTCCTTCATCTAATTTTTACAGTGACTCCACTTTTTCAAGCATAGATCATGTTTTATGCTTAGGATTTTTAGCACTGGCACCATCTTATACACCTATTCTTGGATGGTATCCTGAGGGACTAAAATACAGCTGAATACATCAAAGTAGCACAACAAAGCCACCAAAACACTTGGCCCAGCGCAAACAAAGTTTCGACGCCTTAAGCGCTGCAACCGGCACCGACCTGATAGCAGATTCATAAACATACCGGACCACAGGAGTAGCTGGGCCACAGAATGTCGGATTAAAGAGTCGTAAAAAGAGCTCTGACCTGTATTTACTCAATCATTTTTGGCCAGTCTTTTCTCTATCTTATAGTTGCTTTTTATCACAATTTTCTTGATCGAATACCACATGAGCATTAAGTGAAGTATAATAAAGAAGTATCTCTCTTTAAATCATTTGAACTATGAGATTGAGTATTTCCATAATTTTTTATAGCTAGCCCTTCTCTTAATCTTATTGGGGATTTTTATCACAACTTTTTGGGTCGAATACCCTCGACTGTTATGATAAATCACATGAAGTGAGAATAAAAGCATGAATTTGCATGTCATATCAAGATAGAGATAGTAAGTAGTCATAAAAAATCTTTAAAAAATGATTCATAGTACTTCATCTGACAAAAAGAAAAATGTACTTCTTTCCAAAGAAATAAGTCAGTGACCCATAAATTGCTGATTGCCCCCCCTCTCCTCACACGCCTCCCAGAATATTACTCGATTTCGTACATCGACTTCAGAATGGTCTCAATATTCTTGATGACTGCCATCCTGTAACAGATTGCACCCACGATCTTAGGATATATAGCATTTATTCATAATTAAGAAGTAAACAACGGATCAATCTCCCAAAGAGCAAAAACACGAGTTTAGATGTGGTTGATTGAGACGAATTCAATCCAATCGCCATAAGGGGCTTTGTGTAAGTCGTTTATCTAAATCTTGAGCACATTGTAATGCTTTTTTAATGGACGAATGTATTTTCCCTTTCCAGGAGACACAACCACTGAAATAATCACTTTTCTTGAGGACAGCTTGATGGTACTTGGCTCTCTCCTAAGTAACAGGTAATTGCGTTAATATTCACTCTATTTCCTTAAGCTTGAATGGCTGGATCATTTTCAACGGATGTCATCTCAGAGGCTTCCTCATACGACTAAAATGAGCCAGAAAAAGGCATCACAGGGGAGACCGTAGGGGCTCCCGTTATGATTTGAAGAAGTACCGATAAGATTGTTGTACTCTTGCTGCTATCAGCTGAAGTGCTTTGCTTGGTTGGCGTGCGAAATAAAACCAACCGTCCACTTAGCGATGACCAAGCTGATAACAATTACACTTTTTTCAGTGATATTTGATAGATATTTTGGTCAAACTCAAGCCAAGTCTAGGGTTGACTTCATTTTCCTTCCGTAACAAGAACAAGAAATTCAGGGGAGTAAACTCTTCACTGTTTGTCTGTGTCATCAAGTTTAACCAAACCATTATGTAAAATTAATGTTCCCCTACTGTGATTTGAAAATACGACCAACTGATTGGTAGGTGGCTCTCGAACCGATTGAGCTAGGTAGACAAATCTTGTTTACCAACAAAAATTCATGTTAGAAATACAAAGGGCGTATTTCATTCTAATAAATAAATACATGATATGAAACAATGACAAAATGATTGGTAGCAGTTTTTCTTACCAACTGAGCCAAACTGACAAGCCTTGCATATCTACGAGTTTTCTATTGCATACACAATACAGTTCATTGAATCGTTATCAATGCTTATCAAAATTTGTCCCACAATTCAGGAAGAGACGTCGAAGTTCCTCAAACGTCATCTCTGATTTATTTCTTCACGCGGAAACAAAGTAATCAAAGGACTTGTTCAGAATTATGATTTCTCTTTTTTTTTTCTCTGCACACTGCTTCGGTTAATTAATTATCCAGCTTCCTACAGCAATACAATACGGAATAAAGTTGATGTCTATTTTCATGGTAGTGCCTACAAAGCAAAGAAATCGCTTGAACTCTACTCTGGCTTGACATCCACATTTTCACTAGGCTTCTTATTATTTCAGAGATATCAGTCGCATTGTGTCCCAATTTAGGAAAAAATCTCATTGAAAGAACAGCAGTGAATGCTTCATGGACAACCTATGTCCATGTTTATGGCGTATAAACCATATAAAATACAATACAACGATATAATACCCAGATTTGCAAAAGCAAATGGTACATTGCAATACCTACCAACATGTATCCATTTTAATAGCAACAAATGATGAATAGTCGTGAATCTAAAAGTTTACTTGTAGCAACATAATGCAACTGGAGAATAATAAGATTTACTTTATCGAATGATCGTTGTGGGTCTGTAATGTTATCAATTGATGTATGAAGTATCGAATGTTTCAATGATATCCAATATTTGTATTTGTTTCGTAGATACAATGCTCCATTTAAACCCTCCATCCAAACATGGGTCACCAATTTATCAACTACCACGGAAGTTATTGAAAATTGGATGTGTGTACAGAACCTATGGCTTTACCTCGAAGCCGTGTTTGTTGGCGGTGACATTGCCAAACAACTACCTCAGGTATGCTCTCCTCGGACCTACCAGTATTATTAGAAAGAATCTGAAATCTGTCGTGGCCATTATTCCACGGCTTTTTTTCTAGCAATGGAGGCAGTGATTTAAACTATGATATAAATAATTTCAAATAGATTAGTATAAATAATAAAATTGTTCCTTTTGATTAATTAGGAAAACAGTTTTTTACGGACATATCTTTCAGCCGTCACAGTGGCAATTTTTTTTAACTAAGTTTAAGCAATGATTCAAATTATTTCAAATAGATTAGTACAAATAATAAAATTGTTCCTTTTGCTTAATTTTAGGAAAACAATTTTGTTATGGACATATCTTTTAGCTGTCACAGTGGCAATTTTTTTTAACTAAGTTAGTTAAAAACTAAACCAACCTTAATCTATTCAAGTACAGAAACTGGACGAGCTCTTTAAGCTACCCAATAATTGTAATCCATTCTATAATTCTTTTATTCCATTATTTTAGGAAGCCAAGAGATTCAGTAACATTGATAAGTCTTGGATTAGAATCATGCAGCATGCCCACGAAAATCCAAACGTCATTGCTTGCTGCGTTGGAGACGATGTCATCAACCAGCAACTTCCCTACCTATTGGAACAGCTGGAAATATGCCAGAAGTCTTTGACAGGTTACTTGGAAAAGAAAAGACTGGTTTTCCCACGCTTCTTTTTCGTGTCAGATCCTGCGCTGCTTGAAATTCTTGGACAAGCAAGCGATTCCCATACAATACAAGTGAGTTACGCACTGGACTATTTTAAAGAGTTACATTACATTTAGACAAGGAACAAGCCAGAAAAGATACATGTTTAATGTATTGTTCTGTTTTTAAGTGGCAGAGTCGCCTTCCAATGTTCGTCTTATATTAAGGAGACAGGCGCTTTAAAATCTTATGATGTATATTTTATCCAGTAACAAAAGTATATGCGCACTTTTGAATTGTTTAAAAGGACCAATCTTTTTTCAATAGAACTCAGTAAACTATCTACAGAATTTGAAATCTTTTGTGTGCGCTTTAATTTCCTTTGGACGCTGATTGCAATAAGTGTGAGCGTGTATAGCTTAGTAGGAGCAATGCATTCTACCCCATGTTTTCACGAAGTATGAGATAAATATCCACTTGTTAAGATCTTTTGTGTAAGATCAAAACTTTTCACGTCACCAAGTTACTCAGACGAAGTAGTAAAAATACCCCCGCAGATAGTTTGAAAGTGATTTCAATTTATCCTCTAAGATTTCAGATTAGTCCCTCAAAACATTCATCAATGCTTATTTATTTACTATTTATATGTGTCCAGTCTGACCCCAAGAATTAACAAATAGGAGCATATTCTATCAATTATTTGGCATTGAATAATGCTCAGTATTTTCAGTTGCACTTTGTTCAGCATGTAAAAAGTAATTCTCTATATCAACAATGTTCTTTTGCTTTGTAGGCCCATCTGCTAAGCATTTTTGACAATACGAAGACAGTAGGCTTTGATGAAAAATACTACGACAAAATACTCTCCATTATTTCCCAGGAAGGAGAGACTATTAGTCTTGACGAGCCTGTCATTGCCCAAGTAAGTTACTGTCCTTTTTTTCATCTTTCATGTCATTTCATACGAGTTTGTATTTGAATAGGAAAATGATTGTGTGATAATTCAGGTATGTTGCCTCATCAAATAAACCTCTTGGAGTAAACTTTTAAAACCTTCAATACCAGTTTTATACTTAATTTTCTGAGTTTAATAATTACATTTCTTTTCTAGGGTAATGTGGAAGTTTGGCTTGGAGACCTGCTGAGGATATCACGTCGGTCTGTGCATGGAGTAATTAAACAAAGTGCTTTTGCTATTTCTGATCCGACATTTAATTTATTGGAATTTGAAGGCTCATTTCCAGCTCAGGTGAGAAGATTTTATTCTCAACCTTCCAGAGTGGATTAAGGCGTTTGGAGGCACTAGCTAGGTCTCACTGATTCTCCCAAATGTATATATATATTTATAGTTATACAAAATTTCAATTCCTTAAATGATTTGAAATATAATTTTAGTTGGCCAAACATCTTTCGTAAGCCCTAAGCATTGAACTTGTGCCTAATTCATAATACAGTACTGCAACGATCCCGAAAAAAATCTTCCACTAATTTTATCAAGACGAAGTGTTTCGATCATTGTATATCGATAAGTTTGGTCTGGTATCCTTGCTTTGTTTTATCATAGCGTTTGGAATGTCGAATCTTGTTCTGAGAGGCAAAGCAACACCATAAGGAAAGATTGACGATTACTATTCCCAAAGGCCCCAGAAATTCAGACAGTAAAAAATTCTGGTGGGCACATTAGTAACAAAAGTTTAGAAAATTCGTTATCGTGAAAAACGAAAGAACAAAAGGAACCGAGCCTTGCTGCGGCAGGGTTAAAGTCCACTCCTTCTTCTTTTTGGTCTGAAGATGATTACTGCAACTTTTGTTATGTATATGAAATAAATAAATAGATAAATTTGTAGATATATGACTTGCCAGTTGTAAGAGGAACATCAAACAATGACTTGATCGTGATTTCAAATCACTGCAGGGAAATGCTAATTTTACACGTAGGTTTGGTTTAATGTGAAGTGATGGACAAATAGTGAAAAGTTTACTTTTCTGAATTAAATGAGGATCGTTCTTGTTACAGGGGAAAATAAAGTCAACTCCAACTTGGACTGGATTTTGACTTAAATGTCTTTAGATCAGTGTTCTTTTAACCTTTTTACCACCTCAACCATGTTTAGTAGTTGGACTTGCCTGCATCCCTATTTACATCTTCAACCAATTGATCAGCTTGTAATGGATTCTGCAAATATGTGAAGAGAAATGAATTTTGATATATTATATCCATCACAATATTTTGCAGAAACCTTTTAAGTGAATTCTCAAAATAATTAGAGAAATTATTATTTTTTCATGCACGCTCGAGCACCCTCTAGAAATTACGCTCCTACCCCCATGGGGTATGCCCCAACCCCTAGTTTAAAAAAAACACTATATTGGATCTAACATAGCGGAAGAATACAAATCGTGCTATAAAAATTCTCTACTTGTTATAGCTAAATCTCACCTATTACGCCTTCTTCAGTAAAATTCACAATCTCTCGATTCAACACCTAAATTATATAAGATTATTCTTGGTCTTTTTCATGTATCAGGTTTAGGCAGATTTTTTATTTGTATAAATTCATCGCATGATTATTCGATCACCAAAGTATTTCGATGGCTTCATAGCACCTGACAGTAAATTGTGTATTCCATCATGAAAGAACGACTCTGTGTTTGGTTTGATGAACACTTCGAGGAATTTTTCGATATCTTGAAGTTGTTAGATTCACTGAGCAGACAAGAAGTGACAATTTTCTTCATCAAATTAATATCAACAGGAAATGATGTTAATAAAACATCGAAACATTAATTATCTCATGCAAAACTACGATCTATTCAGCATATATTGATGAAAAACGAGCGTGTTATTCAGTTCTGATTCTATAGATAACGAAATGATATGCAGTGAAAAAAAAAGTATTCGTACGGAATATTCTCGTGTATAAGTCGATGTCTATAAGACAAAAAATTAAGAGATTTAGTTACTGATCTTGCTTACAGCTTTATATTTGCTGGGTTTTTTTTGTTCTTTTCTTTTTTTCAGATTGGTCTGTTGGGTCTGCAGATGATATGGACGCGGGATTCTGAAGACGCCCTTAGTGTGGCTCGGCGAGATAAAAAGATCATGGCTGCCACAAACACCAAATTTGGGGAGATCCTAAATGAACTTATTGATGTGACAATGAAGGATCTGACGAAATTTGAGAGAACTAAATTCGAAACCCTCATCACAATCCATGTCCACCAGAAGGACATTTTTGAAGATCTGGTTAGTATGAACATTTTTTACGGCACAATGGTTAGCAAGCTAGTCTCACGCACCATTACTACTGTGGTGAGTTACCTAATATAATGTGCTGTCTTGCGATCCCTCCATGTGATATTCATGCATACACAGTAAGATACCCTCTGATTGATTGCCAATTCACATCTAGGTTGCGCAACCGGTTATCGACATATTCAAAATGGCTCGATACTTCCCGGACAGACCTTGTGAGCCTAATTGACTATAGCACGAAGTCAAATGAAGAGACAGAGGAAGATTGAATTGCACCAATTTTCAGATTTTTTAGAATCCTCTCGTTGTTGGGAAAGAAAAACCTTGTATTGTATTACAGGACCAGTTCAGTACATTTAAAGGTCTCAAATATTCCGTCTCCAAGAATTACGATCTTACTTTTCAAACTTAATCGTAAAAAATATCTTTTTCCAAGAAAATAACGACACTAGTTACTCCCTATGAAAAATTCCCGGATAAACTAAAATTTCTATTAGATAATTGAAAAAATCTCAATTTATTTCAGTGGAAGCGTCCACTGTTTCAATTGGTCAAGAGCAGATACTTTTACAGCAAAGTTGTAACATTTGAGTGGATGAGCCCATTGTTGCATTTTTCATTCAGAAGTAGATAAACTTGAATTGTTCAGGACTGCAAGAGTGGTACTTTTAATACCTGCCGCTGCCTGACACCTCCTGTTATTGTTTGACACGCTAACGAAATATTTCGATAAAGATCTATACCTGACACTTTCCTGACACAGTCAGGTATATATTTTGTATCGAAATATTTCATTAACGTGTGAAAGGAAAGTGTCAGGTATAGATCTTTTTATGAAATTTTCCGTTTAGGTTTGTCAGGAAAGTGTCAGGTATGAATTTTTGTCAAATTTTTTCTCTAACGTGTGTCGGGAAAGTGTCAGATATACATTTTTTGTCGAAATATTTTGTTACCGTTTGTCTGGACAGTGTATGGGTTTTTTGTCGAAACGTTTCGTTAATGTGTGTCTGGAAAGTGTCAGGTATAGTTTTTTTTGATCGAAATGTTTCAGTAACATGTGGGGGAAAGTGTCAGGTATAGTTTTTTTCATCGAAATGTATTTCGTTAACGAGTGTCCTGAAAATACCAGGTATAGATCTTATAGAGTTAGATTCATGCATACGCATAAAATGGCTGGATACATCCCGGACAAACCTTGTAAGCCCAATTGACGTGGCCAAATGGAAAGGCAGAGGACAATCATGAGAGTTATCTAATAGGAAAGTGTCATCGAAATATTTCGTTAGCGTGTGTCTTATAATGGCAGGAAATGTCAGACAGCAGCAGGCATAAAAAAGTACTTCCGGTGCTTGCAAGCGTCACTTAATGACTAATTCATTTCTTTCAGGTACGTCTGCATATTAAATCAGTTAATGATTTTGAATGGTTGAAGCAATCCCGATTTTATTTCAAAGAGGACTTAGACCTGTGTGTAATCTCCATCACAGATGTTAACTTTACCTACATGAATGAATTTCTCGGTTGTACCGAGAGACTCGTAATTACACCACTCACCGACAGGTAAGTAAAAAACGAATGGGTTTACTAAATCATCGAATACATAAGTAATATTAGGAGCATGCAAATTTGTCCCCGGCAGGTTTTTTTTAAAGTTAGTTAACTAGTATGATTATCAAACATCAAAATATTTTTCGTGACTTTCCATGAACTTACACTAACGTTCCAGGAGGTTTCGAGTTTCATCTTGATAAAATAGGTGCCGATGACCAAACGGTTAGCAGCGCAGTTAAAATGGACTCGGCGACCAGAGTTCACACTCCTACTGAGACTGGCATCAATTCCCTTGGAAAGGCATGAACCCGTCTACTCCCCCCCCCCCCAGCTATTATGTGGGGAATGACACCACTTTCGAAGCTTGTGATATGTCAAGCCCGGGCAGGGACAGCTGTTGCCGTGGTCAGCACAAGGGCACTGCTATTGCTACATATTCATTATTTTGATACAACATTTCGACCGATACATTCGTTGGCCTTCTTATATTTACTGAAATGAGATGCTCTCATTATTCCATAAATTTTCAACAGAATGTTTCAATCGGCGCATTCTTCGGCGTTCTGAAATTCTGAAATAGAA
This sequence comes from Thysanoteuthis rhombus, assembly GCA_963457665.1. NCBI lineage: Eukaryota > Metazoa > Mollusca > Cephalopoda > Oegopsida > Thysanoteuthidae > Thysanoteuthis > Thysanoteuthis major. The sequence continues at coordinate 33,162,720 of OY735218.1, forward strand.
TATGTGGAATAATTAAACAGTCACCTTTATTTCCAGTCGAATTTTGATTAATTCAAATTATAATCTACACTACTAATCTGCTTGTCGCGATTATATCCCTTAGGCTGTGATTGGTCAATTAGTCAAAAACTAACCAATCACGAGAGAAAGACTTTTAGAACGCAGAAATTTGAATAAAGCAGACGACAGGGATGGATTCTCTTTGTTTCTTTGTTACAGAACGGAATTACATATTTGTTTAAAAATTGAGTCAAGATTCAGTTTAACAAACCAGATAAATTATCTTAATGTATCACTTATTTTTTTATAAAAAAAAAACAAACGAAAATATTACTTTTTCTATTAAAAATATAATTTTATTGCTATAAATTATACATATTAAGATATTATTTGTGCTATTCAAATCACTACTCGTTTCTTCACTGTAAATTAAATGAACTGAAGTATTACTTATTCTATTTAAGATATTCTTCATTTTTAGACAGAAAGAAGGGAGAAAAGTAAGTTAAGCACTTTATTGAAGCAAGAGAGAGAGAGAGAGAGAGAGAGAGAGAGAGAGAGAGAGAGAGAGAGAGGTTAGCTAGTTAGTGGCAATGGGAAGCACAAGGACGAGAATGAGGAGATGGAGGCTATAAGCTGAGCAGGTTTATGAGATGATCTTAGTTTTAAATACCCGAGGAATTCCTACATGTTTAGCTAGTCGGTATTATATTTTTAAAAAATTTTGAAACTTCTCTTCTTTTCGAAGATGCTACATAACCCTGTCTCAAGCACTAGGAATGTCTCTGGGCGGGGCCCCTGCAGGACCTGCGGGGACAGGAAAGACAGAGACAACGAAGGATATGGGACGATGTCTGGGCAAATACGTGGTTGTGTTTAATTGCTCTGATCAAATGGATTACAGAGGATTAGGTCGGATCTATAAAGGTAAGTTCTCATCGAAAATGACAACAAATAGAGCATTAGTCTTTTGCGTCGTCACATAACTTCAATCTTAGTTGAATGTTTGAATCGGGCTTTGTTTAACAACATTTGCAAAAATTACTTTAAATTAAAGTGTACTAGAGACTTTTAGTACAAAATTTAAATACGGTCCCCAACTAATTCGACTCTCCTCCTTGTTACAATATTGGCTATTTTGCCATCACGTGAGTTCAGATATTCGCTTACCTTAGTGAATATAGAGTTATCTCCCTTACATTTACTCCTTGTGGCGAATTTCAATTAATTTTCCTTTAAACTACAATGGCTGTCATTTCCCCGAATGAAAATGAAATTGATAATTAGTACAAAAAAATCGAGGCAGTGATGGATTTTAAACTAATTTTTCTCTGAAATTAGTTCAAATCATCGATACTATTTGAAAAAATATAAATGAATAAATTTATAAATGATTACTAACATTAAAAAACCCCAAAAGAAACAACTAAAAACTCAAACCAAAATTTGCAAATTAATGTCACCGTATATTTCATACGTATTTTTCTCGACTTGGTGATGGTGTAATGGATACATAAATTATCTGTCTAATCTCCAAACTAACATTCAAATCACGGCACGGCTCCCTTAGATTTATATACCCGTTTGCTTTAGTGTGGCCTTTTACGAAAAGATAACAAACACAAATAAGCAGACTAAGAAATGACATGAAGTTTCACACACACACACACACAAACACACACACACACACACACACACACACACACACACACACACACACACATATATATATATATATATATATATATATATATATATAGGCTTTCAACCCTAATTCTCATCTCGTTTATTCGTCTCTTTCAACGCGACAGTTGTGTATTTGTATATGTATATATGGTCCGACTGAATCAATTATAAATTGCGTCAGATAATTGCATAGAAACTTATTTGAAACGATCTCCCGTCATTACATGGTTAATATATTACTCAATCTTGACAACGTAAATGAAATAAACAATCAAAGAAAATTAGGCTGCTGCAAGAATCGAACATGCCACCGATAAGGTAGCCACTTCAACGTAGTGATGCTCTTACCATTGAACTAAAGAGCCGCCAGTAATACAAAGGCCAATACACATGTGTACATACACCCCCCCCCACACACACACATACATTCGCTATAGACATGCATTGAAAAGGAGGATGAAAGTATTATCACTAGTCAGGTATTGATGAAAGCGCTCCTAATAGGATAGGACTATAATATATAATATCATAATGATATTATAATATAATAGATGTACATTTATTATGGAAATACATTACAAATAAGGAAAAAAAAGATCCTTAGTGGCAAGATATTGAAGGAATACGTATAATTTTTGTATTAAAAATCATGATACTGTACATTTTCGAATTTGAAAATGTTCATTTCGATGATTCGTTTTTTATTGTCTCCAGGTTTGGCTGAATCTGGCTCTTGGGGTTGTTTTGATGAGTTTAACCGTATTGAGCTACCTGTATTGTCGGTGGCAGCCCAGCAGATCGCCATTGTTCTCACCTGCAAGAAAGAAAGAAAACATACATTTATATTCACAGACGGAGACACTGTCGAAATGGACCCAGAGTTTGGACTCTTCCTAACCATGGTAACGGCCACTGCCCCTTTTTGGTCTCTCACCACAATCTACTTATATAATTCACCACGTGATTGGATTTATCATTGTCTGTACTATCCGTTAAGGAAGATAACTATTACATACTAATCTTTATGTATTTCTAATTTATTCTCATTTATTATCTTATGAAATTCTGAGGTGAAGAATTTTCATTAAATACCAGAAATTAGTGTATCGCTTTCTGGAACATCTAGTTCCTTGATTTGAAGTCCTTGGTTGGAGGTTGTTGTTAAAATCTTGGATACAATTACAAATTATGCTTGTAAATAATGAAAAGTAAAATATCATAAATAATGAAAAAGTATTAATTCCTGTATCGGTGTCACAAGCATGAACGAGCTGTATAAATATCGTGCTTATTATTCCAAACATTGATATTATTATTGATTGTGATACAGATATTCCAGCTAAGGTAAAAAGCCCTACTTGGCAGAAAACTCAATTGTGAACTGAAATAGGTGCATCAATACCGTTGCTACTTGTCAATAGGCTTGGTATAAACTTTCTGTGCAAACTTACCGTTTCACTGTATTGTGAGAGAAAAGTGCAGACTTCAAGAGATCAAGATCAAATACATGTCACTAAGTAACCCACAAAGTATCATGATAAAGTAAATGAGAGTGCTGTCAAAATTGGAATGCGTCCTCAAGGCTGGAGCGTTCTCGACGCCGGTAAATTTATGAAACTTCCGGCAGAATAAAGGACAGGACATCTTAAAATAAACAGTTAATGGAATTTCTAAGTCTGACACATCATTTTTAGATATATTTCCTCGAACTGGAAATTTATTGGCAAGACAGATTCTAATAACTAAACCTATTAAACAATTAGATTTTTTCTTTAATTGAGTAATATATTGGATGATTTGTTGCTTAGTCTCGTTGAAGATTAGTGTAGAGGTTTTAAAAATAATATTGATAAGTTTAGAAATTATGGAAAGAGTGTGACTTTACAAGGTAATTTTTGAGGAAGTCTGATGAAATATTCAAGGGAAACTGATCCGTATATTGTGTTGAATATTGTTTACCCGTAAGTATATTTAACTATGAGTTTATTTTTGTTTCAAACTTGACGCGTAAATATGTCTATAATCGGAGATGCCCAAAGAGGTATAATGAAATAATAAGCTGATAAAACGAATATATATGTAGCCTACCACAATATGAGGAAAACGTTTATTTCATTTTTTAAAATTTTATACTCTTTGTTCTCTAGAACCCTGGATACGCTGGACGACAAGAACTTCCTGAAAACCTCAAGATTAATTTTCGCACCGTGGCGATGATGGTACCGGATCGAGGAATAATTATGCGAGTGAAATTGGCCAGTTGTGGTTTCCTACAAAATATCATGCTGTCCAAAAAATTCTTCACACTTTACAAACTATGTGAAGAGCAGTTAACAAAGCAGGTATGTCTTTGGAAAAGAAGACAGGTTATTATTACGTTTAGCGTCTTATATTCCGATTACTCATCAACTGTCAAGGGAGGTAATTTTCAGGTATCAAAGGGAGTTAATTCTCAAATTCCGTTTGAAATTAGATTTGAAATAAATTGCATTGAATTATGGATGAAGGTTAGAGTTATCTGTTCGAATGAATAATTATTGATTGAAATTCGTCCCAATAAATCATTTTGATTTTTTGTGCAAATGTTGCTCGTTCCAATAAGATAAATTATCAGGGGAGTTAATCTTTAAGTTGATTATAATTTTTATTACTTCCTTTTTACAGTTGAATGATCGTAAGAACACAGAACGCTAAAAGAAATAATTACCCAACAGAAAATCTTTGATTTTCCCAAATAGTTGACAGATCGAACCAACGAGTGAAGAACACCTGTTGTACAGTGAACACTCGTTGTAACGGCGCTCGCTCTAACGACAATATTCAATAACACACGCACCCTAACGGCACGTTTGTTTCTACATTCTCTCGAGATTATTGTTGGAGGTTAGTTCACAGTAACAACACACGAAGATTACAGGGTAATATTTTAAGAATTTAAATTAGTAAATTATCAAAATAATGGACATTAAACCGTGAAAGGGTATTTTTGTCTTTATATTTTGGTTTTTCGTTAACAATACACTTGGTATTAAATCCACACTACATTATAAAGGTTTATTCGTTATAATGGAAGTGTACTATATTTTGCTACGTGGAAGTGCTGGAGGCTGAACACTTAACGGCACGAAGGATTGAATCGGCAAGACGATTTCAAACTCTGGCTGGGACATTTAGTACTAATTCCTATTGGAAATGCGTGGATCCATCTTTTCTCGGGTCAGCTATGAGGAAATAACGCACTGACTTGCCTCTTCAGCTATGTTTGGCAACCAGTATAGGAGACGTATGATAATACGTATATAGTATATGGAGACAATTCAGAGAATTCATGTGGATATTTCTAGAGATTGCGCTAAAATTTTTAAAAATAATTTTTAAAATCCCTTTTAAACAATCATGTTAATCACATTACCAGAAATGGTGGTGTTATTGTTATTGTTGCTGTTGTTGTTGATGTTGTTGTTGTTCTTCTTGTTTTTCTTCCCCTTCTTCTCATTATTATAATTATTATTTATTTGCAATCTCACACCAGTTGCCTGGTGGTAACCGCTGGAGTTTGAGTGACAGCAAGTCTCCTCAAGTCTCCAGCCCTCCTCTCCTAGTACTCATAGGTTGCAGTAATACTGCGATTTACAATTTCACACCGGTTGCCCAGTGGTTATTGCTGAAGGCTGAGTGACAATAAGTCTCCTCAGGTCTTCGGCTAACGTCTCCTCTATCTTTCGCATATCATGACAGAGCTACAATTCGTTGCAGTACTTATATCTCTAGTACCTTCCTCAGTATCCGTGCAGTTCCCAGTAGTGCTGTGGTATGTACGGTCTCTATCCTTCCCCTAATCCCGATCTCCTCCAGTCTCTCCCTCAGCATTTTGGGGACAGCTCCTAGTGCACCCACTATGACCGGTACTACCCTGGTTTTCATGTTCCACATTTTCCTTAACTCCCTTGCTAAGTCCTGGTATTTTTCCCTTTTTTCACCCTCCTTCTTTTTTACTCTATGGTCTGCAGGCACAGCAACGTCTACTATTTGGCAGGCCTTCCTTTTTTTGTCTACTATTACTAGGTCTGGTCTTCTTGCCTGGATAGGGTGGCCAGTTTAAATTATTATTATTATTATTATTATTATTATTATTATTATTATTATTATTATTATTATTCAGGTTCATTACGACTTTGGTCTACGAAATATCCTATCCGTGTTGAGAACTCTTGGTGCATTCAAGAGAGCAAATCCACAAGACAGCGAACCAACCATCGTGATGAGAGTACTGAGGGATATGAATTTATCAAAATTGGTTGGTGTTTTCATTTCTCCCTGGTTGTTTATTTAATCCGTGATTACTATTAATATTGAAACCAGGCTCCCGTACTGCTACTGCTGTACTGAATTCGATTCTTGATTGGTGTTCTAAACTTGTTGCCTTGTGCCACACCAAATTGAAATCAGTAAATGGATGTTTCAAGTTCTTATGTAATTATTTGCCAGGTTGATGAGGATGAACCTCTCTTCATGTCATTGATTGACGATTTATTTCCTGGGATGAAACTGGATAAAGCGGGCTACCCAGAGATGGAAGCTGCCATTGCACAACAGGTGAGATTAATTTCTGTCTGAATCTTTTTAGAAGAGGGATCATCAATACATATAGATGTTGTTTTTTTTTTGTTTTTGTTTTTACTGTCGTCCTCATCTTAATTGTTACACACAAAATGGGCATCAACATGATTATGACCCTGAGGACTCTCTCACTCAAAAATACACAGCCAAATGAGGACGTTCTGCACCTACGCTCAGAATCCCCCCTCTAGAACCAAGATTCCAAACCCTCCCTATTTATGACACCCATCCGGCCAAAAGGTACAACAGTCAAAACGTTACGTTCAAAAGATGAACCAAGATGAAGACAACAGCCTGGAAAAATATATATCCATATAGGTGACTAGTTTCTTCACTCTTGCACAGAGGAAGAAGTAAACCCCGTTTTATTTGAAATTGATTTCATTTAGTTGTTTTGAATTTCCATATGAAATACAGGCGATTTCCATCATTACGGTGACCTCAGGGATCAAGATTGCTGTTATAACGGTTGGATTTTATACGAAGTGTGTTAACTATGGAAAACCGAAAAGTACAGACAGGAATAACTTTTTATTACTCTTTCACAGTCCAATGCCTGATATACGGATTATAGAACCGCAAATGAAATGAATCAATCAAAAACTAATTATAATTATACTAACCATATACATAGTAGTATGTAATTGTTCGTTGAACATAGTAGATTTTTGGAAAATATCTTGTAAAGGCAAAAGTTTGAGAGTCCTAATAACCGATAAGATATAGAGAAGGCTAGCTAAAAATCCTGAAAATATTTCAACTAAGAATTTAAATACATTTACGGTAGCCGCTTTTTTTGTTAAATAGTACTACTTACTTTAATGGTCGGAAGATATCCGATTTAGATAATTGCACTAAAAAGCAACAATAAAATGAACAAAACTTATCAAATATCTCAGTGTTCAAACAAGACTAATTTTATTGATACAACACCTAGGTAATGAGCGAAAAATATGGCACGAATAATGTTTTTGCTTATAAGCAGCATATCAATAATCGGATCGGCCATAACTCACCCCCTACAGAATCTCTTCACGAGTTTAAAAATGACAACGGCGACGACAACGACAGAGACTCATAGCAAATAATAGTCCCCAGCTTTTTTTCCCGCCGGGGACAAAAAAGAAGTGTGTCGCATTTCATCTTCGTCGGAGGATGGATGCATTATAAAAGCAAATGATGTCCCCTCTAAATTCAGTGGTCCATGTGCACGAAAATCTTCGTGTATTTCTGTGATAAAAGTGTGTGCGCACTGAATGAGTGTGAAAGTGTTTCAAGGTATTTGAAAAGTCGACTAACTATTAAGAGAAACCATTAGCCAGAATATCCTTTTTAACAACTATAGATATAATATCATTACACTTATCAAGGACATAAGTATAAGTATTAATCATTAAATGATTTTAGCTATCGCATCTTTTGTAGGCACATTAATTTCCTTCATGCGCAGGCTACAAAAGGACTTTATGGCACACACGGTCACAGCTTATATAGAACCATGCTTTTGAAATATTGATTTCTGTTTTATAGGTGACGGAGGCTGGCTTGATTAATCATTCTCCCTGGATCCTTAAATTGGTTCAGCTTTATGAAACCCAAAGAGTTCGACATGGCATGATGACGCTGGGGCCGAGTGGCGCCGGCAAGACTAAGTGTATCTATGTGCTCCGCAAATCTCTGACACAATGCGGTCAGATGCATAAAGAGATGCGTATGAATCCCAAATCAATTACTGCCCCTCAGATGTTTGGTCGACTTGACGTGGCTACTAATGATTGGACGGATGGCATTTTTTCCACTCTGTGGAGGAAGACTTTGAAAGCAAAGAAGGTCGGTATCTCATTGTCTGGTCAATGCTTCTCTTATCGTTTCTATTATTATTATTATTATTATTATTATTATTATTATTATTATTATTATTATTTGGAATCTCACACCAGTTGCCTGTTATTATTGTTATTATTATTATGTAGATGCGAGTAGTGGAGCAGTTAACAGCACGGACAATGGAAGCTGTGAACCGTGTCCGAACTCTTCAAGGTGTTGACGTTTATCGTCATTATCATCAGCATTTGGTGTCCGTCGTTGGACATAGATTCCCCGTGCCCGATTCGCAACACCTCTTTATCGTCGCGGAGTCAATATTTTCCAAACTTGTCTTGTCTTATCTTTTGCCGGTTACAGTTTCGCATACGATATCTGAGGATCCACGCTGCGCGTCGTGATGTCCATCGGTTATCTAACTTTCTTGCAACATGACCAGCCCATTATCGTTTGAGTTTTCCCACTTTGCACTAATGCCCTGGTGGAAAGGTACGCATTAATCTCTACCCCTAGCTATGGGTAAAATTGCAGGGCAAACTGGGATCTCTAAACATTTTGAACGTGACCCATCTTGGAGAAGGACGACTTAAATTCCAAACCAGGGTGCAGAACTCCTTTAAGGTGGTTGTATGCCAGCCTCAACGTCCTTCCGTCACGTCCCACGGCCAAGCTGATACCAAACGTATTACTCTCCATTTTGGACTTTGGACATAATGAGGGCTAGAGAGGAATCCTTTCGATTAGGAACCCCAGGATCTCCATACGTTCGTCTAGGTTTGCATCCTTGAGTTGGTCACTTCAGTGTCGTCCCATCGTCTACAGAAACAGAAGACTTAATTTCTCGTATTTTTAAGTTTTGACTAGTATTTATTTTAGCATTAGTTTTATTTTCAGCGTATTGATATGTAACAGTGACTATGACATTCCGTTTAAAAAAATAGATCACGACACGTTGGTTAGTATTCGAACCTTAGGTGTCCCGATGAATATAAATGTAGTGCGATTGGCGTTTTTTGTTTCCAAGTTGACGGCCATTGATCTCATCGAGAAACTGCATTCTGTGATCCGTGAAAATCTTCACCTGATTGCTCTTGAAGTATACAAAGGGTATAGACCTGCAAAACTCCACGATCAATCAGGTGACGGTTTCCACGGATCACAACATACAGTTTCCCAATGTGATCAACGTTCGCCAATTGCTCTACACACTTGTTCATCTTAAGATGTGAGAAAAGAAAGGTGCATTATTGGTCAGAAATTAAGGCAAGTATTAACGACAGAATAGGGCTATTATATTTATAATATCTATGATCTTTGCTACTGTAAATAGTTCTCAAATGTAATAAATTAATCTAAATTTTAACACCAACAATAATGTTACCGTGTGATCATGTATTCATAGGGTGAGCATGTTTGGATTATCCTGGATGGACCAGTGGATGCCATTTGGATCGAAAACTTGAATTCCGTTTTAGATGACAATAAAACATTAACATTGGCTAATGGTGATCGCATACCGATGGACCCTTTGTGCAAAATCATCTTTGAGGTCCACAACATTGACAACGCCTCACCAGCCACCGTATCCCGTAACGGAATGGTTTTCATGAGCAGTTCTATACTCAACTGGGATCCTATTGTAAAAGGTACGTGTACTGGATGTTTAGTTTGAAAGTTAATGATAATGGTTGAGTGGAGTAACGTATTCAGCAATAAGGCTTGATCAAAGATGGTCAAGGTTAGTACGATCAACGGATACATATCTCATATTCGGTAAAATCAAAGGAGAAAATGTGATCTACTACACGTCATGCTGATGTGGATTTGACCAGGCAATGCATAGTTTCGCAGTAAACATTTGTAGCATTTATGAAGAAATAGCCTTTTTCTCTTTGTGTACCTGACGAATACTGAAGGGTGGTTCGACCAAAAAGTTACTTTAACAACATCAGGAACACAGAGAAAGTATTCAGTAGTACTTTTAGTTGCCTATTTAGTTGTTTAATGTCATCACCTTAGGCTCGCTCTGTGTTTATTATGACTTTGATATGTAGTAAACAATACCGATACAAAGATACTTTGATATTATTTCCGTACTTTCTGTCAGAATATCTGTGATATCAGGCTTTTCCTAAGTGGTCAAGTAAAAAAACAATAGAATAGAATTGGAACACAAGAGAGAAAATAGTACTTCCAATAGTTGAAATTATTATTTTTTTTTCTTTTGGATGTGTCCAAAATCTCTATTACTAGCTTTGTCTGTCCCCAGTTAACTGACGCAATCTATTTTTCTATCAATCATCTCCGGTTAACTGACGTCATTTCTTCTTTTTTTTATCAATCTCGTGATAGATATAAAATTACGTCATCAGCAATCATAAGCATAGATTAAAATTGTTTATTTTAACAGCGTTAATTATGTTGCATTTCGGACGATAATTTTCGATTAGTTTTTGATGCAGTGATTATCTATTTTAACGAGTATCAACTTGAAAACCTAATTAGGAAGAGATAGAATTATTATAGAAACAAATGTTGACAAGTATTGTCAAATACTACCAAGAATTGTATGTACAACTGTTCCTTTTCTAGTTTTAGATATACTTTATAGTTTCCCTTCTAGCTCCCCCGCATCCGCAGTTTCTATTCCAGTGGTCCTTGTAATCCATGGTTTACATTCCAGTGGTCCCCCATACCTTTCAGCAGTTTTCTTTTCAGAAGCCTCACTCCGGTCCGTGTCCTCCTTTTCAGTGGTACATTGACTGAGCATTAGAATTCCATTTTTGTTTAAACAATTATTTAATTTTGTCCCAGCCAAAAACTGTTATAAAATCAACATAAATATATTTCTACTCTGCAGGTTGGTTAGAAACAAGACCTGCTAACCAAAGAAGTTTTATTTACACCACATTCGAGAATTCTTTCCCAGAGTCGTATATATTTCTAATCCAGAAACTGAAACCAAAAATGGAAGTAAGCTTTTTCGTTTTATCTTTTTCTATCAATTTTCAATTTGTACTCGAAGTGATGTGGGGAGGGGGTGAAGAGGGACATAGGTTTCGTAATTTTGTTCTTCCTTTATAATTCTTCATTGTTTTACAATCTATTATAACCCACTTCCAGCTTACTAGGCCCGTTGAAACGCCACAAATACCCCATTGACTGTATATTGCGGGAAGACGTTCTGTACTCTCTCAAGTTGCAGGACAGTTTAAAATTCAGAGCTGTCCGTCTCCTTGTTTTCTAGCTTTACTAACTAAGACTGAAAAGCCAGGTCTGTCCTGCTATGTAGCTGGGGTGGAGCTGACTCGACCAAATAATTTTGGAGAGTCTTGATTTGTTCTTTATTTATCCAGGAAAATTGGGGCCCACCTATACTTGAGACAGATGATGAATTAATGGTTTTTTTTACATACGTCAAAATGCAAGTGTCAGCTTATATGCATGTCTATACAGCACATTCTCATTTTTCATTTCATTTATTTTTTCAGCTCCTTGAATGCAATTACATCGCCCAGGCAATCCACCTACTTGAAGGTCTAATTCCGACGGGAGAGGAAATCAAAGAGGTACCTGAATCCCATCTAGGCAATCTGATTGTTTTCTCCTTGATGTGGTCTTTGGGAGCTCTGCTAGAACTTGCAGACCGATTCAAGGTAAGTACAATTTGCCACCAAAGTAAGAATTCATTTGGATAAGAAAAAAACTTGATAGTGATTTCAAATGAGATTACCAAATGCTACCAAGAATCTTGAGGGATTTGATCCTGAAAATAAAATTACCCCAACAAGTATTTTCCTTCGAAGCACTTCGCTTGGACATATATACGGTAATATCAGAGAGGACACTGCTCACAAAGGGTAGCAGCTGAAGTTCGTACTGAATTCAGTTCGCTCAGTTCAAATTCCTGAGTTTTTGGATAACACCTATTTTGATGGTGTTAACAATTATCTAAATGCCACATTGTATGGATACTTAATATAACGTTGATCTCTCCAGATCGCTAGCCTCAACCTAACTTTTGACATGCTTTCCCCATCGCAAGTTCTACATTGGTTGTTCTTGGGTTGGATCTCCGAACATTATTTTTATACTGAAACTCATTCGGAAAAACTCTAACATTTTTTTCATTACAGCTATTTTCACACGTGTAAATAGAGTAAATAATATTTTTTCATTTGTTGTGTTGTGAAATAAGAAATATGTTAGAAGACATTTTTTTTCCTTAGTTGTCATATTTGATGTTATTTTTCACGGACCAACACCTGTTATTCTTACTGGTGTATTTCTATCACAACTCTAACTGCCATGTATTTCTAAAAACACATTCTTTATAACGAAATATGCAATCATAATTCTTTTTTTCAAAATTATAGACAGTATGTGATCATATGTGCTCAGAAATTATTTAGTTAACGTAAAAAAGTGAAGCGCCCGTCTTTTAAAATTATGGTGGCCGATGACAGAATCCCGGTTTCTGTAAGCTGCGCCAGGTTAGTGGTCCGTGCAAAATTTCAAGTCTTGCAGAGAACAGGACTTTATTCTTTCAAGTTTTTATAACCACCCCCTTGGTAGGATACAAGTGCAACAAAGGGATACTTCAACCCGTATCACACAGCTTGGGGTGTTCTCAATTAGCTGCTGAGTGTGCAGGGAAATTTGTTGTAATGAAGAGTTTTCACACTCTTTGCTCACATGGGAATTGAACCCGGAATCTTTTGCGTGTGAGTCAGACGGGTCATCTATTATACAATCTGCGCAGACTCAGGTAATCAAAACTAATCACTACTAACGTATTCCTACTGATAAAACGTGTGTCAGTTTCTAAGGTAAACAAACCTGGCTGCTGCTGGGTCAAGTAAGGTCACCGGCTTCCATCCCAAACTGAAGGTGATTACTTTAAAGCTTGTATTGTCCATGTACCAAAAATTATGTATAAGTAAACTACTGAAGACCTTTGTATCTCCCCCCCTCTCTCTCTTTCAACTTGTCAAACAGAATCTTAAAATATAGGGTGAAAGTAACTCCCGAATTCAGGTTTTTAAGAACAAGGAATTGGGCGACGATTGTTCTTGTTATGGTGGGAAAAAACAACGCCAACTCTAACTTGGCCCGGAGCTTGACAAAGGCACTAATTTGTTTGAATTTCAGCTGCAAGAATTCATGCAAGAAAACTGTCCCAACATCTCTTTACCACCGACAACAGCAAACGATACAATATTTGAATTCCTTGTTTCCGAACAAGGTACCTGGCAACACTGGTCGGAGAAGGTAAGTATAAACGCTGTTAAGTCATGCCAGGTGGTTGTAGTAGCTGTGTGTTTCTCACTGGTTTTAATGGTTTTAAGTAACTATTTCTGCTTCACTTCTGGGTCACGGTGATTTATTTATGTGAGGTGTAGATATATCTATAACCTTTTCGTTTCCTAATGAATCATATCGCATTTCGGAGGATACTTTTCGTTTTATTTTTGTTGCAATGATTATTTTTGTTTCGGATGTTTCAACGGGGATTAACATGAATAACAAATTGGCAACAAATAGTTCAATTACAGAAATAAATATTCACAAATGTTGCCAGATGCTATCAAAAGTTACATAAACAACGTCGCAGATTTTGAACAGAGTCTCTTCTTTTCCTTCTTAAATGGAAGGTAGCCGGGAAAAAATACGGAAAATACCCTACCGTTTTTTTATTCTTTTACTGCACTTTACTAACTGAGTATTTTTTTATGTTGGTTTCTTAATCAGGTATCCACGTATCATTATCCGAAAGACACAACCCCAGAATACACATCAATCTTAGTCCCCAACGTAGATAATGTGCGCACAGATTTTCTGATCCACACAATCGCCAAGCAATCGAAAGCAGTTTTACTGATCGGAGAACAAGTGAGTTGAAAAAAAAATTGCTCATATTTCATTATCATCTCCACCAACAACAGATCGGTTTAAATACTGTCGCTGGGTTTAGGATTTCCGTGTGCTCTTACATTTGTTTATATCTATCTATGTGTCAGGATTTCACCAAGCCCTAACCGTTCAAAGTTGGAACTTGAAAATTTTCACCCCTATCCTCAATGAGTGGGGAAAACTTTTTTCTTTTTTTTTTTTTGCCTCGCAATAGCTTTTTGGTGAAGGGGGTTCAAATTTGTAATGTGAGTTTATCCTAAATTGATCCCCTAGTTTGTGTCCGATATCAATCACGCTTGCTTTCCTTTGATCATGAATTTGTGGTTCAAACCCTACAGGTAGCATTTTTTTATCAAGGAATCTTCAATTCAACTACTACCACTGCCTCATTCACGTGGTAAAACGAAACATATATGGATGGGGGTGATTCATAATTTCCCATAGAATGCTAGTTTGTTCAGTCTTTCAAGATTTTGAAATGAACTCACTTCGAAGCAAAGAGATGTACCGTTATAGCTAGGACCGGTTCTTGATTAGGATTGATTATAGAGAAGTATTAGGGTTTGTCCTTGAAGATGAGCCGCTTGAGTCAGGATCGGTTCGAGAGTTCCTGGTGCTCCTTATTTTGACCGTTTTTATTCTGTTTAATTTTCCATTTTTCCATTTGTATTAGAGGAGTTCTACTGTCTCAGACACATGACAGACGCCCCTAGCTTTTTGCACACTGAGGAACTGTTCGTGTTGCCAGAACTGAAGACCGACCTTGGCTAAAATTAGGGTTGTCATTGATGGAGCTTGCTGCTAGAGTTAGTTCTTGTTCTCGATGGAGATGTGCTGCTAGAATGAAGTTTTTTAAATACTTTGCAAGAGCCTTGTTACTAGAGTTAGGGTTTGACATTGAAGGAAGCGTGCTGCAAGAGTTCGGTTTTGTACTTGAAGGAGATATGCTGCAAGACACAGATTCAATTCTTGATGGAAATGTGTTGCTTGATTTAGGGTTCTCCACAAAAGAGACATGCGACTATAATTAAGATGATTCAGGGTTCGTTTTCCATGGAAATGCGCTGCTAGAATTAGGGTATTTCCATTGAGGGAGATGTATTGCTAGAATTAGTGTTTGCCTTTGAAGGAATTGAGCCGCTAGAGTTGATGTTTACTCTTGAAAGAGACATACGTCTAGAGTTATGTCTTTTCTTCGAAGGATACACGCTACTAATATAAGCATTTGTTCTCGATGGTGATGTGTAGCTCGAATAAGGGTTTTCTTTCTTGAAGGAAACATCTTGCTACTGTTAGAGCTAGTTCTTTTGAGTGAAAAAATGACCAAAGCCCTTTCTGTGGTGATTTCTGTTTGGTCTGTAGTTGAGATAAGATGAATAACTGAAGAATTTTATTTGATAAGATGACCAGTCTGGAATCATGTTTCTTATTCTATCTTATTGGAATCCACCAACCAAAACCGTAAAAACAGGTTCCTTCACTTATTAAGTTGGTCTGACTGTCTGTTTTGCTGGCCATTTATCCGAGGACGTAAAATTTCAATATCTATTCCTAATTATGTCTAGAAAAACTGTAATTTTTTTCGAAATCCCGTCTCCAAAAGAGGTTTCAAAGGGGGGTGGATTTGCAGTTTGAGTTTATGCTTAATTGGTCCCTTACTTTGTGTCCCTCAGTGTTCACATTTGTTTTAAGGTTTTTTTTAATCGGGCTTTTTAGTGATCGAATGAAAGACGTGAAGGGTAATTAACAAATCACCCCGTTTCTCCATCTTTTTAAATTGCTCACCCAAAGCTGTCACGGGACTGTTTCTATAGCGTGAATAACCTGATCTGTTTTATTTCATATTTCATATTTTATTTTTGCAGGGAACTGCCAAGACGGTTATGGTGCAAGGATATTGTGGCAAATACAACCCCGAGGAACATTTATTCAAGAGTTTCAGCTTTTCCAGTGCCACAACGCCTGGAATGTTTCAGGTGAGCTCTTAAGAACCAACCTTTTGTTTCATGCCTTCCAAGACCCGATTAGTATTCAGTTTGGCATTAGGGGATGCAGGGTAACGCAATGGTTACCAGCACGGAAAACGGAATCGAGTTGGAGTCATCATCATCATCATCATCATTCTTTATCGTCGGTCGTTGGACATAGACCTTCCCAAGGATTCGCCACAATTCTTTATCATGGGTATTGCAGAGCCAGTATTTCCTGAATTTGTTTAGTTCATTTCTCCATCTAGTGTTCTGTGGTCCTCAATTTCTCATATGATCTTTGGGGATCCATGTTGTGAGACGTGATGTACATCGGTTGTCTTTCATTCTTGCAACATGGCCTACCCATTGCTATTTTAGTTTTTTAAGAGTTTCAATGATGTCTCAGACTCCCGTTTTCATCCTTATATACTGTGCTTGTGATCTCTCCATGCAAGGTTGAGCATGATTCTCTCATGTACACGTTGCATACTTCTCAGTTTGTAGGTCTGTCTCTTGGTTATGTTCCATGTTTCAGCTCCATAAGTGACTGTCGGGAGAATGCATTGGTTTTTGCACTAATTCCGTTGCAAAAGGAATCAACCCAATTCTCTTTATCTTGATGAAATATTCCGTCGTTAAGCTGCGGTGGTTGATGGAAAAGAGACTGAGAGAATGAGCAAATGGACTAAACCACTTTCTTATAACTACCTGACCTTGTCAGGCAGTGGTGGCAAAAAGTAGTTAATCCCGTAGTCAACCTTGAAGGGACTAATATTTATTGGCTGATGTTACTTTAAGCGCAGTAAATTAAAGGTAATGGTAATCCTTGGTCTAACGGATGTAAAATATGGTAGTTGAATGTAGCAGAAAGCTGAAAAAGTCATATAAAGACCTTCAAAAGTATAAGTGAACAACGCATTGATCAGATATCAATGAAATAAGGAAGTTAAAAGCCATTAATTTGTTCTTTATCAGAATATTGCGCATTCTGAATTCGTTTAGATCCGACAGAAACAGTGCATTTATTGCAAAGACTCTTTGTGATGCTGCCTTTTATCATTATCCATTTTGGAAATTGAACTTTAATACATTTATAGAGAAAAATGTATGAAAGATAGCATCAAACGGGGTTGAACTAAGCGGGGTGTTACAGTAAATAATCCAAGTTGCTTGAAAGACATTAGCAAATGGTGAACTTTGTTGAACTGTGCCCACAATAATATTTTTTTTCTGTTTTCACCAGCGAACGATTGAAAGTTACGTGGACAAAAGAATGGGCACCACTTTTGGACCCCCAGCCGGGAAGAAGCTCACTATATTTGTAGACGACATCAATATGCCCGTCATTAATGAATGGGGGGATCAGGTAAGTCAGACTTTCTCAAATGGGAGGACGAGAAATAGGAATGAAAACAAAATAAAAAGAGTTTGATCACTGAATTTGCCTAGCTGCCATCGAGAATAATTAAGGTCCTCAATGAAGCGCAGACCCATGTTTCTTACTAAATTAATTATGTAATTTATCAAATAGACCCACTTCAACGCAACTACAATGCCGTATCAGTGTTTTTGCATAATGAGAAAAGATCTCGTATTGTTTCGAGAACAGACATTTACAAAGAATTTTTCGTACCCTTTCTTGTTGTTAACAGGACATTTCGGCCAACCAATTCATTTAGAGTGAGTCCACCATGCACGAAGAGTCTGGCCAATAAATGTATTTATGTTATTCCTTGTAAATGTGGGAAGATTTACATCGGAGAAACGGGCAGAACCCCCAAGAAATCTACTCGAAGAAGTCATAACCAGTGGTGAAATAGAACGGTCTTGAGCGACTGACCGTATCTGGAACGAGGAAGGCAAACACTATCCTCTCTGGGAAGAAGTCCAGATTTTAGACAGGGAATGCAATTGGAAACTGAGACTAAGTAAAGAGGCAGTACACATCAAGTCGACTGAGTGCATAAGTCAAACATGCGCGGAAATCCCGGCTTAACAAGGAAAGAAAAAGATATCATTCGAAAATAGTGATGGATTCTGAACATTTATAATACAGAATCCAAGTGTTTTTCAGTTAAGAGGTTATTGTCAAATGAATCAGACACTGTGCTTTGTATTGTACCTATATATTGGTAATCTTTAATGCAGGTCATAGGTTACTTAGATGAAAGATAATTCAAAGAGCGTACACAAAAAATGCTTGAGAACCGCTGAGCTGAGAAACTGGTTGGATGAATCAAGGAGTAGAGTTAGTTGATCATTAAGTTGTTTTACATGAAATCACTGATTTATCTTGATAAAATAAATTGAAAAAAAATTGTTATAGGCTTAGTAATTAATGGTTCATTGATTCCATCCTTTGATCAAATCTTAATCTTTCTATTTGAATTCTTCCTTTTCAGGTAACCAATGAGATCACTAGGCAGATGATGGAAATGAAAGGCTTTTATAATCTGGATAAACCCGGAGAATTTATGACAATCATTGATATTCAGATGTGTGCAGCCATGATCCATCCAGGAGGTGGCCGTAACGATATACCACAAAGACTTAAACGCCAATTCTGCGTCTTCAACTGCACGTTGCCCTCAAACAATTCTGTCGACAAGATTTTCCAAACTATAGGATGGGGTCACTTTTGCATTGTAAGGAAAAGTTATGATCTGCCCTTACTTTCTTTTTTTTTTTTTGCTTAATCCACCACGGGACCAAAAAGAGGAAATCGGTGGGGGGCATAGTTACTTCTATGCTGGACAACCAGCGCACAAAGGAAAATAATTTTCACACAAATGATTTCAAATGTAGATAGCTGAGTTTTTATTGAAAAAAAAAATTGATTCCCTAACATCATTCCCTGACTAATAAGAGATGTTCAGAATCACTTGACAAAAAATTTACAACAGCAATCATTGAATTTTCTAAAGCTAAAATCATTGTCAATTATAATTATCAAGAGGCATGATTAATATCAGTTGACCTATATAGATAATTTATTTTTGATATTTTGATACCCCACTTCCAATTTTCGAATAGTTTTTACTTGAAATGATAATAATTCCAATTCAGACAAATACTTTTTCTCTTGTAGGAAAGACATTTTGAACCAGAAGTCATTGAACTGGTTTCATCGTTGGTACCAGCAACGAGGGTATTGTGGCAGAAAACCAAAGTGAAAATGCTTCCAACACCAGCAAAATTTCACTATGTATTTAATCTACGAGACTTGAGTCGTATTTGGCAGGTAAGAAGGCTCATCATTTTAGATCATAATCTCCTTTTAATATAAAAGTCTGAATCAAATTTGTTGGTTGTATGTCTGTTCAGTTACAGTGGAAACAAGTTTACAGTGGAAACGCAAGTTTTACTTTCTACCTCTCTTTTAAGCAGATTACAGAGAGAGAGAGCAAAACTTTTGTGATTGACTGCTGATCTTTTGTGTTCATGTGTAAGTGATGCAGCTGAAAATCTTACGTGGATAGAATTTCTAACTTATCCGAGAATTACATATTAAAGAGAAATAAGCTAGCATATTAATGTATCCATCGATAACACTAAAAAAAATCCGCCATTTTTACGGGTAACACGCTAGTCATCATATAATATGAAAACTGATGTCACTTTTTTGTCTGTTGGTTCTATCACGCTAAAACAAACAGAAAGTGAGAAAAGGGGTAAAACTCAAATTGTGCCTGTGTTTGCACACCTTGAGCAAGCAGCTATGTGTGTTTGCGACTACTTCACCTCTAGTGCTGCTGCTGTTTTCATAGTAGAACAAAAAGGATCAAATATAGGTATCTCTGATTTTCCATGAATAAATCGTTGGAAGAGGTATATATATTCACTCGTATTTTCACCACAATATCTCCGAAAGTTCTCAATAAATTTCAACATTTCGTGGAAACGTGCATCATGGGTAAAGGGAGAATTGATTTGAATTTTGGGTGGATCAAGAAATATTTCACAGTTACTTCCCCTACATCCTAGCTATATATCGACTGATTTGCATTCAGTTTTCTGTGACAATGGGCTTTTCAGAGGTATGTGCTCTCCGAGTTCTGTCTCGATGTATAATCTATTCAAACGTAAATATTCCCGTGATTTTTTACGCGTACTATGCAAGTCGTCATATAATGCTCTGAAGAAGATGTTTATGAACATCGACATATTAAGAAATTCCCTTAAAGCTATTTCCCGTCAGTCAAATATCGATTGCATCCGAACATGTTTTTCTAATGTCTTCAAGTTGTCTAATGGACAAGAGTTCATTTTGTTACAGAATTTCTTTACTTTTGAATTTCAGAGTCGACAAGCCGTCTATTAACTTGAAACGATCTTACAAAGATAATTTAAGCATTTCAGAACAATACAGAAGTACTATTCCGATTTTGCAATATACTATTTTGATGAAATATGTTAATAAATTATGTCACTGCGTATAGATTTTCGACCATTCCAATTTCGAGGTCAAGTGTTTCTGAAATAATTCTATGCTTTGGATCTAGATCAAAGTTTGTTTTTTGTTTTTGTTTTTTTGTTGTTTTTTTTTACTCCGCTTTGACACACATAAACCCATGGTGGTCTCAAATCAGCATGGACTGGCTCCAAAAGTCATACATGGACTCGTGAAAGGCGTTGCTTTTTTAGATTTTAATAAAAACGTTATTAAGCAATATAATCATCAGCTATTAACGCACGTCTTTATCAGATTACACATCATGAACTTGACAAGTTTCGATGGAAGCAGTGCATCTACCGTACCAACCTGACGAGTTCACTGGAGAGCAATGATGAATAAGTTGTTTTAATATACTTTTTAAAAAAATATGAACG
This sequence comes from Thysanoteuthis rhombus, assembly GCA_963457665.1. Lineage (NCBI taxonomy): Eukaryota > Metazoa > Mollusca > Cephalopoda > Oegopsida > Thysanoteuthidae > Thysanoteuthis > Thysanoteuthis major. The sequence goes on from OY735218.1 coordinate 33,183,563, forward strand.
AAAAGTATAAGTATTGAGAGCCTCTCTATGCTGGTAAGACTGACATAGGTTTACATACGTCAAGGCAACGATTATTCTTTCTTATAAGTAAACTATTCGATACATTTCGTGGCATCTGTTGTTCCAGGGAATGCTGAATACTGAATCATCAGTCATCAAAGATAAATCTGATTTGATTGCTTTGTGGAAACACGAATGCACCCGAGTGATGGCTGATCGATTTACAGAGTACGAGGATCGACATTGGTTTGATAGCACTCTACAGCAGGTAAGCATCTCAGCTTTCTGATTTATACTTTGAATATAGGTACGGCTGACGACATAAGTTCACTGAGATCTCAACCTTTTTAGCGACCGATGAAAGGGGGCAGGTGTAAGATGAACGTATATAAGTATGCTTATATAAAAAGTTGCATTCATTGACTACTGAAATGTTTTCGTCTAATTGATTTTATTCTTACAGTACGCCGACTTACAGTACACTCCTCTATCACTTCTTCTATCTATCTATCTATCTATCTATCTATCTATCTATCTATCTATCTCTATATATATACATCAAAGTTCAAATCAGTAATTCAGTATCCAATGTTTGATTTTCCATAAAGGCCCCCCTCTCTCTCTCTCTCTCCCTCTCTCTCTCTCCCTATATATATATATATATATACATATATATATATATATATATATATATATATATATATATATATATATATATATATATAATAGTCAAATAATTTGAATTATCCAAATTCCGAAACATGATACCATCCCGCAGTCCCCATTACAACGTTAGACCATGGCGTTACTGATTGTAGAATTCATTATCAGAAATAAAAAATATATACGAAAAATCTATAATTTGGTCGTTTTTCCTAATTGTCAAATTATATATATATATATATATATATATATATATATATATATTGAGAGAGAGAGAGAGAGAGAGAGAGAGAGAGAGAGAGAGTGTGTAATAAAGTTCCATATCCTAATCATGACCGACTATATACCAATGTATATTCATATTCTGATGGAATGAAAGATTAGTGTAATGCTTAAGTTAAATATATCTCTTAGTGTGCCGTCACTAGTTGAAGTTTAAGAATTACTGGTTTTCATACAGCACAATAATGTTCAATTTTACAAACATGCTAAATACTTTTGTGAAATATACAAACTAATAATTTGGATCACCACATGCATAATGTCAAAAATAATGCAATTCAAATCCGAGGTCTATCCAGAAACTCTCCAGCCATTTTGAATGTCAGAAAAAAACAGGTTACGCGGCCTTGACTCAACTTAGAAATCAATCTGAGGGGACTTTTTTTCGTATGCATAGATAGGAAATCATCCGTGGGATTACTCAGTCGTAACTGAGACGCCATTGCATAGCATTCACAATGACCGGTTCACCCTATCATTTTTGACTTATCACAAAGAAATTCAAGACCGTGGTACGATGTAGATGACGTCGATGCCGAAGCAGGACTTTTCAGACTGTTTTGGAAAGCGAGAGGGATACTGGGATAAGTGTGAGGTCCCAAAGGGAGTCCTCTGAATGCAACTAAGGCGCCATTGTTCTAGGTTGGTAATCAGAAAACATCGATCAAAACTGTGAACATGTTTCTTCAATTATGTGTATGTATCACGTATACAGGCCACACCAATGGATATAAAATTCGTTTTTGGAAAATTGCTCCCAAAAATAGGGTTCAATCTGCAATGTAAGTCTATACTAAATTGGTCCCTTTGCTTGTTTTTTTTTTTTTGTAATTTTTTTTGCAATTTATTGCATGTAATTGAAACTGACAAGTTATACCTACATAGAAAGATTAAATGAGTAAATACATGCACGCATGTAAATACATGCCAGAAAAACTCCAAGTAGATTTTCAATATTCTCATGCTCCAATTAGCATAGACCTGAATTACAAGCAGAAATTTTATTTATTCTTTTGAAACAATCCAAGGCGTTATAGTGAAATAAATTCCCAAATGAATTCCTAGCAGTAATTATAGATTAATTTCTAATTAAAGAAACCAATCTTTAATTATCATAGTTTTGCAAACAGGGGCAGGATTGCCCCTTTGACTCCCGTATAAATCCGGTCCTGCCTGCCACATCCAAAGGCATGTTCTCAAAACAACCTGCAATTTTTAGCTTGATGCATAATTTGTCCTTCAGGTAGCTGACGAAGAATGTGGATCTGAACTGGCAAAATTGCTTTCAAGGGAACCTTTTTTTGTCGACTTCTTACGAGATGCTCCCGAAGCTACAGGTAATTCTATGTTCTGTCTCCTATTTATTAACCTGCTGAGTTAATTCACTGATTTGAAATAAAGAAAAAGTAATTCATTTCACTTAGGGTTTTATTGATGACCTTTAACTTCTTAGGAGTGGGATATTTTTGTGCTGCAAAATATTTCTCGAGCCTCTCCAGACAATTATTGCTTTGAGCGCCTTCATCACAATCTAAAAAATTGTTTCGAAACATTAACTGATTTGAAGTTATCAGAGTAAGAAGTCACAGGCCAAGAAATTCTCGCGAAATATCTTGTCAGACTCTCTAGCACAATTATTATCTTCATTGGCTTCATATCGGTTTTCTCAGCCGTATCTTGGTGGATAGATATGAGGCTCTGCCCAGGCCATCAGGTGAATCATCACCATCTTCCCCCCCTACTACTACCACAGACGGTGGGCACATCATTGAACTTATAGTAATTGTACTAATTTCGGGCTTTGCAAAGACGAACCGTTTTAAACAACACCTTTTGTATGATCTGTCAATGTTTCTAACGGTCGCCAGGTTTTCTTCCCTGTGAAGCTATTTTTGCGCAATTACCAGGTGCTTGTTACCATACACTTGCTCCTTTTGGTAACCCAAAATGATATATTTGGAGCTATTAAACCAGATGAATGTTAATTTTGTTACTTTTGAGGTGCAGTAATTTTTTTAAAATGGTTTTGTTCATTTCAAGTCAGCCATTAGAATGGCTTTTCCCTATTTCTTTCAAAATAATCGGCTGGTGGGAATTTCCTGAGCTTGACATTCATTATTTTCCCCTTATACATACCTGTGTAGGTGTGAAAGGACGGGAGGTACAATTATGGATTAATAGAATGATCAATATAGATCTTCAAACAATGACTTGATTAAACTCTAATAAAGCCAGATCGGAGGACATTTTTTCAAATTCATCTTGGCAGGACTGAGTGTAAGATTGATGGAACCAAATGCATAACATTTCTTGGACCTTTCTATTTTTGTACTCAGCTATTCTCATACATATCAGGACAAAAATTAACTATTGCCGAGTTTGGTGCGTAATTTAACGTAAAGCTATTTATTCATCAAAAATATATCGAAATGTAACATGATAAATCCTTAAGAAAATTGAAGCGCTGAAAAACATTGAAAATAAAAAAAAAATATTTGAAAGATATATTCTTGGGAGGGCCTCAAATCCTGCTCACGGCAGTACAAAATGAATCGAGTCAAAGCGCAGATGTTGAGACAGTCCAAACTTATGGAAGATGAAATGGCGTAAAGCGAAATTTTCTTACTTGTATTGTGTTCGAAGTTGGATCAGACAACAATTATCATTGAGATTGACGTATTCATTTACTTCTGCCAACCTGTCCGCCCGTCTATCTGTCCATACGACAACTCCAAAAGTTCTCAACGAATTCCGATGACATTCAAAGGAAGGGTGGGCCATGGTGATGCTTTATGACGTGGATCCTGGAATTTGTTCACGATTGAGAGATATTTCATCAGTCTGCTGGCATAGAGGTTAAAAACGAGGATTATAGAAAAAAAAAGGCTAAATTTGTATTTCACGGGAAGAGACTCAATCTTTGTTACATCCGAAGTTCTCGCCATTGATTTTCAATATTTTATTTTCATTTATCTTTTTCTAATTAGTGTACAGCATCAGAAGAGGTATGCAACCGCTGGGTGCTTTCTAGTTTCAACGATTGTCTTGTTGTGAATTCTCTCCACTCACTGAATCTTAAACAATTTGTTGTCACAGCATTATCTTAATCAAATATCGCATCTGGTCGTGGCACGCGAAGGCCATTAGCTAAAGCCTCTTCCCAATAATGTTCACTTCAAGGCCATTTTATTACATAACACCCACTTTCGCCATGGTCATTATCGACCCATATGCTGTCATCGCAATTGTGTTGACAAATAATCAATTTTTATACTTTTGATAAAGTTCAGGTTCGGACCCATAAAAGAAAAACGTGCGCAGCCCCAATTTTTTATAGAAGGAACTTCGAATTTTGCACATACACTCTTCTCAATTATGAAAATTGGACATAGTAGATGAAATGATTGCGTTTTTCTATCTCTGCATGTGTCACGAATACAGCCTTTACCGTTTATTGTGGAAGCTTAAGATTTTGGACGCCGCCCCCCTCCGGATGAGTTTGGGGAAAACAGTTTTCGTTTTTGAACATTCGGACGCAGAAGATAGGAGGAGATGTGAGAGGAAAGAAAGTTTGATTGCAAGATGGTAGGAAGGGAGAGCGAGAGGAAAGAAAGTCTGGCAATCACATGAAAGGGTAGGAAAGGAGAGGGAAGGCGAGAAAGTTAGGTAGTTTATCAAGGGGACAGGAAGGGAAAGAGAAAAGAGAGTCAGGTACTTTAATAAAAGGGCAGGATGAGAAAGAGGCCGATGGCTACTTCAGATATTATAAATATGACAGACATGGCCCTTACAGTATATATATATATATATATATATATATATATATATATATATATATATATATATATATATATAATGTGTGTGTATATATATAAAATTGATAATTGTGTCATCCACAGACAGCTGTTTCGTTGTATTACAACTCTTCAGTGTGGTTATAGACTATCCTGTATCCCCTCCAATACCGCTTGGTAGGATGGAAATCTTCGTTCCAGACCCAGAGGCAGATGCTCAACCCCTGCTCTACACGAAACTGGACGGTCAGTAGGACCGAATTAAGCAATATATTTACTAGTGCATAAGTCCCCGTCGACCGGAGTGCTCCATTCCAGAGTTGGAAGAGCACTGCATAGCAGCTTATAGTGTCCTAATATATATATATATATATATATATATATATATATATATATATATATATATATATATATATATATATATATATATACTGCATGTTCTCACTAAGTTTCGTTGTTATTTTACCTTTTCTTCCGATTCCTATGAAGATATTTCTTGCTAATTTGATAATTTGATTGCCTTTGAATACATTTGTTCAGGTGAAGAAGCGGATGATGCTGAATTGGACGTACCTAAAGTCTATGAAGAAATCCCTTCATTTGAAGAGCTGAGCGCCCGTTTGGAAATGTACATGTTACAGTACAATGAAGCTGTCAGAGGTGGGATGTTAGATTTGGTCTTCTTCAAGGTAAGTCATGTGTAGGCCGGCCCTTTTGCATTCTTCGTTAAGTTAATCAAGCATTAGTTGGAAGTCGTGAAGGTTCTCTGCAAAAACGACGATGTCGTCTCCAAATCTGAGGTTGCTCAGATATTCGCCGTTTATTTTGATGAGAGAATCAGGCTCAATCTAACATGGAGAGATCACAAGACAGTACAATGTATCAGGGAGAAAATGTGAATCCAAGACATCATAGAATCTAATAGAAAAACTCAAATGGCAATGGGCAGGTCATGTTGCAAGAATATTAGACAACAGATGGACATCACGACTCACAGCATGGATCCAAAGAGATCACATGCGAAACAAGGGTCGACAGAATACAAGATGGAGAGATAAACTAGATAAATTTAGAAAATACTGGCTCTGCAACGACCATGATAGAGAAATGTGGCAGATCCCGGGGAAGGTCTATGTCCAACGACGGACATTGAAAGACTGATGATGATAGTAAGTTAAGTAAAATAAGTATTGCTGGATACGTCTTTAGTTGTTCTTGCTTAGGTAATTATAATATAGTAAATTACTACTTGCCGTATTTCACCATTTATAATACGCTTTTCCCCGAAAATGTCGTGCTGGAATATCCAAGTGCATGTTATCCACAGAAACATGATTATTATCCATAATTGCATTCCTGACCATATACACGGGATGATGCATTTTTCATTCGAAACTTTAGCCCAATCGGGTTTTGCAGATCGTTAACGAGGGAAATTTTGAGAAAAATGAAGCAATTGTAATTGCAAAGTTTGTTTTTTTTTTCAAATTTAAAATAACTTTCTTCTGATTTTCATTAACTCAAACTGTTGCAGGCAAATGAATGTCGCTGTAAGATTTTTCAAGCACATGGAATAATGCTTATTCTTTTTATTTTTTCTTTAGGATGCTATGATTCACTTAATCAAAATATCTCGTATTATACGGACAGTGAAGGGTCATGCGCTTCTTGTTGGAGTAGGAGGCTCAGGCAAACAGAGTATGACACGCCTGGCCTCTTTCATCGCCGGCTACTCGACTTTCCAGATTACTCTCACCAGGTACGGCCAATAAGAAACTTCATTCACTTGCCTTCACTGTCACTGACGCACGGTAATAACTCGTCTTGTATCCAACGAACTTACATCCGCACTCCCCAGGACTTCACATGTTTATCTCAGCGACCCTTCCACGTTTTAAAGCAGTTTTTCTCTTTCGGGATCAACAACAGCTGTCTTATGGCGCTGTCCATAATCTCGTCTACGGTCTTAAATCTTTTGGAAAAAGCCAGAAATCGGAGGGAACAAAATTTAGATTTTAGTGGGATGATGACTGACCAGCGGATGCCGTGTTTTGCCAATGAGCCCTGCACAAGATATGAATAATAGATAAATGCTTCTTCACTTTACAACATCCCGCCTTAGGAAATGTTTATTGGAACGTTCTATCTTTGGATTCCGAGGAAAGTATACACACAAACAGACACACACAGACACACAGACACAGACAGACAGACAGACAGACGCGTGCACACACACACACATATATTTATTTATGTAGCCATATATGCAATTCTTATTTTATTTCAAAGAACGAATAAATAAATATAAAAATAATCAGAGAATAAAACAAATAAATAAACAAATAAAAAATCATAAGAGTAACGTGTGCAAATTATATAAACTAAAATATCCGACTCTTTGAAAAAATGCTCACTGCAAAGAAACATATCGGCTGACCATAGTAATCCATGAAACATTAGCATACGCCTGATATCTCATTTTTAAAATTACACCTTCTCAATAGAAACATTACAATTTCTTGAGAGTTTTTTTGTCGAGTTGTATCTTTATATTTTTGTGCATGAAAATATTTGGATAAAACTTTATCATCCGCCGTAGCAATGATAAATAAACAATATTGAATTAAAATACTGGCTGAGATTCCTGGCGTTGCCCAGAGGAAAATTCAAATTTGACAAAGTAAAAATTATGTTCCTTGCACAGCTCGACCAGGGGAACGGGCTGACCCAGAAATAATGCTAAACTTGACCCTTGAGTGTGCACAAGATTTTGTTCCCGGAAGGCTTGAAATCGCTACAATGCCTCTAACAGCGCATTGTGGGGGAAACTTCGACATTGAAATGAGAAAAAAAACCCCAAAAAACAAACAAAACGCTACAAATTGCAAACTATTTCAGCAAGGGAAGTAACTCCAACTTTTCGATGAAAGAGTTATGTCCCATGCATGGATCTCAAAATCATTCAAGTCTTTTTCCGAAAAACTATTTAATGAATTATTTCATTCAAGTCGTTCCTTCTAGATGGAAGAGATGATATGAAATGTTCACCCTGCTTTATTCATTGATGTTTTATTTTGAAATGAATTGAATTTTGGAATATATTATGGAGGCTCTAGGTTGTTTTTCATGGACATTTTGAAGCATGCGTCACGTGGCTCAATGGTTAGCTAGCTAATGTAATGAATTCGGCCCTCACTGGGTATCCCCAATGTTGTATTAAAGCAACTGGATGTCCTTGGTTAGGTAAAGATAATTTAAAGGTGAAAAACTATTTGAAAATTTTTTAAAAAGAATTATTATATCACTAGTGTTATATCTTATGGTCTCTATACAAAAATGTTCTGGAAGCTAATTGTGAAAACGGCTCAATAACATTCAGTAAATTTTCTAAAACTAAATCCCGTTTTTATTACATTTTAATGAAAATATTTCTATGTAATATATACCATAAAAATCAATACACGCCCTTGATTTCTAATAAGTAATTAGATAAAAGCAATGGTAATTTCGAAGGGTGAGAAGCAGCAGGCCAAGTTCCTTGAATTATGAGGCTCCAAGCTACAGCATGTTCACTCGTACAAGTTAATCCAGCACTTGATATTCCATTACTGTGGCCTTTCAAGAAGTTTATCAAAGCTTATAAAGTAAACATATTTATCTAAGGTGCAAAATCTATTGGAGTCACTGTACAAGATTTGCCAGAAGCAATAAAAGTTTATAGTAGTGTTGTGACTCTTTGATTCAGTTTTCTTTCACTTTATCAAGTCATTTCCAGATTATAGAAAAATGTCAGAAAACAGAAAGTATTTCCTTGTTATCTCTTATCAGTTGCTATTACATTATAAATTCCAGCAGTTGATCAATTTTTAAAACATTCTTCTAATTGTGGGGGAAATATACTTTCAATATAATTCATACAATATAAATCTACTAATACAATGGACTGTGCAATTTTTTCCGTTTCTCTTTCCGTAACAATGAGGTCTCCCATTCAAAGGTAACAATTTTACTGATAGAAATGTCTAGTACCCACCATTTGAAACAATAAACTCATCTACGGAAACGATTTCAGAAATTTTTTTTTTTTTTTTCATAGAAAAATGTCTCAGAGAAATCCAAATATAATCGTGAATATCTTTAACCGTAATTTATATTATAATGAATAAAACTTATTTTTATTTGCTTATGTTTGTTCATTAGTTGTATGAAAATAACTCCTTCTAAAAAAATAACTGCATGCCCAATTCGTGCTTAAATAACTGTCGAAAGTTGTCGAAAGTTGAGTTCTTCAATACGGTTTTTGCATGTCTGTTAAACGAGTCGGTTTATAAATTGCTAGATTTTGCTTCAAACCATGGTTTGAGACTGAATCAAAAACCTCTGATGTCAGAACCACAAACTAATGGTAGCAGATTCAATATATTCCAGGTTAGATCATTGGAGTAAACAGTGCCGGGTTAGGGAGGTACAAGCAGCAGTGTTACTATTGAATAGGAATTGTTTTAGGTAGATTTTTTAGTCCTCCTCTGATAGTTGAGTCCAGGGCGCAATATGCGTCAAAGCCTAAAAGTTATTCCCCTTGCATTATTGTATGAAAATAAACTATTGAAATAAATCATTACATAATTGTGTATAAAATAGTGTATTTAATTATTGTTGTTAAATTGTTTCGCATCAGAATAACTTATTGATTTGATTTTCATAGTTCTTCCAAAAAGATTATTGCATGTTTCGTAAGGGATATTTTCACGTAAATCTGGGCTCCTAGATTAAAAGATAAAATTTTGCAAGACGAATAATTTATAGTTTTTTTTTACGCAGATTACGCTCGGGACCCAACCCTACAAGGGTACCGATTTTTCAGTGTTTTTTCATCATTTTATTTCAACTTACGTGTATTTTGGCAGATCATACAACACCAACAATTTAATGGAAGACCTTAAACATCTCTACCGAACATCTGGACAATATGGGAAAGGAATCACTTTCTTATTTACAGATAATGAAATCAAGGATGAAGCTTTCCTTGAATATTTGAACAACATTCTTGCTTCAGGAGAGGTAGGTCCAGACTTTTTTTTTTAATTATAAAAAGATTTAAATATAAAGACAAAATATAATAACGGAGGTATTTCAGATCGGCCTTTTTTTTTTTTTCTTTTCTTTTTTTCTTAGTGGCGAATCGGATGAGAAATATTTTATGTATTGCGGGTCAAAGAGATGAAAAACGAAACTTTTGCTTTTTTACAGAATCATTACAAGTCTTTTAACGCCCGTCGTTGGACATAGACCTTCCTAGGATTCGCTACACTTCTCTATCATGGGCATTGCAGAGCCAGTACTTTCTGATTTTGTCTAGCTCGTCTCTCCATCTAATATTCTGCCGGCCTCAGTTGCGCATGTGATCTCGGGGGATCCATGTCGTGAGTCACAATGTCCATCGGTTGTCTGCCATTCTTGCAACATAGCCAGCCCATTGCAATTCGAGATTTTTAATGGATTCTCTTGTCTTTTTAATGCGTAATGTTAAAAGTATTTTCAACTAAAAAACATTGATTCGTTTGAGGCCACCTCAAAAATGAGACATCTGCTCTAATTTTCAATAGTGAATTTTATTGTTCGCTAACCAAAGACAGATCGGGAAAACAAAAATAATTTTTCATATACACCGTCACACATTCAAATTCAGTCGGTGGGCCATATGAAATGAGACCACGGACTGGATTTGGCCGACCCCTGGTCAAAATAATCACGTGGGCATTTAATATACATACGCTCTAATGCTAGAAACATGGATGTATTGATATCAATTGTTGGCTGCTGTGTTCTTCAGAAAATAGTTTTCTTTGTTACGACTTAATTTCTGATTTTTAGATTTGTGAGAAATAGGAATAAAAGAGTCATTTAGACTCAGGAATTATGTATATTCACTATTGATTCTCGTCTAGCCTTTCCTTCAACTTATGGTTGCTTTTTTTATTACGACATTCAAGGTCGGATACCCTGCGATCATTCAAATGATTTTAAGTCTTAATTTTTGACTAAGTTTGAGAACAATATACTCTCTCCGTCAATCGGATAAAGCAGAACTTTCTAAACTTTTTCATTAACGACCCACATTTGGAAAATAAATGTTTTTTTTTGCGATGCTTACATGAGTTTTGTTAGCCGAACCAGATACATACTGTCATCTCGGCAGTTCAACTGACGCAGAAAAATAATCTTTGGAAAATATACAAAATTATACTTGATTTCGTGACAAACCTAGATATTATCGGTGAGATACTAAGGTGTCGCGACACACAGTTTGGAAAAAATCTGGTATAAAGGATTGACATTTCCAAAACGTTACATAAATCGAACAGACATTCAAGGAAAGGGTGCTGCGCTGAAACGTTGTGAAGGAGAAAAAAAAAACGACTGGGAAATGATCCGAACGAATCAATGTATAATAGTAACAGCATGTTATCTTTGTAATGCAGACAGTTCTTGACAAATCTTTCGGTGTTTCAGGTATCCAACTTATTTGCTCGTGATGAAACTGATGAAATTCTCCAAGAACTGATCGCAGTAATGAAGAAGGAACATCCAAGAGTCCCACCAACCAATGAAAACCTTTATGATTTCTACTTGAGCCGTGTCCGTTCCAACTTACACGTTGTCCTCTGCTTTTCCCCGGTAAATTATCACACATACACACACTCACAAATGTATATATATATATATATATATATATATATATATATATATATATATATATATATATATATATATATATATATATATATATATATATCTTGTTTCTAAGTGTGAACAGTAATATAGTATTTTGGTAGTGGTAATTTTTCGCCACATCACCAGTTAGTATATTCAATGACTTTTTTATTGTAAAAACTCGGAGTTTTAAGATAAAGTTTGTCAAAGAAAACATTGTAAAAGACAAAAAGAAACGTGGAAAAAAAAACTGGACACGGTATTTCGAATCCACTCCCATGAAGAGGTGTGTTGGGTATACATCGAAATACCGTATCGAGTATTTTCGTAAGTTTTTCTGTCTTTCACAACATACACACACACACACATATATATGAATATATAAAGAAATGGGCACATTTGATCCGACAGAATTAATTATAAATTGCATTATATCAAAGAAACTTATTTGAGATGATCTTCCGCGGTTGCACAGTTAATATATATCAACTGTTGATACATATTAACCCAGTAACGATGGGAGATCATCTCAAATGAGTTTCCATGTAACATAACGCTATTTATAATTCATTCTGTTGGATCAAATATGTCCATTTCTCAACACATAACTGTCGCGATGAAGGAGGCGAATGGACCGAGAATAAACGAGATGAGAATTACGTGTGAAAGCAGTTATTTGGGCAATTGCATTACTGGTAGCTGTTTAGCTTAGTGGTAAGTGTATCACTACATTGAAGCGGCTACCCTATCAGAAGAAGTTTCGATTCCTGCAGCAGCCCCTTTTCCTTCAACTTGCGCTGTCTAAGGCGAGTGAATTATAAACCGTTTCACAACGGAAGATTATCTCAAATAATATTTCATATAATATGATGCAATTTATAATATATACATAGTCAAGTACAATTTTCATATTTTCACCGCCGGAAAGGAAATTTAATAAGTCAACATTTATACAGTCCCAGAGCATTCACAGTAACGTGTCACGCAAGTCATCTTTACTGATCTCCGTCATTTGAACGCTTTTACCAAAACTATTTTACACCTAACTTTAAGATCTAGGTGCATATGATTCATTTACATTTCATTTATATCAGCAATTTATCATAAGTAATTAGTTTCATCAGCTATTTTACCATAGCCCAGTGTCGAGTTTTCACCCCCCACCCAACAGGGGTTTTTTTTGGCAATGGCACTCTCAATTATATCTACATTTGTTTATATGAATTTAATTATCTCCATTTACGTCTTTTCCTTTTGTTACGTCTATGTGAATGTGTGTTGTTTAATAGGGTATATTCATATAACCAGGAAGCAAAAAACACTTTTAATCAGTATTGTTTAATGAGGTTTGTAAATAGACTATATAAATCATATTCGGAGTAAAATCTTCAAGAATTTTTTAGCTTTTTGAAATGTTCTATCATCTATCATCATAAATGCCAGTATAACTACTATTATAAATAATGATAATAATAATAAACACAGGGTGATTGAGGTACAAACCACAGCACTACTGTGATAGGTGAAGGATATATGAGAGTATGGCTGGGGACTGGGGAGACTTACTGTCACTCAACCTTCAGCGATAACCATCGGGCAACTGGTGTGTGAAACTGTAAATCTCAGCACTGCTGTGGACGGTGGGAGTGTGAAGGGAAATTAGTAAATGTAACAGCAGATAAGACTCGCTGTTTGTGTCATATCTATTGAGTGCTTATCTATGTGAATATCAAATCTGTTGTGTCGGTTTTAATGAGAAGTGAAAAATATATATAAATCATATATATTTCAAATTTTCTTTATACTTGAATGCTCTGCGCTAATGAATATTTCGATCGGTCTAAATGAGGAACCAATTTGACTTGTTTTATGAACACATAGCTAAGATTTCGAGTCATGAACAGGGTATCTAAACACAAGCTAAGAAACATAACTTATACTTGTAGCAGTAAACAAAAGTGGAACGAAAAACTTCATTCGACCCTTTTCTCCATCCAGAATCTAAGAGAAATAACTACATGGCCTCAATTTACCATTTAAAAATATAACCGTTACATATTTGAAGTCAAGGAAAGTAATGACATGATACAAAGTAAATGTTTAATTTTTTGCCCTTTAACTCCATTGGTAGGGTCTATAGATTCATGCATTCATGGAGAGCCAGCCAGACCATCTCAAAAACTGAAGAAACCTTTGGGGTTTTTTTTTTGCAATATTTTTGGTTGATGGATTTTAATAGTTTACACCATAGCTTGAATGTTATCTTGGCAATTCACCCTTCTTTTTCCAACTTAATATGTAAATACACTTTTCATAGTAGTTATAATTAATTTGATGCAACATTATAAAACAGTGATTTAACTGTATCAAGAATAAGGGGAAAGCCATTTCCTTCTCGAAACTCTCATTATTTCTCCAGGTCGGAGAAAAGTTTCGGAGCAGGTCTCTCAAGTTTCCCGGTTTGATTTCTGGATGCACCATGGACTGGTTTCAACGCTGGCCAAAAGATGCCTTGATTGCCGTCTCACACCATTTCTTGTCTACTTTTGATATTGTCTGCACAGCGGAAGTCAAAGAAGCAGTTGTGGAAACAATGGGAGATTTTCAGGTAAATTCAACAATATTCTATTTCGTCTTCTGTAGTTATGTAAAAGATTTTATTACTTGTATTATTATTATTATTATTATTATTATTATTATTATTATTATTATTATCATTATTATTATTATTATTATCACTACAACTACTCTGGGTCACGTGATCTGTCAATAATAGCGTTTAGACTTTGTTTCAAAATAAATTTTCTCGGCTGTTTTGATTTACTTGAAAATCGATCGAAAAGTGTTCCTTGACGCGACGCTTCTTACGTGAATTCATCTTCTACTCAGAGTCATGTTATCTGGCAATAATGGTTTTTGAACTTTATAGCGGACGCCTCATTGGACTTTCAGTTCTCGTTTATTAGATAAAGTATTATCAACCATTATTGATTTTTACTAGTACACCTCGCTCATCTTAATTTCATTTGCTTTTCATTGCAACTACCCACACCACCAATCTACTACCATCAGTAAACAGGAAGGAACAGACATAAAGAATGTGCAGCTCTAATAGAATCTAATTATCAATTATTTGAAACTCACGTTACCGTTACCATTACTGATACTATTCATCATCATCATCGTCATCGTCATCATCATCATCAGTCTTTCAGCGTCCGTCGTTGGACAAAGACCTCCCCCAGGATTCGCCACACTTCTGTATCATGGGATTCGCGGAGCCAGTACTTTCTGAATTTGTCTAGCTCGTCCCTCCATCTAATGTTCTGCCGGCCTCAGTTGCGCATGTGATCTCTAGAGATCCATGTCGTGAGTCTATTAATGGAAGACAAATAAAGAGTAAGTTTAAAGGTTAGATTTGATCTGCAAGCCACAAGGGCTCGAGTAGCTCACTATTTGGAGCAGTCGTCAAGGCAAACTGGATGTGCGTTTGAGTCTGGCCTTGAGCTTTTTCTTTATTTTTTTGACTATGCTGTTCATTGATGGCCGAACATTGACAATCTGTGTGGTAATAGTTAATGAATTCATCATTACTATTATTTTAACGTCCATCGTTGGACATGCACCTTCCCAAACAATCGTCAGATCACTTGGTCGTGGACGTCGTAGAGCCAACATTTTCTAAATTGTCCAAATTGTCACGCCATCTTATTTTTTGCCGGTCAAAATTTCGCATATAATCTCTAGGGATCAACCTTGGGAGTCGTCTTGTCCAGCAGTGCATCGACATTATCGCAAAATGGCCCGCCCATTTCCATTCGAGTTTGTATTTACGATATATCTGACTCTTGATTTTCTTTAATAGAACGTACTATAATGTGATCTCTCCATGTGATGTTAAGACTGGTCCTCTCTCGAGCATGTTGAATGCTTCATGATTTGAAAGCCGATCTTTTGGTGGAGTTCTATGTTCCAGCTCCATAGGTGACTATCGGTTCGTACTTCCTTAGTTTAAATACTAATGGGATTTTCTTGTTCTTGAAGATTGAGCTTGCTCTGTCGAAAGCTTGCCAACCAAGAATGATTCGTTTGGATTCTCTTTCTTTTAAAGATTCCACGGAGAATCATTGTTCCGAGTATTTGTAGTGGTCAACTTTCTTTACCTCTGTGTTTTCAATTCTGATCATCTTGTCTTTGTTCTCATCATATTTGTTGCACATCTCATTGGTTTTACCGAAGTTCGTGTGAAGACCAACTTTCTTGCTTTCTTCGTTTTCTGGAGTTCATGAAGTTTATAGACAAAGAAGACTATGTCGTCCGCAAATCTAAAATTACTTTGTTATTTGCCATCAATACTGATTCCTTCATTTGCCCCGTCCAAGTTCAAGTAGATCATTTCGAGGCAAGCTGTGAAGAGTTTGGGTGCATCGGTCTTATCTTGTCTTATTCCTTTTGTCAGGCTGGAAGGGCTCCAGTCGTTAGGAATGATCTAACAGTGTGGGTGGAAAAAAGCATGTGTAAAGGGAAGCTGACTTGTACTTTTCTTTTGAAGGACCATGTTGCAGAGATGTCAGTGGATTACTTTTTGCGATATCGACGCCAAACTCACGTAACGCCCAAGTCCTATCTGTCTTTTATTGCCGGATACAAGCATATTTATTCCGAAAAAAGAAATGAAATTGGACAGCTGGCCGAGAGAATGAATACAGGTGAGATATTTGACACGTGAATATGACACGACCTTAATAGAGAAGAGCCATAGCAGTGGCTCTTTTTGACAAGAGATACTGACCCATACAATCTCGACCGTCACGAGATATGACGAGGATCTCGACCATGGAGAATCTCCAGCGGTCTACTCAGAATGGAAATATTATTGCTATCACTAAACTCTTTATTGAATCTTTTGCAATCTTACTGTGAACACCAGTAAAGAATGAGACGGTTACACATCGTCAAATAATTTATCCAAGTTCAAATCCACTAGTGTCAGCATTAGTTGGATGAGGGGACATGCAATTTTAAAACAGTCAAAATACAGATAGGTCTTCATTATAAAAAAAATCACACCAGGATTGCTAAATTAGCCATTTTCGGCTAGATCTGGTTGATTTGGGAGATGGAAAGAAAGAGAATGGCCGACCGTAGAGGCCGGGGCAAGAAGCAAAACCAGTTAGGGGTGCTGGAGCTAATGAGTATTGGACCATGTGCGTTCAGGGGTTTTATGGGGGTCGTTGTCAGAAGTGACCTTTTGGATATCTAGCTAAAAGAAGAGTTTCGTACTTAATTCCTAACTAAAAGTATAGTGGGCACTACACTAGCTATGAGCAGCCAACGATACTGGATTCGAGTTCAAATCTTATTGGTGCCTACTTTATCTCTCACCCATGCATCAGTCATAAACAGTAAAACGAAACGTGAAATAAAAAGCAAGGAAAATATTGATCTTATCTCTCTTTTAATACATTTATAAGTCATTGGAAAAAACATATCTTATCTCATCCAAGGTTTGACAAAACTAGTTGAAGCCCAAGAATCTGTGAATATATTATCGAAAGAATTGGTTTTGAAAGAGGAAGAACTGGGAGTGGCCTCTAAAAAAGCTGATGAGGTTTTGACACAAGTGACTATCAAGGCGAAGTCTGCAGAAAAGGTGAAAGCCCAGGTTCAAGTGGTCAAAGACAAGGCTCAAGCCATTGTTGATGCCATCACCGTGAGTATCGTTTTAACTTACCAAAAACTGATGTCACACACACACACACACTCTCTCTCTCTCTCTTTCATATATATATATGTATACACCAAAGTACAAATTGGTAAGTGAATATCTAACGTGTGATGGATTAATTTCGTAGAGTGCTCTATACACAAACATTTAGTTTAAGTAGAGCTTAGGGTTAGGCGTATTAAACAAGGCGTACTAAATAAGGAAATGAAGTAACTGTTAAGTGTCGGCTTCGTTCAAAATTTCTATTGAAAACACAATTTAACACCCCACGTACAGGTATACAGAAATCAAACACTATAGGTATCAACTGATGCCATGTAAAAGTGAACCTTAAAACAAAAAGACAGATGAAATTATATAGTGTACATCCTGTAACTAAACCATCTCAATGAACTGATGGATCACCAATATACAGATAAAAAGTGTCTGAAACATTCCTAATACAACCAACACCATTTATAACAACCGGCCCCAAGCTCACTCCTCTTACGGGGGATAAATAAATTTAAAAAAACACCAAAGAAATACAAAAATAGTTAATGAAAAAACGCAAAAAATTACCAACTGATAGATCAACCAGTAAACAAGAGAAAAAATATACAAATAAAATGAGGTGGAACTTTCTACCCAGAAAATAGACACGGCTCCTAATAACGCCCTAAATAGGGATCCAAATAATTCGAATCATTTACCTGGAGAAGCCCAAGAGGGCAGAAACATCAACGTGCTTGTGTACCGAATCCATTCTTTCCCTATATATATATATATGATAATTAATACTTGTGATAGACAGCTGTTTCGTTGTATTACAACTCTTCAGTGTGGCTATAGACTATCCAACATCCAGTACCACGAGGTAGTATCGAAACTGCTTCAAACCCAGAGGCAGAAATTTTACCTCTGCCCTACGCGGAACTGGACGGTCAGTAGGACTGAACTTATATAGTGAATGTATATTTACTTACGTGTAATTCCCCGTCTACGATAGTGCTCTATTCCAGAGTTGGAAGAGCATTGCATATAGCAGTAATAGACGGCTGCCCCACTTAACAGTGCTCGACCCTGAAGAAGGGGGCGTTATAGTCACCCACGAATGAGTACACTCCTACCACTTTGTATAGGTAATTATGTTATTCTTAACCAAACATAGCAAGATTTTATCATTTCTACTGGAATATAATACGAGTGATCTAGTGGAGTCCTACTGCCAACTTTTAAGACTTAAGACAACACGGTATAGCCAGGAGCAATGTTAAAAAATATATATACAAGGAGACAAACAAACAAACCCACGCACATAAACAAAAAAAAAGATAGAACCCTTTGTCAGCTTTGATTACCACTGTTGTTCAGTTGATTGATGGATAGATATGAAGAAGCTGAGATAAATTGATAGATAGATAGAAGCGTAAAAAGTTAATGAGATAGGTGCATATGAAGTGAATGAGATTGATAGATAGATGAACGAATGAATAGAATCGAACAAACTGAGATGTAATTTAGTGTAGAATGGATTGGAATTTTTACTGAGAGTCCTTGTTTTCTCGACAATTACTTTGTCCCCGAGCGAGCTTTTCTTTCCTGCTTACTACATTCTTTCGGTTTCTCATCAGGTGGACAAAGCTGTGGCCGAAGGGAAACTGGAAGCTGCCCGGCCTGCCCTTTTGGAAGCTGAAGCCGCTTTGCAGACTATCAAACCAGCACACATTTCTACGGGTAGAAGAGTTGCTTCTTGATTTTCTCTATTTGCCAGCTTTCGTCTATCTGTCTATCTCTTTCTCTGTCTGTCTGTCTGTCTGTCTGTCTGTGTCTCTCTGTCTCTCTTTCTCTCTTGGTCATACACTCACGCACAGTACTATTTTTTATGTAAGACTAACCATGGTAATAACTCAGGTATATTATGATTATACCCCGTCCGCCCATGGTGTCAATCTAGCAATGTCTTATGAGGCTACTTCCCTGAGTTAAGTCCTCTTGGATGAGTGAATGATGCAACAGACCCTGGTTCATTTTCCAAGACTTCAATCTTACTCTTTTTTTGTATCTTTTTTGCATCTTGAAAAAAGACCAATTCAATCATTATTTTTCTCCCATCTAAACCCTCCCCTCTTAGATATCGTTCCACTAATTTCTGGACGACCAGGAAAGAAAAGACTTTCTCCCCCTAGCCAAAAATGGGGTCCCATAATATTCTACTCATTTTATTTATTTACAAAATACAAGCACTTACCCCTTCCCCTACCATTGAAACTCATAAGTGTAAAGATATTAATTTATCTGTAAAGATATCATGAGGTTGCAGTTTAGAACCCAAAGAGCAAATGTAGTATCGTAGCGAATGCAATGTCTGGAAGGAAGAACGGTTGATTTTGGTGAAAGGGATATTGTGTCATGAACGGGTCGTGAATGAATCTGGTTGAGAGTAGGATATCCCGTGATGACCAGCATCTACCTCAATTCCCTCACGATCTTGTGCCGAATGAATTGTAACATTCATAAATAAAATGTTCTACGAAACTACTTTGGTAACACAGTTGATTAGTCAATAACTAGTTTACCCTCATCGTGAAAAATGACGGCACTAATTGAGTAATTTTGCAATTGCAATTTAATTGTATTCGTAAAATATCAACAAAAAAATAATGTTTTGCATTTTTTGTTTACGTTCAATAATTCCTGAATTTCCTGAAGATTCTATTTATCGAGATCAACGTAACATAAAATTATATTTTTTCCTAATCACGACACCAGACGTCACTGGTGATGTAAGCGTGACAGAGTATCAAAACACATTGCTAGTTATTGTAAGCGCAGATGAATAATGTCTTGAATTTTAATTTCAGTTAAAAAACTTGCAAAACCTCCACATTTGATCATGAGAATTATGGATGCTGTCCTCTTGCTATTCCAACGTAAACTGGACCCCCCTGTTTTGGATCCTGAACATCCTTGCCCTAAACCTTCCTGGACTGAGGCACTGAAACTCATGAGTGGAAATTTACTTGGAGGACTTCTAGCCTTCCCAAAAGTAATTTCTTGAAACCTTTTTTCTTATATCATAAAAAATTAAAAAGATTGTAAGTAGGTAATCCTTTTATTTAGCGGAATATATGAGATTCTGAAGATCATGGATAACAACCCCTCTAAAAAAATAAGGGTTATAAAAAGTCATTTTTGAAGGGAATTTATTAATCATCCAGCAATAGTCCATCGTCATATTAATATCCCAACATCTCTGGCACCCTTTTCTATTTCCTCATTAAATCGATGGAATTTTCAACCTCTTTCTTCACTTACTGCTCCAAGATTTTTTTTGGAGGGAATTCCCATACACGAATCCAAAAAGCAGACTTTCAGACTCATATTGCTACCCAAGTCTTTAAACTTGGTTCTTCAATTTCTCAACAATTTCCTCGTAAATTATGTTATTGTTGCCTAAGACCAGTAATATGGATGGGTTATGCAAACAAAAAACAAACAACAAACAAATTCGAGTTCAACTGTTATACCACTATGAGACCTTGGGGTATGGCTGTTCCAGAGAATGAAATGCATCTAATCTTACGTGCTTCTGCATTCAAACAGGTCCCTCAATCAAGGCTAGAATAGAACCTGTCAGATAGTGGATTTCGATGTTCCGCCAGACCACATAGTAAAACTATCAGAAAGAAAAAAGTAGATAGGTAAGGCTTGCTTTCGGGAAATCGGTATACGGCAATGTCTTTTTTAGTAGCTACTGGAATACAAAAAAACAAAAAACAAACTAGGATATTGAGGAGTAGGTATACGCCGTACCTTCAGTACCTCCATTTCTATCCTTGCCTAAGACTTTTGAAATGTCTTCTCTGACTGATACCCACGCCTTTTGCTACCGTTCGCTCATCTAGTGAATGAATCACGTCAAGGGGTAGATAACCTCCTCTCCTATTCCCTCGCAGCTTTCAAGTTCTAAATATAAAAGAGTAGTCTAATATCAGGTCCAGTAAAAAATCTTTCAATTTAGCTTCAAACGAAGTATGAAAATCTGTCACAAATACATAAAGCAGGTTCGATATTTTGATAGGGCTTTAACAAACTGTTTCATTAATCCAAGGTTGATATGAAATGGTAGTAGCAGCACTAAATTTAGATTCACCTAGCGAATAAAATATGCATATGTAGAGTACGAGATTATAAAAAAAACTGTAGCTGAAATCTAAAAAAACGTGTTTTAAGGAAGAAAAAACTTTTATTCGTGAAGAAAAATGTCATACACACACACACACACACACACACACACACACACACACACTCTCTTCTCTCTCTCTCTCTCTCTCATATATATATATACACCAAAGTACAAATTGGTAAGTAAATATCTAACGTGATAGTCAAACAGTTTTTCAATGTTAAACTGCGTAATTGTTTTTAGGATACAATTAATGACGAAACAGTGGAATTGATGCAAGTTTACCTGAAAATGGAAGATTACTCATTTGAAAAGGCCAAGAGCGTGTGTGGAGATGTAGCCGGGTTGCTCTCATGGACCTGTGCTATGTCTTCATTCTTTGGTATCAACAAAGAAGTTTTACCCCTTAAGGTGAGTTGCCAACTTGCATCAAATATCTTCTAGGCTTTTAAAGCCTTCCTATCAAGCGTATAACTGAGGAAGGGGTTAGGGTGAGTTATGATAGCCCCACGGGGACCAAATTGAGGGGAACCCGAAAGTTTTATAAATACTAGTTCATCTATTGCATTTCTACAGACACGATACGATTACAGGGATGTATTCGCACATTCCTTAATTGCCTGAATGATAATTTTTGCTTTTTATCAATTAAATGATAGTGCATGTACATTTATTGCAAATTTCCCTTTTTCATCAAAATTCACTAAATGTTGTGGAGGGTCCTTCAAGGAGCCAAGACCTCAGCTCCAAAATCTCTAGCAATGCCTATGGCTTCCTGTATCAGAATAATCCATTTAAACAACATGTCTTGGGTCCAGTTGGCATATAAGACGCTTTACGGCGCACGACTGAGGTTCTTGCCAAATTGGTTCAGAACATCAAGTATTGTGTTGCCCAGAAAGTGATATTGCTTTCTCAAAAATGAGATAAATGGTTGCAATAGTAATTAGGTTAATTCTTGATCATTTTTCTTTCATAATCACCGTTATATTATCAGTAATTACGGTATCTAAACGAGAGGGTAATTTTCCTGATTATCCCTCAATAAAATTCTAGGGACTTGGCACTAAATAGAAGTGAGAGACCTGAGTTGATGTCTCCCTTATTTCTGACTGTCCTGGCACTGAGAAAATGGTTCAGTGATCGGAACAATGATGATACCAAGGTATGATGGGTATAGAAAATAAGATGAAACTTCACAATTTAATGAGCTTATTTTATCTTAGGTTTTTGTTGCTAAGAGAGAATCATAGTGAAAGTTATATCTATCTATTTATCTAAATCTATTCATTTTCTTGCATGTAGCAGATACTAAACCTGTATTCACTCTCAAGAATATGGTCTGTTTCACCCTTTCAGTATTGTAAAAGGAACGGACCGTCGTAAAAATATATAAGCTGATAGATATCGACTTGATATTAGATCTGGATGCTGATCAGATTAGTTTCAGATCTTATCAGACATCAGCTCTGAAGTAAAGGGAGATAATTATTACAACTTCCGGTTTTGGAGTGCGTTATCCAATATTAATAATGATTCGATTCAACCAACTGCAGTGTGCGACTTGAATTACTAAACTCTGAGTCAAATAAAACCTACAATGGAGTACCACTGTTTACGAACTCACGCAAATAAACAATCTCTCCTTCTCTCGCTCTCTGTCTGCGTCACTGTTGTTATCCATTTACCGTGAACTCAAAAAGTATCGAATACTTTCAAAAGGGTTAATTTTAACATACGCAGCTTCAAAATCGACATAATGTTGGCCAAAAATTAGAAATATTTTTGAAAAGTTAAAGCAAAATTGAAGATTGAAAAGTTATGTACACAGATCCGAATTCTTTGATCCGAATTCTTTCAATTTTGAAGGTTCTGAAGAATGTTTGAAATAAACTTTATGAAACGTATCGGATACTTTTTGCACTCATTTCACGTATCTATTTCTTCTCTCATTGTGATCTGTAAAAGTAGTTATATCATTGGTCATCGTTGATATCTGTATGTGCAGTTATCTCATTGTATTCCAGGCCAACCTGGCCGAACAAGAATGTCTGCTCATTGTGGCTAATGGCGATCTTAAAAAAGCTGAAGCTAAACTGGATGAGAAGCAATCTGAGCTTAACGCAGTGCAAGCTATCTACGACGAAGCAATGGCTAAAAAACAGGTAATTTCCTAATTTTCTGGGCAATGTTTAAAAACTGGTAATTTCCTAATTTTCAGGGCAATGTTTAAAAACTGGTAATTTCCTAATTTTCAGGGCAATGTTTAAAAACAGGTAATTTCCTAATTTCTAATGCAATATCTTAGCCCAAAGCGCCCTATTTGATATGTATGACTATTTGTAAAGTAGTCTCGCATTTTTTAGATGGAATTGGGAAAGAAAAAACAACAACAAAACAACAAACAAACAAAAAATTTGAGTTCAACTGTTATACCACTATGACACCTTTGGGCATGGCTGTTCCAGAGAATGAAACGCATCTAATCTTATGTGATTCTGCATTCAAACAGATCACTCAATCAAGGCTAGAATAGAACTTGTCAGATAGTGGATTTCGATGTTCCGCCAGACCATGAAGTAAAACTAACAGATAGAAAAAAAGTAGATAGGTATCTTGGTCTGGCAAGAGAACTGACGAAATCATGGAATACGAAAGTGACAGTAGAGCCATCCAAGCCCTCGTAGCGGCCCTGGAGTGCTCATCAAATGTGTTTTCTGACTTTCTTACTCGAGCTTTCCTCAGTTGATTTGTAAACCACGATAGTCAGAATAAATGTTATTATTCCAGTAATTAAGACTGATATGATTTCAGAAGTCTATTAGCAGAAAAAAATGAAAAAATAAAAGAATACACAAGGCAATACAATAAATGCATACAAAAAGTTATGTAATGAATGCATACACAAAGTTATGAAATAAATACGTACACAAGACAACGTTATAAATAGATACAAACGAGTGTATAACTAATGCATACAAATTCTTACGAACACGTAAAGTTACGGGCATAGAGCCTGCGGATCATGTTAGAAAAATGTCTTTGCCAACATTGTATACCATAAGGTTGGAATACCACAATCTGCTGGCAAAAGACAAAGGGACTGCAAAAAGTAGCAGCAGTGGAATGTGTTGTGGAATGTTCAGTATATTTACATGTTTAGGGGAAGTTAAAGACACATGTAAAAGGTTCTGAAACGAAGTGAAGTCATGTTTGCATTAAACATCCTCCCGGACAAGGTCCACTCTCATATACGTCCGAGGACTCACAAGGTTATAATATAGTTCAAAATTCCCGAGCAGACGTATCCAGATGTAGTAGAGAACACAACACATGATTATCATGCCGTTTAATAGCATAAACAAAGCGATTGTTACAGTTTTTGCTCAAGTGTTGTTACATAATCTCACCGTTTAATTTTCATTCGAAAATATTGCTGTGAACTGCAAACCCACGTATTACATTAGACAAACGCATTAGATGAAATACAATACTGAATGTGTACAGCATATTGGTTATTCAGTCTATACATATACTGCAAAGTATCCCATGTAACCTCGCTATGTAATATATGTAATAAGGTGTTTACACAAGGCCAAATCCTATTCACAGACTGTATCATGGATGCATGACCGTACAGTCATTATTCGATAATTTGTTTATAGAATTTAGATTGATCAGCATATTTTAACTTGCACATTCTCTAGCTTTGGGAATATTGTCTGAAGTTCTAATATTAAGTATTTTAATTTAATCACTAATTATGCAGATTAATATCCTTATATTTGTTGTTAAAATCCCTACATTCTACTTGGTATGCTCTGCAGGTGTAACAGGAAGTTCTAGCGGATGAATCTTAATCGTATGGCTTGAATTTTCTCCACAAAATAAGATGCAATTTCGGAGATATACAGAGCCACAAATTTAGACAGGGTTATTTTAATCCTATCTTAGCTCTCACTTGATCCATGTCATTTATTTTTCATTTCCTTCTA
The DNA here is from genome assembly GCA_963457665.1 of Thysanoteuthis rhombus. Taxonomy (NCBI): domain Eukaryota; kingdom Metazoa; phylum Mollusca; class Cephalopoda; order Oegopsida; family Thysanoteuthidae; genus Thysanoteuthis; species Thysanoteuthis major. The sequence goes on from OY735218.1 coordinate 33,208,907, forward strand.
CTACCACTGCTACTACTACTACTAAATACAGTCTAATCGTAATGAGACTTGTATCTAATAGATACATCGTAACGTATATCGTTTTTGTTTTCCACAGGCCCTAGTTGATGATGCGGAATCTTGTCGTCATAAGATGAGTAACGCGACCCAGTTGATTGAAGGTCTTGGTGGGGAGAAAGAACGTTGGACAGCAGCCAGCAAAACTTTCCAGGAGCAAATCGCTCGGCTCGTGGGAGATGTCCTTTTGGCCACGGGATTCCTCTCCTATACTGGACCGTTTAATCAGGACTTCAGATACCAAATGATCAAATCTTGGAAAGCAACAATGAAAGCAGCTGAGATTCCTTTTTCAAAGGAAAGTATTCCAGGGTAGAACCATGGGCATTTGCAGCCACTTTCCTGGGGAGGGGGACAAAATGATATTTAAAGGAAGGGGGCAAAAGGATATATTCGGAGCGGGAGTGGCAGAAAGTTATATTCGAATGTTGGTTGTAAGGTAAGGGACTAGGGAATGTCTAAGCTGTGACTTACCCAAAGCTTCCACTGTTCATAGCCACCCTTTGATACCCAGCTTCTATATGATTCCATCTTTCAAACCTACTCGCCCTCGATGAGAACGCTTAATCTAAGAGCGGAGAGAGAAATGTCCTGCTTGCCCCCCACCCCCTGCAGATGCTCATGGTCAGAACCGTTCGTTTTTTTTTTGTTTTTTTTTACTATTTCAATGTTGAAAAGTTTTTAAAGCAAACTATTCCACGAAAGACACATCATCATTTCAAGTTTCTTCTTCGAAAGGCCACAATTACTTATCAAATAGAAGTCTCAGATATATCATTAGGCTGATGCAAAAGTTTCTGGTATTTTCTTTTACAAAATATTATATTCATATCAATTCATATCAATGTTATTCAGCAAATGAAGTATTTCCCCAGGCCTTTTTTGACCTTACGCCATCTTTTTGCGAAATAGTGTACTTCATCATAATAGGTTGATGGAAAAGTTTCCTAGACTTTTGACACAATCTTTCATTCGTTTAAATTCGTAGCATCATTATTTAGTCAATGAAAAATCTTTTTTTCTTATTTTGATCTTTTTTATTCTTTCTCTTTTTCTTATGATGTTTGTTTTATTTTCTTTTTCTTCCCTTTCTTAGATTTTTTCTTTCTTTCTTTCTTTCTCTCTTTCTTTCTTTCTCTCTTTCTTTCTTTCTCTCTTTCTTTCTTTCTTTCTTTCTTTCTTTCTTTCTTCTTTTCACTTTTCCTTTTCCTGTCTTTCCCTTTTCCTTTTCTTTCTCTTCTCACCCTATTCCTTCATTCTTTTCCTTTTCCTTCATTCTTTCCTTCTTGCTTTATTACTTCTATTTTCTTTCTACCCCTTTCCCCTCTCTTCCTTCACCCTTTCTTTCTTTCCCCCTATTCTTCCTACCTTTCTTTCTTTCCTCTTTTTCATTTTGGGTAAAACGGTTTCCTGAGGTGGAAAAGAGAAGTGAGAAGGGTGTTGGCTACATCCCAGTAGTGTATCATCCTCACCACCAGTTCACCTTCTCAATACACAAAACATCCCCCATACGCGTGCTCCAGACTACATTAACATACTCAACCTTTACGCACTAACGTCACCCCCAGCTCCTACTGTTACATCTACCCAGCTAACCAACCCACGGGCCAATCTTTGATTTGAACCCTGAACCCAGCCATGCTTTCTATCTTTCTATGACCTTGTGTCACTTTTCATCTCATTTGTGCATTTCATTACGTAAGGCCATTGAAAGCCAGGGTAAATACTTTATTGACTGAATAATGATGCCATGAATGAATATGAAAAAAAATGTCAAAACTGCTGGAAACTTTTGCCTCAACTCATGGGATTGTATACACAATTCTGCTGTAAGGTAAAATAAGGTCGTAGAAATCTATTTGGGATACTCATATGACTGAATAATGATGCTTTGAAATTTCATAGATAAAAGATTTTGTTGAAAGATGCTGGAAATCTTTGCATTTGATATTATGATGGAATACATAATTTAGCTGAAAGATTGTGTAAGGTTATGAAAAGACATATGAATAAAAGATTTTCTATAAACGTAATAAAATTAAAAATCCAAAGATAAATCCAGTACTCTGCCTTGAAAACAATTGAAGATGATTGTGAAGTAAATCTTTTACCGAAGTTTTCAAGTTATCTTGAGGCCATACCAAAGTTGTATTATTAGAACCGTGTACCAAATGTTTATTTCTTTTGTTCCAGGGTATTAAATGTTATTTTTTGATAGATTATGTCTAAAAAGTATATAAAATGGCTTTTATTCCCTTCGAACTTCTTCTGACTAGGACGGTGATAACTTGAAATCTGCTTTTCAATGAGACAACGGGTGTAGTTTCACATAAAGTATTGACAACAGCAATATATAAGTATCGCTATCATGATCAAAAACGGAAAGTTCGAACGGATTAATTGCCATTGTCAATATTTTTTAGACACTATCAATCAAAAACCCAAGACTACCCAAGAACAAAAATAATGTAATTGCACCGTTATCTAATCTCGAAATACCATTTACTTTATCATTTTAGGACCTGAATATTATTGAGATGTTAGTAGACAATACAACAATTGGTACCTGGAACTTACAAGGTTTACCAAATGACGAATTGTCCGTTCAAAATGGACTGATTGTTAATAAAGCCGCTCGGTTTCCACTCCTGATAGATCCACAAGGACAAGGCAAAATCTGGATCAAGAATAAAGAAGCCGCTAATGAATTGCAGGTGGGTATTGAGAATCAGGAGAGAAAGGGGATCGTCGGCAGACCGGAATTGATGCAAATATTACATATAGAATAAGGCTATTGTATGTATAACTGGTTTATCTTTGCCGTAAAGATGACGGCTATATTTAGGTAATTTTGCAATCGTAATTACATACAATCTTAGAAGTGTAAGTGAAGTGTACAGCTATTTCAATTGATATACCGGAGAATTGGATGAAAAAAAGAGCGTTTGCTGCCTCTATAACGACTTGCTGTAAAACAAAGCTGACAGCTGTTTTCGCTTTTCACTTTTTTTCGAAAAACGGAAAAGTTGTGTGAAGCAAAGTTCCAAAAATTAAGGACTACCTGTATTTGGATTCTATTAGATGATTTCTTTTATAAAAAAAAAAAATTCGGTTCAGTGGGAGAATCGAATTTAAAAATGGTGGGGAAGAGATATCTTCATCAGTAACTTGTTGCTTTTAAGTGGAAGAATTCATGATTACGTACTGAGAATCAAGAAAATCACACTGTCCATTAAATGAATAGATCATTGTTTACCAATTAACTGCAGAAAATGGCTAATGTAATAGTTATCCTTTGCAAAATAAAAGCCCTTGTCCATTGCAAGATAATTCATTATAAGTACTACACTGTAAGATAAAAACACTGACTCACCAATAGAACTAAGTTGCCATGATGACAGTAAAAAAATGTTATTGAGTTAGTCATAAAACTGCAACGACATAAATTTTCGTCATCCGCAGTTAATTTCCAAAGCTTTAGATTATGTTATGCTTTTGTGTTGTAATTTCGCGATTCAATTGGAAATGTCCCTTGCTTATGCTCTATCTTATATTTTAACACCTCTCTGAAGATAACCACATTGAACCACAAATATTTCCGAAGTCACCTGGAAGATTGTTTGTCATTGGGGCGTCCTCTTTTGCTGGAAGATATCGATGAAGAATTGGACCCTGCCCTGGATAATGTTCTCGAAAGAAACTTCATCAAATCAGGTTCTTCATTCAAGGTAACCTCTTTGCAGACGTCTCTTTTTTTTCTTCTCTCAAATTCTTCTGGTACAGTAGTCCCTGCCCCCGCTGCCTTATCTGATATTTGTAATCTGAGCATAAGATTTTTTTCTTTACTTATGGCGTCGACAATTCTAATCTTTTCACTTAAAGGAACCACGTTACGGGTTCTCTCTGACACATTCGAATTGCCAGCAATACTATTTTCATACTTTGGGACCATTATTGAGTAAAATGTACGAATTATCAATTCTTGGGGTTGACCGGTAACTGGAATCACGGAGAGCAAAACCACGGATGAGGCGGGTAACTGTATTTATACTTATAAAGAATATCCCTTCTTAAGTATTGCTTGGACTTCTAAGATTAAGTATTGCTATCATTGTATGCGATAATCAAACGAGATTCCTCATCTTTGTTGTTCCTATCACTGCATTTCTCGCTACTAGTGAAAAGAAGCACGTAAATAAGATCAGAGAAATACAAGTAAATTTATTAAAAATTTATTTGAACTTTTAAAATTTTCGCCAGGTGAAAGTTGGAGACAAAGAGTGTGACGTTCTCGCGGGTTTCCGTCTTTACATTACCACAAAACTGCCAAATCCTGCTTACACACCAGAAATTTCTGCTCGTACATCTATCATTGACTTCACGGTCACTATGAAAGGACTTGAAGATCAGCTCCTCGGCGTTGTCATCCTCAAAGAAAAACAGGTACAGAATTCAAGTTTAATTACTTAGTATTCTTATCATTTTAGTGCAGTGGTTCTTAGCTGATTTTGCTAATGCCCAACCTTGATATAGATCCTCCTCCTCCTCCTCTCTCTCTCTCTCTCTCTCTCTCTCTCTATATATATATATATATATATATATATATATATATAATTAATAATTGAGTCATCAACAGACAGCTGTTTCGTTGTACTCTTCAGTTTGACAATAGACTATCCAATATTCCATCTAGTACAACGAGGTAGGGTCAAAACCTTCGCTACAGACCCAGAGGCTGATATTTCACCCCTGCCCTACGCAGAACTGGACTGTCAGTATTTAAGCGATATATCTACTTACGCACAATCCCCCATCCACCAGAGTGCTCCATTCAAGAGTTGGAGGAGCATTGCTATATAGCTTATAATGATCGAGTTGACCAACTTAAAGAGTGCTCAACCCTGAAGAAGGGAGCATTATATATATATATATATATATATATCAAGTGGCAAAGAAAAAAACTTGTATATGCTCTTCAGGGCATTTACTGAAATTTTTGTAATTTCTTTATTATGAGAAATTTAAAAACAACGCAAATGACAGGCCGCTCTTATACCTCCCGAAGCTAAAGAGTTGAGCATTAGTTACTGTGGAATCTGGGGAAGAGGCAGGACAACTTGATGCAACATTTATCACACATTTATTAAATGACAATGAATGAAGGATATTCAATAAAAGAATAATGAGTAGGCGTTACTTTGACAGGGAAATTAATTTATAAGTATAAGCTATTCTTCGTAAATATTTCATAGGGGTCCTTTTTCAACCTTTAGCCAGTCGCTAGATTTCCCCATATTTGTAAGTAAATGTACAAAGCTTTTTTATGTATAAACGTTGCTGGGTACTTGGAGAGAGGAAGGATTGGTGAAAAATATGTGATAACCTTTATGCGATTAAAATGTGTAGGAGCGGAGATAAAACGATTTTGAGATTTTGTTTACACTGCAAACCACCATAAACCTGTAGTATAATTGCTTACAATTTTCGTGTGAAGCAAGTAATCAAACATAAATATATCATCGTTTATATAGTTTACATAGATAATTTTTGTATCTAGATTTCTATCTAGTCTTTCTTCACTCTGTTTTCTGTGATAGCATCAATTTTCAACGAAGTTCGTGCTTTTTATTTACAAACATATCGCCGGCCTATTTTCATATGCATCGAATCGTACCTAACCCATGGAATCTATACTAAATAAATGATTTATTATCAATATCGTTGTAAGAATTAATAATATCGTGTGATTAGTAATTAATTAGTTGAACTTTAATACGACTCGGTTTTAAGCCACGGAATGATTTTCGCTCTCAACACCAAAATTTCAAATTGACCTCACCCAAATATATTCAAATTGCCACCATATTGGCCTACATCCCGCGTTAAGAACCCCTGTTGTAGAGTCTTGAAGTAATGGTACCAGTACACCTTAGAGATAAAGCAGTGCTCACAGAATCTGAAAGTATGGGGTGGTTTTAAATGATTAGTGGAGAGAGTTCGAATGCCAAGGTAGCATGCCCTATTCACTTATACATATTAGATTTTCAGTAAATAACGTCTTTCGAAAACCTCCGATAACGATGAATCGTATCTCTATTCACATTGTATCTGCGAAAGAGGCAATTACATTAGTAAATTTTTCACTTTTAGTATTATACTCCGAGGGAAAAAAACAACAATAATTTCATGTGTAACGCTAAAGTAGTTATGATGCATAAGTTAAATTGTGGGTATAATCTCTACATTTTATCTATCCACAATCGATCGATGAAGGCTGCAGTATTAACAGAAAGTCAATAAGTATGCTGATGTGAATGTAAGGCAGAAGTAAGAAAGGAAATAACAGAGTGCAATTTTTATGCTCGCATACAGGGTTGCCAATTCAGATGTGATTTTTCATTTTTTTTTAGATTATGAGGTCGCTCACAGATTCGAAAATTAGAAAAAGAGAACATCCCTATTGACAACACTGGACTTGAAAACATGGGAAAACATTTTTAAATCTAAATATATAAATGTTTCTATGTCCGTGGAGGACTCACTGATTCGAAAAAACAAAACAAAAAAAATCTAAACTTGCAACCCTGTTTTTATTGTGTATATGGTTTGCCCGATACTAACTGGTGTCAGAACATCATAGTCAACATCAGCATAGGTTTCTTCAGTTTTTAAGTGGGCCAAACTGTCTATGCATGTGTCGCGCACACTGGCCACACAAAAAGGACTAAAGGGATGGAAATTTAAACAATTAATCCTAAGTAAGTCTAATTGTTTTTTTCAACCCAGGCTTTTAGTGGGGGTTCAACTTACGATATAGGTTTATGCTAAATTGGTCCCTCAGTGTTTGACAGCATTCACACTTTTTTTCTCAATTTGGATCCTTTTCGTGGCTCAAGGTAAGGCGAGAGAGCTAATTCATTGATTATTACTCTTTAGGTAGGTTTCTTCAGTTTGTTTTTATGTTGATTCAGTTGGCTTGCTGGCTATGTATGTATCACGTGTTCAGTCAGCACCAATGGAGTTGAAGGGCTGAAAATTTAAACATTTGGCTCTTATTAAATTGAAAGTAAACGCTTTTTTTGTTTTCCAAAAATCCCCTACCTCATAGGTTTTTAGTGCAGTTCCAATTAACACTTGAAGTTTATGCTGAATCGTCTGTGGTGGCAGTGTTCACACTTAACTGATCACCCCTTTTTTCAATTCTTTAATTAAAATGTTCAGTTTTCAATTAAAAATACCCAACACGGCATGCTGGCAAAAGACGTTGGTCATGTGATAGTTTCTAGTGACTAGCCAGACTCGTTATTTGTATTCTTTTTTTTTCAAGTTTCTCTGAACGTTTCTCTTTTTCACTGCCTCCAAATCTCTTGCGCAGGAATTGGAAGCTGAACGTACCAAGCTGTTAGAAGAGGTTTCGAGCAATAAACAGAAAATCCAGGAACTTGAGGACAGCTTGCTTTACAGATTGACCACAACGAAGGGGTCACTGGTTGAAGATGATTCCCTTATTGAGGTCTTGAAAAACGCCAAAGCGACAGCCGAAGACATCTGTGAAAAGCTGATTGTGGCCGAAGAGACGGAAACCATGATCACTACTGCCCGCGAGGAATTTAGGCCAGGTCCTTCTCAAAACTTGCTACCTTTGAATTTTACATCTAACTTCAAAGTCTTTACTGTTTATCACTCCGATAAGAATCATTTGATTGTAAGAGTTGTTGGTACAAGTGAAATCATTCCGTCTAAAAAGAAACTGGTATAGAAATACATTGCAAATAATGTTACTAGAGAAATACATTGTAAATATTCGTAGCTAGCATAAATGAATCACCGTAACTCGCATGTGTACTAGAACTGATCTGAAATGTTATATAAAATTATGTAAAAAAAAGCATATCTTTTATCTAAAAGTATTTGAAAAATAGACCATTTATCTAAAAAAAAAAATCTTTTATCTAAAGAAAAATACCAGCACAAAATTTTTGCATTGTTGGTCCAAAATGACTGTAGATATCAGAAAAATAAAATTTTTGAAAAGAAGAACGCTTTTAGATAGTACCGAGTGATCATGAAAATTTTCTAGGTTTTAGCTCAAAAAATGCCCGTTTACACACACACGAGCAAAGAGAGAAGAAGCTGTAGCCCACTTCGGCTGGTTGGCCTATCAAATCACTTATGGGGCTACGGTGTTTCGATACAACTTCAATACAGGAAAACTTCGAATAATCAGTGTGGTTTTTGATCAATGCTGGTCTTGATGTAGTTCAGCTAAGGTATTGGTGTTTAAATGATTGCAAATAATTATGAGCTTGAAAACATTAAATTATAATAAGACCTTGAACAGCGCGGTTTTGAACAGCAGAGAGAGTTTTGGAACGATTTAACTACACTAATCTAGGTATAACAATAATTTGGGGAAGAGCCATTGTCACTGCAAGGTGTTGCTTGGACTATGAAACTTATTCTTTGTAAAAAGATATATATATATATATATATATATATATATATGCAATGCTCTTCCATAGGAATAGAGCACTCTGGTGGATGGGGAATATAAGCTAAATAAATATATTGCTGAAATTCAGCCTTACTGACCGTCCAGTTCCCTATTGCAGAGGTAGGATACCAGCCTCCAGGCTGAAACGAAGGTTTTAATCCTACCTCGTGGTACTAGATTGGATGATGGATAGTCTAGCCACACTGAAGAGTTGTAATACAACGAAATAGCTGTCTGTGGATAACACAATATATATATATATATATATATATATATATATATATATATATATATATATATACGTTCTTCTATTCGTTTCGTTTTCATTGTATCTTCCAGTATCTATTCTGCTATGGTTGACAAGATTCTGTAGTATTCAAAACATTATTCCATATTTAAGTGATGCTAATCTATAATGTTCTTCTTATTCATTCGTTCCAGTCTATAAACAATCTGCTTTCATCGTATATTTCATTATCTAAGTGGTAGACTGGATTCAGTATAAGTTTATATTCAACTGATGATAATCTATAATATAAGTATAATATAAGTATAATACAGATAGACAAAATGCTACAAGGACTTATCTTAGATCTAATGATTGTTATATATAATACAGTCATTCGTCGACGATCATCGGATTAAGTACTGTTAGTATCGAATCAACTCGATCTGGGCGTAAGTCGATCATTATAGGGTCGCGCAAATTATACGCGCTGCACAACATTAGATACCAGGGTACATAATTATTCCCCAGAACCTCTATTTTGCACAAACGCCTTCCTTTCATTTCTTAGTAGGAAGAAACAAATGCCATCCATTACGTTTATTTCACTAAGCCATTCGTTCAAGCCAGTAAGGTGTCTGCCCTTTTACCTTCTCCTCCAGGCATTCCCTGTCTGAATAACCCGAGACAAAAATGACGTATACACTATGTTCTCTTGAGAACTATAATGACTGAAATATGCGTTATACGTGGTGGATGAGTTTCAAGCTTTCGTTGGGACGTAAGTCGGTCAGACGTAAGTCGATGTACGACTGCATTCTTACTGGTTCAGTCCTGTCTATGTACGTAATGCTGGGGGGAATTATTGCATGATGGATTGACTTTGTGAGATACTTTGCATTCGATCTAAAGTCAAAACAAAAATATTTTCCCACGCGAAAATATAATATTTCTGGAATGTTCTTTCTCTCTTGTTACCTGCGACGAACGTCACTTGGTCTATGAGAGCCAAATCCATTTTCTTTCTGATTAAAATTGGAAAAGGCGAGAGTCTACCGAGAGAGAGAGAGAGAGAGAGAGAGAGAGAGAGAGAGAGAGAGAGAAATTTACAAGATCTATATTTCTGGCTTATTTTTATGACGTAAAAGAACACAGTGATATAATTAAATGTCGTAATAGAACGCTGTTATATGATAAGAGGACAACACGAGAACAAATTTTAAAGAGTGTTTGAGCAATGTCACAGATTTTGAACCGAGTCTGTTATCGTTTTTTCTTCACAGTGGCTACCCGCGGCAGCATCTTATACTTTTTAATTGTTGATATGAGTCAAGTGAATATCATGTATCAGACGTCGCTGCGACAGTTTTTGGGGATCTTTGACAAATCAATTGAAAAATCCCCCAAGTCTCCCGTCACTTCCCGACGTATTAACAGCATTATTGAGTATCTGACATTTGAGGCGTTCACTTACACATGCCGGGGACTTTTTGAGAGGGACAAGTTCATTTTCACCCTCCTTTTGACGATCAAAATCCAAATTGAAGACCAAAGAGTGAAAAAGAACGAATTCATGATCTTTATCAAAGGTAAATAAAATACATGTATACTCCAACATTTTGTTCATATTTTTGTCTTCTAAAGTTGTTATTGTAAACTGGATTCATATCTTTCTTTTTTTTAATAAATGAAACCATTGATAACTTTCTGTTCATTACCAAGACTGACACTACCTATTGGGCCGAAGAAGGCAGCCACCTAGGACGCAGACCTCAGGCAGGCATAGTACCGAGCACTCAGGAGGAAAAGAAGATCAAGCACCTGAGAGTGCAAATTTGTCTCGATTAGGGCGCAGTAAACCCCGGCACCGACTCTGCTTGTAACTAGGTGTCCAACAAAGCATTAATTGATCCACTCTCGTATATGTTTGCACATGTGTTTCTGTACTTTTGAATATCATCTCATTGTCCATACCGTTATTTTTTTGTAGGCGGCGCTGCTCTCGACCTGAAAGCTGTTCCACCAAAACCTAAAAAATGGATCTCTGATATGACTTGGCTCAACCTCGTCGAACTTAGCAAACTGAATCACTTCTCAGAAATCCTTACCAAAGTTACCCGAAGTGAAAAGGTAAATATTCTATGTTGTACTCATTTATGAAGGAAACTAGATGTTCGTTTCTTTTTTTTTTTTTTTAGATGTTTTCCAGTGGAAAACGTCAGTGATGTCATAAATAGAATTTATTCTGACCATATTTATTCTTCGATGAATTTTTTGTACATGACTTCAAATTTTGACGCAATATTAGTTCAATAATTGACTATGATAGCAATTTTATTATCTATTTTTGATAGATGAAGTATTACAAATCATTGCGATTCATCTACAGCCATCATTTACCTCTATCTTGAATTTTCAGTGGATTTTTATAGAAACTTTGCTCAAGGCCGTCAATCTACGAGAGAGAGAGAGTAAACAGCGTGGCTCGGATACAAAGACTTATCTTTCGGTGAGATTCAAACTTACATATCTCAATGTCAGAGGGAAGCTAGTTTAGCGTCCTGCTACTCTTACCAACTGGCTTCCCTCTGGAACCGAGGGACGTGAGTTCGAATTTCACTGAAAGCTTATCCTATGAAATATTCGTAAATAGTGGTCAAAATCAATTATAAATAATCAAATTTGGAAAACGTTTTGATTTGAATAGTTGATCACAATAGTTAGACGTAATGACAGGACATGAAAGAATTGATAAATAAAACCAGAACGAGCCCAGGGAGTCAAGGAAAGCGGGACACCATAGAACTTTGCCTCGGTATCATGCCTATTTTAACTCTTTCACTGACACAGTCTAGTCATTCATTATAGATGTCTTTCTGTATTACTCTTTCCGTATCTAAATTGGCAAGTAAAATAGGATTCGGGGTTTACGAGCGTATCAAAGATTCGATTCAGAAATGCCAAAAGAATGTTATCTTTTTCTTCTCTTCTAACTTTGCCAATCAAATACCTTTCTTTATGCATCACTAGATTAAATAATTCCTTTTGATTTTCTAGATTAAATAAACTAATTTTCAGAGGTATTATTGGCACGTATCTTTTTCTGTTAAATAACTATTGGAAATTCATTTTTTCAACTTTGCATTTTAAGGTGTGGAAGTCCTGGTTTGATTCTGATATACCCGAGCAGGCCCAGATACCTGATGGCTATGGAGACATCTTGGAGGTCTGGCCTAAACTGATCCTCATACGGGCTTGGTGCCCTGACCGGGTCATTCCAATGGCTAAGATATATGTATCTGAGACAATGGGTACAAATGTAAGTGTAGTATATTTTCTGAGTTCGTAAACTAACGGAATATCCCATCTACATTCGATCAGGCTTTGCTGGATGGACAGGGAATTCTGGTCACTCGTAGCCGGAAACATATACAATAATACTGAAGCCTGGTTCCGGGAGAATCGTCTCCCAAGCAGCACCTCCTCATTGCACTAAACACTGGTAGGGGTTGTGTTAAATTGAGTGCGTTCCTTGTTTTTAACTGTGCGAAAAATTGTTAAATTAGTAAAGGCATGCTCAAAAATGTTTGGACCATTTTTGGCCATTTTGGGCCATTTTTTATTTACCATTCCATGTTATTTGATCATTTTGGTTATGTTTGGCTTTGTAGCGACAATTTTTGCATTTGTAGTTGGCAACACTAGGCAGTTATAGAGACACACCCTGGCAATAGTGGAATAGGTCGACTCTGGATACATCTACTGAACAAAAGTGTGTGGGTTCCCTCATGAACAAGACCTTGTGTTAAATCTTGTCTCCGTTGGGCGGCAAACAAATATTGTACTATATGCACAATAAGGAATAATTAACGTTCGTAACTTCGGCAATTCTTGGTAAAGAAATGAAAGAAAAATATAGCTGTAGGTAAGTAAGCGTAGCTCTTACGCTGGCCACGACTTCAAAGGTTCCAGCTTAGGTTTACACGTTACAAGTTGATTAGTTTTTATCGTAAATGCCGGGGCTTAAATCTGTTTCGGATATCGGAATTTTTAAGATTTTGGTATTTTTGCATATAAATAATGAGAAATATTGAGGCTGCTATGTAAAGGGAGTAAGCTTGTGGGGGTGGGGTTGATATATGTCCATCTCCGATTAAAATTTTTGTAAAAACCGTTCTGTTCAATTTTTTTTATCTCGAACTTTTTTCGTGTTCGGACATAACAAAGTGTTGGGTTTTTTTTTTTTTTGCTTTTTTAAAAAGTTTCGTATTTTGGAACATTCCGGTTTTCAGAGTTTCGAATAAGAGTTGCTACTTACTCGGATTGTTTGATTTGTGAAATAGACTTGAAGCGACAAGTTCCCGAAGTAGCGCCACTCACCTCATCCTGCGCTATAGAAAGACGGATTTATGCCTTTCCCAAGGGCATCGGTGTGAAGTGTACAAAAACTGTCCCAGCTTCGGCAGGCCAAGTTTAATCTTTAAGTACCCCAGTGATTAGAATTAAGAGAAAAGGTTTTTGCTCTCGGAATCTGAATGCAACAGACAAGTGTGGGAGGCTGAAACTGCATTTTCGGAAGGTTTCCAAATGCATCAGACTCGCGAAAAAGATTGAAACGTTGTGTGTAAGACAACAAAGATGCGGTAGCTGGTATGAAAGAATCGTTGAATAAGGCTAAATGTCCCAGAAAGTAGCAAATATAATTGCAATAGCCTATTGCAATCGTGTCAGCGCTTTCATAGCCAGTCAGATACTTCTATCAATAATTGTGTCGAATGAATTATAGGACTCTTTGGCTAAGTGCTTTTTTTCAAACAAAGAAGCCTTTTGGAATTCTACTCTTGTTTTTTTTTTTTCAATGTGTTTTCAATGACTTATCCAAAACTACAAGTTTAATATGACATTGGAAATCAATAAAATATGCTATGAAAAATGAGTGACTTTTAGATTGCTAAAAAAGATGCAACTTTTCCCGGTCTCTTCTTTTCCGCTGCTATGCCATTAGACGTTAATTTTTTAGTACACAATACAAATCAAGTCGAAAACTGGTGAAAACTGACGACTGCACTCTTCTTTTGGGTAATTGAGCCCGCGGTTCAGGTTTCTGTCATTAATGAGCACTGCAAACAATGGCCCTATAATGTTGCCAACTCCTAGTGCGGGTATCCTTTACGAATTGAAAATTAATACCACTAAAAAATCGGTTTGAATACAAAGTTACATAATATGAAACCCTGCTGTACAAGATCTTTATCTTTACGTAAAAAGTAAATTTGAGCTAATTATCATTCTTGTCGACGGTTATCATTGATGAAGAATTCAAAGTTGTTTAAAACTGATATACAGGTATCCCCCGCTTTACGAATTCTCGTTTTTATGAATTTTCGTTTTTACGAAAAACCCTAAACAGCCATGGTTTTTAAGTGCTTCAGTGAATACCTTTGCTTTATCTTGATTTATTTTGTGTACCCGTTTGCAAGATGTATCCTAAGGCATAGAAAATACCCAAGAAAGGTCGTAATGGTGTGACTCTTAACGTAAAACTTGCGTGCACAGAATAAGATCGTTTTGAGGATCTTGGAAAGCTAAAATGTATGTGTAGTAATTGCTTCTTAGTATAACGGTGTTAGGGCTTACGAGAAGTTTCACGGGAACGCTCTTATTTCGGATTGGCGGGAAACCTGTATCAAAATTATTGTTTGCAGAAGGGGATATTTAATAAATTTATACTGGTATGCCACTGGGCCACAATAGTGATTTGCAATGGTCAGCTGAGCGAGCTCGTGAACAATCTTCTCTTCAGCAATCGCCGTAAATATTCTCAAACTCTTTGCCAAGTCGGTCGTAAGAACTAAGCCTGGTCCCCCCGTAACAACATTGAGAACAATCCTCATCAAATTTAGGGGAGTAAATTCATCATTTTCCTGTTTTGTCACGTTAAACTTAACTAAGGTATGAGATTAACATTATCTTACCGTGATTTTAAATCATGACTAAGTGATCGGCAGGTAGCTTTCTTACCGACTGAAATTTGGCATGAAAACTGTCCACTGCTCGCATATACGTCTTTATTCATAGAATGTCAGATTCTTCTTTGCGAAGCAAATTATTTTTCACAAGGGTTCTTCTGTGAGGCTAACCGTTCTTGCATCCAGTGCTGTCACCGCCAACTTGCCCTGCTTGTTGCTTGGAAGCTGACAAGTTTTAAACATTTACAAAAATTCATAGTACAAACGTACTCAGGATTATCTCCTTTTAATAAATACATTTATTTGAAAAAATACTTTTTCAAATAATTTTTCATTTACCATATATATACAATACAGAAGTTGCTGAATTATCTTCAGTTGGAATAAAAGTGAAAGTGTAGTTTGCCGCACCAGCAGACAGGCTTGTTAAGGCAAATGTTGCGAGAGGTAGATTTTTATTGATTTCGTATTTGTCTGTCAAGGGACAACAATAGCGATTTTCAATTGTCAACTGAGCTAGCAGGTAAACCAACTCTCTTCGGCAATCACCCTAAAGAAATATTCACGAGACTTAGCCTAGTTGGTATATGGTCGTACTAGTAAGGGATCGAGTTTATTACGCATTCAATGATTAATTAGACTGACTTCCTACGTCAGTTACATTTATTGACTTACTCGTTTCTTCTATCAAATGCTCGTTGAATCTTGTCGAGTAATCTATGAGTTTTAACCCGTCAATTGCGGAAAAGATTAGTTATAACCCATTGCCAAGTTATTTATTGCAAGATAAAAGTCCTGACTCAAAGATAGACTGAGTTGCCACCATTTTTGATTAAACAGAAATTCTATTGAGATAGTCATGGAACTGCAATGAACGAAAGTTTTGTCTTATGTGCGAAGATGAATCAAATTGAAAATCCAACTCACAAAGAAATGTATTGCTTTCAGTATGCTGACGGTGTGCCGTTGAGTTTGGAAGCCATGTGTGACGAGGCCAACAATCAGGTTCCAATGATTTGTTTCCTGTCCATGGGGTCCGATCCGACCACTAACATTGAGAAACTTGCCAAGAAAAAAAATATTAGTAAGTGTATTCAAATTTCTTCCCATACATACCATAAAAGAAGAAACAAAAGGAGAAAGTAATCTAAAGAGAGAGAAAGACAAAAGAGGGACAGAGAAAGGGGAAAGCTATATATCTTGAAGAGAAAAACCCTACTCCTCCAGGACATTTTAAAGTTCCAATATATATATATATATATATATATATATATATATGAAATCTTCTCCTGGTGTAAAATTTTATAGTTCCTGTGATTCATCATCATCATCACCATCAGTCTTTTATCGTCCGTCGTTGGACATACGCTGCACCCGGGATTCACCACACCTCTCTATCGTAGGCATCGCAGGGCCAATATTTTCTAAATTTGTCCAATTCGTTTCTTTATCTTGTATTCAGCTGGCCTCGGTTCATCGTGGGCGTCGCAGGGACATTGCTTTCTGAATTTGTCTAGTTCGTTGTCCCCATCTCGTACTCTGCCATCCTTGGTTGCGTATGTGATCACTGAGAATCCATGTTGTGAGCCATGATGTCCATCGATTGTCTGCCGTTCTTGCGACAACCAGCCCATTGCCATATGATTCTTCTAAAGGATTCTATGATCTCTCGGACTCCTGTTTTCTCCCTGATAAACTGTGCTGTCTTCTGATCTTTCAGTGTGAGGTTGAGCACGATTCTCTCATTTGTGCGTTGCATGGTTCTCAGTCTGCGGGTCTGTCTCTTGATGGGGCTCCATGTTTCAGTTCCATAAGTTACTATCGAGAAGATGCATTGGTTGTATACCCATCTTTTTCGGATTGATGGAATCTTCTTGTTTTTGAAAGTTAGGCTTGCTCTATCGAAGGCTTACCACCCTAGAGTGATTCTTTGCTTGATTTCTTCTTTTTTTGTGGGTTTCATGGAGATTCGTTGTCGTAGGTAGATGTAATGGTCTACTTTCTTCAGTTTTACGTCTTCGATTATGATCGTTGTGTTCTTATTTCCGATATGGCTGTTGCACATGACCTTCGTTTACTGAAGTTCATAAGTGGGCCGACTTTCTTGCTTTCTTCGTTTTGTTTATTAGTGGACACATATTAAACAGAAATACCCCCCCTCTCTCTCTCTCTCTCTCTCTCTCTCCCTATATATATATATATATATATATATATATAAGTGTGTGTGTGTGTGTGTGTGTATTATGAAATTAAAATTGTTCCCGAAAGCTTTTTTTCTGACGTTTCAGGCTCTAAAGAGTATCAGACAAAAAAAAAATAAAATAAGATAAACGCAACTATCATCCGCAGATTTTCTGTAATATTCACCATTTCTTTCAAAACAACTTTCGCTCTCCGGGGTTTCATAGGTGATACATACGTAAGCTATTACACTCAGTAAAAAAAATCAGGCGTACTAAGTAGTCTCAAGACTTTTTTCCTTTTTTTATATTGTCAATTTTTCCCCAACATTATGTCAGATATACATCCTTTCCTCTTGCATATATATATATATATATATATATATATATATATATATATATATATATATATATATATATATATATATATATAATAATTTCCTTTTTTTCCAGAATGTGGTGCCATTTCCATGGGTCAAGGTCAAGAAGTTCATGCCCGTAGATTACTGCAGGTTTCCATGCAGGAGGGACGCTGGGCACTTTTACAGAATTGTCATCTTGGATTAGACTTCCTTGATGAACTACTTGATACGGTATGTAGATATTTAGTACGCTTTGCTAAGTCTGGCACATGGCCACAGTAGTGGGGTACTCAGCAAAGATACTTCTAATATCGAAAAATTACCTGATTCTCCTAGTATCGATGGAGGTGATAAATCATCAAGTTCAACACACTCGTTCATTCGATGTGAGTGGAATTTTACAATTCGTTTCACTTCCCGTGTTTTTTCGACACTAAAATAAACAACAGCCAACAAGCGGTTACTTGCAATACTAGCGTACTAACCATTTTTTAGAACTATTAACATTATGTAGCAATTTACTAAGCTTTGCTTAGTCAGCTACACTGGCCTCGACTGGTTTACAATAACCGCTGTTCCTAAGCAGTTACTCATCTGAGTACAGGGCAAGCTTAACTTCGGTGATCTGAGGCGACCTTAAGCAGATTTCATTAGAGCTTAGCTTAGCATAGCCTGGCAAATTCTAAGGCACCCAGTAGAACAAACTTACCAGCGAGGATTTTTTTCTTTTATGAATCAGAAATGAAGTGAAACTTTTCCCCCTTTTTTGAAAAAGATACTAATGAGTCATTCCGTATCAAATCCCCCGGTGCTCCCTAGGTCACACTGGTAGATTTCCCTGAAAAAAATCACAGCTGCTCCTTGGTCAAGCTGATGGAGAAATCCAAAATATTAGGGCTCCATCTCTAATAGTTTTGAAATTTGATGTTTTTCTCAATTTTACACACCTTAACAGACGAGCCTTCCCGGCCAAAATCCGACGTTTATAGTTCCTTTCATATGGCGTCTACAGCTTTGAAACTTTGTGACTTAGGCTTACTTTCTCTGTAGATCAAGTGTATTGCATGTACATTTCCTTCTACTAGGCTCTGAAAAATGTCTGAAAATCCCAGAAATTGAAATATGATAAAAGCTGTCATCGGTTTTTCGTCTTTATATTCCTTTCATAGGTTACAAACAGTGAAAAAACTCACGATGATTTCCGTTGTTGGGTGACGACAGAGGAACATCCAAAATTTCCAATTAATCTCCTGCAAGCATCAATCAAGTTCACCAATGAACCACCCCAAGGTGTGAAACCTGGACTCAAGCGAACATATTTAGGAGTTACACAGGTAATTACTTTACACATTCTACATTGTTTTTCCTTGTCACTAGACAAGGGATATATATTTGCATTTATAGCGATCAAGTTAACAGGTCATAATGGTTTATTCATCAAAAATATGAGTCTGTCGGCTCCTACTTTTTTCATGACTATGTAGAGCAATCTTTTCTTTCCACTGACAATACAAAGTCTGACCATAAAGCATCCAGCCAATCAATATTAACAGAAGAAATAGCCTACCTAGGCCAATAACACCTGTAACCTCTTCGGAATACTCCTATTGAGATCTCACACATACCCAAACGTCCCACCCCGAAACTGCCAAGACCACTTTCCGGACCACCATCAGCTGCCTTGTCACGTTCTCCTTTACTCGTGTACGGTTGGGAAAAGCCAGAAGTTGCAGGAACCAAATCTGGACCGTAAGCGGGGACAGGGGTTGAAACACCTGGGTTTTACAACGTTTGCCATAAAAACTGCACCAGACATGAAGAATCTATTCGCCCAGCTATTGTGAATACGATGGTCACGCAGTACACAGGCTCACCCCATGGTGTCTCACCACCGACTAAGTAGTCTCACAGGAAAGTGTCTGTTCGCACATGTGCGGTTAGGTCCTACTTGATTGGTTGCCGAATTACACCCAGACTACGCAACCAGTTTTCAAGATATTTAGAATGGCTGGATGCTTTCCTGACAGAATTGTTTGGCGTGTATATTTTTTTTTTATATAACGTTTAGGAATCATCTTTTTTTCAATCACTTAAGTGATAAATAGGAAACTATCTCTTTTTAGTAGAAATAAGGAGAGTTCTTTTAAGCAACAACGGGGAGCATTCTGTTGTTAGTGATTATAAGAAGCATAAATACAGTCGCTGGATAACATGATAAATCTTCGAGAAGGGAAAAAGTGCATCTGTGTAGAGATGTAAACTGGTTTCATATTAAGAACAAATCACACTAGGATGGCAAGACTCTGGCAGAGCAAACTCGACCTTCAAAAATAAGAAGATCCCATTAATCCTAAAAAGAAGGGTGTATAACCAATGCATCCTCCCAATAGTCACTTACGGAGCTGAAACATGGAACCTAATCAAGAGACAGATCTGCAAATTGAGAACCATGCAACGTGCACATGAAATAATTATGCTAGGCCTCACATGGAGAGACCACAAGACAGCACAGTACATCCAGGAAAAGACAAGAGTCAGGGACATCATAGAATCCATTAAAAATCTCAAATGGCAGTGGGCTGGCTATGTTGCAAGAATGCAGACAACCGATGGACATCATGACTCACGACATGGATTCCTCGAGATCACATGCGCAACTAAGGCCGGCAGAATATTAGATGGAGAGACGAGCAAGCCAAATTCAGAAAGTACTGTCTCCGCGATGCCCATGATAGAGAAGTGTGGTGAATCTTGGGGAAGGTCTATATAAAACGACAGATGTTAAAAGACTGATGATGATCAGCTACATTTCTCTATCATGGGCGTTACAGAGCCAGTATTTTCTAAATTTGTCAATTTCATCATCTCCATCTTGTATTCTGTCGGCCTCACTTTCGCATATGATCTCTGGGGATCCATGTTGTGAGTCGTGATATCCATCGGTCGTCTGCCATTTTTGCAACATAGCCTGCCCATTGCCATTTAAGTTTTCTAATATATTTTATGATGTCTCGGGCACCAATTTTCTTCCTGATATACTGTGCTGTCTTGTGATCTCTCCATGTTGTCCCCAAATGCCAGAGACGGAGTGCTCTACAACCAACACGCTACTCTAAAATCTGTCCCACCTCTCTCTAAATATCTACTATTTCTCTCTCTCTCTCTCTCTCTCTCTCTGTAAATTCTGGAGTTGATGTATACACATACATGCTTCCATATATATCTGTCTGTGTGTCACTTATAACATACAGACATATACACATAAGTTCACACACTTTCTTAGGTCTCTTATCACTCCAGTCAGTACTAATCCATAAATCGTCCTTTCACTAGTCGGTTAGAAGAGGTGTGCAGTTGACCCCCGGGTCCATTCATCTCCTCATGGGAAAGGGATGGGAACAGAACAACAACATAGACACAGCCATTTAATCATAATCACACATGCACATATTTTAGACATACAATATCGCTCTCAAATTGATAGCTTTGTTCCTTTCATGCACCTATCTCGTAACACTATACGGAGCAGTCTTGTGATTCAAGGTGATGGAATGTACTGTTTTTTTTTGTTGTTGTTTTTTTTTGTGCAAACACGCACATGCATGTATTGATAGAATCGTGAAAATGTTATTCAACATTTTGTTATCTGGTTTCGGACATTACTCATGGGATTACCTGATACTTTGAAGATTTCGTAGATACCTAAAGAGTAAGCGCGTTATTCTGGTGAATAACAAGTTTTGAATTGTTGGATGAATTATTCAAGGACTAGTAACAATATCATTGTGTTTGAGTCACACGAGGAAAAACTAAGTCAAGTTTAGGATAGTTAGTACAATAGAAACCTTTTCTTGGAAAAGATGTGTTTCATTAGTTCACCTGTTTTATCAAAATGACGGCATATAGGAATTATTGGACACGTGGTATTTATATGCATGGACAGATGAGATTAATGCAGTGAGCTTGGAAAATAGCGTTCTGTTGACCTGAAACCATTTAAAAAAAAGAATTATGATCTTTTTCTATTACCTCAAAAATATTTACTTTTCTTTATGGTCATCATTTTTACTATGTCATCAGAACATGAAATTCTATCTAACTGCATCTTTTGCGTCCCTCAGCGTGACAGAGTACAAACACCCATTGTTAATCATTATACGTGCTAGTTATTGCAAAGCAGAAGCGAACCTAAAAACAGATCCTTTCTTCAACTTGATCGTGTTTTATCTTTTTAGGAACAACTCGATATCAATAATCTACCTATGTGGAAGCCAATGCTTTACTGTGTTGCTTTTCTTCATACGACTGTACAGGAAAGAAGAAAGTTTGGGCCTATTGGATGGAATATTCCATACGAGTTTAACCAATCAGATTTTAATGCTACAGTCCAATTTATACAGACGCACCTTGACGATATTGACCCTAAAAAGGTTGGGTTTTATTTTTCAACTTAATCCCAAATTTTCTTTGTTTTAGTTTCCTAGACAGTATAAAGCATTGATTTTTCCGATCAGTTTCCCCGTCTTTGTCCCCTTTATCACAACGTTTCAGCTGTGGTAACATGTAGCCTTCTTTCTGTCCTAATTTCGGAAATAAAGTTGTTGTTGTTGTCGTTGTTGCTGCTGTTGTTGTTGTTGTTGTTGTTGTTGTTATTATTATTATTATTATTATTATTATTATTATTATATTGATTCTTCCGACCAGTCTCGTTTTTGTCGTCTTTATCACCTTGTTTTGGCCGCTGTAATCTCAGGCCTACTTTCTGCCTGAAATTACTTCATTGCAGAACTCTAGACCACTTAAGGTGTTGTGAAAAAATGCAACAAATGAATGAAGAAATATGTAGAATAATTAAAATCCTCCGTCTCAGGACCTCAAATAGTGAATACCCTGTTTGATTGCAGATAAGAAAATATTATGAAAGAAAAAAAAACACGTTTCCCTGAATTCTTTCTATCTATCATTCCTTTTTTACAATCCTTTTCAAGTCTTGGCCAATGTTGGCAACAAAGGTTTAGATTTACCTCTCGAGATATTTTTTGATGAAACAAAGGGGGCTTACATGCTGATAAATAACCGTAATTAGTTGCACCCATATCGTTATAGAGTTGTACTTACAATTATTGACTGTGTGCTAATTGTTCTTCTCACGAATCGTCAGGGCGTCTGCTGGGTGACTGTGCGCTACATGATCGGCGAAGTGCAGTACGGTGGACGAGTTACTGATGATTTTGATAAACGTCTGCTGAATACTTACGCTGGAGTCTGGTTCGGTGAAGGGATGTTTGCAGAATCTTTCAGCTTCTACAAAGGTATTAAATTTCTTTTCCTTCAAATAAGAACGGAATTCACATACAATGTATGCCATGCGCTAACATCGTTTATATTTGATTTAGTTCCTAGAAAATATGCTTAGATTATTATGACAAAAGTGTAGGTAGAAAGATTGTGTTGCATCAATTTTCCTGACTCGGAATTCAGTATTTGGCGTCCAAGTGGACTTCTCATGAGAAATATACAATTATCTCGGTTACGTGGCAAGACCAAATAGAAAATATTCTGGAAGTGAAAGCGATTTCTGAGTTATTAAATTTCAGACAAAATCTGTCTGGAAAGTATCTAGTCATTGAATATTAACAATAACAATATTAATCTCAAACACACATCCTAGAATCCCTTAGATTTTTCAAAACAGCCCGGAAAGTTCTTTTCGGAGTCACCGTCGGCTCTCCGAGTCATTTCCTCCTTAATCTTGGTCAGAAATCCGTTTAGAAAAAGTCAGAAGTTAAAGGGAGTCAAATCTGGACAGCAGGAAGGTGACAGATCTGGGTGATGTGATGTTTTGTCAAAAACACCTACAGGAGACGTGAACAATCAACTAGCTCGGAAATTGTGAATGCTATGGTTACACAATACACAAACTCACTCAATGACATCTTACTGCCGGCTGAGCAACCTCATTGAGGAGTGTTCACGCATGCATAGTGAGGTTCTCTCTGATTGATTACCGAGTTACATCCAGGCTGTGCGACTGGTTTTCAAGATATCAAAAATTTTTGAATAGACCTCATATAATCTTGAGTGCGTTGCTTGGTCTGACATAGGGCTAGAGTTGGAAGATTGTGTTTTGCCATTTTTACAAGTTAGAAAAAAATTGCCTGCTTAAAAAGTTAGCATTTGCAGTCGTTTCTTTTACTAAGGCTGTTGTACTGATTGGAAAACACATAACTATTCCACTTATAGTGAAAACCACTTCGTTCTTGACAATTACTTTGCATCGTGCACGTCAAGCTAAGTGAAATTCGGAAGATTATGTTGCATCAAGTGACTTGAAAATCAATATTCAAAATCCTAGGTTTTACTTGTGCTCGAAACTCAGTCACCAGAGGAAAATGTGTAACCATCGCAGACACGAGAAAGGTCACTTTTTTCTCATACGACCGATGATTCCACCCATGCATATGATAATTAGCAATGTGTGTTTATTTTCAGTCACGGTAAGGGGCGTAACTGACGAATCAGAATTTTATAATCTGGTGACATAATACGAATGCATTGAAGAACAAAAAAGGATTAAAAACGAATACACACAAGCCTGAACGTTAGACCATTTAGTGCCTTCAAAAGCCCCCCTCTTTAGTAGACCATTCCTTTCAAAGCTCCCACATTTAAGAACACTATTCTCTGAAAAGAACATCTTTTAACGCTAATATCGCAGTAAAAAAAAATTCATTCTAGCATTTGACGCCTATTTGTATTCAGGCGAATTAAAATATAACTCTATGTCCTGATAATATAATAACAGAATGCAACTTAAGCGACATCAGATTTATAGAAAGAGTAGGAGAAAATTGCTTGCGGGGATCGTGTTAGATGTTTGCTGTATTGATTTGTCAGTCAGTCAGTCAGTCAGTCAGCTAGTCAGTGATGGCAATCGCTGCTACAGATGTTAGCTATTCTAATAATGATGAACAGAACGCTATTCTCCAAGCTCAAACAGAACGTCCAACAGAACGCTATTCGCCAAGCTCACTTTAATGCAAATCTCTTGTATTCACGTATATAAAATGCAATGCGTATCCAGTATATTTGATATTTGCCATCATTTTTGACGGCACGAGTAGAGTAGTCATTCGAGAATTTAGAACCGCTTTGATTCAGTTTCTTTGTGTCCATGAATAGAGTATTATATATGTACGTTTCATCTGATAATATCTTATGTCAAAAAGTATATCCCAATGTCAAGATAACTGCTACGATTTTGGTTACTTGAAATCTGGACAAACGTTCTGTATTTCCAAATAGAATTCTGAGGGATTGAGCTTGTTTTGATGTACGATAAGAATTGCCCATTTATAGAAACTGCAGACATCAAGATGAAAACACTAATTTTACAATAAATAAATCATAACTTGAAATTATTTCACTGATTAGTCGTCTAGACCGAGGCATGTTTGTTTTTTATAGAATACAAGATCCCCTCTTGCAAGACTGTCGAACAATATCTTCAGGCAATCGAAGAATTACCATCACATGATACCCCTGAATGTTTTGGTTTGCATCCCAATGCTGACATTACGTAAGTTGCATGAACAGAAATCTTTCTTCTTTATTATTTATTTACTAGCGTAATACCCGTCAAAAATAACTAACATCCAGGTATGGATGAATTATACAAATACATATTTTATATGCAGTTGTATTAATTCTTTGGGGGCGACCTTCTTCGTAAAAAAAGGCAAATTTGAATTGGTTTTTAATATTTATAAGAAAGGAATGATAGAGACAGTGGGCGAAGAAAGAGGAATATTCTTGTCGCCTGACGTCATATAATCATTTTTTTATAAATCAAGTTTCTAAATAAGAAAAGGTGAGGTAAAAAAAGAGCGTTTGTATTTTAGAGAAGCTAGAACATTTTTTAACATCACGTATTGTGGGCGTGGAATGATGACCTATAATTTATGGGGTACACACACATAGATATAAACTTCTTGAATACAAACGACCACGAAGACTCGAGAAAAATACTCATTGTCCATTTGCTGAGATACATTTTAGATCTCCTAACAGTTTTACAATATTATTCTTTTTTTTAATCAATTGGAAATAAATAATTGTTTATTACAGGAACAAATGTGTTAACTATGTCTCACGTTTTGCTCCCCTTAAAAAAACTTGGTTACATGTCCTGTCTTACTGTAGATACCAAACCAACACAGCCAACGGAATGTTGTCAACTATGGTTAATATCCAACCAAAGGATTCGGGTGGAGGTGGTGGAGAAACAAGGGAAAGTAATGTCTACCGACACGCAGACGACATGCTCGAAAAGCTTCCACAAAAGTACAATCCCTTTGAGGTAGGTGCGAAATTGAATTCTATCATAATTAGTACCTTTATGCCAATTACGGCTTCAGCCGCCCCAGTATAGGTCCCCACATATCAAATCACTTCTTAATCTTTTTGATGTGTTGATTAGACTTAAAGGTTACAAGCAACTGAAGTGGCACCACTCACTCCATTATGTGCTATTTTACCCATAGGTACAGTGTTGTCAATCTAGCACCTTTCGCACTAAATTCAGTACCTTTCTTGTTTTGGCAGAGCTAAATTAGTTCATGCATGCTTAATCAGTCTGGTGATTTTGGGTCAATTGGGGCGTCTTTTGGCTATTTAAAAAATTAGCTCATTTTAGCAGACAAACTAGCACAATAGTATTTGTTGATTTGGCAATATTAGGGGAGAAATGGATTTCTGATATTCCCAAAGACATCAGTGCAAAATGAAGACGAACTGCCCCAGCCAATGTTTGAACTCGATTCTTCAACTCCATTTTCTTGTGCAGTTATTTGCTTAGTTACCCTGCACCTCCCATTCTATCAGAAGATTGTACGAACAAACCGAAGACGAAATAACCTGATGTTTAGGAAGATTGAAATCCCTGAGGGATGGAGATAATCATTTTTGGAAATTTGTTTATCCGGCGAACAATTTATGTTCAAAGAGTTTTTCGGACGATTCAACTCCTTCTCGTTGTTTATTTTATCAGCACAACATCACGATGTTTCGGCTGATCCATTCTACAACCCTCTTCAGCCAAATTCCTTCTTCCTCTTGTTTGAGCAGTTAACATCTGTTCCACGGCCTTCATCAGGTGTACTATCTGAATGTAATTGAGATTAACGGGATTTTTATTTCCAACAGTAGATAGCAACGCTTATTTGATAGATATTCTGTTTGCCATGATTACATTCTAATAGTCCACTCGAAGAAGGCCATAGAATGGATGTTAACAATTCAAACAACAAGACTTCAATCGTCCGAAACAACTCTTCGAACGTTAATGACCTTTCTCAAAACTGCAGATAGAGCAATTCATGTCTTTAATAACGTGCATCATCATCATCATCATCATCATCATCATCATCATCATTCTTTCAACGTCCATCGTTGAACATAGACCTTACCCAGGATTTACCACACTTCCTTATCGTGGGCGTCGCGGAACCATTTCTTTCTGAATTTGTCTTGCTCGTCTCTCCATCTAATATTCTGCCGTCCATGGTTGCGCATGTGATCTCTGGGGATCCATGTCGTGAGTTGTGATGTCCATCGGTTGTCTGCCATTCTTGCAATATGGCCAGCCCATTGCCATTTGAGAACGTACATACGTCAGATTAATTCCAAGTATCTCTCTTTAAATTTTGGATTAAGTATTTTCACGATTGTTATCATTTCAGTTCTAGTTTTGCTCTGATCTATTGTTGCTTTTTAAATGGAGCATTCTTGCAATTATTTTTTGCGAGTTTTACTCTATCTTACTATTGTTGCTTTTGAAATGAAGCATTTTCACTGTTATTTTTTGTTTTTACTAGTTTTCCTCAAACATTTCGAATCGATACACTTTTCATCATTTCCATCATTTTATCATGAGTTTTACTCTTATTATTCTTGATTTTTATCACAACACTTTGGGTCGATACACTCTTGATTATTCTAATTATTTCGTTACCGGTTTTACGCCACCTTGCGTGCTGCTCTTTTGATTAAACATTCTCACTAGTATTTTTATTATTACTTTTATCTCTCATTTTTGTCTTGTTTCTCCTGAAGCGTTTAAAGCTACGCCCATGAAACACAGGCTGAAGAGGCGTGGAAAGCAAGTTCAAATAGCATCGGAATCTATTCCGTTATTTTCAATTTCGTATTACGCACACACACACACACACACACACACACACACACATGCACACACACACATACACACACACGCACGCACATATATAATTGTCTTATATGATATAGAAACTCTTATTTGAAATTATCTCCTCTTACTACACAATGAATGTAAATAAACGTTCGGGGCGTGCATCAATCCTCGGTGTTGTGACATATGACGTACTGACTTACCTAACACGATTTATTGGTGGGTCTCATGATCTATAGCAGTCATTCTCAACAGGGCCGATATAATCTCTAAAGTGTGGGGGTGAGCTTGGGGAGTGGGGCGATAAATTCTCTCATACGAATGGATTTTTTCTTGTGAAAAAATTTGGCGATCTTTCGTTTTATGATGTTGAGGTCAACAAAAAAGGGAAGCAACTCTCGCTTAGTGGATTACAATATTCCGACTCACACACACACACACGTGCACACACACACGCACATATATAATTGTCTTAAACGATATAGAAACTCTTATTTGAAATGATCTCCTGTTACTACACGATGAGTGTAAATAAAATAAACAATTAAAGAAAATGAGCCCGCTGCATAATAATTGTTTATTCTATCCACGTTGTCTACGCCAAATTATACATTCGTCGTGTAACAATGGGAGACCATTTCAAATGAGTCTCTACATAATATAGTGTAATTCATAATCGTTCTATCGGATCATATATTCATTTCCCAATACTATCTATCTATCTATCTATCTATCTATCTATCTATATATATATATATATATATATATGTGTGTGTGTGTGTGTGTGTGTGTGTGTGTGAGTGTGTGTGAAGAAGAAGATTAAAACTCACAGATATCAATCGAAATATTGACGGTTTTGTAGCAAGGCATCAATCACAAGGATCACATTGAATGAACAGCGAGTAAAATATCAAGAATGTGGGGGCGGATTGCTTCGAAAATAACTAAAAGGGGGTGACAAGGAAAAAAAGGTGATACCCCCTGACCTGCAAGCAGCTGGAGGTCATGTAGGGACCCCCACATACGTGCCGATCCGGTTAATCATCCTGAGGCGGAGACATATTTCTACACCGCTCAAGAACGCATGCAAACGCCCCTACTCCGATTCCCTTGACCTGCTGACTGGCCAGACTGCAAGAAGTGATTGAATAAAAGGTATCAGTGTCAAATATATCTTGCGTTATATATATTCTGCAAATAGTAAATTCTCCCTTGGTACTCAAGGTTATTTGCCAACGGTTGGAATAATGAAGGTGCATATTTAGACTGCAGGTATCTTGATCTCTATATTAAAAAAAAATATGTATTTTGCAAAAATTCGAATTTAACTGTGAAGTCAGTGTTTGAGTCCTGATGAATAGGCTTAATGATGTCTTGATGTTTTGAGTGTACTCTCCTTTTTACACTTGGGTTGTAACATCTTTCGAATACAAGTAAATATGGTATGCTATTCAAAGGACCATTCTTCAATATCTTCGTATATTTTGTCTTTGTAGGTTTTATCAATGAGATGATTTCAATTCTAAAACTAAAAAGCACCCAGAGAGCGCATACCACTGCCAATGCTATACACTAGCTATATAAAAAAAAAATCATTCGGTTCACTCAAAGATCTTATCACAATGGCCTACTCTTCCTCAAAATCTCATTGAAAGTCATTGAAAGAACTTTTAGAGATACCACGTGGACAAACATAGTCCTGGCGCTGTGATAGGACTTCGCAGGAATTTCTGAGTAGATATTCTGGATCAATTCCAGAAAGATTGTAGCGCCATTTATAATAATGGCAGATTTTCGATATGGTGCCCAGATCAGAGAATATTTTTCCATCAGATATGGACGCATGGTATATCGATGAAAAGGTAAATTAATATCGAATAAAGTTACAAAAAATAAAACAAAACAATATGGTCCAGTGCAAGTGATTTTGAGCTATTCATCATCATCCTCATCCTCATCATCATCCTCATCATCATCATCATCATCATCATCATCAGTAGTCTTTTATCGTCTTTCATTGGACATAGACCTTCCCCAGGATTTGCCACACCTCTCTATCGTAGGCATCGCAGGGCCAATATTTTCTAAATTTGTCCAATTCGTTTCTTTATCTTGTATTCAGCTGGCCTCGGTTGCGCATGTGATCTCTGGAGATACATGTTGTTTGTCGTGATGACCATCGAATGTCTGCCATTCTTATAACATGACCAGCCCATTGCGATTTGATTCTTCCAAAGGATTCTCTGATGTCTCGGACTCCTGTTTTATCCCTGATAAAATGTGCTATCTTGTGATCTCTCCATGTAAGGTTGGGCATTATGCTCTTATGTGTGCATTGTATGCTTCTCAGTCTGTGGGTCTGTCTCTTGATGGAGTTCCATGTTTCAGTTCCATAAGTGACTATCGAGAGAATGCATCGGTTATACTGTTCTTTTTTTTTGATGGAATCTTCTTGTTTTTGAAAGTTAAGCTTGCTCTACCGAAGGCTTGCCATCCTAGGGGGATTCTTTGCTTGATTTCTTTTTCTTTTTGGGGTCTCATCGAGATTCGTTGTCCTAAGTAGATGTAGTGGTCTACTTTCTCCAGTTTCACGTATTCGGTTATGATCGTTGTGTTCTTATTTCCGACGAGTTTGTTGCGCATGACCTTCGTTTTGCTGAAGTTCATGTGCGGGCCGACTTTCTTGCTTTCTTTGTTTAGTTCATCTAGCATTAGTTGGAGGTCATGTAGATTTTCTGCTGAAAGGGCGATATCGTCTGCAAATCTGAAGTTGGTAAGATATTTGCCGTCTATTTTGATTCCTCTATTCATCCAGTCTACGTTTCGGAAGATCATCTCAAGGTAATTGTCGATGGATCCAATCCTCAATTTCCTGACTTCTTTTCAATCTTTTGCTCAGTCCTCCTCAGAATTTAATTGATATTTATTGAGAATTTCTGGAGATATCGTGTGGACAGATAGGGAACTGATGGAGATATATTGTGGCGTGGATATTTAGCAATAATTTAGGGGATGTAATTTTGCAAAAATCCGCTCCAATATATATCACTTCTTTCCTAATCTATTGCCCTCTCTTCTACAAAATCTTATAGTAATTCATGGCGTACTTTTGTAAATATCGTGTGAAAAGAGATTTGGGATATAATTTGTAGTTACCGACAGTCAGCTAGGACATAGGGGAGATAAACGTACATAGATCCACTCAAAATTTTCCTGACTTGAGTCTATTTCAAGCTGCTGTACAAATTTTTTAATTTCATGGAAATTTTATTGAGAGCTTTGTGAGATATTGTATGGAAATACTGACCGAAAGAACAACCAGGACTGAATAAAACGCCAAGATCGGAAATTTTGTTACTCCATTCTCCGTCTGTCTTTCCTTAGAAAAAAATAGTAGTTTGAAGAACTTTTTGGATGATAATGACTCTTTGTGAAGAGAAAGAGCTCAATAGTCTGGATAGTTCTTTGGATGATAATGACCCGTCTCAAAAGTATGAAAATGTATCTTTGTACACCTGAGAAAGCTGTAGAATGGACAGAGCGAAACGTTGTATTGACTTCAAAAAAATAGATCAATCGTCTGAACAATCCTTTGAAAGATGATAACTCTTTCTTGGAATTACAGAATATATATATATATATATATATTGATTGATTGATTGCCGATACCTTTTCCACCTATGACGTTTTCTCTGTCTCATACATTTATTGATTGCCATGTTAATGACATATTCATGACTTTCAATGTTTTCTTGATTCATAGGTGAAAGAGCGGTTGAAAAAAATGGGAGTTCTCCAACCGCTGAACATTTTCCTTCGCCAAGAAGTTGACCGCATGCAAAAGGTGATCTCTCTGGTGCGTTCCACCCTGTCAGACCTGAAACTTGCGATTGATGGCACAATCATCATGAGCGAAAAACTACAAGACGCCCTCGATAACATATTCAATGCTCGGGTGCCAGTGAACTGGAAAAAGGTAGACAGTCTTCATTTTCACTTGAATACGTATTACAGTTGTACCTCTTCAAATCAAACAACTTTGGGTCATGGCCGTTTCATCATCATCATCATCATCAGCAGCAGCAGCAGCAGCAGCTGCCTCTTAGCTGATCCACCAAACCTCTGTATAATTGGCGTCGCTGAGCTACTACTTTCTGAACGTGTTTAGTTCGTCACACCATCTTATTTTCTGTCGGTCACTTTTTCACATATGATCTGTGAGATCCACGATATACATCATGATGTCCAACAGATCTTTGATAATATTGCAAAATAGCCAGCCCATTGCCATTTGGGTTTCCTAATGGTTTCTTTGATGTTTCTGATTCCTGTTTTTCCCCCCATATACTATGCTGTCTTGTGATCTCTCCATGTGACGTTGAACATGCTTTGCTCATGTGTGCGTTGCATATTTCTCAGTTTGTGGGTCATTTTTTTGGCTAGATTTCATGTTTCAGCTCCGTAGGTAACTATGGGAGGATGTATTCGCAGTAAGTACTCCTTTTTAGGACTGATAGGATTTTTTTGTGTTCTTGACGGTTGACATAGAATGCCAGAGAACAGGAAGTGAAATTATCTACTAAATATCAAAAAAATATCTGTGTCCAAGAAATCGGGTCTTCTTGCTCTTTAAGTCTCAACGAATAATTGCTAATGCCAATTAATTTGGGGGATCTGCGTAATGAGAATCAATTGATTATCGATATTTAACAATTTCAGATTTTATAGGAAATAGAAGGATACTTTTTTCAATACAATTGGCGTAATATGAATCCTATTATATGAAATTATGTTTTTATTTATGCTTTTTATTCGGTTGTATTGATAACAAAATACAAGATTAAAAATGCTTGATAAATAAATGTCTAATTAAATGCTGAAATAAACATCGAAAGTTTTCGAATTTGGACTTCTTTAATTCGGCTGCCAATCACGGTTGTTTTTACACAATAGGTTTAGTAGGTCGGTTCATGTACAGATAATTTATAGTTCACACAGCAATTTGAAACTGATTAGAAGAATTCATGCGTCCACAAAATGGCGGCAAATTCAAAACTTGCCAGACCATGGAAGTTACCGGACCATAGCACGCATTGATATTTTTCTCCAATTTAGCACCGAATACCACACACTCAACTAAAAGATACAAAGAAGTTTAGGAACACTGCGATGCTTGAATTTCTTAACGGGGAAGGCCTGTGGGTGTTAAAAATATACATGGGAAATTATTCAAAGAACAAAATCGAACTATGAAAAATGGAGACAAGTCAGTTAAAACACTAATTTGTTTCATTTAATGAACTTATTTATTAGCAGTAATTTGAACGTAATAATAAAAGTTACAAATCATATGTAACCGGAGATTGATTCCCAAGACAGCATTTCTTCACTCACCTAAGTAAGGATAAATTGTGAGGGTGTTTAGCCTTACCCCACCGTCCTGGCCGTGGGAGTGATGGATACATGCCCCAACGCATTTTTCTTGGAGTATTGAAAGTAGCGCCATTTCTTTGATTCCCTGACGGCAAATAGTTAATAAACAAATAATCGTGTTTCTGCTGTCTTAGAGCTTCAAAACGACGTATGTTCTTTTCCAGTTGTCAGATTTCAAATGCTGATTAATAGTGTTGAATATTAATTTCAGTAAAAAATCTAGGAACATCGAAAGTGAAATCTCGTGAAATCAGGTCGGTTTAAAAATTGAAGAGAACTGGCTATTGAAAACTGACGCTGACCCTTGATTTTTTATAAACTTCGGTCAGCTCCAAAAAAGGATTCTGATGAACTGCCCGTTGATTGGACAGGAAGGCATCCTCTTTTCTGATTGTCTATAAAATATATTCTCTTTTTCTGATTAGTCGCTCTTTTGAAATAAGGTAGATAAGAAGAGGACGGACGAAAGTAAGCAATCGCAATCTCCGCTCCACCTCAGGTATAAGCGGAAGATTAAACAAACGGCAATCTTTGTTCCGACGTATGTAAAACTATGGTGTGGTTTAACCAGCATACAAACTTTTCCAAGAGTCATGCAGAGGTTCTAAAAAGCATAATTTCTTTTTAAAAAGTATAATTTAAAAGAGATATTCATAAGAAATTACCGCTGTAATGGAATTGAACGCTTATTTTCAGTTCTTTATCGGAGCCATGAATTCGTCGAAATACGATTGAAACAGTGCATCCAAAGTGCCAAAATGACGTTTTAATAAAGAACAAAAGACAGGCTTTGAATTTCATTATTACAGTAATTTCAGATGAATATTTTGTAATTATACTTTTTAATACCTTCTTCCACTTTTTGGAAACTTTATATCTGGTTGAGTCGTTAAAAACAACCATTGGTTTACGTACATCAAACCAAAAATTACCAAAAGAAATATGCGTTGGTTGAGACTAATTTCCTTGTCTTTGTTGTTCTGGTCTTCCTCAGATGTTCTGAAATGTCAAATCTTGCTCTGGGGCGACAGAACAGAGCAACAAAAAAGAGCAAATCAGTCCGAACCAACACTAAATACATTGATATTTCGCGTTTCAATTAATCAATTTAGTGAGCGGGAAGTCATTGGCTCTAATGAAATTATTGAATAATCAACCATTTTAGTCCAAAAATGTAATTGACAACATTTTATCTGTTTCTTAATAATTAAATGAGAATTGTCAAATGTATTTTTTAATTTTCCACTCGTGATGCAGCCCTCGGCAAATGTCATCTCAAGCAAAGTTTGAAGATAATAGATTGTTTTTTTTGGACTGTTTCTTTATTCTCAGGCAAATGTATTGGCATTGTAACTTCATTAGACCTAAAATATAAAGAACGTTTTTTAAAGCTGAATTTCATTTTAAATATCTGAACCTCGCTTAGATGAATGATTATAGCCTGCGCATATACCAGGGCTAGTTACCTCAAAATACCTGAAAAAAAACCCATAGGTATTTTGTCTTCAATTATTTGAAATAAAATCCAGCACAAGATTTGGGCATTGTTGGTCCAAAATGACCATAGGGATCCAAAAAGCACTTTTATAGGAGAAAAAAAAACATAGAAGAATCTGTTGTCCACTTGGCTGGCTGGTCGGGTCGGCCATTCGATAATTATCATATCTGAGTAACGCCCTCCACATGACCTTCGTTTTCCTGAAATTGATGCGCAGGCCGACTTTCTTGCTTTCTTTCTTTAGTTCATTTAGCATTAGTTGGAGGTCGTGTAGATTTTAAATGGGCGATGTCGTCTGCAAATCTGAAGTTGGTCAGATATTTGCATAGAGTAAAATTGAAGAGAACTAACTGGCTATTGAAAACTGATGCTGACTCCTGATTTTTTATGACTTTCGGTCAGCCCCCTAAAGGATTCAGATGAACAGTCTATTGATCAGACAGGAACACATCCTCTTTTCTGATTGGTTATAAAAGATATTCTCTTCTTCTAATTCTCACGTATACTTTCAAGATCTGCTACATTTTAGCTTATCACGGAAACCTACGATTTTAGTCAGAATTTTCAGAGACAAGGTGTTAATACAGAAGATTCCCATTAATACGGCACCTTTAGGGATTTTAGAGTTTTGTTTAACGAGTTTGTCGTAACAACGTATATTGATAAACAGACGTGTACAAACATAATGAATTTTTATTACACTTTCTTAGTCCGATACCCGATGAACGTGTTAAAAGTCTTCAGATACGACCGAAGATTACAAAAAAATATAGGTCGGTTCAGGCTAAGATTCTCATCTTTGTTGTTATGGTCTTTCTCGGATGTTTTGAAATGTCGAATCTTGCTCTGAGGTGACATGCGAACTAATCACAGCATTTTCGGCCACTACAAACTGATCTTCGGTAATAGTCTCGTGGGAATATAGAAACAAACGTGCCGTGTTATTAGGACGAGTGCTGATGCAACAAAAGTTTACCGTTCCTATACCTTTGGATTCCTGGCTTTTACAAGCAAATGGGCGCAAACACAGCTCATACAGTATTCAGATTTTTATCAGTTGTTGGAATTCTTGGATGTGCTTTCTTCCTTACCGAAACCATCTCTTAAGGCGTTTCATTTGTTCCAACATAGTTAAATAAATTGGGTGTTTGCAACAGCAAAACTCATTGCAAGAATTGCATGAATTTTCTGAGATGAAGTTTTGTTACGATATCGCCAATTCAAAAATCTTTTCGCGCTAAATCGACCTAAAAAAAAGTCAAAAATGCCAAAACGCGTTAAAAACATTGTTAAGCATTTTATGGAAAGTTTTATGATCATAAACGGTTGGATCTACCAGAGTGGTTCAGAAATAGCTGAAAATAGGCAAAAAATAGCGCAAAATATAGAATTTTTCGCACTGCCAAAACAAAAAATGCACTAAAATTATCACGAAAAGCGCTACATTGGCAACACTGTTTTGTTACTATAATACCTTGAATAATTCAGGACCAGTTTTCTTTGTTGTCTTCATCACAAAACTTTAGACACCGTTTAGATGCGTTCACACACATCAATATGAGAAGGTCTGTCCCCAGTCAATTGACGTTATCAATCATTTATTCTTTTTTAAATTAATTTCCATGATACTAATAAAATACGTCATCAGCGTTCACAAGCATGGGGTTATTGATTAGAATTGTTTTTTTTTTTTTAGATAAAATTTATATAATATAGTTTCCTTTCAAGCTGACCCCGTAATAGGCATTTTTATTTTCATTGTCCCCCTATCCGCAGTTCCATTAGAATTCTACCCTTGTTTCTATCCGAATTTCTGAGACGATGTGTTACAATTACACATTGATTTGGACCATTTTTATTACTATTGGAAACTTTTAACGAAAATTGTCAGCTTAGGTTTCTTCAGTTTTTTAGTGAGCCTGGCTTGTTGGATGTACGTATCGTGCGTATAGCCAGTACCAATGGAGCTAGAGGTCTGAAAATGTAAATATCTACTTTTATTATGTCTATAAATAAACTACTATTTTATTTTTTCATCCTCATGAGTTTTTAGTATTCACAATGCAAATTTATACTAAATGGGTCTCTTAGTTTATGTCTGGCTGTGTCCACTCTTGACTTTCGATATCTAACAAAAGGTAAAAGAAATAACTTATTGATTGGTCTCTTCTTTTTTCAATTTTTGGTTGTTACTATGATATATTGATTTTGTTGTCATTATCACATTTCGGCCGCTCTGTCCCAGCATCTGGTATTCTGACAAAAAATGCATCATCTCTGGTATGTCACAATGACAGAGAGGGAAGGGAGTAAATGAGAGAGTACTTATGCAAACATACATACATACAGACACATAGACAGAGGAAGCCGTTTCTTAAACCAAAGATGATATTATCAAGCAGTTATTGTATCAAAATCAGTCAATCCCAAACTATCTTTTGAATTTCGAATGAATCAAAAATGGGTCTGGTAAGTCACTTAATCGAAACTGTCTTTTGGCAGCGGTGTTGGGGGTGGTCAATAAAAAATAAGGAAAATGGGTGATCAACGAATATAATACTTTTCTTGCTTTTTGTTGGATGGTGATAGATAAAAGTCTTTAACTTATATATATATATATATATATATATATATATATATATATATGAATGTTTGTATTTTGGATGTGAACTGACCCGACAGAATGTAGAAATTGACGATTGGGAGGTAGAGAACAAAACTAAAGAAATAGGTGTTAGATCTAGATTATTATTATTATTATTATTATTATTATTATTATCATTATTATTATTATTATTATTATTATTATTATTCCGTGGGCGTAGTTCGATGCATTTCGACGGGGGACAACTATCTTTTTCAGAGAAAAATATCTGCAACAATCTACAGAGAAAAATATACTGTTTATAGGTTCGATGCTGAAGAGGAGAATGTGAAAATTTCTGTGTTTAGTTGTCTAGCAGGAGCGGGAGGTGACGTCTTCGTATTTGTGAAATTGTGCATCAAAGTGTGCCCACAGAATGATAATAAAAAATCTTGAGATGTAACACCCACCCACTATGTTTTTCTCTTCACCTTCCAATTGTCATTTTCATCTACACAAACATATACATATATATATATAGTTCGTAATTATTCGTGAAACTATTCAACACATCATTTGTTTGAAAAAACTGACTCTTATTGGATGATACAAATATTCTGTTATTCAAATGACGATAGGCTATTTTTTTTGGTTTTACAATTACAATAACAAAACGTAAATCCGGTGCTGACGATTGCATGAGGCATGAAATGTTGATCTCTATATATTGTGTATATAACAACATAGAAATACTATTTATTTTTCTTGTAGATTTCATGGGAGTCTGCCACACTTGGCTTTTGGTTCACAGAATTACTTGACCGAAACGCCCAGTTCTCCTCCTGGTTATTTGATGGCAGACCAAACACCTTTTGGATGACTGGATTATTCAATCCTCAGGTGAGTTGCTTAAAGAGCGTAGTGCATCTCTAATTCCATTTGAGAATTCAGCCTTTGGGCCTTCGAAGATTTTCCTTTCTGAACATTTTTAGAGAGCAGGAGAGAACAAACCCTGAATCTGCTGTCCCTCAAAATAGCCGGTAAGGTTCACCCACTTCATTGAAAGGCCACAGGTCTAGCACACAGGTCAGGCGAGAATCTGTCTAAGAAATTACAAGTGGTATGATGTATAATAGAGGAAAGGCCAAAGGATACAGTGGTCGAAATGTCAATAAAAAATGACGAAAGAAAGACTAGAAATACTAGAAAATACGAAAATAATTACTCATATGCAAAGTTCAGTAAAACGATTGGGTCAAGTAAAGACGAGCAACGCTTTCCCTCTTGAAGGTAATAATTTTATTAAGTCTGATTGGGTAGAATTAATCTTTACTCGGTTCAATTATGCGGTATATAATCTTTACATGGCTAGGTTGAGCAGATACAACATTCTGACACTACTGGAGATGTCCGGGTAGACCTACACACACCCTCTGATTGAGATGGCACAAGCCCCATGATGTTTAAAAAATTAACGAAGTTCAATGAATTGATGAAGAAAAATTTTTGCTTATTCTTACCTTCAATTCTTTACCTTGGGGTTCCAATCGCAGCTTGGTACTAATTCTCAATTGGTTGCATTGAGTGTTACTAATCTTTACTTGGAGGCATTAGTGGCGCTGATCTTCATTAAGTTCGATAATAAATTGGTTATTCTTTACTCGAATACATCACTAATTTGAAACAATATACACACACACACACACACACACACACACACACATATATATATATATATATATGTGTGTGTGTATATATATATATTCATATATATATGTATATATATATATATTTATATATATATATATATATTATATATATATATATATATATATATATATATATATATATATATATATATATATAATGATTACACATATATGATAATTATACAAACATATATACGTGTCTGTGGACGACACCATTTTCAATTATATGTAAATCTTTTACAGGGATTCCTGACAGCCATGAGACAAGAAATAACCCGTGCCCATAAAGGGTGGGCATTGGATGGAGTGGTTCTGAATAATCAGGTGACCAAAGCCACTAAAGAGGACATTGCTTCCCCTCCTGAGGAAGGTAATTGAATTTGACTAGTCTTCTCTTCGTCAATGTAATTAATTTGGAAGAATTGCTGTAAAATCTCGTTGTAATGGCACTCGTCCTCTCGTTGTAATGGAACTATTTAACGACATGCACGTTCTAACGGCACGTTCGTCTTTATATTCTTACAAGACTGTTGTCGGAGATTAGTTTGCATCAACAGAACATGAAGATTTCAGAGCAATAATTTTTTAAATGCCATTTCGAATAATACCGCCTAAAGTGCAGGGTTATGGATAGTCATTTTATCTGTATTTTATTTTTTTCATTAGTACGCTCCGTATAAAATTTACACGTTACCTACGACAAAGCGGATCTCACAAGCCAGTGCGAGATTACTACATTCTGACTGAAATTTAGAGAAATCATTACTGAAATTTATCAAACTTGCTTAGTACGGTACAAGGTCAATGGTATGAAACACCCAAGGCCCAAGTGTAGATCGAGTTCACTACTGTTGTAATTGTATTTGAGACTAACTGACCATTATTTCTATTAATAATTGCAGTAATTTGTCTGATGCTGTAGCTACTGCGCTATGTGTCCAGATGATACCTGATGAAGGCCGTAGAGTGCAACGACCGAAACGTTGTATGAAAAACAACCAAGATGAGGATGGTCCAAATATTAATATAAATAATAATAATACCTCATCTAAAAAATTCAGAGATATAATAACTGACCATAGTGAGACGTCTATTTATTCCAAGCTTGCTTAGTTTTCTCCAATGCTTCGTGTGTAAAACCCACAGTGAGAACTGAACTCACCACTGTTGTAATTGCCTTTGAGAATAACTGACCACGGCAGGATTCTTGGATTCTACTTATGTTTAGTATGTCTGTCGGATTCTTTTTTTTCTGCAGGTGTCTATGTGTATGGACTATTTTTGGATGGAGCTGCCTGGGACAAGCGAAGCGGTAGCCTCATCGACCCGACACCGAAAGTTCTCTACACCCCTCTTCCCGTTGTACACGTTTTTGCTATAAATACGGATCGTCCAAAAGGCAATGATCTTTACGAATGTCCTGTTTACAAGAAGCCGTGCCGTACCGACTTGACTTACATATTCAACATACTCCTGAGGACCAACAAAATACCCGAGCGTTGGACTCTTCGCGGCGTGGCTCTGCTGTGTGATATCAAATAAGACATGCAGCAGATTTTCTGTTATTCTGAGCCCAAAAAAGTGCTTGGAATATTTCTTCGCCTTCTCTCGCCTTCTCTCTCTATCTTATTAAAATGTGATAAACTAAAATTCTGCAATTATTCAAATTATTCACAAGTATACTTCGATTAGTGAGGTATATTCGTTCCCAAATTTCACGAACTGTTTTAAACAGCATTGTTCAAGGCTTTATCATAATTTAAGGCGCTTTTCCTGCAAATACTTATTTACATTATTTTGTACAGCATTACTGTACGTCATGAGAATAGCACTAGTCGAAACTGCATTATTGAAGGTATTGCTGTGTATTTTATTATCGAATTAAAGTATTGTAACCCAATATTGTATTTATTTGGGCTACTTTTTACTTTAACCCTAATTTTTACTTGTTTTATCACAACTTCTCCGTGGCATGACTTCGATTCTCCTTATTTCCAACGGCACTGTTCACTTTCTCAAAGTTGGATTGCCTTTACATGGTTAAAGGACTCCGACTGCTTTGGTATTTACTCATTGCAGGGGCGAGAAGTGGATTCATACCTTCCTCAAGTGCATTTATGCGAAGTGAATGCAAGCAGCCCAGACAGAAACTTGAACTCAGCTCACCGATTTTGTTTCCGGAGGACCGTTACACCGCTCTTCAACTCCATGTTTTAGAAATAGATTTCATGATAAGAAGCCAGCGAGGTTTTTGCTCTAACCGAATAATCTGCAAAATGAATGCAAGCTGGCCCGGACCGGAACTCGAACCTGACTCGCTGATTCTGTTTTCTGTTAACCGTTACTCCATCACCCACCGTCACCGTATTTTGAGGACAGATTCGACGAAAAACAAGCCAGCAAGGTTTTTGCTCGCAGCGTCGCCGTCTCTATTTGCATTCAGCTACCAAGCATTGTGCTTACGGCTTCGAGGGCAGGAGACTCGAAGTACAATGACGGTAATTATTAAGGAGAGCGAATATGAACTCGAGAACCATGCAAACAAAGGCATGAGTGAAAAGGAAAAAAAATGTTCTGCTGTGGCTTAGGATTGAGAGTCAAAATGAACAAGTAAAGAATCGATTCCTTTTAAGAGTTATCGATTTATTTCTTGTGGCCGCAGACTTTGACGGCTGGTCAGCTAATAACAGTGTTGCTACCTTAAAATTATTATTCATGTTGACTGCAAACATTAATAAAGTGCTACAACGGGCCACTGTACGTCGATATCGGGGTCTGGATTATGGAAAATAGATGACAAATCATGGAGAAGGAAATTAGAAGCCAGTACTCGGCTCTACAAAATGATGTGGTCTCTATTGGATTCGAAATGCCTTTCATCTAAGGCAGGCGGTGTGAGTGGGGTAAGCGGTTGTGGTAAAATACGAGAGGCAAAGAGAATCAAATGAATGTACTATAAAGGTTTCACACAGTAATTAATGAATGGATTTTAAATTCTTGTTGCTGAATTAACAGAATTTGAATTGTTCCTCAGATTCTTAAATATTTCGATCAGCTATCATTTTCCTGAATCGAATATTGTTATAAAATCCGTAAACTTAATTGCGCAAATGATTGCGTGTGCGATGCAATGAATGCGGTTAATGGCCTCATTCCGATTGTCTTTCACCTGGACCATTGTTCCCACATGCAAAAATGAAATTCATTTGCACTCAAAAGATTTCAAATTCTGTTCCTGGGGTTTTATTTAAATAATATTGATTCACTATGTCAAATTCAAAAGTGCGCTCATACTTTTGTTTGGGAAAAAAATTGCACAACATAAGATTTTATTTTGCACTTTGACTAAAAAAACATAGAGGGGACATTGACCTGGACTTAATTCTTTTTTTTTTTTTTTTTAGCATTTAACGGGAGTTTTCTTTTCTTTTCTTTTTAAAATAATTTCATCTTATTGCCATTTTCATGAGTAACGTTTATTACTGTTCATAAGAGACAAATCACCAACGCAATCAAGAAATGACGGAAGTATTCAAATCATTTTTGCTATTTCACTGTATTCAAGAAATGCATGAAACATGTTGCTCGGCATTATCTTTATGATTTTATCGTTCATGTTCAACTCAAATGGACCCAGATTTTCATGCATTCTTGAAAAATTGCCAAATAAGTAAAATATACTTCTTTCATGTTAATTTTGGTTGTTTTTCATCACAACCACTCAGGCGATCTACCTGAGGTGATTGATAAACAGCGTGGATCGAAATGAGGATAACCTCTCTGTGAGAGACTCGAAGTCGCACCCATTTTGCTACTAGCTGCTGTAAATGAAGAGTAAGTCTGTATTCTGCCATCGACCTTTGATATGGTGGGAATAACACAACTATCTCGACCATCCTTCTGATGTATAAAAGGCATTATACACACACACACACACACACACACACACACACACACACACACATATATATATATATATATATATATAAATATATATATATATATATATATATATATATATATATATATATATATATATATATATATATATATATATATATATGTTACTTTTATTAGCAACTCTCTTAAACGGACAGCCCGTATTTACCCGGTGGATATGGCAGTCGGCCTAGACTGCTTAAATAGACCGAAATATTCACCGTTTAAAAACGGGACGTAAGTTGGAGAAGAGTTTCTAGTAAAAATAATGTATTTATAATTATTCCAACAGACCAAATATCCATTTCTCATATATATATATATATATATATATATATATATATATATATATATATATATATATATATATATATATATATATTGTCGTATTTATCTTTTTAGAGCACTCATTTTTTTCAAGAAATATTTACTTCCCACAACAACCTGTTTCATACTTTATACATTTTTCAAACAAGTGGTGTGTGATTTTTCTTGTTTTTCTTTTAAAGTCATCTGTTTTTACGCATGATTACGTCATGTTAAACAGCTCCCACTTGAAAATTTCAGAATGGAGTAAACAGGCTGTTGTGAGAAGTTCAAATCTGTACCATAAAAAAGTGAATGTGTATGTATGTTTGTAACACTTTTCAATGAGCACGAGGATGTACACTCTGATCCTAGGCCGAAGTGCCGGGAAGTGACACCTAGATCCTGGGAAGGGTGCACAGATACTTTGACCCTTGGCAAAAGTGCCGACCCACGTGTTATCAATCCCTTCACCTCTTCACCTTCAGGTACCATGCTAATACTGAAATAAAACGAATCACATTGGTATCAATAGCAAGAAATATACCCGTACAGTTACGCTTACTCGCAACCGAGATGAAGAGCCTTTGTCTCTTTTTATTTTGGGACGGCAGGAAAAGATGGAGAGTTCGCCTTCATTTCTGGCTTCTGCTGAGGAGAGTGCGTATTTTTTTCTATCGCTTATTGCGTGGCTTGCTAATTGAAGACTGCTACCGAAAGTCGAGATTTTGATGGCATA
Organism: Thysanoteuthis rhombus; assembly: GCA_963457665.1. Lineage (NCBI taxonomy): Eukaryota > Metazoa > Mollusca > Cephalopoda > Oegopsida > Thysanoteuthidae > Thysanoteuthis > Thysanoteuthis major. Next base: position 33,252,610 of record OY735218.1, read on the forward strand.
TTGGATGCTTTTATTCGTTTGGTGGAAGTTCAGTCATCCCAAACCCAACATCCGTAATCCCGAGAACCCTTCTCTTGGCATTCCCATCTCCCCTCTCTCTCTCTTTCTCTCTATATTTCTTTCTTTCTTCACCACTTTTTTCTTTACTTTTTCCTCCCAACTCACAAGCATGAGTGTTCACCTTTTAAGTGTCATGTGCGGGCGGCTATATAAAGATACCAGACAAACAATGAAATATTCAGTTACTGTTGGTCGTTAGAATGTGTCGAAAAAGAAATCGAAGTCTCTTGGAGTGATGAATGATTTTTGCGGAATTATATCTAGACACAAACATTTTTGAGCGACATTTTTTTTCTATTCACCAAAATAACCAAAGACCATATTTTTTTTTACTTCAGTGAGAATGCTCTTTTCAACCGCCTCGTTAACCATTGCTCCCCAGACAGAGCATCACCCCAGGCACACTGTATGAGATGTATAATTCTATATTTGGTAATCTTTACTTCAACGTACATATACCTATGGCAGTGTTTAACGATACACAAAGGCTGCAAATGTTATACAAAGGCTATCATTACTTTATCAGAAAGTATAACTAAACAGCTTATTCATCAGAAATCGTCACAGTAATGAAATTAAACGTATGTCTTTATCAGATTGCGTCCTATGAACTAGTCGGTTTGGTACGTCATACGCACTGCGTCCATGACGAGTTCGTTTAATTTCATTATTATGTCAACTTCTGAATTAATATGCTGTTTCATTATACAACTTTTTAATTTTTCAAGGCTTATGTATGACTTTTGGAGCTTCTCTGTGCTGGTTGGATACCGCCATAGCATTACTCAATATTTTTCAAACTCATTTTTCCAGGAGTGTAGGGCGCTAATTCGTTAAACTAAAATAGCCAACATTACTCTTCAATGCAAGAGTAGTTCGTAGACTGTCAGTTATTAACTGAAGTTTGATCCGTAATTTTCGGTGAATAATATTTGATCTATTTAATTGATATGCAGCACCAAATTAGGTGCATTGGCAAAGAATGAGATTATGATGAAAAATAAATATTTCTTGTGTAAAATGAACACCGTTTTTTTCTTAGCGTTGGGCACAATCTTAAAGAGGTACCTACGTGAACTAAAGAATACTCCTTGTAAAGAGAACAAGATATGAAAATGATGAAAAGATGAGCAGAAAATGAAGTCCAAGAAAACATAGAAACGAAATGGAAAGGAAAAAAAAGATCTTGGATATCGTTTTCTAAAGACACAAAACAACGATACATTTGGTGTCAGGAACAGCTGTTCCTACATTGTCCACTTTTACAGTTGATAAAGAACATTCTGAACTTTCTCTAAAACTCCTACTTCCTATTGTGGATGACAAAAAACGATATCATAACAGAGAGGCTGACGCACACACACACACACACACACACATATATATATATATATATATATATATATATATATATATAATTACAACGATATCCCAGTAGTCACTTCTGGAGCTGAAGCATGGAACCTAACCAAGAGACAGGCCCGTAAATTGAGAACCATGCAACGTGAACATGAATATACTAGAGAGACCGCAAGACAGCACAGTACATCTGAGAAAAGACAAGAGTCAGGGACATCGTAGAATCCATTAAAAATCTCAAATGGCGGTGGGCTGGCCATGTTACAAGAATGGCGGACAACCGATGGACATTACGACTCACGACATTGATCCCTCGAGATCACTTGCGCAACCGAGGCCGGCAGAATATTAGATGGAGAGACGAGCTAGACAAGTTCAGGAAGTACTGGCTCCGCGACGCCCATGATAGAGAAGTGTGGCAAATCATGGGGAAATTCAATGTCCAACGACGGACGTTAAAAGACTGATGATGATAATGATGATGATGATGATACCGGGTGAGTATCAATATTTCGTGCCCAACGCACTCATCAGTAACCGGCAATATGTTTAATCCTTGTTACTATGAAAAAGCGTATATTAATTTGAATAACACATTTTCCTAATATCCAATCAGGTTCAATTGTTTTTGGAAACTAGCGATTCTAACAAAAAATTACTATGCATGTATGAGGACGTTCTTCTTATTTTTATATGATAATAGCTCTGTTAAATATAGAGCATTGTGATCAAATACCATCAACAATCGGTCTCCGGATCTGAAGTGAAGGTTTCAATTCTGCCTTGCGGTACTGGTTGGGATAATGGAAAGTCTATAGCCACACTGAAGAGATGTAACATATCGAAACAGCTGTCTGTGGATGACACAATAATATATATATATATATATATATATATATATATGGACACCTCCCCCAAATAACTAAATAACACGATCAGATGAATGGGGATGAAACTGTTATTTCATAAATTGATTAGTCAATGACGGGGTTGTTGATACAAGGAGTCCAAAACTATTTCATTAGGTCATAAGTAGGTATCTTAATTTGAAGTCTCATCTCATCTCAAGTTGTTTCAAAGTGTGACGATCAGACATGAAGTCTTAAGAGTTCCTCAGACGTAATTCTTTATTGTGTATATGTCATAATAGGATGGTAAATCAACCAATGAGATCTTCCCATTTGAGCGCTATCAAACAATTAACAGAAAAAATGCATATAAGGTCATTACAGGGTTAGACCAGTCTACAATAGCCTATTGCTAATGTTTCAAACTGTATCTATTTTTATTTATTTATTTTTTTTTTAATGGTAAATGACAAAAATATTTTCAGCATGAATTAAGTGTACTGGCACAACGGTTTCTTCAAAAGATATATATATATTTTTTTTAAAGAAACACACTCTCCCTTTATGTCAAAAGTTGTTATATACGATGATGGAACTAAATAGGGTATATTATGAGATTTTAGGGTCATAGGTGGGTTTCCTAGCAGCTTCTCTGAGATTTAGTGAGATTTGTTATTTTATGCAATAGAGGGAATATTATTCATAAAGCTTTTTTGTAATTTTTTTGATTAAAAAATCACCCACCTATCTCAGCCATGCCCCTGAAAATAGGTTTTGGGGGCTAGACATACGGTTAGTCTGTATGTGGGATTTATGATCGGGGATTCCGGAGTGCTTCTATCGAGGATAATCGAAGTGATCCCCTACTACTTTGGGTTCCACGGCACTATAAATCTCCTTCGGTAATTTTTGTTAAAGTATGGCCAATTGCAGGGCCGTTTTGAGGTATATAAAAACCCTGGACATTGTGAAGCAGATGTACGCCTTACCTCAGCGTGCATCCCCCTTTCTACCACTATCGGATCACGCAAGCACACACACACACACACACACATATATATATATATATATATATATATATATATATATATATATATATATATATATATATATATATATATATATATATATTCTTGTTTAAATCATTTACTCCCGGACTTTTATGGCAATGCCAGGCAGGTCAGAGAAATTAATTTTTCAAGCCTGTAGATAATTAAGTATTTGTTGAGTCCGGAAGTTCCTGGTGGTCTGCTAATTTTGTAATAAGTGTTTCCTTGCTAATGGTGGCGGTTGTTGTGACATTATCTGATATCGAAGTTACTGTTGTCCATGTTGTGATAGTTTTACGCTTATTACTAAAACAAACAAATAATAACATACTTACAAGAATATGGATCGATGAGAGAGAAAGAGAGAGAGAGAGAGAGAGTGCGTGTGTGAGAGTGAGAGAGGGCAGGGTTATCAATGGAATTGCAATTATGGAGTTCAATATTTACTTATCTTGCCTTTGTCCGGTTCCCAGTACGGTTAACGAGACTAGTTTGCTTAACCATCGACCAATGCCAAACGTTTTTTTTGGAAATTCAGTAATAATTCGCCGACCGAGAAAACTTAACGATAAAACAATTGGGATTACAATCCTTTCGTCTAGATTACCTTTGTCTGAATCATTTTAGTCTAAATCAATTTGGTCTCAACCACTTTTGTCAACACGCAACCTCGAAAAGGTCTGAGAGAATTGTAATAAAAAAATTTATCAAATGGTTCGCAACGAGTTAAGGAAGAATTGATGAAATTCGGATGCATTCAGGGAGTAACTTCGATTGAAAGGAAAATATATTCCAGGATCCGTACCAAAAATTTAATCAAAAGATATATCCCAAGCAACAAAATTCCCTGGTTCTACCCGCATATATCGTCAATTCTTCTTTAGCCTCTAGCCCACAAATATCATTGAAATTCATGGAGAAATTACAGAGATATTGTGTGCACAAAGAGATTTCTGACCAATTGACTTGGACGAAAGTCCCCGATTAGGATTAGATCTCACTTGGCGCTGATTTGCTAAAGCGTTCTTTTTCAAATATGTTCTCGTGATAGATTTATTAATGTTAAACTTTCGAAATGAATAATGGTAAAAACAACAACATAGACTTTGAAATAACTGTATATTGTGCCGTTGCCTGACCAGCCCATTGTCATTTGATTTTGCTGATGGATTCTGTTTCGGACTCCTATTTTTCCTCGGATATATAGTGCTGTATTGTGATCTCTCCATATGATATTTCATGCCACAGCTTTTACCAACGACAAAGAATAACCATGAAATCCTCAAAAGAAGAAATCAAGCGAAGAATCACTCAAGAGTGGCAAGCCTTCGGCAGAGCAAGCTCAACCTTCAAGGACAAGAAAGTCCCTCAAAAGAAGAATATACAACCAATGCACACCCCTTATAGTTACCAATGGAGCTGAAATATCGAACCTGACCAAGAGTAACCATAAACATTTACGTACTCAATAGTTCATGAAGTAGTGATATACATCGACACCAAATGATATTTCACCAGCTAGGAAGGTAGCTACCATGTGAAATTCACACCACTAATCCATTCAATATTGTTGTGGCTGGACTACAACATCATATTCGCTAAAAAGGTTGCAAATACAATGCTATGCTATAACAACCCCGAATAGCGCTGTTTCAAATAGCAGTGCATTTTTTAGGAACGTATCTTGAGCGCTAACCGGGTTATTACTGAATTTCCAAAAAGCGTTTGCCAATGGACGATGGTTTAGCAAACTGGTCTCGTTAACTGTACTGGGAACTGGACAAAGGTAAGACAAATAAATAAGAAAGAGTGCAGAAAATAAATTTAGGTAGATTAACAAGAGAACGCGAATGAAGAGGACAGAAATGAAAGTTTTATACTTTACTGAGGCGTAGGAATATTCTTGCTTATGAAACCTACCCATTAGTCACCTATGGAGCTGAAACATTGAATCTAACCAAGAGACAGACCCACTAATTGAGAACCATGCAACATGCACATGAAAAAATTATGTTGGGCCTCACATGGAAAGACCACGTGACAGCACACTACATCCGCAAAAAGACAGGAATCAGGGACATCATAGAATTCATTAAAAATCTCAAATGGCAGTGGGCTGGCCATGTTGCAAGAATGGCGGACAATCAATGGACATCACAATCCCCCAAGATCACATGCGCAACCGAGGCCGGCAGAATACTAGATGGAGAGAGGAGCTAGACAAATTCAGAAAGTACTGGCTCCGCGACGCCCAAGATAGAGAAGTGTGGCGAATCTTGGGGAAGGACTATGTTCAACGACGGACGTCGAAAGACTCATGATGATGATGATGATGATGGACGGGCAAGGAATTTAGGAGGCAGTAAGAGAGAGGATCAGAAGATACAGGCAGAAGGTGAAAGAAGAGCAGAGACACGAGATTACAGATAATCCTCGTTGTCGACTGTGGAATTTCTACGGGTTCAGCTAGTTTTAGATTTACGCACATCGCAACAAATTTAACCAAAACCAATTGCATAGAGTGTGTGTTCTGGAACGTGTACGCTTGTGTGCGGGGAAAGCTGGAGAGATCAATCGTTCGTATCAGAAAATTCAAGCCCAAGTTCAAGTTCGTTCAGACCTACGCAGGTTTATACTGCAATTGTGTTTTCCCAGCACCTTCGCCGGAAAACTTCGGATCCTAATTGGTATCATACACCTTTGATTCCAGTCCCAAGAAAACATGAAACCAAAAACCAAAAAATAAAATAAAATGAATGAAAAAAGAAGATCAATTGGGATATTGAATACTGCATACATTCGATACTGCAACTCGAGACTTGTAACAGATACTCTGATACGCATGCGTATGAGCATGCGCAGACACACACATGGGTGCGCGGAACGACACTGAATAATTATGAGCAGCGGTCTTTGTGCTTGTAAGACAGACTTTTCATCATGTTTTCGAGAACACAACTCATCCTGCGTTCTCCTTTATTCATCAACTTGCTTATTTGAGATTCGTGATCTTCTTTGAAGCTTTGTCGTTTACTGGCGTCTCATTGCTGATGACGCCATGTTATCATTGAAGTGCCGCGGTCCCCAAAACAGGCGTGGGTGTTTTCCGTATATTCAACAAAGAAAAAAACATTATACACGAAAAGCCACCTGGCAGAGACCGGTTGATAGAAAGCTCGCTTTCTAGACTACTTTCCAAGTGTAGCGAGTTCAATCCTCACTCGTGACCCCCACTACTGTGCAATTTATACGAAACAAAGCTAAGCTTAAGAAATAACTATTTACTTTTCTCTCAGTACACTGGTTAGCTAGTTAGTCTTGTGGATCGAACGCTAGTAGAGCCAGATCAGTCTTCCGTAGTTACCCTACTGCTTTGTCCTGGTGCCAGACCAATGTGACCTCTATGAATGTCTAGAGAGAGTATCCATTAAGATCAGCAAGCTATTCATGCAGAAAGAATTGCTAGTATAGCGATAAATCCGAACTACATAAAGTATTTATAGAAACCTTGTGTTTTTTCTAGGTTAATGAACTATAGGTTTGCAATGAACTTTTCTGGAAGAAAACCTTATTGACCTGAAGCGACCGTTGACGTTTCCATAAATGCACTTCAATATCAAATGAGTCAATTGAGCATTTAAACCTTACAAAAATACAAAAAACGATTTTTCCCATTACTATAACTTACCTGCCTTTTTCTGTGTTTTATTTACGTGCGTACGCGTTTGCACACACACTTACGTATATATATATATATATATATATATATATATATATATATATATATATATATATATATGCATAGCTCCTGAGAGTGGACTCTGGTTCCACATGGGAGCTTTTAACACATACTCACACAGCACACACCACTGAAGATGGTAAGAAGCCCGAAACATGTCTGGACAATTTACATCTAAGGATTAATAAACCTTACCTCTAAACACTTTACTCCCGAGTCTGTCTCACTCTCTACAGTACACATTATATATATATATATATATATATATATATATATATATATATATATATATATATATATATATATTGCATATGAGGTCTGTCCGATAAGCGTCGAGCCATTTAACATTAACAAAAAAATAGCTTACCTAGGGCAATGTTGTTTTGGTCTCCTCCTGAGTACTCCCCTTGGGACATCACATATTAACCGATCATGTCTACTACATGGAAAAAAATAAAGAAAAAAAAAGTCTGCAATTTTTCTGTCGCCATTAGCCAACTTGTCACATTCTTACTCTCGTCCACGGTCTGAAAGAAGTCTTACCTTTTTTAAACGGTAAAAAATCACAAGTCTCACGGTACCAAATTTGAGGCGATAGCAGAATGACGGACCTGGGTGGTGCGATGTTTCTGGTTGGTTGCCAAGTCACATAGAGGCTGCAATCGGTTGTCGAGATACTCAAAATGATTGTATAGTTCACGTATATCACAAAATTATCCAACAAACAAACAAACAAACAAAAATGACTGGAAGTGAGAGTGCAACAAATTTTATTAATCCTAATTTATAACATACAGCATCTTGAGTTAGTCAAAAGCGGTTTTTACCATTGAGCGGGAAAGTTGTCAAATGCTACGTCCAGAAGTTTTACATTTTTTTTTTTTTTTTGGTTTTATGGTTTTTTTCAACAATTCTTTGTTAGTGTTGCTTAGCCCTTGCGTTTGCTTGGAAGCAAACTACTATTTGTCAAGCCAGGCAGAAAAAAAAGAAGGGGTCTTTTATTCTTTTACTTTGTGTACGAAACGAACTGATATTGTAAAAACTAATTTAATCTAGACGATACATTTTTGAAAAATACTAGGCAATTCACAGTTTTTCTAAATGTTGCCGTTCAGAAAAGAAACGAATAAGAAAAAAACATTTATGGAAAATTGTCTGCTGTTTCTGATACTAGTCTATAATTTCTACAATAATTCTATAATTTTCTGTGTGCTTCTTTAGGCAAGTATTGTGAAATTTCTATCAAAGTGTGATTTTCTACTTTCTTATGATCCTCGTCTAAAAGAAATCTCTTTTTCTAGAAGTCAGTGCAAGAAGCATCTGATACATTTCAAAAAGTTTTTTTCAATATATTTATACACTTTCACCATTGATTGAATTCAGACAAAAGATTCATGATTTTTGTTTACTACTTTTGAAAGTTAAATCTTGTTCAATAGTCTTATCGTTTCTGCATTTCTTTAAATCTCTGGTTTAAATTTCGAAGCTGTATAAGAATGTTAAAAATTAAGTTTTTTTAAATGTATTGGATACTTTTTGCATTCAGTGTATTTCACCGTTGCTGTCAGCTGATGAGTGACCCTAATTAGCCAATCAGGTTACCCGAGGTTAGGCTAGTGGCGTGGTTGTTTACAAGGTTAATTTCCAGTCAATGAAAAAGCAGTACAACCAGGTATTTTTCATATCAATGACGATGAATGAGCACAGACCCAGTTTTGTTTTTAATTTGTTCAATAATTGAATAGCCTAGTCTCTAAGGGCTTTTTATGGAATTATTTCTCATTAGATTTCATGCCTAAAGTCCTGCATGTTTTCAAACTCGTGCATTCATCGTCAGCGATTTGGAAAAAAAAATTACCAGAAAAATAGTAGAAGCAATTGAAATGTTATAAATGAATGGATTCTGGATAGAAATCCTCATTCAATTGTGCCAATATAACAATTGTATGGAATCTTCCCTAGTTCTTCAAAATATACGTTTACTTTAGAAATCTCCGTATTTATAATGTGTATTTTGTGATGTTGTTATCTGATAGCAAGAAAACAACTTGCTTAGCAGCCGTAGGAGGGCAATTAGCAGCGTTAATGATTGGCTGTCTGGCATATCAAACGAGTAGCATATGCGTTTTGTGGGTGACCTTGCTGTTTTTATCGCTGCATTCCAGGCGGTGTGTTCTTCGAGCTTCGTCGGGTGTATAATTCATCCGTAATTTTATTCTTTTTCTTTTTGGTGGCTCTCAAAGATTCCCACAGACATCAGTAATCCATGGATCATTCAGAAAAAAAGATCTGAGTTCATCTACTCAATTCAGATTTCATAAGTCTAATCTCCAGATTACCACAGCCTTTGAGTGCGAAAGAATTTCAGTGAAAATTCTAGCATGAAGACCATATACCCATCCAACAGGCACAAGCTCCCCATCACATTGGGAAGATTATAACCAGAGATATAATCTGATGTTTGCAGCCCTCTATGGATATGTAAAATGGATATCGTTGATTAAAAGCTTTTTGTGGAAATCTTTGA